>VCII01000089.1:0-698750 GCA_006030095.1 Triplophysa siluroides
CAACATTTTAGATCAGGTGGTGATGCGCAGGCTTGCTGTAGATTCCAACTTGTTTGCTGCTGAAACTATTGATGAACAATGCTGAAATGAACGGCTACAGGATATTCCCATTTTAACTTCAACTTATTTTTCGATTGTTTTTGAGGTGCTCAACGAGTGTTCTGGAAAGGGTTCTCTTCCCATGAGATGTCAACGGGCTGTTCTAACCCTAAAGGGGATTTAACCCTTTTAAAGAATTGGAGGCCTGGCAATTTTGTGTCCCGAGTACAAAATTCTGTCTAAATGTTTGTCAAAAAGGCTAAATAACGTATTACATACAATTATTCACAAGGATCATTCTTACCGTGTAAAAGGAAGGTATATTATAAACAATTTACATTTAGTGCGAGATGTTTCTGAGTTTGCTTCTGATAATAATGTTAATCTTGTGTTTTTGTCTCTAGACCAGGAAAAGGCTTTTGAACATGTTGACCATTCTTTTTGAAACCTTAAAGGCTTTTGTGTCAGGGTAGAAACACACGGATTCAATAGCGGGTGAAAATAATAGTTTATTAGAGGTAGGTGGACAGAAAGTCAATGTGGGATCATGAGGTAGATGTCTGCCTGGTGATGTTTTCCGTTCTGGCTGCAAGGCCAACTGGGAAACCCAGTGTATGGCAGCGCCAGCGACTGGATGAAGACGTAGATGGAAACCCTCCGCGCTGGCTACGAGGCCAACTGGGAAACCCAGTGTACGGCGGCGCCAGCGACTGGATGAAAACTGATATCAGCTCGGCTGCAGACAGGCTCGGTGGTGGTGAGGAGACAAGTATCCACAAGAGGGTGCACAGACAGTAATAGAGGTATCCCACTGTTTGGCAGATGGCGTGGCTTCCTGGTCCCAGCAGGAGTAAGAGGCGGCACGGTCGACTAGGTTGAAGCATGAGGGGTGCAGACTCCTCATAGATAATGCGGTGAGAACAACTGGAAGGACAAAATAATCCAAAGAGGTAGAAAGTGATGCACGAAAAGGGAATCCACACAACACAAGAGTGGAGTGGAGTGGAGTGGACTGGAGTGGAGTGGAGTGGAGTGGAGTGGAGTGGAGTGGAGTGGAGTGGAGTGTCATACGGTGCGGAACCAACTAGAGTTGACTAGAGCACAACGGAAGTGAGGAGTGGTAGTGATTAAATAAGGGTGAAAATTAAAGGACACCAGGTGAAAGCACTGAGGGTAACGAGGAAGCGATGAGCGCAGCTGGCTGGCACCTACACACATAACCGAACTAACCACAAAGAAAACATAGACAAGTGCTCACCAAGGTACTGACACTTTTGGTTTTGGAGACAACTTTATTTCTAGGATTAAGCTTCTTTACAATGAGGCCACCTGTATGATTAAAATTGCTGGGGGTCTCAGTGTTCCTGTTAATGTTCACGGAGGCATTAGGCAAGGTTGTCCTCTTTCAGGTCAACTCTATAGAATTGTTATTGAGCCTATGTTGTGTAAACTAAGAAGCCAGTTAACAGGACTAAGGGTTGCTGAACTGGAGCCTCAAGAGCCTATTAAGATCTCCACGTATGCTGATGGTGTTTTACAGTGTTAGTGAAAAGTCATAATGATGTTAACTTTTTAAAAGAAGCTCTAGAACTTTTAAGTAAAGCATCCTCAGCTAAGGTGAACTGGAACAAAATCAATTCCCTATGGTGTGGTGAGGTTCTTAATTGTCCTTCCGGGTGGTTTGCAGTGGGGGAGAATGGGTTTTAAGTATTTAGGGGTGTTTTTAGGCACAGAGGATTTGGGAGAGAACTGGGAGGGCCTAGTGGAGAAAGTGTGTGCACGGTTGTCTCACTGGAAATGGTCGCTACCCCAGCTGTCCTACATGGGGAGAGCCCTGATCTGCAACAATTGATTAGCCTCATCCCTCTGGCACAAGATGGGGATCATGAAGCGTCCGGAGAACCTGGAGCGAAAGATCCAGAAAGAGCTAGTGGACTTCTTCTGGTCAGGGCAGCACTGGCTGAGGGCATCAGTGCTATATCTGCCCATCCAGGAAGGAGGGCAAGGACTCGTCGACGTCAGATCCAGAGCTTTTAGACTTCAGACAGCTCACCGACTACTCTATGGGGAGGATGTAAGTTAGCCAGGAGTAGCCTGTGCCCTTTTAAGAAAACCAGGCAACATGGGGCTGGACCGTCACCTGTTTCTCTTGAACATTAATAAGCTGAACCTGACCGGTTTAACATCCTTTTACAGGTCAGTGCTAAGAACATGGTCTCTTTTTAAGTTCTCAAGAGAAGCCAATGGTGTACAGATTTTTTGGCTGAGGGAAGAACCATTGCTTTTTAACCCCTCATTGGACTTGGATATTTTTAAATCAGATTCACTCAGAGAAGCCTTGTGGTCTGGAAGGATCATCTAAATTGGACATTTAATCTCTGAGGGAAGATGGATATCTGCTGAGGCCTTAAAACTGGGCATGAAGTCAGTTCGAGTGGCAGAGAGACTGATAGCTCAAATAAGGGATTTCTTACCAGGGGAGTATAGACTATCTTTAGAGGCATCAGAGGTGGATACTTCTGCTTTTCCAGAACTGACTCTTTCAGCGGACACGGGAGAATGGCAGGAAATGGAGGGTGGACTGCTCTCTTTCACAACACCTCAGCTAGGCTTTTTTGGTGATATGGTAAAGAAGGCTCTCTTGGTTCTGTGGTTCAAAGTGACTTATTTTAAAATGCTTGAAAACCTGAGGGAGTCCAAGTGGCAGGACATTTTTGGCTCAGGTGCTTCCTCTAAAGGTTGCTGGAGGACCCTGCACAAACCTCCCATTGAGAAAAGGTCTGGAGACCTTCAGTGGAGGATAGTGCACAGTATAATAGCTACAAACAGACACAGAGCACACCTTGATCCACAGGTAGGGGAGGGGTGCCCTTTTTGTGGGTCGCAAGAGACAGTGTTTCACATTTTTTTTAATTGTGTAACACTGCAGCTTTTTTTGCTACAAATGGAAGGATACTGTCAAACGCTAGCGGAGGTTTTTACGTCTATTCTTTTCATTTACGGACCTAAATACAGAAGGACCAGCATGCTAGCTCATGTTTTACTTAATTTTATATTTGGGGAAGCAGAATTAGCAATTTGGTTGTCATGTAAAAGGAAACTACTGGGCTCAGGATCAACAGATGTTTTGTTTTTAAGGGGATTGATAAAATCCCGCAATAACAAAGAGTACGCTTTTTACAAGTCCATTGATTACTTGGATAGTTTTAGATTCAAATGGTGTATAAACCAAAGTTTTTGTGAAATTGATTACGATGGTTGTTTGCATTTTTTTGTTTGACAGTTCAATGTGTGTAAAACTGCTCTTTCCTGATGCAAGGCAAACTATTTATGGTATTTTTCTTTCATTTTCTTTTAATATTTAAATCATGTTTATGTAAATGTGACTGTAAATTAAAGAAATGTTAAAGTCTCTGTCTCTCTCTCAATTTCAATTTTCAATTTCAAAGTACTCTATTGGCATGTTTGCGTGTTCTTATAATATTGCCAAAGCATTGAACATATAACAAAAGACATACAAAAGAATTACAAACATTAGAGTCAAATTACACTAAGGTGCTGAGTAAGGCATACATATAGAATGAAATATAAAAAATAAAGTATGTGTAAGTAAACAAATGAAATATGGAAATAAAATCTCAATATCAAAAGTAGAGTTCAGGCACAAACATGAATGTAATAAAGTCAAGAGTCTCTCTCTCTCTCTGTGTGTGTCAGGAAGACGGGTTGGTGGGCTTCTTGCTGTCTGAGGAGAATCGTGATCTTTCGATAGTGTACGAGCACCTGATGGATCAGACGGGCATTAAATCTTTAAACACGCAAAACACAGTTTTATACATCGGCTTACACGTCTTCTGTCTGATATGGAGGACCAGAAGAATCGTGTGTAAAGTAATAAAGCATTTCATTGTTTAATAACTAATTCCACATTAAAAGTAGTCATTAATACATCTGTTTACAAGTTAATTTATTTATTTAAAAAAAACAAGCTTAAAAAAACTAAAGCTAAATGAGATGATGCAAGTGAACTATTTTACACATTTATAGATTAGAATTGGTGAAAAATGCATCTTTAGGTGGTACGGCACAGTCTTGAACTTGCATTCACTACACAACGGTCAAGTTAGTATTTCTCAAATTAAGTTTAATAAAGAGTTCATTTGTATATAACATATAAGGAGTCTCTAGATGAATGACAATCCATACATTTGCTGCGGATCGAGAAAAGGTATGTCATACAAAGTCTGTGATTTTAGGTAAACTGTTTTCTTTATATGGTTTATTTTATTTCAATTCCATGTCTCTTTACCAAACCTAGGACCAACACTTGTCCAGCTTTGTTTAGACTTCATATAAGATTGATGTACTCTGCTCAATCTTCTCCCCAATTAAATCTAAGGACTAAAACAATGCATTTGCACAACAAAAACTTGAGAAAAGGTACTGCATACAAAGCTTTGTAGTTTTAGGTGAATGGCTTTTTTAATGTTTCCTCTTATTTGTATATCATGTCTCTTTACCAAACCCAGGACCAGCACTTTACCAGCATTTCTGTTTGATTATAGACTTAGAAAAGTGTTTGATGTACTCTAAAGGTCTTGTTGCATAATTTTGGTTTATGGAATGAATTGTCTTACATTTACATTTAGTCATTTGGCAGACGCTTTTATCCAAAGCGACTTACAGATGGGGTAAACAATTGAAGCAATTCGGACAACGCAAGTACAACAAAAAGCAAAAGTGCAATCAATAAAACTGGCTTCATAGAGCCTACCACAGTATACAGTGCTAAGTTAGTTTTTTTTTTTTTTTTTTTTTTTTTGTAGAAAAGAGATAGAAGTCAGGACTAATCGGTAAGGTGTTGACGGAAGAGATGTGTTTTCAGACGATTCTTAAAGATGGCTACAGAATCTGCAGATCTTGTTGCCGCGGGCAGATCGTTCCACAAAAGTGGTACCGATCCAGAGAAGGTTCGTGAGATCGATTTTTTACCTTTTTGGGATGGCACCACAAGACGTCGTTCGTTTGCAGAGCGCAGAGATCTGGTGGGTACATACGTCTGCATTAGCGAAAGAAGATAAGGGGGAGCCAAACCAGTGGTGGACTTGTAGGCTAGGAGGAGGGATTTGAATTTGATGCGAGCCGCAATAGGGAGCCAATGTAACTTTAAGAAGAGAGGAGTGACGTGTGCTCTCTTCGGTTCATTGAAGACCACTCTTGCCGCTGCATTCTGGATCATCTGTAGAGGTTTGGTTGTGCAAGCAGGGAGTCCAGCCATTAGCGCATTGCAGTAGTCCAGTCTGGACAGAACAAGGGCCTGGACTAGGACTTGCGTAGCATGCTCTGATAGGAAGGGTCAAATTTTTCGAATATTGTAGAGGATGAATCTACAGGACCTTGCGGTGCTGGCAACCTGATCTGTGAAGTTAAGCTGATCATCGATGACCACTCCCAGGTTTCTGGCCTTTCTGGAGGGTGTGATGGTTGATGAGCCCAGTTGAATAGAGAAGTTGTGATGAGTCTTTGTGTCAGCCGGGATTACAAGCAGTTCTGTTTTGCAAGGTTCAGCTGCAGGTGATGGTCCTTCATCCAGAGCGAGATGTCGGCTAGGCATGCTGAAATGCATGAAGAAACTGTCTTGTTTTTCATATTGATCAAAGAATGACTTGCAGAAGCAGTCCTTGGAAATTGAGGACAGACGCAGACAGGTATGAGCTTTTGTAACTGTGGCCAAAATATTTTTAAAGCTCAAGACAAGTCCGGCTCTCAAATGTCACTCTTGTTTACTTTGTCATATTGTGAATGTAAACTCAATATGGTTGAGACTACTAGACATTTTAAGACGTCACACTGCTCTACTGTAACAGACATGTTTCACTGTCTTTGATATATTCGTGATCAAACTAAACCAATACTGATTTTAGAGATTATACGTGACAGACGGTTGAGAATGGCCGGTTTTCCTGAGGCAGCTCATGGTGTGCCGCTCAGATTCAAATACCCCGGTGGCATTACCAGAACAAGAAGATTTGTTCTGTCTGAATCCATTCGGGTCAATCTCCTGATTCCACTATTTTATGATTGTGACGTCACAGGCTGCAAATACTGAGCAGTGTATCCAGTTTGAAAAATCTTTTTTGGCGTGTTTTTTTTTTGGAGATATTATTTGACTTTGTGGGAGAAGAAGAAGATGCAACAGAGTATTTCCATTTCCAGGATGCCCTGTAGGTAACAACACTTAAAAGCAACATGTCAGGAACACTTCTGGAGATCAAGCTCAATGGGTCGAAGACACTTTATTGTGAATGTAAACTCAATATGGTTGAGACTACTAGACATTTTAAGACGTCACACTGCTCTACTGTAACAGACATGTTTCACTGTCTTTGACATATTAGTGATCAAACTAAACCAATACTGATTTTAGAGATTATACGTGACAGTCGGTTGAGTTTTTTTTTAGATATTATTTGACTTTGTGGGAGAAGAAGAAGATGCAACAGAGTATTTCCATTTCCAGGATGCCCTGTAGGTAACAACACTTAAAAGCAACATGTCAGGAACACTTCTGGAGAACAAGCTCAATGGGTCGAAAACACTTTACGTCCACTGGATTCAAACTGATGATCTGGAGGTTAGAGCCACGATTTGTCGCTAAGAGAAATAACAAACTAAAAAGTCTAAAGTGACTTATTTACGATGAGTAGTGTGATTTGTATTTACACTGACTAGAATTTCATTTTACTCAGTTGTTCGCACAAATGTCTCCACAACTATTATTGTCTATATGCCATTTCCACTTCCGCTTGGATAGCAGTCTACCTGTATTCTGTAGATTTAGTCACCTGAAAAATTATCTGGTAGTAAGTTGATCATATAGGGTATATAAGATAACCTAATAGCAAACATGCATACTTGTATAAGGAAATGTAACCTTGCGCAATTCCATTGTTGCAACAAATGCATTGTTTTATTCTTTAGTAACATGTACTTTAAGATGGTGACATCAAAGAGACACACTGTTTAACTGACTGACATGTTCATGGTCCATATTCACTACTTTTGACTCAGTCTGACACACGGGTATAAACGACTGGTCTACATACTGATGCTAAATAAAAATACCCCTTGTTAAATGGAAATTTTCTTCCTGTTTAGGTACAGTTTTCTATAAGCTAAAGCTGACTTTGAGTTTTTCATGAGATATGGTGACGGTTATAAAGAAATGACGAATTTCCAGCCTTATCCCTTTTTTATTTCTATTCAGGACTGACCTTAAAATCACATCAACATATGCAGAGACCACATGGCAATGTCCACAACATAATGAAGAGTACACTGCAGGCCTTCAGGCGTCGACGGTTTAATCCTAAAGCAAGACTAGATGTGTTATTTGTTGATAGTGAACAAACATCTGAAGGTGCAGTAGATGGTGGTGGACCCACGCAAGAGTATTTGAGGTTGGTGTAACCCCGACATCCTGGCCAAAGTCACCCATTCACCTCTATACACATCACGCCTCCTATTCATCCACATACAGCGGGAAAATAAGTATTTGACACATAAGCATTTTTATCAGTAAGGGGATTTCTAAGTGGGCTATTGACACAATTTCCACCAGATGTCGCCATCAAGCCAAATATTGAATTCATACAAAGAAATCAGAACAGTATATAAGTTCTATCATAATAAATAAAGTGAAATGACACAGGGAATAAGTATTGAACACACTTTATTTAATACTTTGTAGAAAAGCCTTTGTTGGTGATTACAGCTTCTAGACGCCTCTTGTATGGAGAGACCAGTCGTCTGCATTGCTCAGGAGTGATTCTGGCCCATTCTTCCACACAAATGGTCTTTAAATCTTGAAGGTTCCTTGGGCCTCTTTTAAGAACTTTGATCTTCAGTTCTCTCTCTCCATAGATTTTCTATGGGATTTAGGTCAGGTGATTGACTGGGCCATTCAAGCTGCTTGATTTTCTTTCTTTGAAACCACTTCATTGTGTTCTTGGCCTTGTGTTTGGGATCATTGTCTTGCTGAAATGTCCACCCTCTTTTCATTTTCAGCTTTCTGGTAGATGGCAGCAGATTTTTTATCAAGAATGTCCCGGTACATTTCTCCATTCATCCTGCCTTCAATAATATGAAGTCTGCCAGTACCCCTTGCTGAAAAGCAGCCCCAAACCATGATGCTTCCACCCCCAAACTTAACTGTTGGTATGCTGTTCTTGGGGTGGTGGGCAGTGCCATTTCTTCTCCAAACATGGTGTGTAGAATGACTGCCAAAAACTTCAATTTTGCTTTCATCTGACCATACTATAGTCTCCCCATAATCCACAGGCTTCTCCAAATGCTCTTTCGCAAACTTTAACCGAGCCTCAACATGCTTTTTGTTCAGCAATGGAGTCTTGCGTGGTGAGCGTGCATTGCTTATAGTTTTCTTTGAAACAACAGTACCTGCTGATGCAAGGTCTACCTGAAGTTCTGCCCGAGTGGTTCTTGGCTCTTGGAGAACTCTCCTGATTATTCTTTGGACTCCTCAGACAGGGATCTTGCGTGGAGCACCTGATCGTGGCCGGTTTATGGTGAACTGATGCTCTTTCCATTTCCAGATAATGGCTCCCACAGTGCTCACAGGAACATTCAGCATTCTGGAAATGCGCCTATAACCGTTCCCATCAAAATGCTTTTCAACGATAAGATTATGAAGCTCTACAGGGAGTTCCTTTGCTTTTACCCCTCATGAAGTCTTTCCTGTGTGCCTCCTAGGTAATGAGAAGCCTTTATAGTCCATCAATTAGGACTAAAGCAGCTGATATCAATTAGTACTGATAGGGGGCAGGGTTTCTCTCTCAATACTGACAGATTTCAGGTGATCTCCTGGCTTTCTATGCCATTTTGCACCTTGTTACTACCTTCATGTGTTCAATACTTATTCCCTGTGTCATTTCACTTTATTTATTATGACTGAACTTGTATACTTAAATGTTCTGATTTCTTTGTATGAATTCAATATTTGGCTTGATGGCTACATCTGGTGGAAATTTTGTGTCAATAGCCCACTTGGAAATCCCCTTACTGATAAAAATGCTGATGTGTCAAATACTTATTTTCCCCGCTGTATGTACTAACTGGCTTCGTAACTCTGTCTCCTCTCAACCAATAAGCTGGTGTGTGGTGGGCGTTCTGGCAATAGAGGAGGCAGAGGACAGTCTTGCTGTTGTCGGGGTTTGCAGAATCATCACAACCCAGAAGCAGTGGAATACACTTGTGCGATTTGCTGTTAACTTCTTTGTTGAGGGCAGATTAAATGTTGCATTACAACAGTAAGTATTTGTTTAAGTACACACTATGAACAGAGCCACAATTATGACTCATGATGTCTCAATAACATTTGATGTGATGTATAAAGTCAATTCTGTGGGAACAAATCCTAGAGGCCTTAAAGTGAAGTACCTGTTTGTGACCGGTGTTTGGTTGATTTTTACATTTAAAATGCATTTTTGTGTGCAGGTTTGTGGCGGGCTTCGACACGCTTGGACTCCTCCAGGAAATACGGGGACACCCGGATCTGTTCCGTAGCATGTTTGTGGGGGATGTGAGGCCTTGGAAAAGTACTGAGAGGTCATTAGATTTCAAAGTCAGCTTTTTAGCACCAGGGACGCCGCAAGAGAGCTAGAAACCCAGACAATCTTGACATTTTTTTTATTAAATATACTTCATTGTTTTATACTTCATCATAATCTTTCACTTTGAATGGTACAGATGCTGTACACAAACGGTACATAGAGTCTTAACTACATAGTCTTAACCGTCATTTATGCAAACAAATAAAGTAATTCAAAGTGTCATTTAAAAACAGAATGAACCTTTAACTGCATTGATTTGTGTCATTTATACTTCACAAAAAAAAAGAAAAAAGCATAAACTATAATACAAATACTTTAAAACTATCAGTCACCTTTGATTGTGTACGCAGAGAAGTTTCTCATTGATGGGCTAAAGTTGCTTGATGATGCAGTTCTCACAAGATACAAAGAGATATCAAATAGGATGAAAGCACTGTTTCACTTTTTAGTTGATAAAAAACTGAGAGTTTTAGGTTGTTATTGTCCACATAAATGCACTCGCATCCTTTCACCAAACAATACACATCTTCTAAATGTCAAGAACAGAAGTTGTGAGAGCACTGCAAGTCCTACTGTATAAGCTCATGGTTCCCATCAACATGCCACAGACTTGGGAGCTGGGACAGAGAACAATCTTTGTCTTACGTCATGTTATATAAAGGTCAATGTTTTGGTTGAAAATGTTTAATTCTGCCTTAAATAACACCGTACAAATCAGTCAGTCAATCAAATTCCCTTGACAGAAACTTGCCTTGACCTCTAGTGACCCAGTATCATCTTGTAGCCAGCGCTGGGGAAACGGCGATGAATGTCAGACACAATCACGTCCAACTTCTCGTCACTATAGATGTGAACCTTTCGATTAGAGGACGATAAAGAGAAGAGCTCATCAATCCAACTGCTCAGTAGATTAGGCATTTCAGTTTCTTTGAGAATTTCCTTCTGAAGTTGTTGGAACATATGATGGGCAGTGTGTGATATATAAGCTTTGTAACAGACTGAAAACCTTTAGTCACAAAGTTCCTCTAAATCATTTGAGGATAGTTCACAAGAGGAGATCATGTCTGCTCTAGGCTACAGCAGCAGGACAAAGACACTGACAACCACCAAGTGAGCATTTAGACCATTTCTCTTTGAAACACAACACTTTTACTTTGCATGAAACGTGGAGTAACTTTAATACAGCAATCCAGCAACAACCATAAATCCTTTGGTAGAACCACTAACTTGCCCAAACTATGTATTTTTTATTCTTTACTTGTATGTATGTTCAGTCATTTCATTTTCATTGTACTGTATTTATTATTCATTTAGTTTAGTAATAAAAAAACGAACTAAATAAAAACACGATAAGTCACATACAGGAGTGTTGAAGTTTAGTCGCAGTTCTCCGGTTGTCCTGCAGGTGTCCTCATAAATCTGTCTTCTAACACGGTCCACACGCCGCGCTTCCGTCTGTAGATTAATTAACGTCACAGCTTCCGGAACTTTGATTCTGAAGGGAAACACAACAGTTATTGCGGATTATACGATTCGTCTTTATATTCAAGACTCAATGTGCTTCTACGGTAAGTAAACGACACCTTACTAAGACTCTACATTTGTGTTTTGTCACACATCTGGCTTTGAATCACGTCAGTATAATTTAACGTAAATGTTACTGCAAGAGTCACATTCAAGCCACGTGCACCGCGACACATTATGATCATCTTACAAGATTCCCATAATCATGGATGATGCTGTTCACACATATAACACACAAAAGACCAAATATGAAGATCTAGTGCCTCGTTTTAAATAGTTCCCCGATGGCTGTAATTCACGCGCTGCCGCCATCTTGTGTCTTTCTCGTTTTATGTCAGTTTCCGTCTCTCCACGGTGTCAATAATCGCCCCAAACTACTCCAGTCTTATCGTGTCGGTCTAACCGCTGTCAAAGACGAATCTTCCTTAAATCGCTTTCTTATATCCGTTGCGTCCATACACAAAGCGCCAAAATACAGGCAGCTCCATAAATAAATCACAAATAAACCCAAAATACCGAAGAACCCTCTTGTATGATTGATGGATGCTTTAGCTCGTAGTTTAGGTTATAATTATTACAGACTGAGCCATTAAGAAAGCAGAAATATAAACCTATAGGAGGGTTTGCTTTTGGAGGCTTTCTATTGGCTGTCGCTTGAATAATTAATGACGTCATCACAGGGTTTGTTGAAAGGCGTTTCACTGAAGTATAAAAGAGCTGCTGAACACGGTGAAGCCTTAAGCGGTGCCACGCTACTGGGGTGACGGAGCGCTGCTGCGGTGCTCTCGAGCTTAATCATCTCGCGCTACACTGTGGAGGCTTGGTATTTGTGACCGAGCCGAGGAAACAGTCCCTGGCACTGCGAGCGCGTTGGAGCATCGCGGTGGTGTTTCGGATCCCTGGTGGCGAGGCGCCGCGTCATTGTTTGTTTCAAAGACAGTTTAGTCGCTTGTGTTGTGCTTCTTCAGGACTCTACTTGTGTTTTACTTCAAGTGGGTCAGTGACACGCGTCCTGCGGATCGGGTTGTTTGTGGCAATTTCAACGATTCAACAATGTAAACAATGTCATGTTATATAAGCTTTCTGTGGCTCAGTGGTTATAGCGTCATGGGTTCGGTCCCAGTGGACCGCAAACACTCGTATGATGCAGTGAAAGTCGCTTCTGCATCTTTGGCGTCTGCCGAATGCATAAATGTAATGGAAAACTAACTTAGTTTTAACACAATATTATTGATTCTGGCTTTACACCTTAAATATTTTAAAACAAACATATGTGTAGTTCAGGTCTTCTAATCTTACAGTTTGTCATTTAAAATCAGCGTCTTGGTTTCAATGCTTTTCTGAAATTGGCATAAATGAATGAAAAGCTGATGTGTGACTGTGTTTACCAAACGGACTTTATCTTTTGAAATCAATCCTGTTATATATGTATTATTTATATCATTCAAAAACTGTTTTTGTTTACAGTATTTTGTAAAGTTGCTTTGCAACAATGCTTTAAATGAATTGAATTATTTTCTGTGAATACTGTTTTTTTCAATGCATGCACTCCAATTTTCTACATCAATAAAGTTTCCATTTTTCTTTCAAATGAATGTTCATTATTTACAGTAATATCATTATATTCACATGCCATTTAAAATATTATAATTTAAGGGGCGGCATGATGCTGCAATGTAAACCCATACACTTATATTTATGCTGTGTACATGTAAATAATCTTGACACGTGTTTGATAAAACAAACGATCACTATTCATTTACATAGAATAGGAAGCATGATAGGGAACATAGTACAATAATCAATACAATCGTACATATTAAATAACATTATAAGTATATAATATTAGAATATCGTTTTAGAATACAGTATACAAATATAATATAAGAATAGAGACGATTAAGTATAAAGAATTGAAGAATAATAATATAACCACATCAGCAGGTGCATGAAAGTTCTCCTCCACAGTTTCGTCAGATAGCTTCTGACATCTGGTATTCAGGCGGTCGATCAGGGCTGCAGAATCAGTTCTGTGATGTCGACGTTTGCCACCGTACACAGCATCAGAACTGCGGTCTGAACTCCAGCGGACAATACCACTAGTCAGGTAAACCCGATAGAGACGTGCAGCACAGTGGGGACCTTAAAGTAATAACAAATTGCAAAAAAATAATGACGGAGCAACAAATAACTGATATCAGACTGTAATGACAGGTTTTGCAGTTCTGCATTAATTTATATGTAATACATCAACACACAGACCATCTAAACTCCTTAATCTGTTAACGCTCAATGAATTTCATGTACACTTTCTATTACTATTATTATTATATGTTTCCATAACTTGTACCTGGAATCATATTCGGCAGCACTGTGTGGAATCCCTCAAGGCTGAGACACTTATAATATGGAGCGTTCACCCCATTCATTGTTGTGGTACGAGCCACTCTATACATGTGTGTGTCCGGAGGGTCCTGAATGCACTCGAGGTCCCGTTTCTGGCCTTCCCACACCTCGTCTACGGCTTCTGTAATTAAACAACAATAAACATACAGACATACATACACCTAGTATATTTCAGGACTATTAACAACATTTCAGTATGTTTGCATAACAGTATATACCTGGCGACTTGAAGAGGCTGATCCACTTTCGTCCAGCCCAGCCGGCCCTCTGAGCTCATCAATGGGTATTTTGCAACAGGTCTGTCAAATATGAACGACTATATTTCCAGACTGAAATTTAGATTGTAGATGGTCAATATCTCAATAAATGTATATTAAAAACTGTTGAGTTAATAATGAGTTAATCATGGTTTTACTTGACATGTATTATGCATTGTTTTCAGCACAGTGCCAAATGTGGAAAGAATCTTCAACATTACTGGCCTCTGCCAGGAGGAAGGCATGACGAAGCAGCCGAGCAGAGGGCGGCTCTCTCGGAGGAGGTGGGGCTTCAAAGGTATGTCCAAATGCTGACACAACCCCCCCAGAGTCATGAGGATTGTGGGGTAAAGGTCTTTTCTTTGGAGATTCTCCTCAAAGTGATTCTCCTGAATCTGCGGCCACACCTTTACCATAGTGTTCCCCTCAGTCCGATCACGCAGAAGCCGCACCACACACTTGTCCACGCCATGCCTGTAAGGTATGATAATTAATATACAACAGCTGCTAGTGCAAGGCCAACTAAATTAAGACATGTTTAGCATACGGTGTACTCATTTCTCTGTAAGGACAGCAGGGAACATGGCCTGATCAGCCTCATCCGGTTGACACAAAATAGCAGAACCCCATGCCAACTAGCGACCAACCTTGCCACCATCTCCACTCCTGGCTGCCTCGGTGCACTGTCCACAGCACAAGACCTCTGTCAGCATACAATACCAGCTGGATACATCACAAATGTGACGAACCTGTAAAAACCCAAACAAAACCCATTATTATTTCATCTGTTTGTATTTACCTATTAAAACCAGATTTAATTATTGTGTAGTAATAACTCATTATAATTACTCGTATACTTAATAATAGCTAATATTAATAACAACTAATCTAATTAGAACTATGTAGCACCCTGATGTGGTAGCCTGACTTGTAGAGGTGCACAGCCTTTCCATAATCCACACATTCTTCACCACGTGGACACTTAAGTATTTCTATACCCCAACAGGTCGCCAAACAAAGATGCAACTACAGAAAAAGAGGTGTGGGGTCGGCACAGAACCGCTGACGTAGCCTGGAGGTTCTGGAAGGTGAAACCCCATTCTGTCTGACTTCATTACCCGCCGCCTCTTTAATACGCCAGCACTGCTTTGATGAACCTGGATGGGGCTGAAGAGTCCTCTCTCAGTGTCTTCCTTCACCCTTGACCGGTCGGCTGGTGGGGTGCCATTAGTATTTTCCAAGTCACACTCAACCTTACCGCTCAACCTGAAACATATCGAAACAGAAAAATACTTAATTTCTCTCCATTCATTATCGTTTGTGTTTGATGTATATACATGTGTTGTTCTGACGTACCGGTGAGTCATTCATGAGACTGTGGAAGTCTTTGACAGTGCTTTAGATGTGGCTGTGGATGACTGGGGTTCTGTCTGTGCTTGATAATATGCATGTGGCAGTGAACTTAAAACTTCTCTCACTAAACTAAAACTAAAATCTCTTCTGTGAATACTTGACAGACACATAAAAAACAAACACTAACCCTCTCTCTTTCTCTCAGCGGGTATTAGTCTGGCTTTTGCTGAAACTAGTAACTTTGTATAAGCCCCTATTGTATTATTGCGCCTGTATGACATATCGCTTATTGCTCGATGAACTCTCTGTAAGTCTCTTTGGATAAAATGCTAAATGTGAATGAATGATGTTGTGGATGTGGCTGTAGATAATGCTGTGAGTGTAAAGCTCATTGCACATTAAAAAATAAATATGACCTCACGTTGTGTCGCCACATATACAAACGGCCTCCAATTTTCATCCGTCATAAAAAAATTCGAACTGGGTTCGACTTTCTGCGTTTTTCGCATCGTAGCAAGCCTTTTAACAGTTCAGAGACACCGTACAAACGAGCGCCAAATACGAAAAAATGCATAAGAAAGTTTTAGGCTGTATGGATTTAGGCTTAACTGTGGATGTTGCAGATGTTGCTGTGGCTGTAGATGATGCTGTGAGTCAGTCACTCTGGATGATGCTGTACATCGGGCTGTGGACTCAGACTTGATCAACTCTAATAAGGGAGTGTTCATACAGACACCAGGGATCACTTATAGTAGAGCTCGACATCTGTGTATCTAATACAAAACTCATGCATAAATACACTTTATGATAAAGCGTATTTATCATTAAATAACTAATGTGTAGACAAAGTAATAATTTAACAATGTTAAAGTGTTGTTTTGTTTCTACTGGTTGTGTTTCAGACAACTTACTTGATCCTTCTTTTCATAAATGTAGTTCCTAAGCCTTTTCATCTGCACATTGGAAATATGAGTTACAGGTGTGGGAAGTCACCGGCTGACGGAGCTAAACGCCTTCTGGATCAAATCTCTCGGACTCTTGCTGAAATACTGACATTTTGGTAGCCTGACAACACTACCTCGAAGAGATTCCGCAGCTCTATAGCCAGTATTCTGCCCAGAAAGACTGACCATGTTATTATTAAACAATATTAAAAATGTACATGAATTCATTGAGCGTTAACAGATTAAGGAGTTTAGATGGTCTGTGTGTTGATGTATTACATATAAATTAATGCAGAACTGCAAAACCTGTCATTACAGTCAGATATCAGTTATTTGTTGCTCCGTCATCATTTTTTTTTGCAATTTCTTATTACTTTAAGGTCCCCACTGTCCTGCACGTCTCTATCAGGTTTACTTGACTAGTGGTATTGCCCGCTAGAGTTCAGACCGCAGCTCTGATGCTGTGTACGGTGGCAAACGTCGACATCACAGAACTGATTCTGCAGCCCTGATCGAACGCCTGAATACCAGATGTCAGCATATATCTGACGAAACTGTGGAGGAGAACTTTCATGCACCTGCTGATGTGGTTATATTATTATTCTTCAATTCTTTATACTTAATAGTTTCTATTCTTTGTATTATATTTGTATACTGTATTCTAAAACGATATACTAATATTATATCCTTATAATGTTATGTAATATTTACGATTGTATTGATTATTGTACTATATTCCCTATCATGTTTCCTATTCTATGTAAATGAATAGTGATCGTTTGTTTTATCAAACACGTGTCAAGATTATTTACATGTACACAGCATAAATATAAGTGTATGGGTTTACATTGCAGCATCATGCCGCCCCTTAAATTATAATATTTTAAATGGCATGTGAATATAATGATATTACTGTAAATAATGAACATTCATTTGAAACAAAAATGGAAACTTTATTGATGTAGAAAATTGGAGTGCATGCATTGAAAAAAACAGTATTCACAGAAAATAATTCAATCCATTTAAAGATTGTTGCAAAGCAACTTTACAAAATACTGTAAACAAAACAGTTTTTGAATGATATAAATAATACATATATAACAGGATTTATTTCAAAAGATAAAAAAGTCCGTTTGGTAAACACAGTCACACATCAGCTTTTCATTCATTTATGCCAATTTCAGAAAAGCATTGAACCAAGACGCTGATTTAAAGACAAACTGTAAAATTAGAAGACCTGAAACTACACATGTTTGTATTAAAATATTTAAGATGTAAAGCCAGAATCAATAATATTGTGTTAAAACTAAGTTAGTTTTCCATTACATTTATGCATTCGGCAGACGCCAAAGATGCAGAAGCGACTTTCACTGCATCATACGAGTGTTTGCGGTCCACTGGGACCGAACCCATGACGCTATAACCACTGAGCCACAGAAAGCTTATATAACATGACATTGTTTACATTGTTGAATCGTTGAAATTCACACAAACAACCCGATCCGCAGGACGCGTGTCACTGACCCACTTGAAGTAAAACACAAGTAGAGTCCTGAAGAAGCACAACACAAGCGACTAAACTGTCTTTGAAACAAACAATGATGCGCAGCGCCTCGCCACCAGGGATCCGAAACACCACCGCGATGCTCCAACGCGCTCGCAGTGCCAGGGACTGTTTCCTCGGCTCGGTCACAAATACCAAGCCTCCACAGTGTAGCGAGATGATTAAGCTCGAGAGCACCGCAGCAGCGCTCCGTCACCCCAGTAGCGTGGCACCGCTTAAGGCTTCACCGTGTTCAGCAGCTCTTTTATACTTCAGTGAAACGCCTTTCAACAAACCCTGTGATGACGTCATTAATTATTTAAGCGACAGCCAATAGAAAGCCTCCAAAAGCAAACCCTCCTATAGGTTTATATTTCTGCTTTCTAATGGCTCAGTCTGTATAATTATAACCTAAACGAGCTATTAAATCCGTCTTTGTGTATTTAAATTTTTGATTTATTTATGGAGCTGCCTGTTTCTTTTTTCCTTTTGAAAGGATGGGGACAGTTTGTGTTTCGGAAAGGAGGGGGGGGATTGAATATGAGAGACAATTCCGAAGGAGGACACGGATTGATATTGAATTACTCGCCCATAAAAGGTGCGTTAAGGGAAACTGGGATGGGTGGGCATGGTGTCGAAGCTCATAATGTGTCGCGGCACGTGGCTTGAATGTGACTCTTGCAGTAACATTTACGTTAAATTATACTGACGTGATTCAAAGCCAGATGTGTGACAAAAAACAAATGTAGAGTCTTAGTAAGGTGTCGTTTACTTACCGTAGAAGCACATTGAGTCTTGAATATAAAGACGAATCGTATAATCCGCAATAACTGTTTGTGTTTCCCTTCAGAATCAAAGTTCCGGAAGCTGTGACGTTAATTAATCTACAGACGGAAGCGCGGCGTGTGGACCGTGTTAGAAGACAGATTTATGAGGACACCTGCAGGACAACCGGAGAACTGCGACTAAACTTCAACACTCCTGTGTGTGACTTATCGTGTTTTTATTTAGTTCGTTTTTTTATTACTAAACTAAATGAATAATAAATACAGTACAATGAAAATGAAATGACTAAACATACATAAAGTAAAGAATAAAAAATACATAGTTTGGGCAAGTTAGTGGTTCTACCAAAGGATTTATGGTTGTTGCTGGATTGCTGTATTAAAGTTACTCCACGCTTCATGCAAAGTAAAGTGTTGTGTTTCAAAGAGAAATGGTCTAAATGCTCACTTGGTGGTTGTCTTGTCTTTGTCCTGCTGCTGCAGCCTAGAGCAGACATGATCTCCTCTTTGACACTTGTGAACTTTCCTCAAATTATTTAGAGGAACTTTGTGACTAAAGGTTTTCAGGCTGTTACAAAGCTTATATATCACACACTGCCCATCATATGTTCCAACAACTTCAGAAGGAAATTCTCATCCATCCATCCATTTTCTTCCGCTTATCCGGGGCCGGGTCGCGGGGGCAGCAGTCTAAGCAGGGATGCCCAGACTTCCCTCTCCCTAGACACTTCCTCCAGCTCTTCCGGGGGGACACCGAGGCGTTTCCAGGCCAGCCGGGAGACATAGTCCCTCCAGCGTGTCCTAGGTCTTCCCCGGGGTCTCCTCCCGGTGTGACATGCCCGGAACACCTTCCCGGGAAGGCGTCCAGGGGGCATCCGGAAAAGATGCCCGAGCCACCTCAGCTGGCCCATCTCGATGTGGAGGAGCAGCGGATCTACTCTGAGCTCCTCCCGAGTGACCGAGCTTCTCACCCTATCTCTAAGGGATCGCCCAGCCACCCTGCGGAGAAAGCTCATTTCGGCCGCCTGTATCCGGGATCTTGTCCTTTCGGTCATGACCCACAGCTCATGACCATAGGTGAGAGTAGGAACGTAGATTGACCGGTAAATCGAGAGCTTCGCCTTGCGGCTCAGCTCCTTCTTCACCACGACAGACCGGTACAGCGACCGCATTACTGCAGAAGCTGCACCGATCCGTCTGTCAATCTCCCGTTCCATCCTTCCCTCACTCGTGAACAAGACCCCCAGATACTTGAGCCCTGCCGGAGTCCAACATGCACCGGAAACAAGTCTGACTTACTGCCGGCAATGCGAACCAAGCTCCTGCTCCGGTCGTACAGGGACCGGATAGCCCTTAGCAAAGGGTCCCGAATCCCATACTCCCGGAGCACCCTCCACAAGATGCCGCGAGGGACACAGTCGAATGCCTTCTCCAAATCCATAAAACACATGTGGATTGGATGGGCAAACTCCCATGAACCCTCCAGCACCCTGGAGAGGGTATAGAGCTGGTCAAGCGTTCCACGACCGGGACGAAAACCACACTGTTCCTCCTGAATCAGAGGTTCTACCATCTACCATGGTAGAACCTCTGATTCAGGAAATTCTCAAAGAAACTGAAATGCCTAATTTACGGAGAAGTTGGATTGATTAGCTCTTCTCTTTATCGGTTCATATATAACTCTTTCCCCGCCAGCCTTTTGACATTTTCACCAAATTTTAATGGCTCACAGTACATTTTCTGTAAAGAATATAAGGACAAACAATATGTCAAATGAAAGAACAGAGTCTCTGCTTTTAAACAAAAATAAAAATGTATTCTTTCTATCTTCATTAGTTATTTTTATCACTTCTTAGATGCGGGAAGGTTTCTGAGATAATTAACATTTTTTGTCAAAGATTCCGCCCAGATTACACTCAGAACAATCATTAAAAACCGTTAAGACTATACAGGTGCAGGTCATATAATTAGAATATCATCAAAAAGTTGATTTATTTTTACCAATTCCATTCAAAAAGGGAAACTTGTCTAATGTATACATTCATTCCACACAGACTGATATATTTCAAGTGTTTATTTCGATGATTATTACTGACAACAAAAACCCCAAATTCAGTATCTCAGAAAATTAGAATATTACTTAAGACCAAAACAAAGAAAGGATTTTTAGAAATTTTGGCCAACTGAAAAGTATGATCATGAAAAGTATGATCATGTTCAGCACTCAATACTAAGTTGGGGCTCCTTTTTCCTGAATTACTGCAGCAATGCGGCGTGGCATGGAGTCGATCAGTCTGTGGCACTGCTCAGGTGTTATGAGAGCCCAGGTTGCTCTGATAGTGGCCTTCAGCTCTTCTGTATTGTTGGGTCTGGTGTCTCATCTTCCTCTTCACAATACCCCATAGATTTTCTATGGGGTTAAGGTCAGGCGAGTTTGCTGGCCAATTAAGAACAGGGATACCATGGTCCTTAAACCAGGTACTGGTAGCTTTGGCACTGTGTGCAGGTCCTGTTGGAAAATGAAATCTGCATCTCCATAAAGTTGGTCAGCAGCAGGAAGCTCTAAAACATCCTGGTATACGGCTGTGTTGACCTTGGACCTCAGAAAACACAGTGGACCAACACCAGGGTCCACATTCCTCTCCAGGGTCAGTTATCCCTATTGCTTCTACACCTTTTTCTACCAAATTCTGACCTTCCCTTAGCCTCTCTATTAATGTGCTTGGACACAGAGCTCTGTGAACAGCCAGCCTCTTTTGCAATGGCCTTTTGTGTCTTGCCCTCCTTGTGCAAGGTGTCAATGGTCGTCTTTTGGAGAACTGTCAAGTCAGCAGTCTTCCCCATGATTGTGTAGCCTACAGAACTAGACTGAGAGACCATTTAAAGGCCTTTGCAGGTGTTTTGAGTTCATTAGCTGATTACAGTGTGGCACCAGGTGTCTTCAATATTGAACCTTTTCACAATATTCTAATTTTCTGAGATACTGAATTTGGGGTTTTCATTAGTTGTCGGTTATAATCATCAAAATTAAAAGAAATAAACACTTGAAATATATCAGTCTGTGTGAAATGAATGTAGACATTATACAAGTTTGCACCTGTATACGTTCTAGGTTCTGGGATTCTGTACTTTTTCCCAAAGGTGTGTAACAGCACCACCTGCTGTACAAACAGTGAAAACACTGATTGCCATAACTCGTCTTTGGCAGGGAACTGTTTTTTTTTTTTAAATGACCAGATAACTCGATGGCGGTGAAAGAGTTAAAGTGACGAGAAGTTGGACGTGATTGTGTCTGACATTCATCGGCGTTTCCCCAGCGCTGGCTACAAGATGATACTGGGTCACTAGAGGTCAAGGCAACTTTCTGTCAAGGGAATTTGATTGATTGAGGGATTTGTACGGTGTTATTTAAGGCAGAATTAAACATTTTCAACCAAAACATTGACCTTTATATAACATGACAGGCGTTGGTTTATAGGCGATTCAATTTTACACTTTTTCTTTTTACTTTTTTATCAACTAAAAAGTGAAACAGTGCTTTCATCCTATTTGATATCTCTATGTATCTTGTGAGAACTGCATCACTGCCCATCTTTAGCCCATCAGTGAGAAACTTTTCTGCGTACACAATCAAAGGTGACTGATAGTTTTAAAGTATTTGTATTAGAATTAATGGTTTTTTAATTTTTTTGTGAAGTATAAATTACACAAATCAAAGCAGTTAAAGGTTCATTCTGTTTTTAAATTACACTTTGAATTACCTTATTTTTTTTGCATAAATGACGGTTAAGACTATGTAGTTAAGACTATGTAGTTAAGACTATGTACGGTTTGTTTACAGCATCTGTACCAGGCAAAGTGAAACGTCACTGAAAGTCTTTGAAATCTAGGGACCTCTCAGTACTTTTCCAAGGCCACACATCCCCCACAAACATGCTACGGAACAGATCCGGGTGTCCCCGTATTTCCTGGAGGAGTCCAAGTGTGTTGAAGCCCGCCACAAACCTGCACACAAAAATGCATTTTAAATGTAAAAATCAACCAAAACACCGGTCACAAACAGGTACTTCACTTTAAGGCCTCTAGGATTTGTTCCCACAGAATTGACTTTATACATCACATCAAATGTTATTGAGACATCATGAGTCATAATTGTGGCTCTGTTCATAGTGTGTACTTAAACAAATACTTACTGTTGTAATGCAACATTTAATCTGCCCTCAACAAAGAAGTTAACAGCAAATCGCACAAGTGTATTCCACTGCTTCTGGGTTGTGATGATTCTGCAAACCCCGACAACAGCAAGACTGTCCTCTGCCTCCTCTATTGCCAGAACGCCCACCACACACCAGCTTATTGGTGGAGAGACAGAGTTACGAAGCCAGTTAGTACATATGTGGATGAATAGGAGGCGTGATGTATAGAGGCGAATGGGTGACTTTGGCCAGGATGTCGGGGTTACACCAACCTCAAATACTCTTGCGCGGGTCCACCACCATGTACTGCACCTTCAGATGTTTGTTCACTATCAACAAATAACACATCTAGTCTTGCTTTAGGATTAAACCGTCGACGCCTGAAGGCCTGCAGTGTACTGTTCATCATGTTGTGGACATTGCCATGTGGTCTCTGCATATGTTGATGTGATTTTAAGGTCAGTCCTGAATAGAAATAAAAAAGGGATAAGGCTGGAAATTTGTCATTTCTTTATAACAATCCGCATATCTCATGAAAAACTCAAAGTCAGCTTTAGCTTACAGAAAACTGTACCTAAACAGGAAGAAAAATTCCATTTAACAAGGGGTGACATGTTGCTTTTAAGTTTTGTTACCTACAGGGCATCCTGGATATGGAAATACTCTGTTGCATCTTCTTCTTCTCCCACAAAGTCAAATACTATCTACAAAAAAACACAAAGAATAAGTTTTTTTCAAACTGGAAACACTGCTCAGTATTTTCAACCTGTGACGTCATAAAATAGTGGAAAATTTTGGACAAATCTTCTTGTTCTGGTAATGCCACCGGGGTATTTGAATCTGAGCGGCACACCATGAGCTGCCTCAGGAAAACCGGCCATTCTCAACCGTCTGTCACGTATAATCTCTAAAATCAGTATTGGTTTAGTTTGATCACTAATATGTCAAAGACAGTGAAACATGTCTGTTACAGTAGAGCAGTGTGACGTCTTGAAATGTCTAGTAGTCTCAACCATATTGAGTTTACATTCACAGTAATACAAAGTAAACAAGAGTGACACTTGAGAGCCGGACTTGTCTTGAGCTTTAAAAATATTTTGGCCACAGTTACAAAAGCTCTCATACCTGTCTGCGTCTGTCCTCAATGTCCAAGGACTGCTTCTGCAAGTCATTCTTTGATCAATATGAAAAACAAGACAATTCATTCCATAAACCAAAATTATGCAACGAGCCCTTTAGAGTACATCAAATACTTTTCTAAGTCTATAATCAAACAGAAATGCTGGTAAAGTGCTGGTCCTGGGTTTGGTGAAGAGACATGATATACAAATAAGAGGAAACATTAAAAAAGCCATTCACCTAAAACTACAAAGCTTTGTATGCAGTACCTTTTCTCGATCTGCAAGCAAAGACTCCTGGCACTCTTGATCCTGCTGAAAGCGTATGGATCGCCATTCATCTAAGGTCTAAGGAGTGGGAAACTGTGAAACACAGCATCATCCACAGTGACGGACTCACAGCATCATCTACAGTAGGGCTGCACGATTCTCACTAAAATGTGAATCACAATTTTTCTTCATGGGAATTGAGATCACGATTCTCTCACACGATTCTCATGTTTTCAACCAAAACTTTTATTGAACGCAGGTAAAAACTTAAACATAGTACATTTAGTCATTATAAAGTGCAAAAAGTAACAAAAAATGTCTCTCCTTTTTTTCTCTCGTTGTGAATAACTTTACTTAAGCTGTTGAACATAAATAAGAGAAGAATGTTAACAATAATAAACAAAAATAACATGGGCAACTGTGCTTTTGGACCATAAGTAAATAACTTAATAACTTAAGCTGTTTAAAAATAAATAGGAGAAGAGTATTAATTTAAAAATAAGAAATACAAATAACTAAAAGGACCCAATGCTTTTCTAATACTAATACTGGCCCAAAACTTTAAAGGTTCTTGGCCAAAAACACTTGAAGGGTATGGCGATGCGCCGTGTAATGTCTGAGTTATGGACGTTTGCGTCGTCTGGTGGCCGGCATTTTTAGGTTTAGCTCCCTTGTCTCTCATTGCTGACTCGTACTGTATTTTGTGGTTGACGTTTGGGTTATATAGATTTGTGGTATTACCTTGCGGTGCTGCGACGATGCCAAAGCACTGTTTACAAATGATGACTTCTTGTGCATCGTCGTCAGGTTTAAACCCGAAAAAGTTCCACACGGTGGAAAACGATCCTTTTTTTTCGGTTCTAATACTGATGCTTCGTCGTCAACAGGATTTTTCACACTGGTGTCCATTTCCTCTTTTTTTTCGCCAAATTTTCCACTCCAAATCCACAAAGTAAGCTGACTGCAACCGTTAGCTCTGCCTCATGTGAGTGATAGCGCGTAACCCAGTAAATGAGAGAGGAGGGAAGGGATTGAGATTTTACTCATTTGCTATCTTTGACCTGATTGGTGAATTAACAGTGTTTTGTTTTAGACTGTGTGAGTGTGACCAATAGCCTACGTGAGTGATCTAAATGCGGGAAATACAAGGAAGTGAATCGCCGTCCTTGAGAAATTAGATCGCATTTATGTATGAATCGAGATCAAATTTTTTTCCGATTAATCGTGCAGCCCTAATCTACAGCCACATCCACAACATCATTCATTCACATTTAGTCATTTAGCAGAGGCTTTTATCCAAAGAGACTTACAGAGAGTTCAGCGAGCAATAAGCGATACGTCATAAAGGCGAAATAATACAATAGGGGCTTATATTATATGTAATATATATGTAATATCTATTACATCTAAAGCACTGTCAAAGACTTCCACAGTCTCATCCTCCGTCATTTCACCTGCAGAACATTCTCTGAATGACTCCCCGGTACGTCAGAACAACACATGTATATACATCAAACACAAACGATAATGAATGGAGAGAAATTAAGTATTTTTCTGTTTCGATATGTTTCAGGTTGAGCGGGAAGGTTGAGTGTGACTGTGGGAAAATCCTAATGGCCCCCCACCAGCCGACCGGTCAAGGGTGAAGGACGACACTGAGAGAGGACTCTTCAGCCCCATCCAGGTTCATCAAAGCAGTGCTGGCATATTAAAGAGGCGGCGGGTAATGAATAGGGATGGGAACCGAGAACCGGTTCTTCTTTAGAACCGGTGCCCAGTGAATCGATTCCTTGGAACCCGTTAGCGTACCTGCTTAACGATTCCGCTTATCGGTTCCGCTCGTTGCAAATGTGTCAACGCGCTGCGTTGTTTTGGTTACGCAGCAAACATGTCATCGAGGCAGAAGCGATCTAAAGTGTGGTTATATTTCACTAGAAAAGACGCCAATGCTTTCATTTGCAAAAACTGTAAAAGTTTAATTTCGGCAAAGGGGGGAACTACAGCCAATATGCAGAAACATTTGGCCACACAGCACGCAATTCATGTGCAGGACTGTCGCGTGTTTGATACACTACTGCTTAGCGACACAGCAACAACAAGTGAGTCAAGCAGCAGCGGAGCTAACGAGACGTCATCTGCTATTAATGCCGAAGGTAACTTCTCTATTTAGTTCATGTGAGCGCCAGTTCTTTGTGTAAACTTTTACTATATGAATAATAATCTCCATTGTCATTGTCAATCAAATTTAGATGATGATGACCTTGACTGTTTAGTCTGTGTTTTTAGTTTTTTATGGCACTTAAATGGCAGTTTTATTTTATTTTTTTGTCTGGACCAATGATGAATGTGAAAAATTCTATAGGTCCCTGGACTTTACTTTGTAGCCTACTTTTAGGTTTGTTCTGAGGTTGCTACACATCATTTGTGTTTACTCTGAGTATGTGCTATGTTCTTATCAGATATTAAAGCGAGTTAATACAAACAAACAAATTTGTACTTATTCCCTCACCCCAATGAGAATCGATAAGAGAATCGATAAGGAATCGGATCGATAAGCAATATCGATAATGGAATCGGAATCGTTAAATTCTTATAAATTCCCATCCCTAGTAATGAAGTCAGACAGAATGGGGTTTTCACCTTCCAGAACCTCCAGGCTACGTCAGCGGTTCTGTGCCGACCCCACACCTCTTTTTCCGTAGTTGCATCTTTGTTTGGCGACCTGTTGGGGTATAGAAATACTTAAGTGTCCTCGTGGTGAAGAATGTGTGGATTATGGAAAGGCTGTGCACCTCTACAAGTCAGGCTACCACATCAGGGTGCTACATAGTTCTAATTAGAATAGTTGTTATTAATATTAGCTATTATTAATTATACGAGTAATTATAATGAGTTATTACTACACAATAATTCAATCTGGTTTTAATAGGTAAATACAAACAGATGAAATAATAATAGGTTTTTGTTTGGGTGTTTTACAGGTTCGTCACATTCGTGATGTATCCAGCTGGTATTGTATGCTGACAGAGGTCTTGTGCTGTGGACAGTGCACCGTGGCAGCCAGGAGTGGAGATGGTGGCAAGGTTGGTCGCTAGTTGGCATGGGGTTCTGCAATTTTATCCGGATGAGGCTGATCAGGCCATGTTCCCTGCTGTCCTTACAGACAAATGAGTACACCGTATGCTAAACATGTCTTAATTTAGTTGGCCTTGCACTAGCAGCTGTTGTATATTAATTATCATACCTTACAGGCATGGCGTGGACAAGTGTGTGGTGCGGCTTCTGCGTGATCGGACTGAGGGGAACACTATGGTAAAGGTGTGGCCGCAGATTCAGGAGAATCACTTTGAGGAGAATCTCCAAAGAAAAGACCTTTACCCCACAATCCTCATGACTCTGGGGGGTTGTGTCAGCATTTGGACATACCTTTGAAGCCCCACCTCCTCCGAGAGAGCCGCCCTCTGCTCGGCTGCTTCGTCATGCCTTCCTACCTGGCAGAGGCCAGTAATGTTGAAGATTCTTTCCACATTTGGCACTGTGCTGAAAACAATGCATAATACATGTCAAGGAAAACATGATTAACTCTCATTATTAACTTATTAACAGTTTTTAATATACATTTATTGAGATATTGACCATCTACAATCTAAATTTCAGTCTGGAAATATAGTTGTTCATATTTGACAGACCTGTTGCAAAATACCCATTGATGAGCTCAGAGGGCCGGCTGGGCTGGACGAAAGTGGATCAGCCTCTTCAAGTCGCCAGGTATATACTGTTATGCAAACATACTGAAATGTTGTTAATAGTCCTGAAATAAACTAGGTGTATGTATGTCTGTATGTTTATTGTTGTTTAATTACAGAAGCCGTAGACGAGGTGTGGGAAGGCCAGAAACGGGCTCTCATGTTCATTCAGGACCCTCCGGACACACACATGTATAGAGTGGCTCGTACCACAACAATGAATGGGGTGAACGCTCCATATTATAAGTGTCTCCGTGGAAGCAACAGCCTTGAGGGATTCCACACAGTGCTGCCGAATATGATTCCAGGTACAAGTTATGGAAACATATAATAATAATAGTAATAGAAAGTGTACATGAATTCATTGAGCGTTAACAGATTAAGGAGTTTAGATGGTCTGTGTGTTGATGTATAACATATAAATTAATGCAGAACTGCAAAACCTGTCATTACAGTCTAATATCAGTTATTTGTTGCTCCGTCATCATTTTTTTTTGCAATTTCTTATTACTTTAAGGTCCCCGCTGTCCTGCACGTCTCTATCAGGTTTACTTGACTAGTGGCATTGCCCGCTGGAGTTCAGACCGCAGTTCTGATGCTGTGTACGGTGGCAAACGTCGACATCACAGAACTGATTCTGCAGCCCTGATCGACCGCCTGAATACCAGATGTCAGCATATATCTGACGAAACTGTGGAGGAGAACTTTCATGCACCTGCTGATGTGGCGTCAAATGAGCTGCTCGGTCTGGAATACCTGTTCAGTCAAAGCACTGGTGAATCTGGTTCCTTCTCCCTTAAAGACATTTCATCCAGAGGAAGAGGTGGTTCAGCCCGGTCAGTGGCGTACCAAAGTGACACAGTGGGAGACTACGTCATGGGCCCTGCCATCCCTGCCCACAAAACTCTCACAACTGATGAGACCACTTCATCTCACCCTCCAGCCTTTGTAAGCAATTTCATGTTTACCTCTAGCAGAATATTGACGTATTCCTTTATCCCTGACTGTTATATTAAATGCAGCTAACACAAGCAACAATAAGCATTTCAATGTTACATCTGATCAGTTTTCTTACCAACAGGAGGATGCATGTAGCAAACTGGGGATTCCTTTACCCAAAATGAACAGCAAAACAGTTTCGTGATTTGATCCGTCGTCAAGAGAGACTTCTGAACCTCCAGTCGACGATAATCCCATCTGGGGCCATTTGGAAGACCATGTTGTCCATCTCTTCAACTGATCTTCCTCCGGCGCTGATCACTGATTCAGTATGACCGCATTCCCAGCAGAGCAGGGACCAAAGTTCTGAAAGAAGGAAGGACATCATGATACCGAAGTCTCCGTTACAGTTACAACAGCTTAAACCTGCACGGAAGCCCCACGTACCACTGCCAGTGAGTGAAACTGTTGTAACAGGGAGAAAAATCACCAAACATCTACCTAACATCACTTCTGCGACACCAGTGACTCCTGCCACTTCTACCAACACATCATCAATGAAAACATCCACCAGCGAAACAGACACATCACAGAGTGTGGACACAGCCTGGGCAAGAGCTACATTGTACAAAAGAAAAAAACACAGATAACCTTACTAATGTTGGAACCAAGCCATCACGTCTACAACACCTGCCGTTTGTTCACTATGCCACCAACCAACTCAGGGACACAAGAAATACAAAAAGAAGAAGAGCTTCTGCCCTGTGACAATGATGTCTACTTCAAAGGGACGGACATTACAGTGTACACTAGTTATTTTACTTCAGTTGTAGTCTCACAGCAGTAGATTTGCAACCTAGATTTGGGGATTTTGAACATGGTTGTATAAACAATGATGTCATAACGTTGATAAATGTCTCTTTAAAATATGCATATTGCTTTTATTGAATATATTATATTATATTATTATTCTTCAATTCTTTATACTTAATCGTTTCAATTCTTTGTATTATATTCGTATACTGTATTCTAAAACGATATACTAATATTATATCCTTATAATGTTATGTAATATTTACGATTGTATTGATTATTGTACTATGTTCCCTATCATGTTTCCTATTCTATGTAAATGAATAGTGATCGTTTGTTTTATCAAACACGTGTCAAGATTATTTACATGTACACAGCATAAATATAAGTGTATGGGTTTACATTGCAGCATTATACCGTCCCTTAAATTATAATATTTTAAATGGCATGTGAATATAATGATATTACTGTAAATAATGAACATTCATTTGAAAGAAAAATGGAAACTTTATTGATGTAGAAAATTGGAGTGCATGCATTGAAAAAAACAGTATTCACAGAAAATAATTCAATTCATTTAAACATTGTTGCAAAGCAACTTTACAAAATACTGTAAACAAAAACAGTTTTTGAATGATATAAATAATACATATATAACAGGATTGATTTCAAAGGATAAAAAAGTCCGTTTGGTAAACACAGTCACACATCAGCTTTTCATTCATTTATGCCAATTTCAGAAAAGCATAGAAACCAAGACGCTGATTTTAAATGACAAACTGTAAAATTAGAAGACCTGAACTACACATATGTTTGTATTAAAATATTTAAGATGTAAAGCCAGAATCAATAATATTGTGTTAAAACTAAGTTAGTTTTCCATTACATTTATGCATTCGGCAGACGCCAAAGATGCAGAAGCGACTTTCACTGCATCATACGAGTGTTTGCGGTCCACTGGGACCGAACCCATGACGCTATAACCACTGAGCCACAGAAAGCTTATATAACATGACATTGTTTACATTGTTGAATCGTTGAAATTGCCACAAACAACCCGATCCGCAGGACGCGTGTCACTAACCCACTTGAAGTAAAACACAAGTAGAGTCCTGAAGAAGCACAACACAAGCGACTAAACTGTCTTTGAAACAAACAATGATGCGCAGCGCCTCGCCACCAGGGATCCGAAACACCACCGCGATGCTCCAACGCGCTCGCAGTGCCAGGGACTGTTTCCTCGGCTCGGTCACAAATACCAAGCCTCCACAGTGTAGCGCGAGATGATTAAGCTCGAGAGCACCGCAGCAGCGCTCCGTCACCCCAGTAGCGTGGCACCGCTTAAGGCTTCACCGTGTTCAGCAGCTCTTTTATACTTCAGTGAAACGCCTTTCAACAAACCCTGTGATGACGTCATTAATTATTCAAGCGACAGCCAATAGAAAGCCTCCAAAAGCAAACCCCCCTATAGGTTTATATTTCTGCTTTCTTAATGGCTCAGTCTGTAATAATTATAACCTAAACTACGAGCTAAAGCATCCATCAATCATACAAGAGGGTTCTTCGGTATTTTGGGTTTATTTGTGATTTATTTATGGCGCTGCCTGTATTTTGGCGCTTTGTGTATGGACGCAACGGATATAAGAAAGCGATTTAAGGAAGATTCGTCTTTGACAGCGGTTAGACCGACACGATAAGACTGGAGTAGTTTGGGGCGATTATTGACACCGTGGGGAGACGGAAACTGACATAAAATGAGAAAGACACAAGATGGCGGCAGCGCGTGAATTACAGCCATCGGGGAACTATTTAAAACGAGGCACTAGATCTTCATATTTGGTCTTTTGTGTGTTATGTGTGTGAACAGCATCATCCATGATTATGTGAATCTTGTAAGATGCTCATAATGTGTCGCGGTGCACGTGGCTTGAATGTGACTCTTGCAGTAACATTTACGTTAAATTATACTGACGTGATTCAAAGCCAGATGTGTGACAAAAAACAAATGTAGAGTCTTAGTAAGGTGTCGTTTACTTACCGTAGAAGCACATTGAGTCTTGAATATAAAGACGAATCGTATAATCCGCAATAACTGTTTGTGTTTCCCTTCAGAATCAAAGATCCGGAAGCTGTGACGTTAATTAATCTACAGACGGAAGCGCGGCGTGTGGACCGTGTTAGAAGACAGATTTATGAGGACACCTGCAGGACAACCGGAGAACTGCGACTAAACTTCAACACTCCTGTATGTGACTTATCGTGTTTTTATTTATTTTTCATGTTAAAATCATGTTTTTTTATTACTAAACTAAATGAATAATAAATACACTGCCCATCATATGTTCCAACAACTTCAGAAGGAAATTCTCAAAGAAACTGAAATGCCTAATTTACTGAGCAGTTGGATTGATAAGCTCTTCCCTTTATCGTCCTCTAATCGAAAGGTTCACATCTATAGTGACGAGGAGTTGGACGTGATTGTGTCTGACATTCATCGCCGTTTCCCAGCGCTGGCTACAAGATGATACTGGGTCACTAGAGGTCAAGGCAACTTTCTATCAGGGGAATTTGATTGACTGACTGATTTGTACGGTGTTATTTAAGGCAGAATTAAACATTTTCAACCAAAACATTGACCTTTATATAACATGACAGGCGTTGGTTTATAGGCGATTAAATTTTACATTCAAAAATGTATTGTCTAAATTTTGAATGCCTTGAAATGTTCATAGTTTAACAGTTAAAGTCAGTATATACTGTATAAGCATATATAACTGTATTTATAGTGAACTGTATGAGTATGGTGTCATTGCAGATAGTGTTTGCTGGGTCATGTAAGTCTTTTTTTAGGAAGGCATCATTAAGACGTGTTGATCCTGAAGGGGTATGGATGTGCAGGCTGTCCCTGCGAACCGCGAGACAAAGATTGTTCTCTGTCCCAGCTCCCAAAAGTCTGTGGCATGTTGATGGTAACTATAAGCTTATACGGTAGGACTTGCAGTGCTCTCACAACTTCTGTTCTTGACATTTAGAAGATGTGTATTGTTTGGTGAAAGGATGCGGGTGCATGTATGTGGACAATAACAACCTTGAACTCTCACTTTTTTATCAACTAAAAAGTGAAACAGTGCTTTCATCCTATTTGATATCTCTTTGTATCTTGTGAGAACTGCATCATCAAGCAACTTTAGCCCATCAATGAGAAACTTCTCTGCGTACACAATCAAAGGTGACTGATAGTTTTAAAGTATTTGTATTATAGTTATGCTTTTTTCTTTTTTTTTGTGACGTATAAATTACGCAAATCAATGCAGTTAAAGGTACATTATGTTTTTAAATGACACTTTGAATCACTCAATTTATTATTATTGTTAATATTTATTGGCTTGTATGTAAAATAACCTCCAGTCCAGATGTTACTGCATTACCTTCTGATACATGAAAATCGTCATCAGCCCTGACGTAAGTTTGAAATAAAAGTAAATATTATTCAAACCTATATTAACATGAATGTTCTTTAACTAAATTATAACATTATGGTTAAGACTATGTAGTTAAGACTATATGTACGGTTTGTTTACAGCAGCTGTACCAGGCAAAATGAAAGATTATTACCCAAATCAATGAAATATATTTAATTTAAAAACTGCTAAGTATTGTACCTTCAACATTTTTTAGCCAGTCTCGCCAGTAGCAGATTGTCTGGGTTTCTAGCTTTCTTGCGTGCGTCCCTGGTGCTGAAAAGCTGACTTTGAAATCTAATGACCTCTCAGTACTTTCTTGAGTTGTTGGTTGTGGGGATTTTATTTGTTGGGGCTGTGTGGTCTGGTTTGGTCTTGCTTTTGGACAACAGAGGAATAAAGTTACATTATGCCATTACTGTTTTTCCCTGGTTGTTCCTCTGTGTTTTGGTGTCGATCGTGGAGTGGGACCGGGTTGGACCCGCACGGTTTCGGCGAGTGGGACTTCCTGGGTCGCAGGTGGTGGGCTCTCCCTCTTCTTCATGAATGTTGCTCTGTGGCTTTTGGTCGGGTCACTGAGTGCAGCTATGACATGTCAGAGGAGATCTGGCCCACCCGGCTGAGCCTGGTTTCTCCCGAGGTTTTTTTCCTCCATTAATCAATCATTGGAGTTTGGGTTCCTCGCCACAGCAGGGCAGTGTTGGCTTGCTCACCAGGAGACTACATTTATTTATTTATCAGATTTTATTTATAAGAATGATCTTGCTTGTTCTATAAACACCATGCACTGTGCTGTGTTTTACCTTTCTGTGTTTTTCTGTTTTTTTTATTTGCTCCTGTAAAGCTGCTTTGGAACACTGCACATTGTGAAAAGCGCTATATAAATAAATAGAAATTATATGAGTATGTGCACTGGGATCGAACCCATGACGCTTACGCTATGCTCTAACCACTGATCAAAGGAAAGCTTATAAAATATTACATTATTTACATGGTTCAATCGTTCAAATTCACATAAACAACCTGGTCTGTAGGGAGTACCATTTTTCTAAGACCACTTCAAGAAAACGCAACATAGAACCCTGGTGAAACACTAGATAATAGGCTAATCTGCTTTTGCAACGCAACAATAATGCACTGCGCATCGCCAACAGGGTCTCGAAACAACACAATGATGCCCCTCGCACTCGCATAGGCATTGAACTGCTTCATCAGCTAGGTCACAAATACCAAGCCTCGACAGTATAGCATCGAGATGATTAAGCTCGAGAGCACCACAGTAGTGCTGCAAAACCCCATTAGCGTAGCACCGCAACTCGTATACTTCAATGAAACATCTATCACATACTATTTTTAACGTGGAAATAGTTATTAAAGCGGCCTTAACACACAGGGTTTCTGCCAATCTAATATCAATCTTGAGTACCTATAGAATAGTATTGCATAATTCGTATCCTCGAAGAGTATTTAGTTCACATTTTTAAAAGATAGATACAGCTTTACGATTGTTTCAGAAATCATACGGGGCGTGCGGGGGGGAGGGGTAGGCTGAACTAAAGCACATTGTCAAGTTAGAGGGAGGGATCTGAGTTCAACGGCTACATAGCCTTAGAAATCTTGACCAGCCAGAAATGGAGATGGAGATGAGAGAGAGTGAAACTAATCTTGTACCAGCCCAGAAAGGGAGATGGAGGAGAGAGAGAGTGAAACTAATCTTGTACCAGCCCAGAAAGGGAGATGGAGGAGAGAGAGAGAGAGTGAGAGAGAGTAAGAGAACCTGAATAAGTTGAAAAGACTGAAACAAATCATTTTTTGGATTGGATTGGAATGGATTAATTAATAAACTTACCTATGTGATCCGATCCGATGATCTCTCTATCATCATTGTGTCACTTCATATATGTGAAATAAACATTCCTGAGTGACAAAAACAATGACACATTCATCACGTAACACAAGAAGCAGAAACTGATGTGCGTGTGTGTTACTCACAGGTGACCCATCAACAACCAATGAGCATCTTCATCCGCAGCAAATTCACGAAGACCGTTACCATGACGACAGGGTGCGCAGACTCTCATCAAATCAACACCGTTCATTTAAAGTCAGGTGGCTGTAAACCTCTGAAAATGACAACTGGTGTAAATTGTTATCGTTTTGTTTATATATCTTATTTTTTCATTTAGTAACGTCCTTCAGAAGCTATAAAAATACATGTATATACATGTAAGTACATATGTTCTCAGGAAATAAAATAAAAAACAATTGACACCAAAAAACATTTTCAGAGGTTTACAAACTCTGTTATTATTCTTTGGTGTGAACTTTATGTTTACATTCCTTTCGTGAAATGACTTGTTCAGTGCAGGACTAAATAAAAAATAGACCTTCATTTTCAAAATTCCTCTTATTTTTCCAAAATTTTCAACATTTTCCAGATTCTGCAAGGTGTATGTAAACTTTTGACTACAACTGTACATCATTAAATATGCAAAACAACAGCCAATAGAAAGTCACCAACAGCAGATCCTTCAACATTTTTGTTTGCTAAACGTTCCGTTAATAATAATTGAATAGAAACCATTTGTTTGTTATACGATGGACAGCACACATCAATCATATAAGACACTTCTGCAGTAATGTGGGTAAAGACACATTTTCTTTACGGATCTGTGTGTGTTCTGGGGGATTTTGTGTATCGATTCAATGGATGTAAGGCGGCGGTTTAAGAAAGATTCATATTTGACAACGACTACTTCAAGTTACACATCACAACAATAGTGCAGAAGTTTGGAGACATTATTGAGACTGTAAGAGACGGAAACTGACATAATTTGGGGCCAAAATATCATTTAAAGCCATTATAAGACATTAGAGAACATAGCTTCAGATGTTCAGAAGCTAAAACGGTCATCATTTTGTTTTTTAGAAGATTATTCTTTGTGTATAGTTACAGAATTATCTTTCTTTTCTTAAAAGAAATAGTAATTCAGGTTTGAAACAACATGAGGGTAAGAAAATGTAAATAAGCAGAATTTTCTTTTTTGGGCAACCTATAGCCATTTTAATAGTATTGTCATTAACTTTTTTATTTGAATACTGTTCAAATTCTTTGAAGAATCAAAAACTGCCAATAGGTGGCGGTGAATGTTTGATCCAAGTCCCAGAGGAGATCCCCCAAGGCATAAGACCTGACAAAAGATCTGAGGATTTCATCCCCATGGTCCTCTCCAGACCCCCCTTGCTGTTGCCTCTCCAGTGTACCTGTTATCACTTCCACCCCGACTCCACAACACCAGCCCGTTTTCACCTCAGCACTGGGGGGTATCTCAGGGTTCGGGCACACATCGGGCCTTCGCCCCGGGACAGCACGCCAACATGCATGATCAGTCCACTTTATTATCTGCAAGGCGAACTCATGAAAGAGCAACAGTGGTTATCATCGCTCACTCCGCTTCCCTAAACTTGTATCTTAAATGTGATTCATTGGTCAAAAAGAGTGATTTTAAAATATAACTAAATAAATAACATAACATTAATGTTACAGATAATCATTTGATCAATAACTGATAGATTTGATCAAGAATATCTCATTGACTATGTCTCATAGTGTCAAATTATATAAAATATATTGTTTCAGATACATTTTCTTTTCATTAAATACTGATGCCTACATATGATAAGGCTTCTGATAAAATGAGTTAGTTGGTACTTATTTAATTTCTACACTGGGTACATAGTCCCTAACAATTCACTTGCTATTTACCTCAGTGATTTGTTCTGTATCTCAGTAGCATTAATATACTTACAAGTTGTCATGCTTTTAATAAAGCATCATAAAACATCAGAAGCATTCCTTTAAGGTCATCTCTTTTGTTTTAGAAATATATTTAGGGAGAGATTTGATTTCTCACACGATTTGAATAAGATATCAAGAATTATTTGCCCAGTGTATCTGCTAAAGTACAGGAAAGAATACTATCAAAAGCAAATGTCCAGTATTTCCTGAAAAAGATTTCACAGTTTTACAGTATTTTTCAACAATTCAGTCATTGTTCTATGTAGAAACTGGAAACAATCTTCGAGACCCTATATTATTAATATATTTCAACCTGTATATGCTAAAATTATAACAATGTTTTCACTCAACTTGAAGCTTTCAACCTAAAACATGAACTTGTAATGTGAATTTAAACATAATAATGTTAAAAAAATCAAAGTAGGTCATGTCTATAGATGTTACATCAAACACACAATCAAATCAAATACAATTCAAATGAATTAAAATATGATAATAAGTTTGATAAATAGACCTCATCAGATGATGTTCAGAATGTTCTTTAATGCTCAAATATAAGTTTGCATCCATTCTCACTGTGTACAGTTTGTGATCAATATTTTACTGTTCATGAATGTAGGAAATATGCTTTAGCAGCTAATACTGGAAACTTAGACAATATTGCTACCACAAAATTTCAGCTATTTACTATAAACTCATTGCTAAAGGTTTGCAAACACACCAGATGCTTGAGCTGCTTGCCATTATTTGCTATGTACAAACGAATGCAATGTTCTAATATACAGATGGGCCTTTAAATTCGACATCATAAATGATTCATTAGTCTGCTTAAATAAATGAACATGAATTGATGTTTTCAGTATGTTTGCAAACATTTAGCCGTAACTTTATACAGAGAATTTCAATTATAATGTCCATTAAGCCATAATTTGTTACCCACACAATAACAGAACATTACATTTATACTAAATGCCTAAATGGACTGCTATTAAATGGATTCTTGCACTAACAATCTGCAATATAATGAATTATTTATTATGACTTATTTTGTAAAAGCAACACTGAACTCATTTTTTTCTAGTTTGCACTAAATAATCTACAGTATTTTACCGTATACTACAAGTCAATGAAAAGATTCAATCTGCATACTTCAGAAGTAGTGTGTGCTCTGTTAAATGTGTTTTCTTCACGCAACAGTGGGATAATTCAGGAACATCACACATTTGACCTGAAACAACTGCAAACCAAGATATAAATTCAAATCTTTGTAGAAGAATCGTATCCCTGGTGAAGTGTTACATTCCTCTAATAATAAACGCTATTATTGTCCATCAGTCATGTTGAATAAAGTGACTCCATCTGTTGTGCTTAAAACTAGATTTTTTCCCGGCTGCAAATCAGTTTCCTCAATGCCCCAAAACACACACACACTAAATGACATTATATACTGCAGAGCTTTCATATACTCTTCATCTTTCCTTTGGAAGCATTGGTAAGCAGCATTCCTGATACAGATCATGGATCGGTCGTCTGTGTCGGAGGCTTTAAAAGATGGCAGGGCACAGATTCCAGTCCTGTATTTCTTTGGCTTCCCAGTATCCTCCTCTGTACACATAGCTGCTGTCACCTGTCTCTGAATCAGTCCTTTTGTGAAACCACTGGGGTTGGTAGCTCTCCACCTCTCTGCCTGCAGAATGCAAATTCAATTATTTTCAATGAGAATAAGCAAATCTTGTGCAATGTTAGCCTGTGCTTGCTCCATACCGCCCACGATTTAAATATAAAAAAATAGATCATAATTATTTATTGACATTATATAATGTATATGTTATTAATAATATGAATGTTAATTATATCACTTTTTGTTTGCATAAAGTATTAAAATGAAATAACATTTTTCTAAATAAAATTGTTTTTTAAATATATTTTTCTTACATTGTTTTAAGCATAGTTATTGTATATAACGATCTGAAGTTTGCTTGTATCATGAATAAGTTTGCAATAAATAGCTTTTAGTGCTAATAGGGTGTTAAAAATAAACAAATAAATCTACATTATTATTAAGAGTATAATAATTAATTATATGAATACATCTATAAATATAATTTATTTCAAAATAAAAAAATCATTATAGATATAATAAAATAATATTAAAGAATAAAAATAAAATACTTTTCATTTATTGATTACTGTATTTTGGGATACAGTGCTGAGTACACATGAAATAAATACAAAAACTTGATTAAAAAATGATACTAGGCATAGTATACGTAATATATACCATTTTTACCATTATTTTGGAGTATATTTGTGCTATTAACTAGTATTACATATTACAGTATTAAATTAAAGACGGCTTCAGCGGCAAACAACATAAACAGACGTTATGTGTCCCAGTGGTTTATTTTATTACAATGAAAATAAACTTAAATATTTATATCAATTAAATATAACATAAATTGTTATTTTTAAATTGCATCCGATGAAACTTTCTATAGCTTCTTAAATTTATATTATAGCTATTAATAAGTTTTATAGTTCTTTACACAAATATACATAAATGAACAAATTAAATGTATAAATCCATTTTAAAGTATGAAATATTGTATGAATATAATACTCCAATCCGTTACTATCAAACACTGCAGCTCTCTCATACCCTCTTCCAGTGCAAGGTTGGCCTCTGCCTCTTTCTTTTCTCCTCTCCAGTCTCTGTCGCTCCTCCAGACGCTGTTTCTCTGTGTTTGCTTCATCCCACAGACCCGCCTCCATCAGGCGCTGGTCGGGCCGCAGGCGGCTGTCAGTCGGTGCCACACCGTCTTCTGGTTCATTCAGAGTCAGGGCCAGAGAAGAGAAGTAATACATGTTCTCTGCATTCTCACTGCAATCAGAAAACAAAAGATTTTGAAAAAATCCTGTAACAACGACATTATTTCTCTAATTATTCAACAGCAGTGTCTCGTACGGCAGAGGGTATTTCTTCCACAGTAGTTTTGGCGGTAGAGTTTGATAGACGGTTTTCTGCTTGCCCTCGGTTTCCCCACATCCATGGCTGCTCTCTGTAATCTTTGCGCTTTCAATCTTACCATCCCACGTTCCTGAAAGTATGTAATGGGCGGAGCCTTCGCTGTCCGACACTACGCCCGTCACCTGGAGACAAATAGGACACTCACATAAATGCCCTTGTGGTTACACTTATTGGCCTGGAGAGGGCAGCAGAATACAGCTTTTTGTTTCGTTGAATTGAGAAGCATACTGTAGGGTCACACTGACCTTGCGGGGAACATCTCTGGAAAAATAACTGTAAGGGGAGAATTTGAGGTGGCATGTGTCCTTGGTCCTTTGGTTGGCTATTATAATGTCCCCAGACTGTGTCAAAACAAAAGCATTATTAGATGAATAATACATCATTCACATGGACGCATTTGGTGGACAGTGCATTCAAGCTCTGTGTCTATAATATGCATATGATACTATAGATTTAAATTAATTATTTAAAGCATTCATCAGTCCCTTTAATAAATGCTTGGACTTCTGGTTTGCTTTGAAGAGGGAACGAGAAGGACAGGACAGAAAGAGAGAGACGGGGGGGGTGGAGACAGATGGAGAAAAACAGTCCCAATGGTGACTTTTCTCCAACAGATGGAGTGAAGATGATGAGTCACATCCACTCTATGTAGATGGAAACTCAAAGCGTGAAGTTCACAGGACGAGCAAATAATTATATTTCATAAAAGCTATTTTAATTAATAGAATTTTTATATTTTTAATTAGTATTTTCTGCTTTGACCCTTCAGACCTGCATCAATTGGAAAAGACATCATGGATTTTTTATTAGAGGGAAAAATGAGGTCTGAAGGAGTGAAAATATGAAGGACCCGTTGATCAGCTACAGCATATTACTGTGCAGCAATGGCAGAGGTCTAATACTAACCTTCATTCAGATGTTACAATTCTTAATAAATGCCCTTTTAATTGTAGTAACTAGTTGTAGTCTGTACTTTCTTTGGTCAAAAAACAACAAAAATCCGTTATTGAGCAAGAATGAAAAACATATATTTTTTACATTAGCCTGATTGTGGAAATCATCTTTATAATTTGAGCTATCAGGTCAGATTTAATGTAAATTGTCAGTCTGACTTCATTTCAGTTCAACCCGTATAGAAAATAACCGCAATTTTATGTTTCAAACAGAGATGGCGATATGTTACAGACTGCAGCTTTTATAAGATTAAGTTTTAATGAAAATAGATATTTCTGGCCTTTATATTTTTATTGAGTAATTGCCATTGATAATTGATCAGACACGTAAAGCCGTGCTTTTTGTAAATATGTCACGGTTTCTCTAACAATGATCTTCGTCCATGACCATATATTCACAATATTACATAGGTTCTGACACAATCCGTAAACATAATATGCAATTTCCGCTCAGTATTTTGAGGAAAGTCTGTAGAATTACACCAAATAGATCTGAAGATGTATAAAGAGCAGATAGTATAATACAGCTGATAGAGTCACAATTATTGCCAGTAGATGTCACATTGTATAATAATCCACTAACACATAAGGGCAACTAAAATACTCCTTTTTAAAGACCCCCTGCGGTGAAAATCAAGTTTTAATGTTGTTTGTGTGTTTATGTGGTGTTCTTATGTGCTTTAAGACAGACCATGTGCGAAGTGTTTTCTTCATAAAACTGCAGTTCATCAAAGAGTTTTAAAAATGTGGTTTGAAACTGCCCCAGTTAATGATGTCATAAACCTGTAACCAATCAAATCATCTCATTAGACCCCTGTGGATCAGCAGTTTGAAGGATAAATATGCAAACATGGCGCATAGATTCTGAAACAATCGCTGCACTGCTGTGTCAGATCTCAGTTTTAGCAGCGTCTGAACTGTGCGATTGAGTAATTTGCATATTCATGTGTCTGCGAATAATTAATGAAGCTGAGGTGTAGAGTAACATTTAAGCTATTTTAAGACAAGAAATAACGTTTAAATATGTAATTTTGATTCATTCATACATTCAATATTGACTAAAACATATTGATGATAACAGTTTCTTCAGACGCATGCGCCCGGCCCTAGGTTTGGTTTGGTTTTATTAAAACAATTCATTTCATATAGAATTTATATTAACGTTAACTTATATAAATATTGTATTTTGAATTCATTGTATACATTAAATTAAAATGATTCAACAGTTATTGATTCTGCGCGTAGGTCTACTGGAAGTTGAGTTTGGGCCACAGAACATTTCTGTTGTAGTTGCTGAAACCATCTATATGCAATAGATTTAGAGAAAGGTATATAAAACAAAGTGCATACTTGGTCAATCCACAGTTTGCCCACTATTATATTGTGGACAGTGGAGGTCACTTTGCTCCACACATAATGATTTCCAGTCGCGTTGAACTTCAGGTGAATGCTTCCTGTGGAGGCAAACAGATCCATCGTGAGCAAGAATAAGACACATTTTTGTGGAAATACAAGACATTGAGGGTGGATCGAACTAAAAATAACTCAAAGCTGCAGAGAGTTCCTTAAAAACATCAGATTCCGCCTGAATAACAGGCTCTTTAAAAACAGAAAGCTTTTCTTTGATGAAACTTAAACCCTAAAGCTGCACAGCCGTAGCTCAGTGGTTAGAGTCATGGGTTCAATCACAGGGATTGCACATACAAACAAATGTATAGTATAATGAAATGTAAGTCGCTTTGGATAAAAGCGTCTGCCAAATATGTAAATGTAAAATGTAGAAGAAAGGAGAAGTCATGTTTCACCAATGGTGTAATGTTTACCTGCCTTAGCTATACGTAACACACGCGATATGATGCTTCAGTTGTGTTTTTATCTACAGTACTGAAAAAGGCATTTGCTTTCAACTGACTGTAATTCTGTTAGCATCCTGCTTGAGTTATACAAAAATACAGTGACGTATCATCAGGGCCAGTTGAAACAATCCAAACTTTAGATAATCCTAGACATATGCTTCCCTCAAACTCTGTCTGCTTTAGGGGCGATTCACATTTCGCGTCTTTTGCGTGCGCAGGTTTGTTATTTTAAATGTAGACACCCGGCAGGCGCACGCAAATAGGGAGCGATGCGGTCGCGATGTGTATACGGTGCGGTTTTTACACGCTGTTTTAGACGCGAAATGTGAATCGCCCCTTATTGTTTTCAGTATAGCAATCCGACGTAATGAACTACCGCAGACAAAAAGCAGGCTATGAGGTTGACTCATAGGTCCAATGTTGCCCTGACACACCAAGCCGATGGTCAAAACCCGGCGGCGGAGAATCACGTTTGTTCTGGGTTTGCGTGTGAGTAAATCATTTTCCATACAACTCACAACACTAGTGACTGCTGGGATACAAAACATAAATGAAGCAGCGATTGCTTATCAATTAAAAGAAATTCTCACAATTAACTAACGGATTTGTTATATATCCACAATGTCTGATAAAATGATTTTAAAATATGTGCGTATTGGAATGAGAAATGCAAAAACCAACAAACAAAAAATTGCGTTCTGCGAGTTCGCTCACCTAACGGCATTATAGAGATGTATTTGCCGCGGAATTTGCTGTCGATGGTGATCTCCTGCCACAGTGTCCAACCTCGCTGTGATATCACATGATGGGCTGCCGCCGGGGGGTGGTGACTTATCTGTGAGAGAGATTAAGCCGAACGGGGTCAAACTGTGTAACATTAACAACACACCTGGCTGTGAATTGATCAATCACAGCTAAACATGAGTATATATCAACAAAACTGTAGATTGTTTCAGACCTGCTCACAAATGGACCTGTACCCGTACTCTTCCAGGCGGTCCAGCTCGTAGGTCTCTCCCAGCAGCGGGTTGAAGGGTTTTCCTGTGCGGTTAATGGTGGTGGAGTAGGACGAGACGGAGAAGGCGGCCACCAGACACATCTGCTCCAGAGAGGATTCGCAGCGAGCCGCCCGGTCCAATAGCTCACTGTACTCCAGATCCTCCGACAAGCGCTGGAGCATCGACAACGGCTCATTGAAGTTTACCTGGGAGCAGCATTCAAATGAATGATCGTCATCATTCAACATGCATAATTCAGTTTTACAGGTAGGGCTGTTCAATGGTTAATCGCGATTAATCGTATCCAGAATAAAAGTTTGTGTTTTCATAATACAGGCTATGTCTGTGTACTGTGAATATTTATTTTGTATTTATAAACACATACATGTGTATATATAAAAAAATATATAAAAATGAATAAATGTTTATAATCTAAATTATATATAAATATAAATACATCCCTGCTGATATTTCCTAAATATATACATGTATGTGTATGTGTGTGTATTTACAAATACAAAATAAATATTCACAGTGCACACTGCACAGACATATATTATGTAAACACAAACTTGGATGCGATTAATCGTGATTAATCGTTGAACGGCCCTACTTACAGGCATGGGAATCTTGGAGAGCTCCTTGCCGATACAGTTCTTCATGATACTCCACAGGTTCAGGGAATAGTTAGGCTTGTCTGGAATGCGACAGCGTCTGCCCCGGCGCAGGTACATGCCAGAATTATCCTGCGGACACATCCCTATAGTAAGTTACACCCATCTACACATCTAGTTGCGTTGTCTGTTAAATATTTTGTGTCTCCAAACTCACATTGTCTTCTTGACTCCAGTTACTGGACAAACTTCCACTCGTCACGCTCTGAGTACTGCTCAAGTGTCTGTCACACAAACACACACACTGTACATATACTGTAACCAAATGCATATGTAACACAGCAGTAGAATAAACGGGGCGTGGCAAAGGAGCACTGAAAAATGTGTGCACCACCCCTCTAATTGCCGGCCAGGCTGCCACTTACGTATTTGAAACATTTTGTTTGATTCTGAAGTGTTTACTTGTTAAAGGTCTAGTGTATGCAATTAAGCAGCTTCCTCTCCCCCCTCCCTTTCAAAGCACTACGGTGGCTGACACAGGACTAAGGCTAAGAAAGACTAAGAAATCTCGGACAGACCGGGAGAAGCGGAACGCGCACCGATCGATGCGGCGCACAGACCGGGTTGTCTGTTCACGATCGTGCTCCGATTCTCCGCCCGGATAAAGGTGGAGACCCACGGAATGCGATCGCAAACAGAGCGTGTTAATCAAAGCGCGACTCCGCCACCGGAGACGGCGAACGGAGGGTTGTGTGGTTCTCTGCTTTTGACGAAAAAGTTCAGTGTCACTTTTTAGGCTGTAATCCACGAAACCGACTGCAGCTGACAGCAGCATCCTGGAAGTTTGTGATAAATATCGCCGCATCTCCGTAGGAGCTATCAGTGACGTTTTATAATGAGGTATGGTAGTAGTGGCATCCCATTTCTTAGGGGAATGTTTTTAGCCCTTGCCACTCTGTTTCAAGGGGCGAGGAGAAGGGGTATAAAATAGAACTGGGCCCAAGATGTCGTCAAGTTTTCGCATTATTGCGAAAGATAACGTATGTACGAAAGGCGCTCTGTAGAGCAGTATGTCCTCTTAGGGCTACTGTAGAAACAACATGGTGATTTCCATGTAAGGGGACCCGCGGTGTATGTAGACAGAAATAAAAACATAACGCTTTATTGTGTAAGGTCTTAATACACCTATGAAGACATTGTTATGTATATTATATTGCATTTCTTGTCAATAGATCCTCCAAAAAACTACACATTGGACCTTCTCAACACTTTGAATGAAGACGATGTGTAAATGAACCTGTGCTGTAGCTGATCATTCGCTGGCACTGTGATGAAGGCTGGAGAATCTTCCATGGCATCGAAGAACTCTATGTCATCATTTTCTTCGCTGGATTCTCCCTCTGGTGTTCTCTCTGAACCTTCTGTCAAATTCAGCACATCTAAATCAATGATGTGCTAATGTATTTACAGATAGCTCTCAAGGACTCTTAGTGTTTGTTTAGTGACGTGTGATTCGTGTTCTCACGGTTGTGTGTGCTGGGCGATTCCCTCCACGCTCTTTCCAAACTATTATGCTGTTTGGCTAGCTGCTCAATGGTCTCCTCCAGATGGTGGCGCTGTTCCCGTTCATACTGCAGCGAACGCTGCCATCGCCGACTGTGCGCTTCTGCTATATCCACATAGTCCTGACAGGCCTGACACAAAACGGTTAGGTTAACGTGATAGCTTGAGGGGTTCGAACCTACAAGCTTTCGGTTAGCAGCCCCGGTACACATTGTAGATACGAAGACAAACTCACATTGATCATAGCATTGGAGGTGATGCGGAAGAGAGTTGCTCGTTCGTTGACGGTCTTCAGTTTATCTGCGCCGTCGGTAGGGGCGCGCAGATCCTCTAGTTCGCTGAGGGAGCGCTGGAGGGCGGCACCGTGCTTCCCTATCAGCTCATTACAGGTGCTGAGGTCATCGAGTTTACTGGCCAAAGTTTTGAGCGCCCCTGGATCAGAGCACGATCCGGCTGGGCCAGTGGACCCTCATCACCTGAGTCATCTATAGAGGAGGGTACAATGAGAAATACAAGGGATTTACATGTTAAGATGCTTGAATGGTGTATTGGCATCACTTTGTCATTATAAAGCAGGGGTGTAAAAACGTTGTGTGGCGGGTTGAATGATCTTATTAAAGGGACAGTTCACCCAAAAATGATAATTCTGTCATCATTTACTTACTCTCATGTTGTTCTAAATCTTTGTACATTTCTTTGTTCTGCTAAACACACTGAAAGATATTTGGAAGAATGCCAGTAACCAAACAAATCTCATCCCCCATTGACTCCCATAGTATTTTCCTACTATGGGAGTCAATAGGGGATGTATTTTGGTTTTTTTTTTTTTCTCTTTTCACAATGCTAAACCAAAGGTGTTCATTTGGTATTTTTCCTTGCTGGTAATCTGTCCTTGGCGATCTAGTCTGTTTTATAGTAATGTGACCATACGTGCCATTTAACCAGATAACCTTGATGATGTATGCGGTCGACAAATGCGACGCAGCTGAAATCCTGGGCAGGACGTGTCCCGGAAAAATGCCACGTATGGTTATCTTATAGTGAAACCTAAAGGTTACAGATGCAAAATCAAATATTTCTTGACGTGGTGAAATTAAATTGTTTGATGTAGGAACCAATGGCATTTTGCTCATTTAAACATGCAAAGAGGCTGTTTGCGGAAAAGTCTTAAAGGTGCAGAAGCGAAAAATTATTGTATATCGCTGTTGTGGCAGGTCTAAACAAAAACATTGAAAATGTGTTGCGAGACTGCGTTTTGTCTGGTGTAGATTGGACATCAGGAAAAACAGCATCAATTTGTGCCATCGATGGCAATATTCATTATAGGCGTGATAAAACAGCATCATTTTTTGATGGACTATATTTTGCAGCCCCTGGAGAGGGTAAAATGTACTGGAGTGCTTCAGGCAGGGCTCAAATAAGCGTATAAATAGCGCAGATAGAGTGTTGGAGGGGTGTGATGTGACAGCTGAGTGCTGTCCTTTGGTGGAGGTCTTTTCAATTACAAGCACATTGTCCAATGACGCTGTAAATGGACTCTACAAAATGACCACACAAATGAATCGAGAGGTGAGAGAGCGACAGAGAGAGCGAGAGAGCGACGGTATTCAAATAAAGAGAAAATAACATTAATGAAGACAGAGATTGGAAAATGCAAGATGTTACTGAAGATCGGAAGCAGATGATGGAATGATTAAGTGTGAATGAGAAACGAGGCGATACTTCCACCGACATCCCATTCAAACCCCAGATTTCTGTGAATGAACACGGTTACCATGGAAACAAGGGCCCACGCAATCAGGAGGGCGGCTATTTTTAGGAGCTTAGAAGAATGGAAAAAGCAAACGGGCTTATGCGTCTCGCCTTCGTCTCCTTCTCTCCCAAAACACGGCCATCATTCACCGGCAAATGACTCGTGTGTGACACAAGACATCTTTTCGAGGAAACGCTCGAGTGTAGGAGACCAAAGCAGATACACAACCGAGACAGATGTCTGTGAATCACAGGAATCACAATCTGTGTATGAGTGACAGGAGATAAATAAAAGGAAGGGGTGGGGTGGACGCTCAGGTAATAGCCTTAAGTTTTCAATAACCTGCTGGCACCTGAACATGAGCAGATTATCTCATGACAGATGTGAAGGTACAGCAGACCGTCAGTTGACCTTGTGTTGGGTCCGAACTGATGGCTTGTGGCGCCACCAAGGTCATGCATTATTAGTCTTGAAATGATTGATTGGTTTGGTTTTGGGTAATCTCAGACATAGATATTTACTACAGCAGCATGTTTGTGAAACAGATTTTATACAGCTGTTTTATTAACAAAACTTGCTGATGGGATTGTAAAGAATTCCAGATATTACAATCTTTTTAGTACCCTTGATTTTATATGTAATCAAAAATGAAATTTAAAATAATTTATATTTTTAGGTGTATATTGCAAGAAAATCAACATGATTTGAAATGGCATCATATATGTCAATAAAAAATGTGTGGTATATTTTAAAATATACATTTTAGGAGAGATCAAGTCCCTTTACACAGTTTATAACATGAAACATACATTTATGTGTTTATATATCATGTAAATATTATTGATTCATTTCCTTTTCTTTTTGTTATTTTTACTTATTAACGTATTATTTATTACTACACTTTTATGTATAACCTCTATTACTTTTTATTTATATATATATATATATATATATTGTCTGCTGTGTTTTGTTTTGTTGCATGGTGATAAAATAATGTACGTATATATAAGACTTTAAAAAAAATAGCCAATCGGATTATAAAAACATTCTATAGACAAAAAATTACACACGCCATATCTAGGAAGCAAAATATCACAAAGACTTGGGTAGTAGTATCACCCAGCCATATGGACATTTATTTAACCCAGCGGCTCATTTTGTCCACATTTTACCAAACCATAAATTAAAAAAAGTCTTTGTTTTATGCTTTCAAACATAATATCTCCCAAACACCCGCACAAAATATGTTAAGTACATGTGATGCTCACCAAAGCAATGAATCGCATTATAAACACTCATGATATAATACATGAATAAATCTTTATTAAGTATGTTGTTTAGCTGGAACGCACAACAAACAAGGGCAGAATAAACAAATCCACCAGCTACAAGAATACATTCCTCTTTACATTCACACCAAACTGCCAACTTTAATTTTCTCCTAAACCGTATCTAATCCAAAGCATTTTAAGCCTATTTAAGCAAAACGCTGCAATTTTTGCACTTGTGGTAAAAACAATGGGAAAAAATATATTAGTGCATCTCTCGAGAGCAGAATTAAAGAGAAAAGAGCCAGAGCTCATCCAGGCTGCTTAAGCGGCCCGCTGACCCAAATACAGCACACAATATTGTACAACTTCTGCTTTATAGGTGCAAGACACAACCCTGTGAAACCAAATAACCATATACCTCACGAATTGCCTCATATAGACATCGGCGGAAGATTACACATTACAGACATATTTGAAATGAAAGCGAGTCTCGCAGGTGCAAAATAAGGAACGGGGTAAATTAAAAAGAGAGAGGCCTGGGTGCGAGTGTACGGTAGGAGGAAAGCATTGGGAAGAGATCCCCTTCCTCTGACCTGCTGGAGAATGACTCATCCGTGACTAACCACACCTCAACTTACAGCCAGAAGAAATCAGATGTGTGTGGGTATGAGATGAATGAGATTGCTGAGAGGAATAATGCAATAGAAAAGTGTGATTATGGAAGAATGGATGCGGATAAGAACAGACAAATAAGGATGAGAAGAACGGCTAGACGAAACCGCGCGACACTAAACTCGGTGTCTACCTGACAATCCAATTGGGCCAATTTGCCTGCTTACATTTCACACAGATAATCTGATTTACATTGAGTCATGTAGTACCTAACACACAACTGTACAAAAATAAGCTTGTGAGGGAAACGTTTGCCTTAAACAGGTAAACAAAACCCAGAGACGTCATAGAAAGCAGAATATTATACAGAGACTTGGGGGTGTGTCTTGTAAACAATAATAAATAAACAATTAGCAACTCCATGTTGGGAAGCTGCACTTATGTTCTTTAGAATAAAGTCACTTTTTCTTCTGATCAGAAATTGGCAAAGGATTGATATACTAGGCTTGGGTTCGAAGCTATATCTGAACTGCAATATATGTAATCTGTATATTAACCCTAAACCCCAAGACAAATCCTTAGACTTAACTCGAAGCACTTATTGCATCTGGCTTATGAAAGAAGAGCTGACCACATGCAAACATTAACATAAGAACATTATAGGGAGAGGTAGTGACATGATTCAAAGCCTCTTTAAACTACATTCACGTTCATAATGAAGAGAGAAAAACTGTACTTGACAAATAAGAACTGAAATAAAAGCACATTCGGTCTTGTATAAATAAATCATAAGGACCTTCCTCTAAAAAGCACCATTTATATTATATGGCACAGAGCACAAGACACATCAACGTCTATTAAATTGGCCACGTGGCCCTTTACACTTATTCTTCACAGAGACAAAAGGCTTCTAACATTACATTCAGAAATTGCATTCAAACATTTGCAAACAGTTGTTCCTACCTTTTCAGGACTGCACCTAATGGATGAGAAACGCAGAGGAATGTCCTACACAGTTTGTAGTGAAGATGATGATCTCAAAGTGGATTTCAATGAAAATGGAAAGCAGCGTGTCTCCTCCACGTCACATTCCAAGCTCCCCTCTCTCTCTCTCTCTCTCTCTCTCTCCCTCTCTCTCTCCTGTTTTCCTTCTCACCCTCCCTCTTATTCACCTCATACTCTTCCTTCATCCTGCGCGGTGGGCGGGGCTAACACGCTAGACCTTTCATTCAGGACCAGATGAAATCATCTATACAGTGGGATAGTCTATAGTATGCAAATGAATAATTTTCGATGATGTAAAATAAATAGACCCTATATATATCATATAAATGATGAGTGACGTAAATATAAAAAAATTAAAAGCTATTTATGCATTGTGCATTTATGCAGGGTACTTACGTAAATCGTAAGTTATATATTATTAGTAATATTATTTAATTTGAGGATAAATGGTTAAGCATCTGAAATCCGAGACTGGGATTAAAACCTACCTAATGAATATGAAAAATATTACACAATAAAAACATTTAAAGGGACATAACATACAGGTATCTAGTTGTGCATTTAGGTGTATTTAAACTCGCAGTCTAAAAATAGCTCTCAAATATTCGATGACAATGCTACCCCCTGGTGGTACTTATATTTTTGTATTTTGTTTTTAAGTAGCCTATCAAAATAAAATACAATAAAATAAACCGTTTTAACTTGGTTTAACGTGTATTTAATGTTCTGAACAAAATAAAATAAAGATATTTTTAAATACAATTATATTTTTTAATTTACTATTGATTCAATTTATTATTAAATAAACTTGACGTGAACTAAAATACGCCCAGATTCTTTTGTATGTTTTAATACACATTACATTGTAATTTTAAAACAAATTTTTTATTTTATTAACATTGTGTAAAAACGTTTAAAGGTCAAAAACACCAGTACTACCTTACAAACTCAATACTGCATAGTATGCAGTGTACACTGCAGTGTGAATGAACAGTACCTCCCCTAAACACACTGTATACTGCAGCGGTAGTAAGAGTAGTACTAGTACAGTATGATAGAATGATCGCAGATCTCACCTGAATGGTGCATCATTTGAGTGGCATTTGCTTTAGCCTGTTGTAGAGCAGAGACCCAACGCTGAGACTCCGCCTCTGATCCAGCCTTCAGGTGGTAGCTCCGCCCTCCGCTTGTCAAAACAAAATGACAGGTATCGCCCACTTCGATGTGTACTGTTGCCAGTGTAATCGTGCCACGACAGGTGTGTGCCATTTCTGCCTGAGTCCTGAAGGATAATGAACACACGCACACACAGGTTAATGGTGCAGCTAAATGTAAATAAGTTCATCAGATTTTTGGATTCATTTAGGCAGTACAATATTATATATAGACAATACTGGAATTTGGCCAATGTCTTTGTTTCAATCCCTAGATATCAGCAATGCCATATGGATCAAGCGCTTTAAAACCCCTGGACTTCTGTTTTGTAATGCGCGCATGCCGACCGCAATACAATGACCGCAGGCTTTCTGAGTCAAGAGTGCTGAATCAGAGCATCATTTATATCAAATCCATACACAGTTACTTTAAATAAAGTACCGCAGTGGCGAGGTAACCTTTTCTGCTGCATTAAAGTCAGTTTTCTACAGTATAGCCCAGATTTGTTTGAAAGGATCTCAGTAAGGTACTAAGCAATTTCATGTGAGAATACTAATGACATCACTTTAAAAATGTATAAAATAGTATATTTTTCCTGTGGCACTAGCCATGCCAAGGTCATGGGTTCGATCCCAGGGTATCGCACATAGTCAGAAACAAATGTATAATACAATGCGATGTAAGTCGCTTTGGATAAAATCGTCTGCTAAATGCATAAATGTTAATGTATATATTAATTAAACTACAGAAAGTAGGGTCTGGTTGAGATCTGGGTTGAAAAGGAAAGTTCTCCAAAAGTTAAATGTACTCATTTCAAACCTGTATGACATTCTTCTGGAGAAAACAAAGATATTTGAAAGAATAAACAACATGAACCTCACTGACTTCCACTGTTTGGACACGAAACCGCTCAGACATTTCTCGAAATATCTACTTTTGTGTTCCACAGAATAAAGAGTCATAAATAATGAGAGAATCTTCATTTTATGGGGAACCTTTTCTACACGTTAAACAAAGGGAAACCAAATTCTGAACACAAATTCAAGATCTTTTTACTTAAATTGACTCGCATTCAGTGATCAAATGTATTAAATAACCATGTTGCTCAGGCCATTGAAAGAAGGGTGAAACGAGATCTAGATGCTCCAGATGTCCCCATTACTAATTATAGAAGGACGAGATGCTGTTGCAACACACTGATGCATTATTTATTACTAACAGTTACACCCCTGTGCCCACATGGATCATAGGCCTATTCATTAAAACTTATGAGGAACTCTGAGCGCCCTGTACCATAAAAAACTCCCCTTTATACAGTACGACGTGCATATTTAAAAACACGACGCAGCAAGTTAATAGACATCCCATGCTGTCAATCAAAAATCTATAACGTAAACATACCTGTAGTATGACAGGAGGCCGTTGCTCAGGACGAACCAGCGGCGCTGGTATCCCTTCAGATAGTTGGTCCATTTAAAAAGCCAACCTTTATACGTGTCCGGTCCCGGACCCTGCACACCTGAGGGGGACGGAAGGGTCCGCACCACGAGTTCGGTCATTGCAAACGGGTCAGCGATGGGATGCGACTCAACAACTGCGCAGAGGGAGCGGTGATGTTTCGGTGCTGCGGGTAGCGCGCCAGACTCCTGCCATTAACCTCGCGCGTCCATGCGCACGCACGCAACACGTTTGGGAGCGAGGAGTCAAATCCGCGGTCACGGCGAGGAGTCACTGGTGGAGGGGGAGCGCTTCTGAGGGCTATGATTTGCGGCTTCGGGGGTAAAGACGTTGGATGACGTAGATGCATTACGGACGCACGGATTGCTGAGAATCTGCTATATGACGTAAAGTCTTTAGTGAGGAGATGCGAGGACGCACGGGCTTTTAAGAGCTCAATTAGCCATTAGATTATATGATTAAATATCACATGAATCACAACGTGTGGTGCAGCAACAAATGCAGTATTACCGATTTAGGGACTTTAAACAGATGTTTTAACGGCAGTTCGTTGTACTGTCCACAAGATGGCGCCACAATAACCATCTAATAGGATGAGTGGACTCAAATTAAATTTCTACCCTTGGTAGTACACTTTGGTCAAAAATCCCTTACACTTTAAGTGTAGTTTTATACCTTATGACTTGCAGGTTGTGTTTTGGACAGAAGTCTTTACACAAATCTCTAAAATACAAGGATAGCTCACAGCTTCAAATGCCAAAAAGAAATGAATAGATGAATTAACCTTCATTTTTTTAAAGAAACCCAGAAAATGTTTTTCATGTTTTTTATTCAACATTTGCACACAGGAAAGAAGGGTAAAGCAAATTATGTGCATTGGGATTAAAAACTACAAATACATTTAGACAACTTCAAATGGCACACTGAACACTCTGCATTTACAACATGTGCATCTCATTTTACTGACTAGAACCAAAAGCACAAAACGCATAAAAAAAATAAAACATTTACTGAGGACTAACAGCAGAGCAGTAATAAGTTCCATACTAACCATTTATAAATATGGAACTACACTTTAAAATCATTTGAAAAACAAAGAGGGATGTTTTATGACCAGCGAGGCATCTTTTAATATGGTCTCTCTCTCCGCTCCTGACGATGATCTCCCCTTTAAAATAAAAAAATAACTTTGAATATCTATATCCTGCTCAGACAGATAATGCTTTATAGTCCAAGATCTTCGTGATCAAATGCAGACATGCATCTCAATACTTACTTCATATCCATTTTACCAGGTGGTCCCATTCCTCGCCCCCTCCTTCCCATATCATCTGGAGGTCCACCACGACCCCTTCCACCAAATCCTCCTCTGTCCATGCCCCGTCCTCGGAAGCCTCCACGGTCCATACCTCTGCCACCACGGAAGCCTCCGGGACCTCCGCGGTCCATTCCACGGCCCCCGCGCATGCCACCCGGGCCACCACGACCGCGCTCACCTCCTGGACACCAAACAGAAGCAGATGAATATCAACTGCCATGACATCTTATCTAGAAAATATCTCAAGCTCAAAATACAGCTGCCCAAGGTTCTGAATAAGCAACAGCATGATGCTTGAAATGTGTAAAAAGATAGCGACCTGGAGGAGGGAAGGGTGGAGGTCCAAAGCCTTCGGGTCTGGGTGCCTTGCACTGGTTACACTCCATCCTCCAGGCAAAGTTCTGGTTCCCACATCCCCTAGAAAAACAAAGAGAACCATTAAATCAGAGCCTGCACTCATGAATTACCGACAGCGCCACTGTTGAAATACATACGCGTTTGGACACTGCCAGTCTCCAGCCCTCTGTTGCATGTTACCTCCAGTCGGTCCCCGCGGCCCATTCCCCTGGGACCACCGCGAGGCATGAACCCACCTCGATCACCACCTCTACCCATTCCACGACCCATCATTCCTGCAGGACAAGAGATGGTTTGACGTTTGAAATGCACAATAATGTTACTTCCTGTTAAACAGCAATAAATAACTATGATGACGTCAGAACCAACCTCCTCGTCCCATCATGCCACCTCGGTCTCCTCTCATGGACATGCCTCCACGCATCATTCCCATCATAGGCTTCCGCCGAGCCATGGAGACCTTTAGTTTCTTGGCCTGGAATTCTTTGCCTGGAGAGGAAAATATTGAGTGGTGAATATTGAGGGTCTTAATTATTCAACAAACAATAAAAGATGCTAAGAAAAAAAAAACATACCATCAAACCACTCCACTGCTGCCTTAGCGGATGGAGGCTCCTCATAGGATAGTGTGGCATCACCTTTGGGTTTCCCAGTGTCTTTGTCTGTGTATATGTTGATGGCAGGCAGGCCTGTTCGTTTGTTTATCTAGAAAAATATTTAGAATTGTATCAGTTTCTTCAACAAATGAAAATCTCGAAAAGATAAAAGCAGACTACGTGTAAACCATCAAATACCCTAATGATTCCACTGTGCTTGAAAAACTCGGCCATTTCATCCACGGTAGCGTTCTCAGTCAGTCCGGTGATGTAAATGGTGCTGTTTTCCGAGTCATCTTGTTCCTCTGGTCGTCCTGGGACAGAACACACAGGGGTTAAAACACAATCAAAGATCGAAGACAAAAGTACAAATCTAAAACTCCAGATTTACCCATTTCACCATCAGGTCCTGATTTTCATCAAGGAGGACACCAGGGGAGAAACAGAATGAGAAACAAGTTAGTTTACAGGCTGGGTTTTTCAAGCACCTGACATCACATCATGCTACCAAATCCTGGTAATGACTGTCCCGGCACATTTGTTCTGACCATTCAAAGACAGACACAAAATACCATGCTGCTGACACGAATGTTTTAATTATTGTAAAAAAAGTTAACAAATAAACTATTCAAAAGCTACCTATTATTCTTTTCCAATGTGCCTAAAACAGCAAAAATTATTTAAAAACCCTTGAAAACCAAGGACCCAAATTGGACTCCATACCTTTCAAAAAACAGTATACACTGAAATAAACATACGCTACATGGCTGGGTCGGCCAGTTACCATTAACTCCTACGTGTCAAGGAAAAGTAACCTGTGTTCATTGAAGGAGTCCATACTCAGGATTTTTTAACCAATAAAAATAGTTTGAACCATTTCTACTCAACCAATGAAACTCTTTAAAAACTCTAGCCGGCAGTGTAGTTTTGCAAAGTTTTAAATATTTCCCTTTTGAAAAGCACCCATGAAAGGTGGAGAATTCTAGTGTATGGTCTTGTGATTCTTATTATAACTTACCACCAGGCTTAATGAAGCCACCTCTGTCTCCAGCGATGCTGGGGGGAATAAGCGAAGATATGAAGGCGATTTCCCTTAAAACAGCCACTTCGGTACCACAAAAGGGGTAATGGGGGCATGTACACAGTTCTAACTAACTTAACCCCCAACAAGTCACCCTTAACCCCCCTTCTAAATACAATATTTGAGATTAAAACTCTGTTGGGGGTGTTATAGAATTACAGTGTTGCCATTGGCCTAACTTCATAACATTTGTGGCTGAACAGTATTGGGGTTGTATAAAGTAGAGAGGGCTGATCTTTATTACTATTTCTAAATGGAAAACCCCAGATATTTGTACACTTGAATTGGGATTTTATTGTTTCAGACGCAGCCAGACTCCCAACCTAACAAAAGAAAATATGTGAAACCGTGCCATATTTGAAGCCATTTAAAGAAAACACCCAAACCATGTATTTTACTTCATTCCTGTACCTCAAAAAGTAAAGATGGCAAAAAGGTTGTTTCAATTCGACGGAATACTTTGAATAGGATGAAACCCACTTTGGAAAAAAACGTTGCTTAATAACGGCATAAGTGCAGTTACGGCATCAAGAGTAGCGTGTATGTGGCTGCATCTGAAACAATCTGCTTACATAAAGCTGGTACATGCACTTCAGTCAAATAAAAAAAGAAAATCAAGTAAACACCATTTTTCTCTTTACACAAATGTTTACGAAATAATTACACACAGAAAAGAGGCTATCAAATGTTTGAATATGCTGAGTTAATACAATTTTAAGGGGTTGAAAAACATGTTTCTTTCATTCTTGTAGGAAAACACTTCTTCGCTTTAAATGTTGACACCACCAACTTTAAGTCCCCATTTCAAAAGGCTGCCGGCCCAGACTCAGAACTGAGTAGTGGTACTGTAAAAGTATAGATGTGTTTACATGGCTCTCACTTTGTTACCTGTAGCGTATAAATGCGACAAAGCATGTTAAAGAAAAAGCTTCAAAATTCACAAGACAATTGCAATCCAAATTTTACGTCACAGTTAAAGAAAACATACCCTTTTAGGAAGGAGTGAAAATGAATGCAGTGTATCTTTGCGGCCTTAGTAACCATACATGGTCTAGTTTAGATATGTGCAAAAGCTCTTGATGGAAGAAAAATACATCTACAAATGTATCAAAATGCGATCAAAGCACAGCATAGGAAATACAAAAGATGAAGGTGCAATTCTGAATGAATTCTGAAATCACAGTTATGTTTGGAGAGTCACTGCATTCACTTTCATATTTAATTTCTCGCCTTTGGCAGCTTTATAAGATGTCTTTGGGAACCAATGGGGTTAATTATAAAGTGTTAATTTGTTTCAAACCAGAAAGTAAACGTTTATGCGGGATGCTAGTTGAGTTAATGTTACCCAGTTTTACACCTTTTCATCTTTTTAAAAACACTCACATTTGACCTACCATTAAAAAAAGACTATTTCACTTTAAAATACCCAAATTGTTTGTTAGACACAACTAGGGATGCTCCGATCAGGATTTTTGCAGCCGATACCGAGTACCGATTTTCTGTCATCATGATCGGCCGATACAGATCCCGATTTTCAACGCTTTAAGCTTTAGATTAGATTAGATTCAACTTTATTGTCATTACACATATACAAGTACAGTGTAACGAAATGTAGTTTAGGTCTAACCAGAAGAAAAAAATTGTCATATAAATAAACTGTAAATACTGTGGATTATTTAGAATAAATCTTATCAGCCACTGTTGCTGGTCTAAGCACAATAACTTTCTGAGGTGTTTTGAGTGACAGATTTGATGGATTCGCATAGTGAGTCTTCCGAGTTCATCGTTTGACATATCAGTTATTTTAACCGTTCATTTAAATTAATCAGTTCAAATGAGTCATTATGTCATGAATCGAACATTAGCAGAAGTTAAGTACGCGTTGTGTCTGTGTGTTTATGACAGACATCGCAAAAGAAGAAGTTAACACAAACCACTTTATCATTGGATAGGATTAATTTTCGTTTATTAAAAGTGTGGTTAATGTCACCTGCGTCATTGTGCACGTCAGAGAAGAAAAGGTAACCTGTTTTTTTAAACACAACTCACACTCAATTCAGGTAAAAATATTCTCAGAATGTGCCATATGCAACATGGATTTGGTCTTCCGACCTTTTGTCATTGTGTCTGTTGCTTTTGATTATTATGTGCGAGAGAGAGAGTGACTGGCGTGTTCGACTTCTTTCAGCGCTGCACAGATTTATCAGCATATGACATTACCCACCAGCGTTTTGTTATGAAAGCATGACTGCTTCAGCAGTGCCTGCACATCATATTCCAATCGGCCTGTGCAACACAGAATGAACTCACAGCCTGTTTGGAGACAGCGAAAGTGCACAGGCTCTCTGCTCACTCTTTCACAAGAAGTGACTGCCGTGCCAAACGTACGTCCTCGCGTGATGACATCATCAAATGGACGATTTGTGAGATCGGCCAAGTTAGTGAGTACAGATCGAGTCATTAAATGTGATTTTCGGCCGATTCCGATCTGTGGCCGAACGATCGGAGCATCCCTGAACGCGACATTTAAAGGTTTCTTAAATGCAACTTTGCCTGCAGATCACATATTTGCAGTTAAATATTTGGAAAAAATCCCTTTTAAAATAAGTATATACACCTTTTGGGTTTATTCTAAAGGATCCCACTATACACTGAGACCATTTGGAGCACAGATTTTCTTGTGCACGTCTGACGTTAATTAATAATGTGTACTTCAATCATCTAGTTGTATTAATAAAAAGGATTTACTATATAATAGGATTTCTCTAATGTAATAGATTGAGATGAAAGGCTTAAATGACACAAAAATAAAATTTGTTTTTCCCAAAGCATGTTCTTTTCATCTTACCTTAAGCCATAATGAGGCAAAGCTGAGAGCAGCTGGATTTTTGAAAAAAATTCTAATTTTAATGTGCATTCCCACTACAGAAACAGCGGTGATATTGCTTTGTCTAAAATAAATCTTGGAAAATGAAAATAATTTGTATAATATTTTTTTCGTTTAATGTTTGTTTTCATTTAAATACTGCACCACGTTGCTCTCAGCTCTGTATGGCCTCTTTCAGCTCCTGTCTGAAGGAAAAAGATATGGTGAGATAAGAATGCACAACGAGCACTTACCCCATGCCTCCTCGGTTCATGCCCCCTCGCATTCCACCACCTCCTCGCATCATCCCCCGGTCAAACCCACCCCGGCCGCGTCCGCGGTTCTCCCCCCCTCCCATGCCACGGCCCTCTCCAGGGCCCCCATATCCTCCAGACTCAGAGCCTGAGTAACCTCCTCCCATGCCGTTCTGGTGGTCCTGTCTGTAATTACCTGTTCGAAGAAAATTTCACTCAAACTCTTACTGCTTCTAAGCATTGAAATGATTAAAAAAAGAAAACGGCCATTACCATACTGGCTGGGTGGTTTGTAATCCGATTTGCCGTAGCCTCCTGCAGTGCTTCCCTGCTGTCCATACTGGCTAGCAGGGGGCTGTCCATACGACCCAGAAGGTGGAGCATAGCTGGAAGGCGGAGCCTGTTGTTGCTGGGGAGGAGCTTGTTGATAGCCTCCCTGCTGACTGTAGGAGCTCTGCTGTCCATATCCTCCTTGTTGCCCCTGATATCCCCCCTGTTGCGGCTGCTGGGAGTAAGAGCTTTGCTGGGACTGCTGGGAATAGGAGTTCTGCTCATATCCAGAAGGCTGCTGGCTGCTAGAACTGTAACTGCTGCAAATAAACACCGCATTTACAAGTCAGCCATTTTATTTAAAGTAAAAAAAGGTTGACCAGGGGTGTGGAGGTACTTCAGTGAGATACCTAGGAGGTGCAGCCGAAGCAGGCTGTTGTCCATATCCAGGATACGCAGACTGAGACCCATAGCTGGCCTGCCCACCATATGATGTCTGGTTGCTGCTTGTGGTTGAGGCAGCAGCTGTGGAGGAGGAATCATAGCTTCCAGCTCCATAACTCTGCACAGGTTGACTGTAGCTCTGGGCTGCAGCTGGAGCAGCATTATAACCAGCTATAGAGCAGGAGTAAAATCAGAGTATAAACATAACACTTATAAGTCAACAGACCAAAGGAAGACACAACAAAAGAACACACCACTAGCTGGTGGTTGCTGTCCATAGGATGATCCATAGGGTTGCTGACCATAATTGCTCGAGGAGCTACTAGTTTGGGAGTAGGTTGAATCCGCCGGTTGGCTGTATGAACTATATCCTTGTTGTTGCCCATATGACTGCTGTAAAACACAAGCAAAATCAAGTTTGTAACTCATCAACTTAAATTGTCTTTGTGTTGCTTATAGACACAATAGAAGGTGTTTGTTGACCTGGGTGTTCTGTCCGTAACCCTGCGAGGGCTGAGCCGTGTAGGAGCTGTACCTGATTGCATAAAAGATGATTTATTCCATTATTTCATTGCTGACAAGAGAGACAGAAGCAAAATTATTATATAGGTTTTCAGGTGATATACATACCCCTGCTGGCCTCCAGCCTGACTGTAAGTACTGTAATCTGTTGGTGAAAAGATACATGGACATTCATTAAAATACAATAGAACAAACGAAATAAATGCTAGTTTATTGACGTATACAATGAACTATATGTTCAGCATTATTAATAGAAAGCAGTGTTTAGGATTCAATGCAAATCCGAATACACGAATAAGCTCAAGAAAAGGACACCAAGAGGAATAGGCATTTATATTTTAAATATTTATTTCGCATTTACATAGTAATAAAACGGTAAGAAATTTCAACAGCTTTCTTTTACAAACTCAATACACCCCATCAAGCTAACAATGGTTAGCCCGCCTCTCGGCTACAGCACGTCGTTGCCAAGCAACAACATGCCGGCAACGTAAAATTGGTGGTTAAAATAAAACAACTTCGGTAAAACATAGACAGTTTTCGTATTTTCATAGACATGTATTGTATCGTATTGTCTTTATCCCCAAAATACAAAATGCCGCAGTTATCCAGCCCCTCCCCCATTTCCACAAGCAGGCAGACCAAACCGGCTAACGCAAACAGCCAAAGCCCACCGGTAAATGGGATACAGGGCGATTTCACCGGTCTACCGAGTGTTATGAAACATTGATATCCACGTTACGTTCAGAATTTCTATTTAAATAATTTTTATTTCAATATTACTGTTTAAAACGCTAAATTGCATTTTAATGCTACAAAAGACTTCCACGTCTCTTACCTGCAGCAGACGCCATTTCGTGTGCCTTCTATTTAGCGGAATGCGCATGCGTGGATTACACTCTTTGGGCGCTACCCATACAACATGCAGGGGTGGAAACGATTTGTATCCATAATGTTTTCGAAATTAAATGCTATTAAATATATTTTATATGCTACCTATGTACCGAATAATCTTATATGTGGCATTAAATGATGTTCATTATGCCAAATACATTGCAATGAAAACATTTTTTGAAAATGAAATGCAATATGGCGATTGGCTAAATGGATTCTCCCGGAAAATCTATGGAATGACCTACTTTCAAGTGCATTTAAATGAATTCTGCAGACACCATTGATGACTTGAAAAAATCAAACAAATATTAATTAACACCATAATGACTTACATAACATTATATAATACCAATATAAACACCACTCGTTTGCACCGTATGTATAGTAATGGTTCGTTCGTTTATAAGTGATTGAAACACAAATGTAAATTTACAGGAATTTCAATGAAAAACAGAAGGAAACAAAATTGTATTCCTTGTTTAATCGTGTAGCCTACCATTACGGTGTTTGCCAGTGTTAAACCATAAGCAAATGTATTTAAAACCTGTAAAAGACAGACCTGGAAACACAAAAAACTAATGCTACCTCGGAAACGGCATTACACAATTTTGTAAATTATACTTTAATATCATACTGAAAATTATTTTCTCATTTGGCATTGTTTATCATACAGTGTAGCCTCACCTACACCCCGGTTTACCTGCACAGATTTTTCTACGAGAATCTACAGTAGCAATGCAAGCAAAAGTACATATCAGAGTCCCATACAAAACTGTACATTGGAAAATCGTTATGGCACTTTGAAAATAGATATGACAGTAAATGCTCATGAAGGTGAAAAACCAAATACAAGTCATATCTCCTAAGATAAATATATTAAGCAGACTTTGTTGACAAACACCCCTGAAACATGTTGATGAAACCCACTGCTGATAATCCGCACCAGAAACTTCTGATATGGATGGGTGCAAAATAGGACTGTCAAGTCAGTCTACTGATCCGACCACGAACAGGTTTTTCAGGTCCAAATGTCATTGGCCAATGGTATTCTGTTCATAGTCACAGGTGACGTCACAGGTGACATCACAGGTCAGAGTAACCCATCCTGCTCAAAGACAGAGGGTAACAGAGAAAAGTCAAAGGGGGCAAATTTGACTCCTGTGCCACTGTAGAATTTGTTTTGAAATTCAACCCTGCAAAAAGACAGAGGGAAAAAGAAACTGTAAACTGAAGTGTAGAAAACGTGGATTAAACAGAGAGGGGAGAAAGAGAGATGGAAAGAAAGCATTATAATACTATAAATGCATTCAAACGGTCAACATTAAACAACAATTGCAACCCTTTTATAAATTGACAATTTGAAATAAATTTGAAATGGATATTAAACGAGGAGAGAAATGTAATGTTTGACCTTGGTGACCAAAAATGACACAATTTCTGCTAAGCGAATCTGTCTGTGTTTACTTGTGACCTCACCAGTGAAGACGCAAAGCGTGAAGAAAAAGCCGACAGACCCTCCATGACCAGCAGAATGGAGACCGTGAGCACAGCGAAGACACCAAACACGGGCACAAGAAGGAGCACGCCCAATTTTGAGCTCATCCTTAGCCCCAGACGCATCACCATCGCCCACAACACTTCTGACAGTTCTGATTTACACATACAAATAGGTAGTTGACAGACTAATATGCAAATTTGTCCTATGGTGTGACGGCAAACATTTAGAAAAAAAAGTAACAATGAAGATGAATCTCTCTTATGCTATTTTAAATGACTAATATAAATATTTTTAATATAAAACTATGTAATATTTACGATTTGTTTTCAAAATTTTGCTATGTTACACCATAGGACACGTACGATTATTCATCAAATACACCTTAGAAATGTGTTCTGAGACACAAGAGGGTGTTAAAGATATGACATGCGGGTGTTTCAGTCTAGTTTTTGTAAAAGTAAACAGGCACTCACGGGCGTGGGCAAGGCTCAGAGCCCAGAGACGCAGGTAGGAGGCTGTGTTAGAGATGCAGCCCAAACAGAACTCTATGGTGTGAATTGCTTGATGCAGGAAAACATCCCCAAAATCAAACTGCAAGGGAACAGTGTGAGGAAGTATTTTAGGGAAAGGATTTTAGACATAGTCTTTTAATAAAGGGACAGCGTTTTATTGATGATTTTGTTTCTTAGAGAATAATGGTCTGGATGTAACCTCTTGAGGTCCTCCTGAGTCACTTAGTCCATCTTCTTCATCGTGAACTATAGATGGAGAGAGATCTTCTTCACTCACTCGCCGAACTCTCTCGTACCCCTGCACACAGAGTAACACAATGATGAAATCTGGGATCTAAATTTTAATTTAGCCTTGCCAATAGCAATTAGCAATTTAAATTAAACAATTATTTGTTAAAAGAACATAATTACAATTTTTTACAAAGCATCAACTTTTTGTATTTTGTTAATTGTTGTACTCAAATTGTTATGCTGATATAATACAATGTATAATGAAATTAAAATGTTATTGAAACATTAGTATAAAATTATAAAATCCAATCAAATTGATTTACAAGTGGTCTCAAACGTTTAATGTCATTCAGAAGTCACATTTCACACAAAATCAAAAAAGAAATACTGTGATGAAAATAAAATGTATTTTAAGTACCAAAACATTTTTCAAGGTTATTTTACTTTTTGTTAAGAAAACATTCTTAGTTGTCATCACAGAGGAGTATTTTATTGCTCAAAGCATTCTCAGTTGTGTTTCATTTGATAAAATTGCTTAGGAAAATAAAATATTGTTAAAAAAATACATTAAGGCTATGGAACTGTAAATGAATATATGGGAAAAATAATCTGAATTTTGGTTAATATGATTAGAAATTCATACTGAAATATTTAATAATATTGACTTGGTTGCAGACTTGGCAAATCTGAGCCGTGACATGTTGATATCTCTTCTGAAACTGATTTGTGGGAAATATTTGAGACACACGAGACTTGCTCTCGTTTGCTCTCCATTTAAACTCTAGGAGAAATAGAGACATTAAAGAGATCTCATTTAATGTTTCTTGCTAATAGAATTAAAATGTTGTTACAATTCAAGAAATCTTAACGGGATTTTATTTTTATTTCTCTCTTAGGAATTTTGTGTAGTAGTATCTAGAAACCAATAAATATTCTATTTTTCTTGTTAACATCAGATACGAATACATACATACACAAAAAAACAGACAGACCCTGTGGACCCTCAGGCTCTTTCCACCATGATGCAGCCAGTAGAGGTAAAGAGGTTTTCCCAGTAACATCACTGGAACCGACAGCAGAGCCACCACCATGAGAAACACCTGCAGCCCCATCTGTCACACACACACCGAGATATCAGGCAGATTAATGATGAACTCAAACTCAAACACATGCACATACACAAACACGCAGCACACACCTGCCCAGGGTACAGGGGCGTAGTGTCGTTCCCCTGCATTAGGAACATGTTGATAAAGTGGATGAGTATGCTCGGAGCCAGCCGGGAGTCTCGCGCTGAGAACGCCAGCCATTTGTAAAAGATCATGAAGACCAAGTATCCAAAGAGACAGAGCAGAAAGAGCAGCTCAGGGAGAAAGAGAAGATATATCTTAAACTTCTGTCTGAAGTGTCTGTAAATACAGAGAGGGGAAGAAAGAAGAGAGGCAGAAAGATTAATATAGAAAGTATGATTTCTCCGTCTGAGACGCAGAAACATTTCCATTTGTGATAACCTAAAGATCTCCCATAAATATCTAATCCGTGATTTTTTTCTTCTGGAAAATGTTATTTGAGCTCATTTACATGTAGTTGAAGACACTGAGCACAACACCAAAGCTCATGTGGATGACTCCAATGATCACAGACATCTTCATCTTGTAAGAGTTGAGGAAAGCCAGACGATTGACGGCCATGTTCCAGATCTATGGGCCAATGGAGCACAATAAATTAGAGCTCTGTAATGACATCAGGGAATTACTCTGAGCCTCACTGTCTTCTTTTAATATGCGGCCGCCATCCACAGAAGTGTTTTATGAATCTTGAGAGAGTGTGTACTCACCGGATCAATGCCCAATGGGTAAGGGCCTGAAAACACGGCAGAAATGTTGGGATCCAAGGTTAGTAAAGCGTTCGTTTGTAGAGTTTCATTCCTAAACCAAAAAAAAAGAGATAAATAACGTACATTTCTACGACACCTTTGATAAAACACATAGGAAAATAGAGCGAATGCTTTGCAAGTACACAAACAGTTTTGAATGTGATTGTTGTGTATTTTTGTCTTACGACCACTGCTGCTCTGTAAACATGGCCTTGACGCTCCAGGACGAGCCAAAGATGTTAAGGGATTTGGAGAAACAGTCATTGTAAATCAGTCCAGTGTATATGGAGAACAGTCCCATCATAAGCATGATGTAGCGGCCATCAAAAAAGGTCCTCCAGATCTGAGAAGTGACAAGAGACCATTTACAGTTCATATCAAACACAGTTTTCTGAATTGAGCAAAGTACTTGATTCCTCTGACCTCATTTCCTGGTCGTCTCCGTGCGTGGTCCTTCTCGGTCAACACCATCCACAGAGAACAGAGGGTCATGACCGCACCATGACCAAGATCTCCGAACATAACCGCAAACAGGAATGGAAAGGTGATTAGGGTATAAGGGGCTGTGGAATATAAGGAATCAAGAGTAAAATCGCATTATTCCAATTGAACATTTAATATATTATACAATTCAAGAATTCAAACTAATATAAACCAAATTGCTGTATGGTTACTAACCCGGGCTGGCCTCTCTGTAGTCCCCCACTCCATAAGCCTCCACTATACTCTGAAAGCCGGAGGTGAACTTGTTGCTCCTCAGAAGTGTTGGTGGAGTGTCGTTGCTAGGGATGCGGTTCACAAATGATGGGACGGTGGCGTCACCTTTTCTCTATCAAGAAAGTGATTCCAGAATGCTATTACAGCACTTATATACCGCCGCACATACAATGACCAACTCTAATATAACCGGCGATCATGTGACTGAAATATTTCTCATGATCTTGAAATTATTTTCATCTACAATTTTAAGTAGATAAAAATTATATTAATTTCTTTCATTAGAATTTTTTAAAAACGTTTATTATAAATAATCAAGAAAAAGCAGCCAGTAAGAGTCCAGAACAGCTGGGAACTCAGAAAAAAGCAGAAAATGGCTGATAAAATTACAAGAATTTGTGCAAATTCTAGGCAAAGGATGGCTTCTTTGAAGACGCCCGAACTTAACTTCCGTAATAAAATAAAATATCTTCCTAAATGTTATCTGAAAAAACTAATTATGTTATTGGTAAACAAATATAAAAAATGTTGCTTTGGTAATAAATTAAAAGCTTAAATTAATAAAATCTAAACTAATACAATTATTACCTGAGCATTTATAAAAACTAAACTAAAACTGAGATTAATAAATAAAAATACATGACAATATTGCTAAAAACGGAACAAAAATTAACATAAAAAAAAAAAGATAATGCATACAATAACACTGCCAATTAAAATTAAACTGGAATGAAAATATGTACTCACCGAGCCTTCCTCTAGCGCCCTCCTGAGGTTAGTCAGGTCACTAACCGGGCACCAGACCTCAGCGATCAGACACTTGTTGGTGACATCAAAGCTGCAGAGGTTGAGGATGTGATAGATGGCTTTCATCTTCTTCACTTGTAACACCCATGAATGTGCTGACTCGGATGCCTTATGCAACACTTGCTTCAAGTAGTCCTCAGTGCGGTGTAAAACCTAATGCACAATTTAACGGTTTCATTTTGACATTGCAAGCATATGTAATTATGATAATCCCCTGGTGACTGCAATATGATCAGCAATATTTCATATAGGATGAACCACTAACAACGTCCAAAAAGACACGTACGCTTTGTAAGTCTTGAATACGTGTACGCAGGCTGTCCATTATATCAGCTCGTTCTTCGTCGGTTTCAGGATGTGGGTAGAGATGACAGTGGTAACTGGTTTAACAATAAATTAAAATGATTATTTTCTGCGTAAATAGCCTATAACAAGAAAAAATAAGAACGATTATTTCTAAAAAAAAACATTTCACTTACCAGTCACAAATTTTCTGCACTTTCTGTCCAATTTGATCCCCCCAAAAGGAGATGAGGAACACTACGTTCTTATTTATCTCACCCTGACACACACCAGACAGAATCTCCATAAACAAAATACATAATCACTCCGAGTCTGAATATATTAACACACTCGAGCAGCAGCAGACGCATTAACACGCTATCTGAAACTGTGAAAAAAACAGAGCCATGTTTGCACCATCCAGCATATTAAACCGTATCATTGGACTGACTGAGGATATAGGATTTCATTGTCCGGGTTTGAATACCGTGTCAAGATCAGCCAGGCTTTCATCCACCTCTGCGTAGCTGAGGATGGTGTAACCTTTACAGACTCGCCAAAGCATGCGCTCAAACGCTTCCACCTTCACACGCTGAATCAGCCCTGAGATAAACCTGCAGTACACAACACAGTGACAAAATCACACACATAACACACAGTGTCATGTGATGCAAGGTTCAACAATAAGGAATTATTTTCTGCTTCATATTTTTATCTGCCCTGCAAGGTCACGAAAAAATTATTATTTGGGCAAAATATTTAAAATGTGATAAAAACGAACTTTAAATATTTATATAAAATGAATACTTTATTTATTATAAATTATTTTGTAAACAGTACATTTTAATGTGTAAAAGCAGCAGGAAATTAAATGCAATATAATTCTTATTAGTAGTATTTAACTGCTGTTATTAAAACAAATCATTTAAATACATTTTAAAACATGCTTGTTGGACAAAATATGACATATGGTGCAAAACATAATTGATAATTAAGATGATTTCAAGAATAGTAAAAAACAATATGTAAAAATATATAGCATACTCTACAGTGTTAATAAATTATTGCAAAAAATAATAATTTTCAAAATCCATTCATTTCAGCCAGCTAAAATATTTTGCCAGGGAACATAACATTTGTCAAAAAAAATATTTTTACTAAAAATAGTAAAGTATTTATTTAACTGAATCGACCTGACTACATTGGGTTACACTTAGGGGTCAATGTTTTGCTGGTTAGCATTGCCCTGCTGTAAAATCTGCTGTAACTACACCATCTGGCAACTTGGCAGTGAATTGAATGTGGATTCCTATTGAGATGTGCATCTTTTGTCATAAAAACACAATGACCCGTCTAGCAGACCTGCTCACCATGACACTGTTTAGTCTGAGAGGTTGTGAGTGTGTGTGACTCACCCGAGTTTGGCACCCAGCCTCTGCATACTGGTGCAGCCTGTCACTGATTCAGTGTCCAGAGAGGGGAACTCCTCATACTGGGGACCCAGGGCTTCATGCTGAACACATTTAATAAATATGTGAGGGCTAAAAATGATTATATTCTCAGACAGAAAATGTACTTTACTACTACTTTGTATCGTATCTAACATTATAGGAATTTGTCATTTCAATAGGAAATGCAAAGGGAAACATTGACTTTGGGTGCATCCTGAGAAGAAGGATCTTATAACGTTTTATGATTTGCAATATTCATAGTTATATTCAATAATTATGATGTGACATGCTTTCATTTTGGTCATCATAAAATAAATGCATTAGACAATTTCCTTATTCCTCTCTTCTGAAAAAGAAAGTGTTTTTACACAACATTGAAGAGCAAAGGACTGATAACTTTGGCTGTACAAGCAACTTTTGCCACTTCCAATTGATCAGGAACAGTGTGTGATTTAAAAAAATGTTTGTGCGATTTTTATTTTGTTTATAAATTAAATTGAAAAAATGAATCAAATAAAAGGGAAAGAAAAACTACGCCAGAGAACAAGAAATACTATAAGGTGTCACTATAGCAAGTTTGCGACCAAATGTCATTTTTAATTTTGTCTATAAATAAAAACTGGGTTTAAATCTAAATACTGAATGAATTAGATACTAATCTAAATATAAAATGTTTTCAAAAATTTCAAACAACTGCTTAATTATCGTTATATATTTCCAAATGTTTTCTCCAATGTGAATTGATTGGATCTTGAAAAGTTGGCATTTCAACAGTTGTTCTGCTCATGCCGTTAACTGACCACACCGGAGCAGCATCACCAGTCGTAGATACATTTTAGACAGATTATAAGCACATCAATTTTAAAGAAATAATAACCCGAAAGGATAAATCATTTATAATAAACAACGCAATATTTGATTTCATGATGACTTTAATGCGGGTCAATAAGTGAATAAACAGTTTTTATGCAAGCATAAAGATACATGAGGTACCCACCCTGGATCGGCTGTGCATGAAGGTTCGAGTGATTCTCAGCATGTGCGTGTACTCGGTCAGTTCTAAGAGGTTCCTCTGAAGCTTTTCTTTATTCTTGGCGACCTCGCTGAGCTCCACCTCCAACCTCTGCAGTTGCTCCTGATGACATGAAACGATTTTCCGTCAATGATGTTAAAACGCATCATACTTAAACATACATTATTTATAAACATAACAAACACAAATGCCTCCGAAACAACAACTGATCAATAAAACTCTTCAACATTGCCCCGTACTTCATTCAAAAGGCTAAACAGGCCATGTAAAAAAGATCTAGTCATGGGAAATTAGCGTAGAAGACCGCACGTGATGAGTCCGCAACACACAATCGATTCTCTCCGTTCACATTCAGCATGATTTGTCTCACCTCAATGTACAATAATCAATCACTCCGGCTGACTTGACACGGTCAATTACCCCGCGCTGGATCTTCAAGCCCAGGCCTACAGTAAGCTCTCATATAAAATCAATAAGCCCAACCACACAGCATATGGCCATTACACCTAATATATACATGCAGTAATTGCAATAGAGAGATCTTTTTGCTCAATTTGGGTGCTATAATCATAAATAGCCTTTTACATACAAGCACTATTGTTTCACTTTTGTTAAAATTACCCAAACGCAATGTATGCAAATGTGATAATAACATTTTACAAAAATAAGCTTTTGTTTGGGATGGTTCTTGAGGTAATGCTATAGGAAATAACTGACCAACTTATTCATTTATTTCTATGTAAAGCTTCTTTAAATTAACAAACTTCAATTGAATTGATTTGCATTGACCTACACTCTTCTAAGATATTTGGGTCCTGACATATTACTTGGAAAACATAAAGTCAGAAAAAATCATTTCTGATGGTTTTAGATGGCCGATGGCAAAGATCAAATATCTCTTGAGTTAGTAAAGTAAAGCACACCTCTTGTTGATACCTTTATGTCTGTTGCACATAACATTCAAGTTCAAGGGATGAGAGTTTGGTCAAATAAGATATATCTCTGTCTGGCACCTTCTGTCTGGAATATCTCAACACTTACCATGATCTCCAAGACATTTTTGGGTGCGGGAGCAGCAGGAAGAACTTCAGCTTCTGGCACTGCAATATTTGCCTTCTTAATTTCTCTCAGCAAATATCCTGTAAGTAATGGAAAGAACAAGTTTTCTTTATAGGAGCATGACAGGGCTTATTACATCCAAAGAGCTAAATTTAGATCAAAGCCTCATCTTTTTCACAAAAATAGTCCTCAGCATACAACCTCCTGTCTTATTTATGTCTGTTGTGTTACTCACAAATACAAAACGACATTTTTATGATGTTATTTTTTACCTTAAATATAAAATGGAGGTCTTTGCAATATACTTAAAAAGGTGGAAAAATCAGTTCAGGGTGACTTTTAGAATTACAGAGAAGAGCAGGCATAGTAGTCTTTTAGATAGCTATGTCTGGACTTGAACATCACCCTTTAAAGATTCTCAGCAGGAGAGGTTGAGACTTCATCTCAAATATCCAGAGAGTGTTTAATGAAGATCTCTTACCCAGAATCCTCTCCATCTCCTCACATCTCTTGATCTCACTGACGAAACGCCGCTGGAAGGAGTTGACACTGGGATTGAGCTGGGATAGGTTGAAATTACGATCAGATTATGATTCTTTGAGATCACGCACGATACAGTATACGATCTTGTCGGTTAATGTGATCATATGGATTATAACCATTGTCTGATAATCATCATTTACACCAATTAAAATAATTTGTGTCATTCTCAGAATCTCCAGACATTGGATAATAAGATATATTTTGTGTGCATGTATTTTAGGTACATTTTCAGTAAGAAGCGCACCTTTAGTGTTCATTTGGGGGATTTGGAGGGGTTATAATACCAGATGCCTCAATAGTAAAATTTTCCACCGATACTGATAGCCGATTACTCTGAGTGATTGCTTACGATACCGAAGATTAAATTATTTCTCAACTTTGTTAATCTTCTTAATTCATATGACTATTAATATTCTTAACATTTTCTATATACAGCACAAATTCATTGCATTTTCAAGTCCTCTTTTGATTGAAAGGATATATCCAGCGCCTGTATAGTATGAAAAATAGCTTTTATTGGCCGACACGATTATTGGCTGACATATCATTGCATTATAATTGAAACCCCTATACGTAAATCTGACAGAAAATGTTTATCTTAAGTTGTCACCATTTATTTTAGTTATTTATTTAGTTTTTCACTATTGTAATGATCTTTTTCGCCCTCTGTAAATGTGGCTTTTCCCAGTGGTAACCTTACAGCTGATGCAATCTTCCGGAAAAAAAAACTAACGCCAACTATTTGTTAACATTTAGGTTTAGAACTTGCTACCTATATAAAACTGACCCCTATAACTTTACCTTCCTCACAACATTTATTTAAAAAGACAATTTGCGGTTAATGCTGGAATTAAATACAAAACACCAAAAAGATATTTTGAAGAATGTTAGTAACCGAACAGTGCAACCCATTCATTCTTTGGTATGGACACAAAACCAACGCAAGGTTACCAGCATTGTTACCAACATTTAAACAAAACCTCTTTGTGTTCTGCAGAGAAAAGTAAGTCAAATAGGTTTGAAATGACAAGGGGTGTCTAAATGATGACTGAATTTGGTCAGAAATGGTCATGGGTTGAATTGCCAGTGGACACATGATAAAATGTGAAGCCTGAATGCACAGTTAGTTACTTTGAATAATTTATTCTGTCATGCACAAATGTAAATCATTGTTAGCTGTCAATTACCAGTTGTGTCATTACTTACCCCAACCACAGGTCTCACACATGTAACCGGCACAGAGGTTATATTAATGGGTTAATTAGACACAAAGGGCCAGAGGCAGAAAACAAAGCACAGGCTTTTAACCGGACATGCTCTGTTTTTTAGCCAGTAATTGATCCAATCCATCAGCTATAACCAGGACAATAACCGGGCCGGTACACATTAGCAGCTCTGTATAAACAGGCCAAAATACGCATACTTCAAAATTAAAGGCATTAATGCATTATGCACGAATATACATTTCGTATTATTTAAGTAACGTGATACGTCAATGACTATTATGTTCAATCTTTTGTGGAAATCTAGTGAGCTACCTAGACAGCGTACGGAGGCGTCAGGTGCACTGCTCGGAACGCGCTTAGTATGCCCTAAATATCCCAGGCAGCCCACTTTGTTTTTCAAACAGTCAAATAAACAAACTTACATCTCTGAATTCGACCAGTCCCATCTCTCCCAGCTCGCTGATGCAGTCGTACGCCGATCCGGACTGCAGGAACAGCTGCGCCAAGCACATCTCCTCACTCCGAAAGCCCATTTTATCTGTCCGCTCTCGGCCACCTTGATCACTGCGGTCGCGCAATCCGCGTCCGGCCTTTGCAATTCAGTATGACAGTGCACACCTCGCTCGACCGTGCTTCAGTTTACCACACACACAGTGTTCTTTTTCAGTGCATTTGGTAAAGTTGTCTTGCAAGATGTGTACTCTGAAAATAAAATGTGCCTCATTTGTTCGTTAAACTGTTCCGACAAAGATTAAATGAGCATATCTATTTTTAGCAACAGAAGGAATATACATTTTTACGATTATAAATGAAACGTGGTGCATATGCGATAATCATTGAGTAGTTTACCTAGCAGGCTGGAGAATAATAATCGATAGGCGTCTGTACCTTTAATAGCCGTCTTGGCATTGGAACGACCGAAATAGCATTAGAGATTAAAGCCTACAGAAAAATACGCCGATATGCAAACCATTAAACACACACACACAGCCGTAACAACGCACTAATATGAGAAAGGATTGATGCGTAATGAAATCGTACAATAAAAAGCTCAGTGCCGTAAGTACAAACCGTGCCGGTGATACAGATTGCGCCCTTGCGTTGCCAAATACACGGTTTACAAATCCCCTTGTGCAACGGCTTTATAGACTTAATATACAGCAATGGGCATTCACTACATTTACACCCTGTGATTTAGGCTCATTTGTGTCATTTAGCTGTTTTATTCAGTTTTCATAAATGACATTTGTTTATAGTATTGTTTGATAGCCGTGTGGGTCTATTCTATACTTCAAGATTTAAATATATAATTCTTTAAAAATATCATTTACATTAGACTTACTGATGCTGTTGTACATATTGGAAAAAGTAAATATTTACAATAATTTAAAGTACATGTCCTCACCTAAATGCTTAAAAAGATGCGTGCAAAACTGAGATGGATTTTAACTAATCTGGCAACCACAGCATCCTTTTAATATATTCCGTGGCGTTTTCTTTCAGACCAGCGGCAGGAAGACCATCTGCTTGTCCTTTGTTTAAGTCTCTTAAATGCAAAGATATATAAGGGAAAGGCCTTTTAAATTTCTCAGTTAATAAATAATACATGTAAACAGTACAAGAAGTGATAGTAAACACAAAGAAATTGTGATGGTCTTGATGTGAAACTATTGAACCCACAGTCCTCTCCTAGTTTTTAGTAAACACTTGCACTATATTTACACGTGAATTACTTCCTGACTACTTTCTTATGTTTGACTAAATTGCTCTTACGTTTATAACAGGAAAATGCTTCTCGTTGCCACAGCTCATGTGTGGGTCAGGCCTTCCTCAGGTCCCCTGTAGAGCTGGACTTAATAAGCATTATGCGAAAAATGCCTTATAATATAAATATTGCAGCAGTACTAGTATATGGACCTGAACCACAAAAGACAGGATTTCTTTATATTCATTAATCATTTTTCATTAAAATTCATCAAGACAAACTTTCAGTCCTCTTTTATATTTTAAATGTTTCACAAATACTTTAAATAACAAAACAGCAAGAGAACAAAGACTAATTCAAAGCTTATTTGAATTGCTCAGATCATTGATGACTGTATCATCTAAGGTTTTGTGCAAGTCTGTTGAGCTCTTGTGAGAGAGCCGTAACCGTGTCCAGAATTCTTTGTCTGTCAGACTCCACAAGACGTCCTCCACAGCGCTGAGCGAACCTATCCGGGTGCCAGACGGCTTGCTGGCGACGGAGTAACTTCCGGAAGACAGGCACATCGGAACGGTCCACGCCGTGCAACATAACGGCCACCATTTCATTAAGTGAGCCGCGGGGGGCCGGCCATGGGATGTCATCGTATCCCAGAAGTCCTTGAGGTGCCCTGTTTGAGGAGCTCTGAAATGTAGCAGCACAGCGTTCTTCGTAGTGCTTCTTCCTCCCCTGCCGCGTCTCCTCCTCCTTTCGGGCTGCACGCTGCAGATACTCAGCGTGTTCTCGCTCCAGTCTCTTCAGCAGCTCCCTTCGACTCTTTTCGTCCTCTTCCGTCTCCTTACGGCCCTTGGATTTCTTGTGTCCCGAGGAAGCTGCTTCTCTTTGTTCTCTGGCACGTTGCTTAGAAACATACTCCCGTCTGATCCGATCGGCCCAGTCCCCAAAGTCTTCCTCGTCTTTTTCATCCCATAAGAATTCATCTAGAATAGACAGGACATTTAATAAATAAAAAAGTTATAAAGGATGAGAAGATCAACCAGACATTCAAAACGACCTATGCCTGACAGCATAAAATCTGACCAATATTGAAAGTTTGGTCTTGAACTCAAAGATTTGATGCCACTAAACAATGGAAAACGTAATACAATTTTTGTTTGAAGTATTGTATTTGCACGGTACTTTTTAAACATAACTGTGTTCACAAACAAAACAAAAATCTCACCATCATACTGTCCAAAAGTCTCAAAGAACTCATCCTGGCATTCACCAAACAATTTCTCTCTCCACTGTTGCTCAGGATCGGCATTACATTGAGATCCATTTTCAAAGCCCCCCTGTTTCAGTGAAAATAAATCAATTATATTCATATTGCATTATGAATATTGTTTTATAATGTAAAACAATAGATCAGATTGTCAATCACAGTAAGCGTAACAGTTTTGACAACATATTTAAAACAATATGCTATTTGACACATTTATTTTGAAGGCTAAAACTAATATACCCCACCAGTCAATATGTATTACTGTTTATTCCATTTTAGCATAATAGCACAAGGAATCAAAGTTATAAAAGTACACATTTAAAATATGTAATGAAGTGTAGTATGCACTAACAGTTTAGATGATAGTGTAGATTTCCCCCTTACCTGTTCAGATTTCATCCATTGTAGCAGATCTCGAGGAGTCACTCCTGCTTTATTAGAAACCTCCAATGCTTCCGGACAGTGTTTTCGTAATGGCACCACCAGATCATCATAAGCTGCGTTTAATACGGTTAAACACAACTGAGAAACTGCTGCCACAAATAAACAGTTCATTTATGTTAGGAAACAAATAATTAAAAAAGTACCTCTTTTGCCGTATTTGAGAGCTTTCTTCGCGGCCAGGTGTAATGGTATCTCTCCATTAACGTCTGTTTGTAGAGGATCTGCTCCATGTTTCAGCAGCAGTCTGACAACGGCATCATCGCCGTGAGAACATGCGACGTGCAGAGGACTTCTGTGCTTTCTGCCCCGAGAGAAGTTCAGCTCCAGATCCTTGTGTTTACGGAGGTATGACTTCAGCTTCAGCAGACTCCCCTCCTCCACATACCGCAACATTCTTCTCTGCCTTCTCTTCAGCATTTGGACTCTTTAGATGACTTACAGAAAACAAAACCCTCCTCCGGACAAATTGATGTTATGTATTTAACGTCATAACGACGCGATTTGATAGTGAGAAATCTTTTGAGTGGCGTAAGCACGGATACAAATTGAAGGTGCACTAGTGTGGTACGTCTGCAAAATAATTCCTACCGCAGCAAAAGCAACTTTATAGTTCCGTCGTTTTTTGACACGCTGGTTCCTAGGTGGTCCAACGGGTGTCACTGTTTCTCAATTAATGATCGTTGCTTCTCTGGGTAAGAGTATGAAAGATGAAAAAAGACTAATAGTTTCATATCAAACTACAAATCATAGAAAAACATCCAACATGGCAGTAGGATGATGTCATATGTTTAAATGAAATTTATATATTTAAAAACAGCATGCCTATTTTTGTCAACTCAGATAGACAGCACATGCTTGTGAGGAACATCTTATGTAACATAAGACATTTAGATTAAGATTAACATTTGAAACAAGAATATCTTATTTAAATGTATACAGTGATCTATGATAAATATGTATTTTTGTAAAAAAATATTTAGGCATACAACATTGTAGAAAGCATGACATTTTTATTATTTCTCATGATTTGCACAAATATGAGATATATTGTAAGGGAAATATTAATTTATCCCTTTATAATATATTATTATAATATATATTATTTATATTTATAAATTATAAAAACACGTTATAACCTTCAGTTACATATAATCTCTTGCCTTACTGGCAATGTGTTTTCCACCAATTTCCAAACCCCTTCCTCTTTATTCAGACCAATCTTAAAAGTAAAAACCAACTGTGGCCTTCTGCAAAGCCTCATGTAATAAATAAACAATAATGTATTACATAGACCAGACACAAACAAATACCCATTAAAACTAATTCTAAAGCACTCACTCCCTTGTTTTGTTTTAAATAAACAGATCGGCTCCTGCAAACAAAGATAAGTAAAATATGCAGTCAATAAAATATTGTTAAACTGCAAATTATAACTTTTTAGTCCGAAGGGGACTTAGTACATAAATGCTTTGTTCATAAAGGCCACGCTTGCCACTCTTGTTTATGGAATGGTCTCTTATAGTTGTGAGTTGGTAATAATTTTTGTGCTCAAAGGTACATCAGAAACACACACAGAGCACTTTAGCACAGAGCAGCTTTATGGTCATAGTTCATGAGCCGCAAAGTGTTGCTCTCCAGTCTCAGGCAAACATGTGTAAAGTTGAAGTGTTGGTTGAAGGCATGGTTATAGTTATTTTTGCAGCTAATCTTATTGCAAATGAATTTCCCTTTTAAATTTAATTTAAATGCATTGTCAGTAAATCACCTGCAGAAATTTCCTCCGAATTGAAATTGTGCTCTCAAAATAATGGGCTCTGTTTAGTAAATCTGGCCCAATAAATGAATATCATTGTATGTACATATTTGTCACATGAGTGACTTCAAAGTTCTCTTTTCACATATCCATCTATATGTATATGCACATGAAACATGGTACCATCCTGATGCAGATGTTAAAGCACAGTCTAGGTTGATGGTGGGGTATTCAAACAGCCAGAAACTGAAACACAAGTGAATGAAATGAGACACAAGAAATTCCTTCTGAACACTTTGACCATCAATTCAATTCTCTCACATATATATCAAAACAGTTTCATCTATCCATTTCCACACTCCTTCCCCTTTACTCAAACCAATCCAATAAAAATTAGGATTTGATGCAGTCTTCTGCAAAAACTCCTGTCATGATGGAAAAGTGAGATAAACAGATCAAACACACAAACACATATAGAACACACAAACACATAGGCCTACTATTTTTTCACTCACTTGTTCCTCTTTGCTGTTTATGATCACCAGATCTGCTCCTCTCTGTTGACAGTCTCGTCTGCTGTCACTCCAGCTCTCAGAATTAGATGAAATGTAATAAAAACTGAAGTTGTAGTAAATCCATTTAAAGTTATCAGAGTGCTGATCTGTTAAAACAACAGTTCAGATATTAACTTTGTCAATGCTTAAATATATGCAATGCTGTAATGTTATATTTTAAAACAGCAAAATGCTTAAATGTGTCCAAAATAAGCAAAATACATACATATTAAAGACTGGATACTTATCAGATTAATAACCGAACAGTAATCATATTTTAGTTGTTTAATGGAGAGTAAACGTGAGATTACATTGTTCAGTAAACCATCTGTTCAGTTCTTCAGTTTCATTTATTAACTGATGTCTTTCTTCTGAAAAACATTTGAGTGCACTTATTACTAATAGAGGTGGAAACTATTATGACGATAAACTATTAGGAGAATAAAGTACCATACATAAACACAGGTATGATCAGATATCTATTTGTGATTTACTTATTTACACAGAAACACGATCTTAAGCCAAAATAAAATAACAATAAGCTTTTAAAAACATGATTACCACATGATTTTGTGTTAGTAAGCGGTTTCTGTCAGTGGTGAAATACACACAGAGCACTACAGCAGTCAACAGAAGAACACACAACAACCACAAACACACATGAACTGCTCTGTGTCTTCTGTTCTTCACCAAAACACTTCCTGAAAATAACCAACATCACATTACATTTATCTTTTCTTTCTCACTTCAATAAATCAAGTGATAAATGAATGTCAGTACCTGTATGATGAAGCGCTTGCTGTCTCTCTGTGTTTATCATGACTTCATGATTTCTTGCACAATCTGAACTTTCATAGATGTCCACCATCATCTCTATTCTCTCTCCTCTGACCAGAGTCTCAGTTCTGATCACATTGTCATAAATAACCCCAGACAACTCTGATCTCCTACAGTCAAACATTGTAACACTGTTGTGCACTAGTGAACTAATGTAGGTTGTTTCAATGAGGCTATAAAGTATCTGCGCTCATTTTGTTCAGGTGTCGGATCTTAAAGGTTAATGTGGTGAGGTTGCGAATTGCAACCAACGGCTGACTCCACCTCTCCCCCCTCCTTTTCAAGCACTATGGCGGCTCTCAAAGGATGAAGATGTGATCACATTTTCGCTTCTTTGCCAATGGAGATAACATTTTTATGAAACGCTCTGTAGAGCAGTTTGTCCATTTAGGGCTACTGTAGAAACAACATGGTGAATTTTATGTAAGGGGACCCGCGGTGTATGTAGATAGAAATAGATCATTCACAGGTAATAAAAACATAACGCTTCATTATGTAAGGTTTTTATCCACCTCTGAACACATAGTTAAATGTATTATTCAATATTTTTTAATACAATGTATTGTTTTATATTTACAGTATACAATACATTAAATGATTTAATATATTGACAGTTAATAGTAACACATATTTTCATTGCGCAAGGGCACGCTCGCCGCTATGCCACAGGTAACCTAAAGTGGTAACAACTTTTTAACTTTGCTCAGAATGAGATCAGCATGTGAATGGGGAGCTGCCTTCTGAGATGAGATGATCAAGTGTTGATATGAGATGATCAGGCATTGATATGATTGGTGAGCTGTCGCAGGGCTCGCTCCATCACCCATCTTATGTCAGACCTTGATGGCCTCCTAATGTGGCCTCTATGTGTGTTTTCATCGGGTGTTGTAAATTTGTTTGCTCTTGTAAATATAAATGTATGTCTGAACCTCGTCTCAAGCATTTCAATGCCTAGTTCTTCCTGTGTAAATTGTGCAGATGACAAATAAATGCCTTGTGACATCTTGAGCTCCTGTGACTAAAACAGTGGGCAACTATGATACCGTTTCTTCAAGGGGTTGGATGACAGCATCATATATTAGGACAGGACAGCCTTTAAACCCAGCTCAGATTAAAACCCATACATGTATGTGCTTGGCGGACACTTTCATATGAAGCAATTAACTATGCACTTAGTACTGTATATGCACAATTTCATCAGTATGTGTGTGTATGTAATTTTAACCCACAGTCTTCTTTAAAATAACTATATTAATATCATTTTTGAATAGACTTCTTTGAAAGGGTGACTTTAAAGGACTGGAAATGGAGGCAGCTTTGTTCATGATCAATAGTCGGGAGATGTCTCCCTCTGGTGGATGGCAGAAATACATTCAGTTTACACATCAATATCTACTTGTTTCTTTGAGCTGTTTCAGATCTGCTCCTCTCTGTTTACATTCTGGTCTACTGTTACTCGAACTCTTAGCATCAGATGAAATGTAATAAAAACTGAAATTGTACTCAATCCATTCATTGAAGTTAACGACACTGAACTGTTATTGCAACATTGAAGATAATATAGATTAAAATCCATAAATATATATATATATATATATATATATAGTGTATATATTACTTGTTTCATTGATTGTGAAAGGGAAGAAGAAGAAACTGGTGACACTACATACCTCCAGTCATTCCAGTTTAAGAGTCGGCTCTTAAGAATCAATCATGTTTTGGGATGAACACAACCGAAAGAAAATATTCAAAACATTCAAATCTTCAATAGTTAGGCATAAAACACCTTCAGGTGTTTCAAGGGATAAAAAGAGAACATGAACGTGTGTGTCATGTGTGAATCTTCACATATTGCGGGATTTTTTTTATTGATTTTGCATAATATAAAAATAATACAAACTAGATTGGTAAAGATCCAGATTTTGTTATATTGTTTACATAAATACAATATAAAAAAACTATAAAAATTACTAAACAGATAAAGTTGTTTAAAAAAAACTTGTGACTTTGTTTGTTTTATTGTATGTACATGTTGATCATAAGATGACTTTTAAAATCTCTTCTCACAGATCCATCGACTGATCCCGTCACATGAATAATGAGCCCATCCTGATCTAGATGTTTCAGCACAGATACCATAGTTAGTATTGGGGTATCCATTTGCCAGTGCCTGAAACACCAGTGAGGAGTTTAAGAACTTTGAAACCCAAGTTAAACATAAATTATATTGAATGATATCTCACCTTGTTGTCAATGTAGTTTCATCAACCCATCTCCACACGCTGTCCACTTTACTCAGACCAATCCAATAATATGTTTCAGTAAACTTTTGCAAAAACTCCTGTAAAGTGAAACAAATATATTACACAGATAAAGACACCCATGAAGACACACACATGCACGCACTCAAACACCACACACACACACGTGCACACACACACACACACACACACACACACACACACACATGTTCCCACTCACTTGTTCCTCTTTGCTGTTTATAATCACCAGATCTGCTCCTCTCTGTTTACAGTCTTGTCTGCTGTCACTCCAGCTCTTCCATTCAGATGAAAAGTAATAAAAACTGAAGTTGTAGTAAATCCATTTAAAGGTTCTAGAGCTCCAATCTGTTAATACATTTTATGACATATTTTAGAGGATCATTTTTTTGGTTTACAGGAACAGGGGAGATAAAAACAACACAAACAGGATATGAGATAAACACCTTAAAGGCCACTACACAAGAACATAGAAATGGTTCAACAGAACAAGACACAGTCACTTATAATCCCATATTTAACTGAGATCTATTAAAGTACTATGTTATAAAATAGTAATTGATCTCAGATATAACCTTCGCCAGAACTTAAACGTACACAATGTTATAATACTATTATTATACAATGGTGAAATGCTTAAATATATCCATAATAAACATCAACATAGTCATACTGTAAGTCTGGAGGCTTATTAATGAGTTGAATGACAGAAAAATAATGAATTTGTTTTGTTGTTTAACGAAGAGTAAACACAAGATGACCTTGTTCAGCAAGCCTTCTGTTCAGTTCTGTTAACTGATTTCTTTCTTCTGACAGACGACTGATGTTCATGAGACATTGGTCTTTCTTAACTTTATGTAACAAACAATAACAAAGTAATAGGTAAGTTATAGTTGTGGGTTATTTTCTCTACTGACAAATAAACTCAGAGCACAATAACAGCACACAGAAATATTCATCATTAATGATGTTTGATACTGAATGTTTTGAAACAAAATTGTGCATAAAAGTGACTCTTGTAAAAACATACAAATGTTATATAACACCAAGTGTCTCCGTGTGATAAAGTGATTGAACTAAGAGCATTTGGATTAAGACTTTGATGTTAAATATGTGAGCACATCTACATGTGTTGATACATTGTGTCAGGACCTGAAATGTGCTGTTATGTGTTCTGTAAGGAGCAGTGAGCTAAAATTCCTCCACTTCAGCATGTCTGACAGACAGTTCTGTCTAACTAATGGATCATCACCTTCAACTTAATATTGTCAAAGACAAACTGCTTGTGATCGACTTCCCAACACTTCAACCTTTCCATTCAGATAGACACATCAGCCATTTATTTAGTCACACTATATGCTAACAAAACAAAATTACCTGTTTAAAGCATTAAAAACACGATTACCTCCCAAGGCCTTTAGCAGTTCTTCAGTCTTGTTTTTCATTTCCTCTTTTTCTTCAGTCAAGTTTCTGTTCTGATTTAGTATCTCAGTGTTTTCTGTAAGTAATTTTTCTCTTTCTTTGGTCAAGTTATAGTTTTGTGTTAGTAAGTAGTTTCGGTCAGTGATGAAAAACACACAGAGAACTATTACAGCAGTCAACAGAAGAACACACAACAACCACAAACACACTTGAACTGCTCTGTGTCTTCTGTTCTTCACTGAAACACCTGAAAATAACCAACATCACATCACATTTGTCTCTTCTTTCACACTTCAATAAATCAAGTGATACATGAATGTCGGTACCTGTGTGTTGAAGCGCTTGCTGTCTGTCTGTGTTTATCATGACTTCATGATTTCTTACAAAATCTGAACTTTCATAGATGTCCACCATCATCTCTATTCTCTCTCCTCTGTCCAGAGTCTCAGTTCTGATCACATTGTCATAAATAACCCCAGACAACTCTGATCTCCTACAGTCAAACATTGTAACACTGTTGTGCACTAATGCTGTATGTTGTTCCAGTGAGAGTATAAAGCATCTGCTTGATCTTTTGCACTCTGAGACTTCATTGGTGAATGTGTGATGTTCACCCATCACGTGACATTCAAGTGGTTAACAATGGAACATTTTGAGATATTTATAGAAATCTGCTTTTGCAGGTTCTACAAAAGTGAATCCTACATGATTTTTCATGCATTTTTTAGAATAGAAGAGCTGAAACTGAGGAATTACAATATCAAACCATCAGAATTAATGTTGATAAATCACAAGAGCGTAGCCACCATTATCACTGGGGGTCAAGTCACAATTGCTTGAGTTTGATATTTCCATTTCATCATAACCTGAAGCCATCTTTCTCAGATCGTCCACGGTCAACCTAACAACCCCACTGTCAGATCACAGTAAAATCTGCCTCTTCATTATCATATCAACACCAAACCCAGTACCATCAAATCAAATCCACTTTTCCAACCTCTTTAGTGATATAAACACAAACGTGAGCATAACATGCTAACACAGTATATTCTCTACAACATCCTAACAGCAGACGCTTCAATTTTCTTACTGACAAAAATGTCTTAAGCAAATGGCAGATTGGCCTTCGATCAGAATATGTGAAGTAGAATCCTTCTTTTCTTCTGCGCTTCACTGGCAGATGTTTTTTGCACCTGGCAACTGCGAACGCAGGTTGGGACTGATGCTCAGAATGGTTTTAAGATTTTTTTAAGACAAAAATATCATGTTGTGTCCTTGTTGTATATACAAGTGAAGCTGTGTATACAAAAGTTGTATATTTGAATATTTTACTCTCATTAAAAGAGTTAAGCACTCAAATGACATATACAATTAAATAAAAACCATGTTTACCCTTCTAGTGAATGTGCTGCTTTTGAACACTTTCCTGTGACGTGTTACGTTTTAATGACAGCGAGGAGTCTCTTACGAAAATGAACCATGTTTTTTGGTTTTTTACCATGAGTTTTTTGTGTATATACTATGGGCAAAACCACTACAGTAACCAGATTATTTGTGGTAACTGCTGTTTTACTACAGTATTTTACTACAGGTGTTTTATTTTAACTGCAGTAAAACCATGGTTAATTCTCGTAAGGGGTAAATCGCGCAGGTTCTAGTGTACGCATGGTTTAATAAATCTAAACACTTGTGTGCGTATGCAAAATCTTTCTTTTGTGTGCGCACGCACTTTAAGGTTGAAATGTACTTATGTTGCCCATAACAAGCAAGATTCTAGACAAAATGGCCTTTTAAAGTTCTTAAAAGATTATGACCACTACATATGAGATCTCGTACCCATGTCAAGCTCATTGCAGAAAAGTTTGGCATGTACATTTTTAAAAGAACAGTGCCTGTTAAACTCTTACGATACCTGCGGTATTGCACCAGTTGAGTGCACTAAATACTAATGATGTCTAACCGAAGAAACACGTTTTTACACAGAAACACAGTTTTTTACATAACTGGTTCTAATAAACTACTGAACAATCTTGTATCTTGTTCAATTTAGTTACATTTATGCATTACTTTATTATGTTGTGTTATGCATTTTGGTCAAAACTCTGATGACATATACTGTAAAAAATAAACAAGAATGTCTAGCAGAGTTAAACAACTCTTTACAGTAAATTACTACCTAACTTTAAAAACATCAACCTTGCACACCTTAGCAGTCATGGGTGAGTCTTTATTTGCTATTTATTTAAATACAAACTAATTACACAAACAATCAAAAACTATTTTTTCAAAGCTTTTAAAAACATGTTTCTGTATGTGTTTGATCAAGTTGTAGTTGTGTGTCAGTAAGCGGTTTCGGTCAGTGGTGAAATACACACAAAGAACTATTACAGCAGTCAACAGAAGAACACACAACAACCACAAACACACATGAACTGCTCTGTGTCTTCTGTTCTTCACTGAAACACTTCCTGAAAATAACCAACATCACATCACATTTGTCTTTCTTTCTCACTTCAATAAATCAAATGATAAATGAATGTCAGTACCTGTGTGTTGAAGCTCTTGCTGTCTCTCATGATTTCTTACAGAATCCAGTATCATCTTCACTCTCTCTTCACTGATCTCATTGCTGTAAATCACTTCTGTGATCTCTTGGATGTTACAGCCAAACATTATAACTGTATTAGTGCTGTATGGTAATCTGAATTTGTTTAGTATGTTCTGCTCTTGTGTTTTAAACCATTTACTGCACATCACGCCGGAAATCACTCTACACGTCAATAAGTTAAACTTAAGGTCATGTGACATTCAAGTTGTTAGTACAGGAAACGTTTATAAATATCTGAAAACACAAACCAAATGTACAGGGTCTCATCATATAATTGTTTCAGGGGATTTTCTGTTGCTCTCTATATCTCTCATTATTGTGTGCATCTTTGGACATTTTTTGTTCCAGTTTTATAGCAGCAGCAGTAGTTAGTACTTCTCTCTAGTCTATTAGGATCAAACTTAATTTCATTTCATCAACATTTATGTTCTGGATGTTGGATTACTGTTGTGTTAGTTTACACATGTATAGGCTTCTCAACCACACACAAATGATGCTCTCTTTATTTATGATCCACAACATCGAGATCAGTTGGCTTCTTGCTTCAATAGCAAAAAAAAACCTTCATTCATCTCCATGTAATTCAAAAAGTGGTAAAATCCATCGTTTGGATGAAAAACACAAGTTGTTACTGAAAACCTTGCGTCACATCATTTCTTGGTACAGTTTACAGTCATTCTGTAGGTCAAGTGCTGCTAAGTGTTTCTTTCACACCAGTCTCTTTATATATATTTATATACAGTATATATATTTAGGGGCTTTTATCCTTTGATTGGAAAGGACAGTGGAGAAAGGACAGGAAAGCATTGGATAGAGACAGGGGGAGTAGGACTGGAAAAAGACACTTGAGATGGGAATTGAACTCTTGTCAGCACTATATGTCGGCGCACTAACCACAGGGCTATCTGTGCAACTCTCACACCAGTCTCAAGCAAACATGTGTGAAGTTTAAGTGTTTCTTCTGCAACTATGTGACTTTTTATTTTGAGGGCCCTGTTTACACCCAGCGCAAGGCACAGCGCAAGTTTTTGCTAGTTTCAACCCGCCGCAGTTCTCATTTTCCCATCTTGCACCCGGTTGTTTATTGATGTGGGAGATTCAGTAAGCCTGGAGACTGTTGTGTGCACCGTGAGTTAATAAATGCTCCGCTTAAATCTGCGATGTGAGTAAACAGTGCTCATTACCAGCTGTTTAAGATGAAATAAATATGCTTGGACCCGGAAACGGTCCTCGTCACAACTTAACAACTGAATAGACTGCACCATATACCAACTCAAACCTGGTCTAACGTCTAAAATCAATGGCGCAATATTTGCTTGTTATTTAAAGAGCCCGTTAGTAGAAAATGCGCCTCTTGGGTCCACAACACGCGTTCACTTTGCTTATTACACAGAGCGGAGCGCAGCAGCACACAAACATTTAAAAATATGAAACAATAAAAGATCAAAATGTAAAAATTGTTATTGTGTACATAAATATAAAAATGTCTACATATCACACGGGAAGCTTTCCAGTTGCTCTGGGGTCAGAGCATGGCCCTAACAACGTCAGGGTCATGGGTTCGACCCAGGGGATTGCATATACTTAGAAATATATGTATAGGATAATGCAATGTAAGTCGCTTTATATAAAAGTATATGTGCTATCAGGGTCTGTCAGGGGTTCATGTTTCCCGAACAACGACAGACCTCGCTGGTTAACCACCATAGTACAGTGCATTGTTGGACAAACTACTAATAGTCACGACTGTTTCCCGAAAACATTAACTTTGTTGTACATCTGCCTTTGGAACCACGTTGGTTTAATAATATAATGTATGACATTACACGTGTGGTGAAGTAATATAACGTCTACTGTAACCGTTCAGGTCTATTTAATGTCATATTATTTCTCTAAATAACGTTTTGTCCAAAAAAAATTGTATGTAACTTAAATGATGGATATACAATAGAATGCACTGCTTGTTGCTTGCTTAATTTACTCAAGAGCACGATGTATGCTAGTCTACGTGTCATGATAACAAGGATCAATGCTTCTAACCACAGCTGAGTTTGCGATGCTGTTTGTGTTCTCGGGAAACACTCTTTGAATGCTGGTACAATGGAACCTGGGACCATGGGTAGCGATGCTTTAGGGAAACGCACCCCAGTACAGTTTAAGGTGACAGCTATAAAGAATCAAATCAATCATGTGTTTAGAGATGAACACTTTCAGGTGTTTCAGGGGAGAGTAAGACACCGTGAACATGTGTGTGAGTGTGTGAATACCTTGTGTGTACTTTTATATGAAAAATCTTTGCACAATTCAGTCATTTTTGTATTTACTTTGAATAATATAAAAATACAAACTTGACTGGTTAAGATATATATTTTTTATTTTATTACCAATAAAATTAAAAACAACAAAATGTGACTAAATTGTATGTATCATGATGTTGATCATAAGATGACTTTTAAAATCTCTTCTCACAGATCCATCGACTGATCCCGTCACATGAATAATGAGCCCATCCTGATCTAGATGTTTCAGCACAGATACCATAGTAAGTTTTGGGGTATCCATGTATCCAGTGCCTGAAACACCAGTGAGGAGTTTAAGAACTTTGAAACCCAAGTTAAACATAAATTAAATTGAATTATATCTCACCTTGTTGTTGCCAATGTGGTTTCATCAACCCATCTCAACGGCCTGTAAACTAAAATCTCAAGTGAAACAAATAGATTGAAGTCACACACATTCTAACGGGCCATACTTTTTATTTAGACCAATCCAATAGAAATCATACTTGCAAAAGCTCTGTGTTTATCATGACTTCATGATTTCTTACAAAATCTGAACTTTCATAGATGTCCACCATCATCTCTATTCTCTCTCCTCTGACCAGAGTCTCAGTTCTGATCACATTGTCATAAATCTCCTCAGATATCTCTAAACTCTTACCGTCAAACAATCTAACACTGTACTAATGCTGTAGGTTGTTCCAGTGAGAGTATAAAGCATCTGCTTGACCTTTTGTCACTGAGAGATTTCAGTAGTGAATGTGTGATGTTCACACATCATGTGACATTCAAGTGGCTCACAATGGAAAATTTTGAAGATGTAGTACAAGGTATATAAAGTATATACATAAAAGGCATATATATATATATATACAGTTGTGCTCAAATTTATTTATTCTCTAGGATAATATGACCAAAGAAGGCTGTAAAAATAAGTCTTCATAATTAAGCCTTTTGATCTTTTATTTAAAAAAATATACAAAAATGTCACCTTTCATTAGAGAATAAGAATTTTAACTTGATAAAAATGTTTTTCTCTTATACACATTGATCATAATTAATCAAACCCTTTTATGCAATACTTTTTGCATCCTTCTTTTTGCCAAGATAACAGCTCTGAGTAAGGCCTAATGAGTTTAGAGAACACCTAAGACATCGGAGATAATTCCTTTATACAGAATCACTCCAGACTCTTCAGATATCCAGGTCCATGTTGGTGCTTCTCCTCTTCAGTTCTCCCCTCTCATTTTTTATATGGTTCAGGTCATGGAACTGGACGTAGGCACAAAACATGCCCTGAAAGAGGTGTACGCCACTTCCCACTCAAAAGATGGGATTTATAAAAACAAACTTGACGGAAAGGTTTGCGCACCTGCATGCAAACTATGACCCATGGGCATGGACATATTGGAAACAGAGCAGTTTGGCGACAGCAATGGTGAGTTGAGGGACTGACGGCAGATGAAGGAAATTACATATTTTACTTGAGAGGTTGCTCACGGATACTTTACCATAAACGTACAAATCACTTTTATACTCAATATGCGTCCAAATCATATATGCATGCATGTTCCGATTTTTTTTTTATAAATAAAAGGCTATAAGTTATACAACAAAAGTACAGTTGTGTTATTTTTTATCTTGTGTTGTCCCTTTCATTTATTTAACACAAATTGACACATCATGTGTTAAATGACACAAAAATGAAAGGGGTGTCCAGGGTGTGAGGGCTCCGAATCCGGCATAAGCCCGAACCCGGAACACTCCCCCCAAGAGATGCAACTAGTGAAGGACAGCAGCCAGAGATATGTGCATGAACCCCCCAAAGCGAGGCTGGTATGGGCTGCTGATGACCAGGCCTTGCTTGGTATAAAAGCCCTTGTTGCCAAGTCTGGAAGAGAGTCCAGTTGTTACTGAAGCGGGCACTGCTGAGGTTTCTGGAGAAAGGGTGCCGGCTGAGGCAGAGGGAGGATGGAAGCATGTGGCTCCTGTGGGGGCGGTCGCTGAGGCAATACTGACTTCTAGATGAGTTGAGATTGCTGTGGCAGAGATTAGATGGAGGCACGGGCCCTTCTGGGGGAGTCGCAGCTGCGATGCTGGCCTCTAAGTGAGGGATGTCTGCTGCTGCAGAACGTAGACGGAGGCGCGGGCCCTAGTGGGGCGGTCGCTGCTGCGATGCTGGCCTCTATGGGAGTGGTGTCTGCTGCTGCGGAGTGCGTGGAGTGGTAGCCTCTGCGGAGGGTAGAAATGCATTTGGTCAATATATCCAAAGTTATAGGTTGTCTTGTGTCCGGGCAGGCGGGTTGAGCTCTTTGGATTCCTTTGATTAGCATGGAGGCTTGAGAACTGGCTATAGCTGGGCAGGTTGAGTTGAAAATTAGTTTGTGGAAAAATTTGATTCCGCTTAGGTGCCCTTTAATTGAGCTGGCTTGAAGGATTTTCTTGATATTCAGGAAGGATATGAATGAGGTGATGGTGAGCAGAGAGAACTTGGGAAAGGGCATGTTGTATGTTCGGTGGAATGACTTAAAACTCCTCCTCGCGGTTAGGTAGACTGAAGAGTCCTGGGGGAGACGGCTTGGATAATAGAATTGAGGGAAGAGTCTAGGAGAGTTCTTAGTGGGTGATTCACGGGAATATCAGTTCCGAATAAGGAGGTACTGGTGTTGGCAGGAGGTCCACATCCAGTGCCAGCAGCCTGAATTTCTGCGAGTATCTGCGACCTGATGTTTGCTGAGACAGGAGGCTCCAGGGCCGGGGTTTAGGGCGGGACGGGCATTGCTGGTGCAGATGACAGTGAGAAGGAGGGACGTGCCTGAGGGAGAGAGAAGAGAGAGGGAATACAGCCCAACATCAATTGTGTCCCTCTGTGTCTGAAGGACAGCCTCAGTCAGCACACGACCACTTCTACCTGTGCCATGCGGTCAGGGCGCACTCGTACGGGGGACCTCCGGACACTCCACAGACGCTGCAGACTCTGTGCCGGCAGTCTCTTCGCCACCCTGTGTTCCAGCAGTCTCTAGAAATACAAGGACACAACAATAACTTTGTACTTTGATGTCATATGCCTGGTGGTTCTGCGCACCGCCGCATAAAGTCGAACAAGCCTATTTTCATTACCATATTCATGAGCTTAAGCTCTTAGCAATAAACAGTAATGGCATCAGCTTTACCTCATCAGTTCAACACGCGGATCGACCAAAACTCAGAAGTGCAACAGAGGTCTTCTAGTATGTGAAAGTGTGCATGTGCAAACAGCAATCTTTGTCAGTTCACTCATCTGTTTCCGATACCTGACACCGGACCAATTGGCCCCTTATTCGGGAGGTTTTGCGTCAGATCAGTTGAAAAGGAATGCGTCAGGTCCACGTCAGGGCAAGTTGGGCAACTCACAGGTATCGCACACCAGAGTTCAAAGTCCATATATATTATACATATATATACATTATATAATGCTTACTTACTTAACAGTAATTGATCAGTAATGGTTGATGTAAGCCCTTGTTGACAAATGAATGTAAAAAAAATAAACTGCAGTAAAGCCTGTTTATACTGTTGGAGACACTTAAATAGAATGTTTTGGCGACGTAATTATGATTATTGTGTAATTTTAATGCAAGTGAAAACCATTAAATGGTCACGTGTAGTTTTAAGTTAGGCTTACATTTATTGACTTAACAAACATAAAATTGTTGACTTTACTATTTTTTCCCTAATTTAGTGGAGATGTTGTAGTGCTTGGGAAAGAAATTGATGTGTGAGCGCGGGAGTTAGGGGTCCATGAGGATGGTTAGAGATATGATGGGGTCCATTACTCAAAAAAGGTTGAGAACCACTGACCTAGGGTATGTATCATTTTGTGGGGGGTTCAAAGGGTGCTCATGCACTTGCCTCTTTGCCCAAAGTGCCCTTTCATAAACAGAGGGAATACTAGGTGGAGTGGCGTGCCAGGAAAACAGAGTACATCAGGATCCCGGAGGAAAGGTGAGGTCTACCAGGGACACCCAGGCTGCTATTGAATTCCACCTCTCTTTTGTATTTACACAGATTCCTCTTTCATGCTGTTTACACGTTTTTGGCAGGTTTACATGTTGTCTCAGCCTTTTTTAAAAACCTGGTTTGATAAGTCTTCTAGAATTCGCTCTTTTATCCCAGGTGAGTATGTTCTTGATGTGTTGCCCACAACATCTAGCAAGCTTTTGGTCAAATGGCAAAGACCAAAGTTCTCAAAATATTATGATCAACTACACTGAGATCTCGTCCCTATGTCAAATCCGTTCTAGAGATATTTTAAAGTACTTGTTTTTTCTAAAATACTAGAAAAAGTAGTGTCCACTCAGTTGTGCTTTTACTTACAAAATAATAAGATGCACGAAAAATTTCAGTCTGGCTTTAGACCGCATCATAGCACCGAAACTGCGCTCGTTAAAATTACAAGCAAACTTCTTATAGCATCAGATAAAGGTAACATCTCACTTCTAGTCCTGCTTGACCTGAGTGCTGCGTTCGATGCTGTAGACCATAAAATACATTTAGATCGTTTACACAATTATACCGGTATTCAGGGACAGGCACTACAATGGTTCAGATCTTACTTATCAGACAGATATCAATATGTCCATTTAAATGGGGAATCGTCAAATCTAACGCAAGTAAACTATGGATTACCTCAGGGATCGGTTTTAGGACCCTTGCTTTTCTCCATATACATGCTGCCCCTGGGCAACATTATTCGAAAACATGGAATAAGCTTCCACTGTTATGCAGATGATACTCAGCTATACATCTCATCAAGACCAGATGATTCCTTTCAGCTATCCAAATTGGCAGAGTGCATCGAAGATATAAAACATTGGATGACTAGTAATTTCCTTCTTTTAAACTCTAACAAAACAGAAATATTACTTATCGCACCAAAAACACATAAACAGAATATCTCAGATTATAACCTGCTAATTGAAGGCTGCACTGTTACTCCAACAAATACAGTTAAAGACCTAGGGGTTATATTAGACGACAACCTGTTATTTAAAAATCACATCTCAAATATCACAAAAACAGCCTTCTTCCACAATGTTGCCAAATTACGAAATATTTTATGTGTTGTTGACGCTTATTCATGCATTTGTGACCTCAAGACTTGACGACTGTAATGATCTTCTTAGTGGTTGTCCTGCATCATCTTCCATAAACAAACTACAGTTAGTTCAGAAGGCAGCTGCCAGAGTTCTAACCAGGTCAAGAAAATACGATCATATTACCCCAATTTTATCATCCCTTCACTGGTTACCCATTAAGTATCGTATTGACTTTAAAGTTCTTTTAATCACTTATAAAGCCTTAAACGGTTTAGCCCCTACCTACTTAACAGAGCTTCTATCACATTACAACCCATCACGCTCTCTAAGATTTCAAAACTCAGGACTTTTGATAACACCTAGAATAACTAAATCCACCAAAGGGGGCAGAGTTTTCTCATATGTAGCACCTAAACTCTGGATGATTCGAGGGTCAGACACACTCTCCCAATTTAAATCTAGATTAAAGACACATCTTTTCAGCCAAGCTTTCACTTAATGCATAGTTAATGAACAGAAGCTACGCTAATTATTCTCTTTCTGCCTCCACCTCGGGATGCTCATCCCCAACTAGAGATTACGCCAGCTACATCTGAAAATCCTGTGCCATCCTCCTGCAGAGCCTATGGACTGACTGACCATCCCAGCTCCATCTCTGGCAATTCCATCACCACCCAAGAGAAAGGCGACCATCCCAGCTCAGGAAATTCCATCCCCAACTAAGAGCAAAGACAGACTACTTGTCACATTAATGCTAAAGTTTCAATACTTGGTATTTAATGCTAAATTTATATCACATGACAGCAGTTTGAAGTTATAGCTGCTTTCATTGGCCCTGATTGGAGGTTGCTGGGTGAGTGTTTGTGGGGTTGTCATGGTTCTGTCTCATTTTGTCATATATTTCTTGGTCTCGTGGCAGAACCAGGACGGGATCCCTTGTTTCCTGTAGAGAGAGAGGTTTTGGGCCTCGTGGGTCACCATACTCTCTCTCTGATTCTCGTCCGTGTTTCCTGACATCTTGTTTCCTAGTTATTGTTAATTAATTAGTTTATCCCCTGCAGCTGTTCCCTGTTGAGTTTGTCCCTTTAAATACTCCTCATGTCTCATTGTCCTGTGTTCGGTCATTGTATGTATATTCTGTGCTGTGTTAGTTTTGTGCCTATAGAGTTTGTTTCGACGCTGTGTCCCAGCGCTCTGTTCCAGAGAGTTATTGAAGACGTTGTGTCTTGTTTCCTGTCTGTGAGTCTTCCCAGTTTTTGGTATAGTGTCAGTTAAGTCTACGTCCCTGTTTGCCTGTTCTTATTTATCCCTTTGTATTGTTGTTTTACCCACTCGTGGGTCATTGTTTTGTGTTTTGTAAATTAAAGCTTTTTGTTAACAAGTTTTTAATAATAATTAAATAAAACAAAGACAAAACAAAAACCCACGAGGGGATAACATAACAAGCAAGGGAATATCATTCAAGTTTATTTATATAGCGCTTCTCACAATATGCAAAACAGAAACACAGCACAGTGTTTATAGAACAAGCAAGATCATTCTAATAAATAGTATCTAATAAATAAATTAAATAAATGCAGTCTCCCGGTGAGCAAGCCAACACTGCCCTGCTGTGGCGAGGAACCCAAACTCCAATGATTGATTAATGGAGAGAAAAAAAACCTCGGGAGAAACCAGGCTCAGCCGGGTGGGCCAGATGTCCTCTGACATGTCATAGCTGCACTCAGTGACCCCGACCAAAAGCCGCCGAGCAAACATCCACGAAGAAGAGGGAGAGCCCACCACACGCGACCCAGGAAGTCCCACTCACGATCGCCACCAGAAAACAGAGAAACAACCAGGGAAAAACAGTAATGGCATAATGTAACTTTATTCCTCTGCTGTCAGACATCGATCACAAAACAAGACCAAACCAGACCCACACAGCCGCAACAAGAATCCCCCAACTACAACCAACACGCCCCCCCACTCCCCACTGTCACATACCGGTGTGTAAGAACCCAAATACAGGCAGCGGGGATGAAGGGGTTAACCCCTTACCCGCTGTCTGCACCTGGGTCCTCTGTCCATGTTACACCCCAGTTTATGACAAAAGCATACCTAAGAAATACATTACTATATCATAAAACTTGCCTCACCATTTTAAAAGTTAAAAAACAATCAACCTTGCACATAATCTCACATGTTTGATCTCTTGTTCAGCCAGTTAAGAGCTACATTTAGCTTTAGATGGTATATGTATACAATCCCTAATTTTAGTTTTATCAGCTGGCAATTTTCAATGCACATTTGTGATCCAGTCTTTGAAAACCCAGCTTTAAAGTCATTTATTTGTGATGTACTACATAAAACTACCCTGCTTAAAAATAAAAACCATCACAGATTCTAGTGCCTTCCATTTAAAATACCATACATTTTCTATTACGAAATGTAAAAACAATTTGGGGGCATTATTATTCCAACAGTATTTAATTCCCATCTGCATCTTTTGTGTTTTGGGCAGATTGTCGAAGCCACACAAGAACTGAACTGAACAGGAGGTTTAATGGAGTGAACAGGGGAACGAAAGACAGGTAACAATCCAGGGGTGAATATATCCACAAGTTACATCCACAAGTAACATCCACAGGTAAGCATACATCCACAGGTAACATCCACAGGTAAGCATACATCCACAGGTAACATCCACAGGTACCTTAAGCATACATCCACAGGTAACATCCGCAGGTAAGCATACATCCACATGTAACATCCGCAGGTAAGCATACATCCACAGGTAACATCCACAGGTAAGCATACATCCACAGGTAAACATCCACAGGTAAGCATACATCCACAGGTAAACATCCACAGGTAAGCATACATCCACAGGTAAACATCCACAGGTAAGCATACATCCACAGGTAAACATCCACACGTAAGTATACATTCAAAGGTAATAAAGGGTCGGAATTAAAAACAAGCAACATAACAAAAGACTACTTGACAACTAGACCAGTGCCAGTGTATGTAGTCCGTGATATTAAATGTCCGGCGAGAGCGAGCGGTAATAGCCGGGAGAAGGCGCTGATGTGGGGGGCGTAGCTGGCAGCGGTGCAGAGCTCATTACACTGAGAAAGTGAGTCGCACCAGTGAGCCTTGAAGGATATTTGCTGTGGTGGACATGACAATTGAAGTAAGGGAATAAACACGGTCAACACTTTCTTGCCAGACAGCTCTAAAATATTTTCACGTTCTTCCTGACATTCTACAGGTCAGCACAAACCTTTACCTGATTTTATAACCTTAACTATTATATAACCTTAATTGAACCTTTACATAATAGGGAACATCAATAAAAGGTTTGCAGTTAATCTATGTCAAAAAGTCTTATTTCAAATTCAGCCACAATATTCCATTTAAAACATTGTATTTACATTAAAATATTAGATAGATTGTACACTATAATGCAGTGAATACTTACACAACAAGAAACAAAATCAACAAATATAATTACTAAACAGAGATACTGGTACAGTATTAAAAAAAAGTTTTATATCATTTTCTGTATATAGGCCTACAGTATGTATAATACTATGAGCGATTTGAAGCTCTGTTCTCACAGATCCATCCATAGTTATCATAACATGAATCATCAGCGAATCCTGATGTATATGTTAAACCACAGTAGTCTTTGTAAGGTCTTGGGTATCCATTCATCCAAAAACTGAAAGAATGAAGCAAAAACAAAAAAGTAAGACCTTTAAAATCTTCTGACTAATGATCAGTTACATTTAATGATTTCTCACCTTGTTGTCGATGTGCTTTCATCAATCCATGTCCACACTTCCGTCTCTTTCCTCAGACCAATCCAAAAGTAGTAACCAGCTGTAGATTTCTGCAAAAACTCCTGTCGTGATGGAGCAGTGAAATACACAAATCAAACACGCATGTATAAACAACGGACCAGATCCTTTCATCTTGTTCACTCACTTGTTCCTCTTTGCTGTTTATAATCACCAGATCTGCTCCTCTCTGTTTACAGTCGTCTCTACTGTCACTCCAGCTCTTCGATTCAGATGAAAAGTAATAAAAACTGAAGTTATAATAAATCCATTTAAAGTTATCAGAGCGCTGATCTGTTAAAAAAAGTTGTAAAATTTTAACAGAAACGCACAATGGTAAAAATCAATATAACAGTGAGATGTTTTGCTTAAATGTTTCAAAATAAAACTAAACATGAATCAGTAAATGCAAGATTACCTTGTTGAGTGAGCCATCTGTTCAGTTCTTTTCTTTCATTCATTAACTGATCTCTTTCTTCAGAGACACTCTTAGTTTTCAAATCTTTAAATCCAAAAGAATTCACACACAACTTTTATTGTTTTGGAAGTGTGGGCTGAACCGAGCAGTTTGAAAGACAAAAATAAACCACAGGAAGCAAAAATGACGCATCACTACAGGAAGCAAGAGATTATGGGTGTGATCAAGCGATTGACACAGGACACTTGGTATTAAGTTTAAAAAAGATGAAATATGTATTTCATTGTTGTGTTTTTCATTTATGAAGTGTCACTTTATTCATTCAAAGATTCTGGCTGAAGATCAAATGTGCTTCCATGTAAAAATATGCATCATAAACAAAAAAAAATCAGACAGGCAGAAAGCGTTGTTTTCACAGCACAGAAATGTACATTGAAAACTGTACATTTCTGCATTTATTTTCACAAAATTATTATATATTTAGACTTAAGAACTAACTAAGAAACATAAACATAACGTATGATTACCTGTTATATCTTCCTGGAGTTCTTCAGTCAAGTTTCTGCTCTGATTTAGTATCTCGTTGTATTCTTTAAACATTTTTTCTTTTTGTTTGATCAAGTTGTAGTTGTGTGTTAGTAAGCGGTTTCGGTCAGTGGTGAAATACACACAGAGCACTACAGCAGTCAACAGAAGAACACACAACAACCACAAACACACATGAACTGCTCTGTGTCTTCTGTTCTTCACCGAAACACTTCCTGAAAATAACCAACATCACATTACATTTGTCTCTCACTTCAATAACTCAAGTGATAAATGAATGTCAGTACCTGTGTGTTGAAGCTCTTGCTGTCTCTCATGATTTCTTACAGAATCCAGTATCATCTTCAATCTTTCTTCACTGATCTCATTGCTGTAAATCACTTCTGTGATCTCTTGGATGTTACAGCCAAACATTATAACTGTATTAGTGCTGTATGGTAATCTGAATTTGTTTAGTATGTTCTGCTCTTGTGTTTTAAACCATTTACTGCACATCACGCCGGAAATCACTCTACACGTCAATGAGTTAAACTTAAGGTCATGTGACATTCAAGTTGTTAGTACAGGAAACGTTTATAAATATCTGAAAACACAAACCAAATGTACAGGGTCTCATCATATAATTGTTTCAGGGGATTTTCTGTTGCTCTCTATATCTCTCATTGTTGTGTGCATCTTTAGGACATTTTTTTGTTCCAGTTTTATAGCAGCAGCAGTAGTTACTGTGTAAACAGATCTAGTCTATTAGGATCAAACTTAATTTCATTTCATCAGCATTTATGTTCTGGATGTTGGATTACTGTTGTGTTAGTTTACACATGTATAGGCTTCTCAACCACAGACAAATGATGCTCTCTTTATTTATGAACCACAACATCGAGATCAGTTGGCTTCTTGCTTCAATAGCAAAAAAAACCTTCATTCAAACACACTTGAACTGCTCTGTGTCTTCTGTTCTTCACCGAAACACTTCCTGAAAATAACCAACATCACATTACATTTGTCTCTTCTCTCTCACTTCAATAAATCAAGTGATACATGAAAGTCTTATTTTAAATTCAGCCACAATATTCAATTTAAAACATTGTATTTACATTAAAATGTTAGATAGATTGTACACTATAATGCAGTGAATACTTACACAACAAGAAACAAAATCAACAAATATAATTACTAAACAGATGGTACAGTATTAAAAAAAGGGTTACACTTTCCTTGAAGCATGTATGTATAATGCATTATAAAAAGTTATTAAAGCGTAAAATGCATTATAATTCTTCATAATGTGTGTTGTAATGCATTATATGCAATGGTAAATTATTATTTATTCAATAAGACATTACAATGCATTAAAAGGTGCATAACAATGCTTTAAAACTCCTTTTATAATGCATTATACATACATGCTTCAAGGAAAGTGTTACCAAAAAAAGTTTTATATTATTGTCAGTATATACAGTATATATAATACTATGAGCGATTTGAAGCTCTGTTCTCACAGATCCATCCATAGTTATCATAACAATCAGCGATCCTGGATGTTAAAGCACAGTAGTCTTTGTAAGGTCTTGGGTATCCATTCATCCAAAAACTGAAAGAATGAAGCAAAAACAAAAAAGTAAGACCTTTAAAATCTTCTGACTAATGATCAGTTACATTTAATGATTTCTCACCTTGTTGTCGATGTGCTTTCATCAATCCATGTCCACACTTCTTTCTCTTTCCTCAGACCAATCCAAAAGTAGTAACCAGCTGTAGATTTCTGCAAAAACTCCTGTCGTGATGGAGCAGTGAAATACACAAATCAAACACACATGTATAAACAACGGACCAGATCCTTTCATCTTGTTCACTCACTTGTTCCTCTTTGCTGTTTATAATCACCAGATCTGCTCCTCTCTGTTTACAGTCTTGTCTGCTGTTACTCCAGCTCTTATAACCAGATGAAAAATAATACAAACTGAAGTTGTAATAAATCCATTTAAAGTTATCAGAGCGCTGATCTGTTAAAAAAAGTTGTAAAGTTTTAACAGAAACACACATTGGTAAAAATATAATTAAAATAATGATTCGCTTAAATGTTTCAAAATAAACTAAACATGAATCAGTAAATGCAAGATTACCTTGAGTGAGCCATCTGTTCAGTCTTTTCTTTCATTCATTCATAACTCCTCTTTCTTCAGACACACTCTTAGTTTTCATCATACATCGATCTTTCTCCTCTACTAGGTTTGTAAGTAACAGTTATTTTTCTTTGGTTAAGTTAGAGATGTGATGCTTTGTCACTGTGTGGAAATATACACAAAACACTATTACAACCAGATCATGAGTGATGTTACCAAAACAACAATAATATGCCTGTTTTACAGTATATTTGCAAATATGAATCATCAGTATTTTAGACAACAAATCTTTAAATCCAAAAGAATTCACACACAACTTTTATTGTTTTGGAAGTGTGGGCTGAACCAAGCAGTTTGAAAGACAAAAATAAACCACAGGAAGCAAAAATGATGCATCACTACAGGAAGCAAGAGATTATGGGTGTGATCAAACGATTGACACAGGACACTTGGTATTAAGTTTAAAAAAGATGAAATATGTATTTCATTGTTGTGTTTTTCATTTATGAAGTGTCACTTTATTCATTCAAAGATTCTGGCTGAAGATCAAATGTGCTTCCATGTAAAAATATGCATCATAAACAAAAAAATCAAACAGGCAGAAAAGCGTTGTTTTCACAGCACAGAAATGTACATTGAAAACTGTACATTTCTGCATTTATTTTCACAAAATTATTATATATTTAGACTTAAGAACTAACTAAGAAACATAAACATAACGTATGATTACCTGTTATATCTTCCTGGAGTTCTTCAGTCTTGTTTTTGATTTGCTCTCTTTCTTCAGTCAAGTTTCTGTTCTGATTTAGTATCTCGTTGTATTCTTTAAACATTTTTTCTTTTTGTTTGATCAAGTTGTAGTTGTGTGTTAGTAAGCGGTTTCTGTCAGTGGTGAAATACACACAGAGAACTACAGCAGTCAACAGAAGAACACACAACAACCCCAAACACACTTGAACTGCTCTGTGTCTTCTGTTCTTCACTGAAACACTTCCTGAAAATAACCAACATCACATTACATTTGTCTCTCACTTCAATAACTCAAGTGATAAATGAATGTCAGTACCTGTATGATGACACGCTTGCTGTCTCTCTGTGTATATGACTTTGTGAGTTTTTACGGAATCTGAACTCTCATAGATGTCCACCATAATCTCTATTCTCTCTCCTCTGTCTATGTCCAGCGTCTGTGCCATGATTCTGTGATAAATAAACTCTGATGGTAAAGTCAAACTCTGTGTTATTCAAGTCAGATTTGTTTACGTAAAGCTGAGCTGAAGATTTTTGCTCACGGATACGTCAGTGGTTAATGTGTGATGCTCACCACGTGACATTCAAACTGCTAGTACGGAAACTTTTAAGATGTACAATCTTACTGGTGTCACAATGTACCGGTACTGACAATGAACATAAAAAGAATAAATATTTGAATAATTTAGCACAGGTATCTGTTTAACACTTCAGCAGAGTCAGAGAGTCAGTGTAGCTTGATTGTGATCTCTGCTCTTAACAGTTTGTATACAGTGAAAGTGTCTGGAGTGCTATTTAAGACAGAAGCACAGAATACAGAACCGTAACAGTTTTGTTCCACCAACCTTAAACATAGGGTTAAATATAAGAACTGAAACAACACAACGACAGGAAACACAGTGTACTGTTGTCAGTGGTCCATTTCTAAAAAGAAAATAGGGTGGGGGTGGTCTGGTGAAATCTTTCTTTGATGAAGAGTTTAAAATGTACTTAGTAGTTCAACACTTTAGGATATGCACACTGACTTGTTACATTAAGTACATTACATACACATTTACCTAACAAATGTGTTTACCATGTCAACTTCTCTTACTGAATCACTTAAACACTTACTAAACGAATATACTTAATGTTCATTACTTTTTCTAATATACTTAAGGGGTAATGTCCTGAAACCATATTCAAACAGTGACATCTTACCTTCAGTTTTTTTGTCAAAGAATGTCAAAAGATCTTAGTTCTTTTTTGAAAAATATGAAACTGAACAAGACAGTGTCACAAAACGGGCGCTTAAGAACCCAAATGCAGGCAGCAAGTGTGAAGGGGTTAACAACTGCTTTATTTATTCAATAAACACAAAACAAAGCCCACGATGGGGTAAAATAAATAAAAACGAGGTATAACCGGACAGAGACTGACTATCAATAAGCTAACACAAACAAGTAAAAGCATCTGCCAAATGCGTAAAAACAAGACTTGAAAAAATGAACTAGACTGAACACTTACTAGACAGGAACAGGAATACGAGCAAAGATACAATCATCACAGGTAAGGATACGGGTAAGCAAACACGGCGACTACAAGGCACATCAAATGCAATGACCGAAACACAGGACAATGAAACATGAGGAGTATTTAAAGGGACAAACTCAACAGGAAACTAATTAATTACCAATAACTAGGAAACAAGAGGTAGGGAAACACAGACGAGACTCAGAGAGAGAGTATGGTGACCCACGAGGCCCAAAACCTCTCTCTCTACAGGAAACAAGGGATCCCGTCCTGGTTCTGCCACGAGACCAAGAAATATATGACAAAATGAGGCAGAACCATGACAGAATCCCCACCTTAAGAAGCGACATCCTGGCGCTCCTCAAGGGGACGAACAGGACAAGACTAAACAAAACATGGCAAACAAAATCAAGGGCAAACAGGCAAGGACCATAAATGGGTTGGGCTGTGACAACAAAAATAACAAACATGGGAGGGGAGGCGGGGGCAACTGAGAATACATGGGAGGAAGTCCAAAAGGGTGGGGATACGGGGGAACATTCTTCGTCCCTGGGGACGCTCGAGAGTGAGAAAACCCGGAGGACTTTAGTGGGGGAAGTCCTGGGGGGAATAGTCTTAGTCACTGGGGATTTAACAAGGGCAGGCTTGGCTGCCGGCTGGAATGCCGGCAGGACCGGACATGGTGAGGCTGGATGGGTCACCGGCTGGAAGGCCGGCTGAGTCATCGGCTGGACAGGGCTTGACGCCGGCTTTATCTTTTGCATCTAATAGTTGCTTATCATATGCTGAGAAATGTTACAATTTTCTCACAGATCCATCCGTACTTATCATTACATGAATCATCAGACAATCCTGATGTAGATGCTAAACCACAGTAATCGCTGTAAGGTCCCAGGTGTCCTTTCATCCAGTACCTGAAACACCAATGAAGAGTTTATCGACTTTGAAACCTTCTGACTAATGAACGGTTACAGTTCATGAGGTCTCACCTTGTTGTAAATGTGGTTTTATCAATCCATTTCCACACACCTTTCTCTTTCCTCAGACCAATCCAAAAGAAAGAACCAGCTGTAGCTTTCTGCAAAAACTCCTGTCATGATGGAACAGTAGAATATTACACAGATCAGACAAAAACACATGCTGTATACTCATTTACATTAATGTATGCACACAAAAAACACACTAAATGTCTGTATTTCTCACTCACTTGTTTTCCTTTGCTGTTTATAATCACCAGATCTGCTCCTCTCTGTTGACAGTCTTGCTGTTACTCCAGCTCTTCTTCTCAGATGAAATGTAATAGAGGCTGAAGTTGTAATAAACCCATTTGAAGTTATCAGAGCGCCGATCTGTTAAAACGACAATTCAAATACTTTGTCAGTGTGCACAAATGCACAACAGGGAAATACATATAACACAGTGAAATGGTTAAATGTGTCCAAAATAAACAGAATATTCATTTGCTTATAAGTTCATTGTTTATTAGTCGAAGACTAAATATGTATAATTTCCTAATATTATCAATAATATGATTAGCAGATTTATGATTACCTTGTTGAGTGAGCCATCTGTTCAGTTCTTTTCTTTCATTCATTAACTGATCTCTTTCTTCAGACACACTCTTAGTTTTCATCATACATCGATCTTTCTCCTCTAGTAGGTTTGTAAGTAACAGTTCTTTTTCTTTGGTTAAGTTAGAGATGTGATGCTTTGTCACTGTGTGGAAATATACACAAAACTCTATTACAACCAGACACACTGTATGATCATGAGTGATGTTTTCAAAACAGTATAAATATTGCTCATATTTAGAGCAAGTGAAACCTTAAAGATGTTTGCTGGTTTAGTGTCTACTTTATATTAGCACTGAACCAACTGAAGTCTGAATGGAAAACATTTTTTAAAACTCTTATTGTTTTGGAGGAGTGAGCTGAATTTTCACATCAGCAGACTCCAAAAATAACTTCAGGAAGCGACAGGTTGCTGTAAACTCTACTAGCGGTGTGATCACTGGTTGACTTTAAGAGATCAAACTCTTTTTTACACAGGGAACGGGACACAATACACTATTCTTTAAAAAAATAGATGAGAGGGTTTTATTTTATAGTGTTATTTTATAGTTTTATTAAGAAAGGCCACTTTTATCATGAATTTTGGTGGTGCTTCCATGTAAAAATATAAAAAAATGTGCAGAAAATGTGCAAACATTTATTTCATAGCTATATCTATACCAATACCTTTACATTTATGTATATTTTTTAAGTATTAAAAACTAAAAAAAGTAACACATAATTACCCGCCAAGGTACCTTGGAGTTCATCCGTCTTGTTTTTCATTTGCTCTCTTTCTTCAGTCAAGTTTCTGTTCTGATTTAGTATCTCAGTGTTTTCTATAAGTAATTTCTCTCTTTCTTTGGTCAAGTTATGGGTTTGTGTTAGTAAGTGTTTTATGTCAGTGGTGAAATACACACAGAGAACTATTACAGCAGTCAACAGAAGAACACACAACAACCACAAACACACTTGAACTGCTCTGTGTCTTCTGTTCTTCACTGAAACACTTCCTGAAAATAACCACCATCACATTACATTTGTCTCTCACTTCAATACATCAAGTGATAAATGAATGTCAGTACCTGTATGTTGAAGCGCTTGCCGTCTCTTGGTATTTCTTACAGAATCTGAACTTTCATAGATGTCCACAGTCCTCTCCACTCTTTCCCCTCTGTCATTTTCCAAAGATTCGGTTGTGATCACATTGTCATAAATAATTTCAGACATCTCTGATCTCTTACAGTCAAACATCATGTAGGTGTTCTGCAGTCGGAAACTTCAGTGTGACGCTCATCACGTGACTTTCGAAGGCAAGTACAGGAACTTTTTAGATGTACCTGTATTACGGCCTTAACAATATACGCTATTGACAATAATCGTGAAAATAACAGCATGCTTATTGTTTTTGTGTTAATATTACACATATGCCAATATTGTAAATAATTCGATCCATCTGTTTTTATATATACATATAAAAATGCATAAATACAACTATTTTCAAAAATAGAAACTTCAATGTTTCACACTATATGTTTGCAAATACATTTGTTATTGTTCATATTTAAAAAAAAAATCTAGGTAGATCGGTGAATCTGTGTGCTGAACAGCGTTGTGAAACCGAACAGCGACATCCACACAATTAAAAGGAATGGCTACCGTCACTGTTCTGTTACCGACATTTTTCAAAATATCTTCTTTTGTGTTCTGCTAAAGAAAGAAAGACATTAAGGTTTGAAATGACAGGAGGGTGAGTAAATTCTTTTAAGAGAAAGTGAACTATTTGTCAGTTGTGGTGACCTCTGCATTTAACCCATCCAGTTAGGATTGAACACACACACCCGGAGCAGTGGGCAGCTATCACTTTAGCGCCCAGGTAGCAAACGGGGTCAGGTGCCTTGCTCAAGGGCACGTCAGTTGCTACCTGCTGGCCCTTAGAATCAAACCGGTGACCTTCTGGTTACGAGTCCAACTCTCTGAGCACTAGGCCGCAGATGCCGCCATTATTTAATTAGCTTATTATTTAAGCGAAGATGTTAACTGCAAACTGCATTGTACCCTGAAGTTTGTAACATACTGTTTGACGAGGTTTTGATCCTGATCTCACAGCTCTTATATGGTTATTGTTTATTTATACACATTATTTATGATATTGTTTTAAATGTATATTTTCCACTTCCCATTTTCACAGACCACAATGAGCTGAAAGTTACCATCTAGATCTAGACCTTCAAATTCTAGGTCTTACTGAGACATGGATTCGTCCTGAAGACTCAGCCACAACCACTGCTCTCTCCACAAACTACTTCTTATTTCACTCTCCATGCCAAACTGGAAGAGGTGGAGGCACAGGTTTGCTTCTCAACAATAATTGCAAATATTCCACACTATCTTCCCTATGCAACAACTATTCATTTGAATACCACAGTTAATATCACTTCTCCCACTCAGCTCAGTGTTGTTGTAGTTTACCGCCCCCAGGTCCTCTTCACAACTTCATTGAAGAGTTAGATGTGCTTCTCTCATCATTCCCATCATGCCCTCTTGTAGTCTTTGGGGACTTCAACATCCACCTGGAGAAACCCTATGCTTCTGACTTCCACACCCTCACCGCCTCGTTCGACCTCACATGCCTCGCCACAGCCAGTACTTACAGATCAGGAAACCAGCTCGATCTCATCTACACCCATAATTGCACCACAGATAACATTTTAGTCACACCTCTTTACTTTTCTGACCACTTCTTCATCACTTTCAACATGCTCCTTCCTGCATGCACAACACCTACACCACCACCCGTTTATTTTAGACGGAACCTTCGTTCTCTCTCCCCTAGCACCCTCTCTGCTGAAGTGACATTGTCTCTTCCCTCCAACTTTGCATCTCTAGATGCTGACACTGCCACGACACCTTATGCTCAACACTTACATCCTGTCTAGATAACCTTTGTCCTCTGTCCTCCAGACCAGCTCGCGCCACCCCTCCTGCCCTTGGCGCAAGACCAACAATCCTACTGACCTAAGCGACTACCAGTCACTACTCTCCTCTTTCTCTGCAAGTGTTACCACAGCTACATAGTCTTTCTATACCACCGAGGTGAGGAATGCACCTAACACTATAGGCAGCTTTTCAAGACATTTAACTCTCTTCTTGCCCCCCTCCTCCCCCGCCCACTTCATCTTAACTGCGGAGGACTTTTCACTGAGAAAACATCATCCATCAGCAAACAATTCTCAGCACCTCGGTACATACTCCCCTCACTTCAAACATCTGAACTTCTTTCGCCCCACTGACTGACACTGAAGTCACCAGACTTCTCTCCAGCCACCCCACCACCTGTCCCTGTTGAGCATATCCTATTACATGAGTAGCAAAGCCATGTCATGTGTCTGTGATGTCTGGTGCCTGCGCGCACAAGAATGTTAATTGTGAGCATGCGCAGAATAAAAGCGTAACGGGAGTTCGTATCCTGAATCCAAAGAGAGTGGATGTCTGTCTTACTTTTCTCCCATGAATATTAGCCATTAGCTAGTGATAGCTAACCATTCTGGTGACTGCTAACACGATAGACTGCTGTGGAAATGACAAATGCTACAGTCCCCTTGACCCAATCCCCTACCATCTCCTTCAGGCCATATCCAGCACACTCACACCTGCACTCACACACATCATCAACACCTCCCTGCTCACAGGCACTTTTCCATCCACATTCAAACAGGCCCAGGTCACGCCCCTACTGAAGAAACCAACATTGGACCCTTCTACTCCCGACAGTTACAGACCTGTCTCTCTCCTCCCATTTATTGCAAAAACACTTGAAAGGGCAGTTTTCAACCAGGTGTCTTCCTACCTATCCCAGAATAAACTACTTGATGACAAGCAGTCTGGCTTCAAAACAAACCACTCCACTGAGACTGCACTGCTATCGTCACAGAAGCACTGCGGTTAGCCAAGGCAGAATCTAAATCCTCGGTCCTGATTCTGATGGACCTATCTGCAGCGTTTGACACTGTCAACCACCAGATACTGCTAGTAACCCTGTCATCGCTAGTAATCTCAGGCTCTCCTCTCTGCTGGTTCAAATCCTACCTCTCCGGCAGATCCTCAGGGTGTCATGGAGGGGCTGTCCACTGCTCACCACATGATCACTGGGGTCCCTCCGGGATCGGTGCTTGGACCACTGCTTTTTCGCCAGTATACCTTCATCATATGTTTTTCTTTCTTTCTCATCACGACCTGGTTTTGCTCTCCATTTCAGCATATTTCTCTAAAACACCACATAAGAAGAGTGGAGATAGTGAGATGAATATGGCCACAATACCATCGACAGTGGTTCCATCCCTGTAAGGTACTATCAGTGCATGACTTGGTAAACATTTTTAATTTTTGTCATAGTTAATCAAATAAGTGAGAAATACTTAAAAAGCTGATTAATATAAATACATGCAATCTTGTAAAAGTAAAATGACTGCATAAATTGGGACATCACCATCTACCCACTGATATAAACCGACAGGAAAGCAACTAAGAACTGCAACAACATTACAACAGGAAATAACAACAATTGTTGTCAGTTGTCCATTTGTAAAAAACAAACAAAAAAAAAGATGGTTGGTGAACTTAGTGGTGTAAGAAAATAATTCAACACTTTAGGATATAAACCCTGACTTCTTTTACCTAAAACATGTGTTCACCATTTTTCCTTCTCTTTTTGAATCACTTCTTGATTGAATGTATGTTCATTATTTTTTATAATGCAATGCAAGGGGGAATGTCCTGAAACATTCTGTTCTCATCTTAAGACTGTGAAAAGATCATGGTCCTTTTGCTCAGTTTTGAAAAACGTGAACCTGATTAAAACAGCTTGTTGCAATTTTGACTGGACGACTGCCGTTTCTATTTTGTTATTCTTATTAAATGATAATGCATACATTTCTTTTAATATTTCATTTCCATAATAGGTATTTCATAAATTCGTGGTTTCACAGAGGACATGCTTTGTCATTTTAAAAATAGAGAATGTCATCCTCTCTCATTCAGCCCAACTCGTACGCTGACTGTTGTCTTTCTGGTGATATGAGCTGCCATGATGGTATTTCAAAGACTGGGTAAATATTACAAGGTCATTAAAAACACAAAACAGGTGAAACGTCATGTTTAACATTTTTATTTTTATCCAATTTAAACTGAAAAATAATAATTTACAAAATTACAGTGCACAGGATAATTATTATAGACAAAACATTAAAATAAATCTAAAGCTCCAACATATCCTGCAACCCATAAATCACATATTCAATCTTCTGCTCAGAGTTTTTCAGATGACTGATCAGTCTTGTGTGTTTCAGTGGTGTTGTTTTGAGTGTTTCCAGTCTCTAGCTGTGTTGTGTTCACACTGCAGTCAATGGTCTTCATCCTCTCGGGTGCTTCAGATGTCTGTATGTAGAGCTTTCCATCAGTCATGAAGCATCTCACTGTCTCAGGATTCACTCCTTCAGGCAGATCAAACACACGTCTGAACTCTTGGATTCTGTAAGAGTACGAGCCTTTCCCATCCTCCTGCTTCTTCTCCGTCTTTCCACTGACCTGCAGCTTTCTGCCCACCTGTTTGACCGACAGTTCTTCTGGAGAAAAGTCTTTAGTGTCCAGTGTCAACACAAAGTCTCGTCTCTCTTTCTCCACTGTGCAGGCGACCGGCTGGAGCTTCTTAGAGTTTGACATTTGCTGGATGTCCTCAGAGATCTTGTGCTGAAGTTTGTCCAGCGGCTCCGGGCGTCTCCTCACCTCCTGCAGAACGTCTGTGTGTCTGTAAAGAGATGTGATGTCTGGACACAGACTGCACACTGGCCAGTGAATCCTCATGAATGGACTGAGGGAAGGCTGGTATTCATGCGGTGCTTCTCTCTTGTTGTTTTGCTTCACAATCGAGCTTTCACTCTCTCTCTCTCTCTCTCTCTCTCTCTCTCTCTCTCTCTCTCTCTCTCCCCCTCTCTCCCTCTCTGTTCATCAGCACCAGCAAGTTCAGGAAGTTTCTAGATAGTACCACATTCATCCACTGGGTGGCGATATGACGTCACACCAGTGGCTTTCTAATCCAGAGCAATGATGCATTAACATTTAACTGACTCACATAGCAGGAACAATTTATATATATAAATATTAACATTGTAATGTTTAAACTTAATGTATCAGCTAAATTGTGTTGTTTGTTTATTCGAAATAATTACTTTTAGACAGAAATGATTTGTTATATCACTAAGAGTGTCAAAAACATTTGAGAAATCTATCATAATGACCGTAACATGGATAAAACCAATTTCCAGAAGTATAACTAAAACAGTTGCTTAAACTGCAACTTGCTTCTTTCATACTGCACCAAATCTTTTCACTGGTGTTCTACCATTCACCCATTTTGTATGCATGATTTCAAGCTCATGGAGCTCTACATGGTGGAAACCAGTTGACTCTTCACCTGTACTCTGCCAGCCAATAACAGCACTACAGATCATCGGGGGATTTTCTGTAAGTCTATCTGTCATTTAAACGTGTTTAGTGTCAGTAAACCTTTGCTCCTGATCAAATGTGATGTTGTGTATTTCTTCAGATATACAAATTACATAATGAAGTGTTATGTTTTAATGAACTTAGAATGAGATATTTATATTTATACACCGTGGGTGGAATCGTCATGTTGTTTCTACAGTATAGCTCTAAACAGACAAACTTGTTTTCGACGACATCTTAGTTCTGTGTCAGCCACCGTAATGCTTTGAAAGGAGGAGGGAGGGGTGGAGTTGGACCTTTAATTCTCAGCAGGCCGCTAAACCACACAGACAAAGAGAGTTTTTGACCAGTAAAACCACACCAGTTCCCATAAACCCGCTGCTTCAATGGCTTATACAGTATACAGTACAATATAAATTCATACAGTGGATTTGTACTAAAAATCCTTTGTTCTTTCCAAAGGAATTTAAAAAGTAAATAAAATAAATAGTTTATTCTAGTTGATTCACTTTTACATTCATTTCATTTTTTTTTTTACTTAAGTTCACCCAAAAATGAAACATTTGATGAACGTCAGTGCCCCAGAACTGTTTGTGTTCCTAAATTCCTCAAAATATTTCACTTTGGGTTCAACAGAACAAAAAATATACAATATTTTTTTTCTCTATACTATGGCAATGGATGATGTCACAAAACTGAAACTCGCTAAAATTCTTACAAATACGTTTCTTTGTGTTTAACAGAACAAAGAAATGCATACAGGTTTGAAACAACCGAGTGTGAGTAAAGGATAACAGATTTTTTTATTTTTGAGTAAACTAGCCCTTTAAGTTGAATCACAGGCATGTTATGTCTGTATATCAGCATGAATGGTTTGTCCATAGACACGAGGCTTCAGATGATCGCAGTGTGCTGATATACAGCCATAACAGAACTACTGCATGCGTGATAATGTTGTTGGACACTATTCAATAAACAACATAATGTATGTACGTAGCCTTTATTTTCAATGCCTTCTCAGAATCTAAAAACACAAACTTTACTGATAAATATACAGATTTTGTTCATTGCATCTTGCTGCATAACCATAAACAAAACTATAAACATATAAGTATTTTATGTATCAAATGGTGAGTGATTTTAAAATTCCCTTCTCACAGATCGATCCATACATGATGTCATCACATGAAAAATCACTCCATCCCGATGAAGATGTTCGAGCACAATAATGACTGTAAGATCTGGGGTATCCATCAATCCAGAAACTAAAAAACACAAATGAAGCACAAGAGTTTTGAGCTTTAAAATCTTCTGACTAATGATCAGTTACCTTTAATGATCTCTCACCTGTTTGTCAATGTGGTTTCATCAATCCATTTCCACAAGCCTTCCTCTTTCCTCAGACCAACCCAAAATGTATAATATCCATATCCAGCTGTAGCGTTCTGCATAAATTCCTACATGATGGAACAGAAATGTCACACATATACCCATATTAACATGTAAACACGGTAACATGTTGTAAGTCTCATTTACATATTTAACTCAGTTTCCTGAGAAGAGAACGAGACTCTGGGTCAAGGTGTAGATGCTACTGGTACGCTTCTGATGCACATTAGTGTCTGAACCATTTGTGAAATCACACTAGAAGCTCATGAAGCATCAGGTGCATACACGACACATTTCTTTCTTTCTCGCTCACTTGTTCTTCTTTGCTGTTTATAATCATCTGATCTGCTCCTCTCAGTTTACAGTCGTCTCTGCTGTTATTCCAGGTCTTCACTTCAGATGAAATGTGATAAAAACTGAAGTTGTAGTAAATCCATTTAAAGTGATCAGAGCTCCAATCTGATAAAAGAACATAAAAAGGGTTTGTTGCATTGTTGCAGTGCTTTCTGAGCTTTGCAAATTCTGAAACATATACTGTAAACACTGTAAACACAAACCTTGTTCAGTAAGCCATCTGTTCAGTTCTTTGATTTCATTGCGTAATTTCTCTCCTTCTTTGGTGAAGTTATAGTTGTGTGTTAAGTGATTTCGGTCAGTGGTGAAATACACACAGAGAACTATTACAGCAGTCAACAGAAGAACACACAACAACCACAAACACACATGAACTGCTCTGTGTCTTCTGTTCTTCACCGAAACACTTCCTGAAAATAACCAACATCATATCATTTGTCTCTTCTTTCTCACTTCAATAACTCAAGTGATAAATGAATGTCAGTACCTGTATGCTGCTTTCTCTCTGTGCTGACTTCACGATTCCTTACAGAATCTAAACTTTCACAGATTCCTATGTCCAGAATTTCAGTTGCGGTCTCATTGTTATTAATGTTCCCAGACATGTCTGATCTCTCTAGCAGTTAGATGTTATAATGTCACTGTCCTGTGGGTGGTTTCAGTGTAGGTGTGTTTATACTGTTAGATGTTGCTGTAGATTTAGCAGCACATTACTGTTAAAATCCACAGTACAATACTGGATGTGTATATAACAGTAAAATACTGCAGTTCATAATGCATTTTGGGTAATTTTGATTGAGCGGCAAAATTTTACAGTATATTTTGGTCTCGCTGTAACCTTGCTGTAATGGCCAGGCAATAATACAGAATTGCTGTAGGGTCAAATCACACATGCACAACTACTGGCTGCAGCTGGAGGAGGATATTCGATTTCTGGCAGTTATGTAAGTTTTCAGTTTGGTCTATTTGATGTGTTCCGTGCAAACCTATTATTGAGTTTTAGTATTTTGCACAACAGTTTGTAACAATGTTGTTTTAAACGTGGCATGAGAGAGAAAAGGTCGCCAACAAACGTTGCAGTCTCCCTCAGAAAGTTCCCTTAGATTGTTAATAGATTTTAATATTTGCCAATACATTTTTAAATCAATCAATTCATCTCTGTTCACACAATTTAAGTCATAATGAATTATCAAATATTATTAATGTTGAAAAATATATTGTTCATTGTTAGTTCATATAAGCTAAACCATTAATACATGTTATGGAATTAAACCTTATAGTAAAGTAACTGGATTTTCTTTCACCATTTACTTCACAATTTTTACTTATTTCTATGGCTAACAGATTTTGTTATTTGTGTCTTTTTGTGTTACAGTCTCACCATTGATTGTTTGACTTGATTTGGTCAGTTTTAAACCAGACAAGACTCCCAGGATGTCCAGTTACAACTGATGTAAGTATTATTTTATCTCAACGCATTCATTGTTAGTTTTGCCTGCAGCACCATGAAAACATTTGCAGTTAACTTTCGGTTTTAAGATTGAAGAACTGGACCCTGATGCCATCACGACTTCTGTAGTTACTTCTAGTTTTGTGTTTTGCTTCACTTTGTTTTACTATGTTACAGGTCACTGCAACCCGGGCAGATGTGGAGGGACAGCAGGTGATACCAGACACACACAGGCTCATTATGCTCGGAAAGTTTGTACTTTCCCACTGCAGTTTCTTTAAATACCCAGGTATACACCCACACACCACACACACACACACAACACACACAGCCCACACACAACACACAGCCACACACAACACCCTCACACAGCCACACACAACACTCTCACACCTCACACACAGCCACACAACACAAACACCCTCACATCCACACACAACACACACAGCCACACACAACACACACACACACACACAGACACACAACACCCTCACACAGCACACACAACACCTCACACAGCACACAGCCACACACAACACCCTCACACAGCCACACACAATACTTTTACACAGACACACAAAACCCTCACACAGCCACACACAACACACAACACCCTCACACAGCCACATACAACACTTTTACACAGACACACAACCCCTCACACAGCCACACACGCCACACACAAAACCCTCACAAAGCCACACACAACACTTTCACACAAAACACTCTCACACAGACACACCGCCACACCAACACTCACACAGCCACCAACACTACACAGACACACAACACCCTCACACACAGCCACACAACAACACACAACACTCTCACACAGACACACACACAACACTCTCACACAGACCACACGGACAACACACATCACACACAGACACACACACACAACACACTCACACAACACACACACACACACACACCACACACACACACACACAACACCATCACACACAGCCACACACAACACACACAGCCACACAACCACAACACAACACACACCCACACAGCCACACACAACACTCTCACACAGCCACACAACCAACACCTCACAACAAACACACCTCACACACAACACTCTCACACAGACACACACAACACCCTCACACAGCCACACACAACACTCTCACACAACACCACAACACTCTCACACACCACACACAACAAAAACACACACTCTCACACAGACACACACACACAGACACACAACAACACCCTCACACAGCACACACAACAATCTCACACAGCCACACACAAACCCTCACAAACAGCCACACACAACACTCTCACACACACACACACCAACACTCTCACACACACACAAACACACACACCACACACACAACACAGACACACACAACACTCTCACACAGCCCACACAACACTCTCACACAGCCACACACAACACTCTCACACAGCCACACACACAAACCTCACACAGAACACACACACACACACACCACATGCCACAACAGCTCACACAGACACACACAACACTCTCACACAGACACACACAACACTCTCACACAGCCACACACAACACTCTCACACAGCCACACACAACACTCTCACACACCAACACTCTCACACAGACACACACACAACTCTCACAACAGCCACACACAACACTCACACACAACACACACACACAACCACACAGCCACACACACACACAAAGCCACACACACACTCTCTTCACACCACACAACACTCTCACACACACACACACTCTCACACAGACACACACAACACCCTCACACAGCCACACACAACACTCTCACACAGACACACACAACACTCTCACACAGCCACACACAACACCTCACAAAGCCACACAACACTCTCACACAGACACACACAACACTCTCACACAGACACACACACCTCTCACACAGCCACACACAACACTCTCACACAGCCACACACAACACTCTCACACAGACACACACAACACTCTCACACAGCCACACACACACAACACTCTCACACACACAACAAACCCTCACAAAGCCACACACAACACTCTCACACAGACACACACAACACTCTCACACACACACACAATACCCTCACAAAGCCACACACAACACTCTCACACAGCCACACACACACACACACCACACACAACACTCTCACACACAACACTCTCACACAGCCACACACACTCTCACACAGCCACACACAACACTCTCACACAGCCACACACAACAACACTCACACAGCCACACAACACACACACTCTCACACAGCCACACACTCTCACACAGCCACACACAACACTCTCACACAGCCACACACAACACTCTCACACAGCCACACACACACACACTCACACACAACAAATCACACAGCCACACACAACACACACACTCTCACACAGCACACACAACACACACACTCACACACACACAGCACACACAACACTCTCACACAACACACACACTCTCACACAGCCACACACAACACTCACACACATCTCACACAGCCAACAACAACAACACAAACACACAACACTCCACTCAGCCACACACACTCCACACAGCCACACAACACCCTCACACAGCCACACAAAACACTCTCACACAGCCACACACAACAACGACACACAGCCACATACAACACTCTCACACAACACACAACACCCTCACACAGCCACCCACAACACCTTCACACAGCCCACACACAACACCACACAGCACACACAACACCACACACAAACACACAACACCCCTCACACACCACACAACTCACACAGCCACACACAACACTCTCACACACCCACACACAACACTCTCACATCACACAGCCCACACAACACCCTCACACAGCCACACACAACACCGTCACACAGCCACACACAACACCCTCACACAGCCACATACAACACCATCACACAACCACACACAACACTCTCACACAGCCACACACATTTGTAAATATAATAAATATAGGCATATTTGTTGTCTTAATGTGTATGATATTGCTAACAGGTTTCTGGCCAGAATTGATCCTGAAGATGTGAAAAAATGCACATCCAGACAGGAAGTAAGCAAAAAGACAGGGAAGGTGGTGCAGAGAAGGGTGTTGGCCATTAACCCCCATATGAACAGCTTCATGCAGTCCCTGAGTTTGAATGGAAGACCAGTGGCCAGTTGCCAGTGGTCTGTCTGCCACAGTTGAATGCATTACTGTTCGGTCCTTGATGAAATGGGAATAGAATATTTAAAACTACGGGTTAAATATGTTACAGTTTAGCCTTTAATAAAGTTTGAATGGACCATTTTTAACTACAGACCAGTGTTCTCTTTGCCAGAGTTAAATAACACCTGTCACTTTGTCGCTATGGTTTGTTTTGATGTGTAATGTTTAAGTTTTTATGCTCACTTAAATGTGGTAATATATGCATGGTCATTATTCAGTTGTTATCAATATAAACATAATACTTGAAGCACTTCAATACTGTTTCAAATGTTTTTTTTTTAAATATATTTTAATACTTTTTGATTCAATGAAATGATTCATTAAAAATGTTTTTGATGCAAACATTTCTTGGATTGCCTTTTGGATCATAATGTCAAGTATAGCAGTTTTATAACATTAATAACTGTAGATTTATATCTAAACTAGCTATAATATATAATATTATTTGTAATTATTACCAATAATTATCAAATAGTAATAATGTGTCAATATAGGTATTACAAATTACAGTATAAAACAAATACAGTAAAAATAGACCAAATACAAAATATTGTAAAAATACAGTAAAATGCTGTTTTGTAACTATACAGTAATATTTTGTGTACTGTAAAATGTATTACAGTGCAGCACTGTAAATCAAAATACAGTAACTTAAACTTACTGTAAAAATACAAGGAAATCGTTCTTCAAACTCCAATCATTTGACTTTCAAATCACAAATCTCAGAGATATTCATAAAAATCAATGTTTAAGGGTTCTTCAAATTGTTTATCATATAATCATACTGTACATGGGTTAATGTTAATTTCTCTGTAATATTGTCAGCATGAAATAAAATATATGGAAGATTGTCAAACTAGACCCATCTGAATTTGTCAAATGAAATAGTGAATAAAAACAGGGGCAGAGTAACCAGAACTAGCCAGCATATTTGCCATATATTACTAACACATTTTTAAAAACAAAAGTTATATGTGAACATTCGTTAATGCACAATAAACTAACATTAAGACAGATTATGCTGAAAAATATTGCTCATTCATGTTAGCTAATGCATTTACTGATGTTATTATTGAGTACAACCTTATGAAGGGTTACTACATTTCCCACAATAAGTATAAAGGCCAACAAGATGTTGCCTAAAGATCTGGAGATCTGGAAAACATCTGCTGTGTATAAACATCTGATAAATGTCTTAAAGGCAGTTTTACACACATTCTAAATCATAAACATCTTACAGACATCTTCTAGATTTCTATGCCATATGACAGATGTCTTGCAGATGTAAATGCAGACATCATGAAATAGATGTCTCCCAGATGTACTGTATTTGTGCTATAATGGGAACAGCATCAAGCTAAAAAAAGGTTTTGAAGATAAGATTTTATAAAGGTTCGTGTAAAAGATCTATAAAGATGTATAAAGATAACAAAGTGATTAAAAACCACAAATCAGCACCAGCAAGTTCAGGAAGTTTCCAGGTAGTACCACATTCCTCCACTGGGTGACTGCTGATGACGTCACACCGGAGGCTTTCTGAGGCATTAAATTGACTCACACATAGCAGGAACATTTCAAATGTGTTTTTTGTTCATTTGTATAGTGAATTTGTCGTAAATACATATGAACACACACTGAAACCTAGTGTCATCATTTCTAGGTATCCCTGCATATATGTCATAATTTTTTAACATTGAACAGCTTTTTGTCCAGTGCAAAGAGGCTTTGACTTTTTTATTTGAATTAACATTATTTTATTTATCCGTTATATTGAAAGGACCTTTTTGAAAGAGTTTAGTTTACTTATGAGCACTTGAGCTTAAATGAGAATTGGGTGTTTGTAATAGATGTAGGTTATGGTGTCGGCCATGATTGTTGCAATTTTGAGGTGTTCAGTCTTATTATGATTTAAGAAAATAAATGCGATTGCTCTCCTCACGAATCAAGTGTTTCTTGTTTTTCACTGACATATCTCTTAAGTGTTTAGGACTAATGCTTCTTTGAGCCTACGTTCAGTATGAATAAAATACTCAAGTACTGTTCAAATCAGATACTCTAAGACTTTTACTGAAGTCGTTTTTGATTTGGTGACTTGTAACTTGTAATGGAGTAATTTTCGCTGCAAGGTGCTGTATCTGTACTTTTACTTAAGTATGGTTTTCAGGTAGCCTACTCTTTACACCTCTCTTCAGCATATTGTATAACCATAACCATAACAATAAACAAAACTAACAAACATATAAGTAATTTATGTATCAAATGGTGAATGATTTTAAAATTCCCTTCTCACAGATCGATCCATACATGTCATCACATGAAAAATCACTCCATCCCGATGAAGATGTTCGAGCACAATAATGACTGTAAGATCTGGGGTATTCTTGGGTAATCCAGAAACTAAAACACAAATGAAGCACAAGAGTTTATGAGCTTTAAAATATTTTAAGGATCAGTTACATTTCATGATCTCTCACCTTGTTGTCAATGTGGTTTCATCAATCCATTTCCACAAGCCTTCCTCTTTCCTCAGACCAATCCAAAATGTATAATATCCATATCCAGCTGTAGCGTTCTGCATAAATTCCTACATGATAAAACAGTAATGTCTTACACATAGGTCCTATACTGTATATTGTGAAATCACACTTGTTTAGAAGCTTATGAAGCAACAGGTGCATACACAACACATTTATTTCATCGTCACTCACTTGTTCCTCTTTGCTGTTTATAATCACCAGATCTGCTCCTCTCTGTTTACAGTCGTCTCTGCTGTTATTCCAGGTCTTCACTTCAATTGAAATGTGATAAAAACTGTAGTTGTAGTAAATCCATTTATCAGAGTTACAGTTCAGATCTGTTAAAATAACATTTTAATAAACAGGGGTTTTAACAGTGTATGTGCTTTGTAAGATTTATAAATTGTGACACAATACTGTAATACAAGTTAGTTTAATGTTATTTAAAAATGTATTTGATGTACTTCTACAGAATCACCTTGAATATTTTACTGTAATATTTGCTTTGATACTATGAATGTTTAGTTTATGAAGCTGGATGTTCATGAATATGAAGTGAAAAACTCGTCGAGTCGAATAAGAGAGTAAACAGAAGATTACCTTCAGTAAGCCATCTGTTTAGTTCTTTGATATCATTTGGCAATTTCTCTCTTTGTTTGGTCAACTTATAGTTGTGTGTTATTAAGTGATTTCGGTCAGTGGTGAAATACACACAGAGAACTATTACAGCAGTCAACAGAAGAACACACAACAACCACAAACACACTTCAACTGCTCTGTGTCTTCTGTTCTTCACTGAAACACTTCCTGAAAATAACCAACATCATGTTACATTTGTCTCTCACTTCAATAAATCAAATGATAAATGAATGTCGGTACCTGTGTGTTGAAGTGCTTGTTGTCTCTCTGTGTTTATCTTGACTTCATGATTTCTTGCACAATCTGAACTTTCATAGATGTCCACTATCATCTCTATTCTCTCTCCTCTGTCCATGTTCTCAGTTCTGATCACATTGTCATAAAGAACTGGTAACCGGTTGCAGTGGTAAGTGTCAGACGCTCACCATCATGTGATTTATCGAAGATACAGGAACATCTCAGAGCTATTTATAAACATCCATTGAAGCTTTCTTTAAACCCATCTGAGTTTGCCCAATGAAAGAGTGAATAAACACATTGTCAGAGTAACATAATAACTTCAGCATATGCCATTTTACATAACTGTGAACACGCACAATAGCATTAACAAATTTATTGACATTAAGGACATTAACAAATATTAATAAATGCTAAAAAACGATGTTGCTCATTGTTAGCTAATGCATTTATGAAGTTCAACCTTAAGTTATGCAGTTTAGACTCTCATGCGCATTCTATGAGCAAAACTACATTTCCCACAATTCCGTTCAAGCACCACATTAACAAATATTAATAAATGCTAAAAAAAACTTATGCAGTTATGCAGTTTAGACTCTCATGCGCATTCTATGAGCAAAACTACATTTCCCACAATTCCGTTCAAGCGCCACATTAACAAATATTAATAAATGTAAAAAAAAACGATGTTGCTCATTGTTAGCTAATGCATTTATGAAGTTCAACCTTAAGTTATGCAGTTTAGACTCTCATGCGCAAAACTACATTTCCCACAATTCCGTTCAAGCGCCGCTTCCTGGCTGGTACACGTACTACGCGCGCGATTAGATTCAGTACAGGTTTTGCAGAAACGGATGGACTGATAATTTACCACAATTGACCCTCCATTTACCTTACAACATCACGTAAGTCTTTGATACGTGCAGCAGAGCAACATTAGAGCACGACTGTAATATCAGCAATCATGTTACAATAATAATTTTCCTGCATTGAAACGAAACTGTAGCGCTACCTTGCTGCGCGTTTTATGTTCGGGCCTTGTTGACTCGTGCAGCAGCATCATAACCGAGTTCATAACCAGTTTAGACTGACGACCTTAATACTTTTCTATTACTCGCATTGAATGTCTGCAAAAAAAAAGCGAAAGTATTACACGGCTGCTTTGGAAGAGAACTATTAAGGCAAAGCAAAACAATACTGTGTGATGTATGTTAGAGGGACACTTCACCCAAAAATGAAAATCTTGTCATCATTTACTCACACTCGAGTTGTTCCAAATCTGAATTAATTAATTAATTAACACAGAGAAAGATATTTGGAAGAATTTTGCCCCGCATTTACTACCAGGAACAAATACAATGGTAGTCAAAAGTGCCCCTGAACTGTTTGCTGTACTACATTCTTCAAAATATCTTCTTTTGTGTTCAACAGAACAAACAAAAGATAACTTAATTTCCCCTACTCTGGGAGTCAAGATCTGTTTGGTTATGAGCATTCTTTCAATATCTTTCTCTGTGTTCATCAGAACAAATACATTTATACAGATTTGGAAAACTTGAAGGTGAGTAAATGATGACAAATTTTCCTTTTAGGGTGAAGTGTCCCCTTAAGAGCATCATTACAAATCATTAGAGTGCAACCATCATGTTTGTTCTATTTAAAGGCGGGGATTATCACATCATATTTAAATATTAGTGTATGTGTATCATGCAGTGTATATTCTTAATGGTTGTTTTTTATTTATATTTTATTTTTTACGATTGGCTTTGTTGTGCTTTTCAGAATGCCCAAGTCAAAGGAAATGTTGTCCTCTACGTCAAACAGTGATTCTGATAGTGACGTTGACACCAAGGTATGCACATAAACTCTGCATCACATTTGGTACTCGGTAATAAAAGCACATAGCATCCGATTGTATAGCAATTTGGATTTCTGCTTAGAATAGCCATTTTAAAAATTGAGGTTGAAAAGGATCGTATTTTTAAGAACCTTATTTGCATCCTCTAACCTGTGTTTCAGGCCAAAAGAAAGAAGCAGACACCTCCTGAGAAGCCATCTAAGAAACTGAAGGGTGGAGAAACCTCAAAGGTGTCAGCAGCCTCCAAAAGCACCAGTAGCAGCAGCAATAAAAGTGATAATATGTTTCAGGTAAATAGTTAAATAGATGTATAATGACAATAATCTGCTTACCTGATAATTGGACAGAATTGACACACAACATAAATCTGTTTTGGTTAAGATAGGAAAGATGAGGTATGTGAGCGTCCGAGACTTCAAAGGAAAAGTGCTGATTGATATCAGAGAATACTGGATGGACCAAGAGGGTGAAATGAAGCCTGGGAGAAAAGGTAAACGGTTTAATCCTTTTTAAAAACTGCTCGGTAAAATAGTTGATTTGCCATTTTTCAAATTGTTGACAAAAATCATATTTCAAGATCAATGCACTTGCATCAGCAGTGCTTTCTAATTGCTCTCGCTGTACTTTGATGTCATCCGCTGATCGGTCTGCGCAGCGCCACGTGAAGTCGACCACGCGGTTGTCCAGTTGTTGTCATTTGGGACTATGGTTTTTATAGTTCTGTATTCATATCATGATCGTGCCAACTAAGCATTAAGCAGTTTGTAAAGCTTCTGCTGAAAAAACTATCTTTTACACATTGTGCATGACATCTGAAAGATCCACTTATAATTAATGCAGAATTGGGAAGGAATATTCAGTTACGTAGGTAATGTCATGCTTGCTGTTGATTGGTCTGTTTTTTTGCTTTCCTCACAGGCATTTCACTGAACCCAGAGCAGTGGAACCAGCTAAAAGAGCAGATGAGTGACATCGATGATGCTGTGAGAAGAATATAAGACCTGTTTGCATTGCACAAGCAATCTTCTTTTTTAAACATTCTCATTCTGCACCTCGCCTGTGCTCTGCAAAGAAAACGTGTAAACTGGGACATTTTGTGTGTATATTTTAGATTAGGGTTTATTGAAATAATTGGTAAATGTATTCTTTTAATATTTCATGGTTAGAGTTGGCTTAGAGGAGATGGGGAGTGAATTTGTGCTTTTAATTTTCAATAAAGGTCATAGAAATAGATCACAAAGGTGTGGTTTATTCTGAATTTATCAAAGAACTTTCTCACCAAAGACTATTTAACGCAACAGCTGTATTTATCTCTGTCTCATATAATAAACAACATCTATAAGATGAACATATTTTAAATTAATTCCAGAGAAGTAAACGTTGTGGTTTTCTAGGTGGCTTACATGGAAGTGGTTTCATTGGCTTTTGGAAATGAACATTTTAAGTTATAATTCAATTCCAATTCTGGTTCATTGGCCAGTTAGCTCGGCGATAAGAACATGTGATGTAAAATTTTAAGTAACTTTTTATGTCAAATCTGAATACTTGATACAGAGATTGTATACTTAAATGACTTGCTTAAAAAATTCACTAAATAAGGGGATTCTGTTTTTTTAACCAATTTTCTCCAAATAATAATGGAGTATAATAATTATTCCAATACTTTTACTCCATAACGTTTTTGGTAAATGCCAAATTCAATAACAATTTTACGCAGATATGGACTATTTTCATAATTTCAATTCATGTTAGGGGGTTGTGAACATTTACCAACAATTATGACAGAACGTCAAGGACGTGCAGTTATACGCTTTGACCACTAGATGGCGAAAAAGTCCACAAAGTCACTTCCAAAGGCACTTATCTCAATCATTACATGCCCCAGTGTTAAAAACCTACTCTGAACTCAAGATATTCTTGAAGAGTTCTGGTAGCATTTGGAAAAGATGCCACTTCGCTGTGTCTTTATGAATACAAGATTGGCGAGGTTTTGCACATGGACAATACCAGCTATTTTTATTTTTATCAAAAGCCACCATCACCCTTCCCATCCTACTGTAATATGACTTCTCTGGTTCAAAAACAGAAATGAAGTATTTGGATGACGGCCCTCCGACAGTAACGTGAACAGACAGAGGTGTGTCAGCAGTATTCGCCTGTTGCTGTAGCAGTAACAGCTGGGCTTTCCTCGCCTGGCCAAAGCACTTCCGCTGCACCAGCTGAGAGACACTGTTTTCAGTCACTGTAACATTAGGGTGGTCAACTTCAGGACAAAATGACAGCGACTTCACATGACAGCACTCGGAAGGCAGTATTCCACTGTTAGGTGCAAACTGTAAAGTTAAATTGCACTCCTCGAGTTCACATTCCGAGCGCTGGTTCCGGTCCCAGGTATTTTTGATCACATGAATGGGTGTTGCCTGGCTGTGAAAAGCTTTCTGAACTGCAAAAATACCGATGTTACAGTCAATGCACTGAGACTGAAAGTGCTTTTCAATGTCAGTGTGATGCCTTGCAATGTGAACTCTTAGATTTTTTGCCAGCAATGTTAAATTGCATTGGCTGCAAGTGACAGTCCTTTTTGCAAAGTGTTTTGGGAGGAGAGCGGGACACTGAGGCTGCGGGACAGTGTGCGACTCACGCTGCAGAGTATCTGGTAACTGAGGGGCTGGGCGGCGGGTTTCTCGGGCTGCTGGATGGTGGGCATCTGAGGCTGCGGGGCAGCGGGCATTTCAGGCTGCAGGGCGGCGGTGGGGCTGCAGGGTGGTGGGCGTCTGAGGCTGCAAGTTGACGGGCGTCTGAGGCTGCGGGACGACGGGCGTATGAGATTGCAGGACGACGGGCGTCTGAGATTGCAGGACGACGGGCGTCTGAGATTGCAGGACGACGGGCGTCTGTGCGTCTGAGATTGCAGGACGACGGGCGTCTGTGGCTGCAGGACGACGGGCGTCTGTGGCTGCAGGGTGAAAGGCGTCTCAGGCTGGTTTGCTGAAGACTTTATAGAATGGTTGGCGATGTGCATCAGCAACTGTGCCCGACGTATCACAGTCTCTGAACAATAGCAGCAGTGAAAGTGGGATTTTGGCCGACACTTTAAATTGCATTTTACGATGGTGAAATCTGAAAAGATCGACAAATGTTCAATACATTATTTTACAAATTCAGAAATAATAGAAGGAGTAGCATACACAGTGCATTATTGGCCATGTCTAATAAACGGATAAAATATAAATTGTTAAACTTACCTAGATGTGTCACTGCCAACTGTAAGTGATTTTTAATATGGTAATACACCATCGGTGGCATGCTGGTGTACTTGCAAAACGGGCACTTACTAGTGGGTTCTTTTAACAAGTTCTCACACTTGCCCTTGGATAACACCGTTGTATGCATTTTTGCACGGGGAAACGTAACAATTAATTATAAATTAACAGGACAAAAAAAGAAAGAAACAAAAGGCTGAGCTCAGAGAATATAAACACTAATACATAATACCTAAAATAAGAAAACGAGCCTAGCAATGACAATATATCTCTAACAAGAAGCCTACAGAAATCAGGGTTTATTCTGTCTCTTAATTCGAGCTATGGCGAAGTTTCGAGAGGGCGAGCTCATTTTTCAATTACGTCACATCGGTCGAAAAATATTATTCAACAATCTGCACTTATAATACGCAAAAACTTGCCAGCTCGTCTTCCCCTCATTCTGCGATAAACAGCGGAAATGGCAACATGCTGACGCCTCGACGTCATTACTACGCGTAACCAATGAGATGGGGCATGGGCGGAACACCACATGTAAGCCCCACCCCAAATATGGCCCCGCCTGCTAACCAATGATACAAGATCGAGGCGGAGCGACACGTATAGTGCCGCCCCACTCTGCAGGCTGCTGGATCTTTTTTAATTGCGTGTTTAGGACCCAGAGGCGTGTCTTTATAAAGGAATGAATGCACCAGACCATAATGACAGTGTGAAATACATCACTTCTTTATTACAGCCATATACGGAACTCACTAAGACACTTTCACAAACACTTAACCGACGCAATGAGAGAACTACATTTTAAAGACAACTTTTGGGTAAGGTTTTATTTTAATACTTAGCCATGCCCTCGTTGCTTAGAAAATATCGAGTGTGTTATTGTTTATTTATATAATAAAAATCATAAACAATTTGTTTGATCTTGAAATTCAACAAATAGTGTCCGCGCGAGCTTTTTTGTGTTCTTCTGTCACATTTCAAAGGAAACTGGCAACATATTTGACACGCGTAACACCAACAGCACCCAAACCAACTGATGTGCTTCTAATAAACTAAACTTTAAATAGATCTAATAAACTAAACTTTAAATATATCTCTGAACACATGTTTGATGTGCCACAATGAACTGTTGACAATATTTCTGTGAATGTTGAACTTTAGTACCTTATTTGGCATAGGACGCAATGAAGGGCAAGTGAGTTTTGTTTTCTTGGCTATTATTTTGGGACATGTTTCATGTTGTGGCTTTGGATATGATGCCATGTCTGCTCCTCAGACCGATAAATTACAGATTATGTGATTGGCTCCCATAGATAATGACAGTAAACAGTCCAAAGCACCATATTTCATAAGGCTGAAGGCACATTTAGAAAATCCTTAGCAAAGTTACACCTTTTGAAACATCTGCTGCTAAGTCATGTGTTTAGTCTGGGATTACAATAATACGATTGTCTTTGCAGAATGTTGATATAACCAGCACAGCAGGATACGACAGCATTATCCAGCATTTAAATGATGGAAAAAGGACGTGCAAAGAAATCGAGGACTTTATGAAAGCCAGGTGAGATGTTGTTCAGTTACATTGTAGTCAGACTACAAGTCCTACAGTAGGAGTCCGGACTGCCAGTTTCTTCACAGCTTAACGTTGATATCCTCGCAGATAAAATCACAACATTATTAGCAACTGCATTTTGATATGGTTGTTTGCAATTCGCAGGAAGTTGGAAGTCAACTTAAAAACTGGCCAAACCGTAAATAATTGATTCAATGTTGTATCAGTGTTGAGAATAACCAATTTAACATTGTTCCATTATCAAATCAGTTATTTTTGCAACTGTATAGGGGTGTTTGTTGCAAAATTTCCTGTTTTTCATGTGAAAATGACTTGTCAGTTTGTTATGTTTCGCATACCTCATTCTTTGATGTAACAAGCTGCCTGTGACCGTTTATTGACCACCACAAACACTGGAGTTAAACATTTAAAACGTGCACATGATGCACTAGTGCGTGGCATTGCAGTGTTTCTTTAATATTTGTCTTTGTAATATTTTCTAAAAAACTTGCTAGATTTGAGAATGCGAATACATATACATTAAAAATTAACTTTTAGTATTAGCATTCCATTAAACATTAAACCTAGTCCCAGACTAACTTGATGACTTGATCAAAAATAACTTGCACTGAGATATCTTAAAATATATCAGTGCAATTGTTTTGTCTCAAGATGCACACCAGTAATGTTTATTTGTAAAGTATGTTTTTTTAAATTGACTTAAACATCCTAATTTAACTTGGGGATAGTCCTGGCTTCAGTTAATCCTTGTCCAGGAAACCGCCCCTAAAATGTTCATCTGACTTTATGACTTTCAGAGCTGCTATAGAGGAGAAATATGCCAAGGAGCTCTTGGGTTTGTCCAAGAAAGTGTGTGGACATAGTGAAATGAAGTAAGTATTAACCAATTCCTTTAAATGTCCATACATGGAGTTTAGGAGTTATTTAAAGGGCACATATGGCGCGAAAACGTGTTTTTCTGTGTCTTTGGTGTGCTATATTTTGCCCATGCATGTATTAGACACGTAAAATTGCACAAAAGATGCATTCTACCTAAAAGCGAATGCTCACACAGACCTGCCCGAAACCCCTCGTGTAACCACACCCCCACAATTCTACCTCAGTTCCTGGTATGATTTGTAAGGTGGGTGTACCTGTCAGTGCAATTGCTTTGGAACCTGATGTTCCAAGTATGGTAAGAGGTGTTACATTTCCGTCACACGCTTGCAGTTTTCGACCAATCACTACGCACTGTTCAACTGACCAATCATAGCACACCTCGCTTTACAGAGCGATGAGCTTTGTAAAAAATCAGCACGTTTCAGAGAGGCGGAGCAAAGAGGAGATACAAACATGCACGGTATGTGGAAAATACTGCGTTTTTTAACCTTAAATCATATATACACATTGCATTACATCTAAAACAAACAATAATATTTGTTTTAGCCGTGTCATATGACCACTCTGTGAGAATTGTCATCTTTTTCATACTTAGTGAAAACTACGTGCAAAAAAACTTTCAATTGTGTAGCTGAGCAGTACGACTATTCCAAGTGAACATCCATCTGTCTGTATATTTTCTTCAGTATTTCAACAACCATGCACATAACCAAAGATAACAGATATTAATAAGATGGGGCACTGCTGTTACTATGAATAAGGGGAATTGCAATGCTGAACATGGCCGGTACAACAATATTAATAGTTTGACATATGAGGTCATTTCACATATGAGATATTCTTGGCAAAAACAGATCCTAACCAATAACGCTGCAGACCGTCTTTGCGCTGGTCACATGTTTGTAGTTGGTTTGTGGTTATTTGCTTGTTCTCTTATGAAAGAACTGATGACTTGTGTCAGCAATTTGACGATCATTTATTCCCATAAAACGCAGAAAGTCAGTTATTCAACAATGTTTTGTTTCTTTTAGCACCCTGAAACGATCGCTCGACGTTTTCAAATTACGTAAGTCCTTTGTTTGAGCATTTCGAGTTTGTCGTTTGTTATCCCATCACCTCACTTACGTTTTAAACGCATATCTTCGCAGAAACAGAAAATGTGAGTTTGTCTCATCTCCATTTGGCCCAAACCATGAGAGAAGAAGCCAAAAAATTAGAAGATTTCCGAGAGAAACAAAAGGAGACCCGAAAGAAGGTAAGACGCACAGCTAGCATTTCACTCGTCGATTTCTACGAACCAATTATTATAAAAAAGGGTCTTTCTCCAGGTAGAGCAGCAAATGGATGCGCTTCACAAGCAGAAGGTGGCCCAATACAAGAAAACCGCTGAAGTAAGTATTCATATAAGAGCTGGTAAAAGAGTGCATTGGTACATTATATCCTTTGAGGGAAGTATATATGTTCTGAAGCAGTGCCATGAGGGAAGTGAATAAGAGCACCTGATTTTAGATCTACTGAATGGGAAGTGATCAGTGTTAAATGGCGTTGTTCATTAAAATAGAAGCTTCTCATTCAAACGTAAGTAAAAGTGATGAAAGGTTTCAGGTGAATAAGCTAACCTTGCATTTAAATGAATACTAGAAACTTCAAGAGTGATTTTATTGAACTTTGTTGATACTTTGTATTGCTGTATGATGCCGTTTTGTAGTGTTTCTGTACTGTTTAGTTGAGTTCATGACTGATACATGAACTCATGATGAGTTAAATCATTGGCGACCCCTATTCTTTTACATAACCTTTCAGGTCGTAAAATCATATAAATAGATCAATAATGAAGTTATAAAATAGTGGAAATGGAAGAAGGATAGTTATGTAGTGCCTAAAAAAGGCAGTTTTTTCACTAGATTACAGATCTTTTTTTAAAACCGTATTTTTGGACATTTATAAACTTGTTATATTTGACTTTATATTTGTCTACAAAACTGATTTCAAACGCTTAAGTCTTTAACTTCACACTTATAAAATGTCTTCGAGCTCAACAGAAACGTACATTCAAGTTGTCCAAACATTTGCAATGTACATTTATGATGCACACACAATGTTTGTTGTGTACTGACCAAGTCTAGTATTCAATCTCAAGACGTTATGATATGACATTTTCAACTGGTGCTTTTTAAAGGCGAAGAAGACCTATGAGCAAAAGTGTCGAGATAAAGAGGAAGCAGAACAGAACATGAACAGAAACGCCACCACCAGCAGTTCCAAGCAGCAGGAGAAGGTGCACATATCAAACTTCAACAGTGTGACTTGTGTTGTTGCCAGTGTGACCGTTGCAAGAATCTTGCTTTCGTTTGCTTCTTCTCTAATATACAGATTCAGTTGGCAAGAAGGCGCCACCCATCCGTTACCGTAGTTACTCATCTTTTTTTATGGGGAAAATATACCCAGTTTTTATTTAGTTAAAAAAAGAAAGAATATGAACATGCAACAATCAGTTGCATTACTGAATTACTTGCAGACATGTACAGTACATGCACATTGAAATGCATATTTCATATTTCACTGTATTTTCCCCACTGAAATGAACGTGTAACTATACTCATTTTACTTGTTTGCCTTCACGTCCCCAGTGCTGTATTACATCCACATTGCAGTATCCTTTGTTCTTTTCCTGGCTTTATGCATCTGCATTTAAGCTTTTTAAAAGACGATTATTAAGGTTTGACCTAGATTTAGCCGTTTACTTCCAACAGTTACTATTATACATGGACAGAAAGGCAAATGGGCCCAATGTCTCTCTAGAGAGCATAACATTCATGGCAAATGAGTTATTACAGCAAAACAAATCATTCAGGCCACTTATGTGTCCGGGTGACTGCCAGAGCATGTACAGCTCTATGAATCATTGTAAAACATGTCGGCAATGTTGCATTTGTGATGCCCTGAGGACAAGACTATTGAGCTGCTGAAAGACTAGAAACCTTTGCAATGAGTCAACCATCAGTCTTTATTTGTTTAGAGGGCCAAAATAGGGAGCTGGAAACATTGCTGTATTTAGAACATGGCTAACAGTGACAGATACTATATCTGAGATACAACTATACTATACATTCTGATGTAGATGTGAATGATCATACATTGATGTTGTGCTGTAATATTGTCACTCTCTCATACTTTCAGCTGTATGCTAAAACGCAACAAGCCAAGCAGGCCGCAGAGGAATCAGGTTAGGAATGGATACATATTCACAACATATGTTCACAATGATTTTGCCTTTTTATAAAATGAAGAATTGAATACATTATGATACATTTTCCTACACATGCAGTAACGCAGAGTTCAACCTTATGAGTTACATAAACAATAATTTATGATGAAATATCATTCTTATTCATGATCTTTTATTTCAAATGAACGTATTTAAAAAATAAAATACAAACTTGCGAGCCGTTTCAGAAGATAAACATACAACATCATTTAAAGGCTGATTTGAAAATGTTCTGTTTTTTGTTCGTTTAAATAATAGACAGAATATACAGTCATAATGTGTCTACGTTGGGGAAGATAAGAGAGGAATGGTTGAACGAGCATGTCAAAGCATGCGAGGTAAGCAAGCCCCAGCCTTCAACACATGTCTCAACACTTGATATCACAAATAAAGTCGAGTGATAATAAACCGCTACACACTCGTGTCAGATCATGTCAAGTTTGTTACTTCCTGCAAGCTCTGTTAAAACTGATATTAACTCTTTAGAGGTCAAACAGAAATCCCAAGACTCCTATTTAAGGCACTTAAAAAAGTTTAGAAAATCCTGCATTTACAAAAAGGCTTATTTTGTTATTTTTCATCAAGTTGAATAATAATCATATTTTGTCTGAAATGGCAGTAATGTTTACTATGCGGAAAGATCACTTGATAAGTAAACCTATTTTACCTAATAATCTGAACGTATAATCAATATAATACAAATTCAATATAAATAAAAAATAGCAAATGTAAAATATCATCGATTGTCTATTATAAGAAGCAGGTGATCTTTATGAGACCACACCTCTGTACCACTTTGACATATGTGCGAGTGAATGTTTTTCTGTTCTCTCAGTTCTTTGAAAAACAGGAATTAGAGAGGATCAACAGCTTGAGGAATGTAGTGTGGATTCATCTCAACCATCTCTCCGAGCAGTGTGTCACCAGCGATGAGGTAACTTTAACTCTGAAGAATCATTTACGTATAGGAACACCATATCTAACTTTACAGCACTCGTTTGACTGTGTGTTTATCTGACACAGCTCTATGAGGAAGTGAGGAAGTCACTGGAACAGTGTGACATTCAAGAAGACATAGAGCATTTTATCAACCTCAGAAGAACCGGCGACAAACCACCAGGTATTGTGGCAGGAACCTATCACAACCGCTCCTTGCAATGAATGTGCGTTTTGTATGTCGAGCGTCCCTTTGCCACAACGGAAAACTGGTGTTGTTATATCTGCTTGTTGGGAAAAGTGTTAACGGTACTATTAACTAACATGTTTTATAAGATAATCAGATGACCTAGATATTTGTTTTTTTTGCCCTTTTATTCTATTTTAAATATGAGATGAACAATGAAGAGCTTAGATTTCAATCTGCATATTTGATACTATGAGACCTGTTTCTGAATGTGACATTCGACAAAGCCTATTGTGACTTTAATCCCCTGTTTTAAAGGAACAGTTCACCCAAAAAGAAAAAATTCTGTCATAGGGGCGTACTGATACATTGCAATACATGATACTGGGTTTACGATTACGATCGTGTCACGATATTCATAAAAATAATACAATGAAATTCAAAAAACAGATTTACTTCCAAGACATTCCAGAACAATTAAAAAAATTTACAAGGCTAAACCTGAAATGGAAAATAGTAATAGTAACAATAAAACGTTACTTTTGTCTTGTAATACGTCATATAAAAATATATTACGACATCTCTTCTCTGTCATTATTTACTCACCCTCACGGTTTTTTCGGCACGCAAGTTCGTTATTTTAAATGTAGACACGCGGCAGGCGTTGGCGCTGCATTGAGATGAAAATAGTTCCGAATGCCGAAAGTAGTGCGGCTCGTGTTTTCCGCGCGGTTTTAGACGCAAAATGTGAATCGCCCCGAAGACTTTCTTTACGCAGGTTTGAAACGACATGAGGGTCAGAACATGACTAGTATTTTCAAGCGGAACTTTTTTGGTGCGCTGTTTCTTTAAATCAGTTTTTTCAATGGTCTGTCAGCGCTGTTATGTTTACTACGCTGATCTTTTCGCAGCACCCATTGCATATGAGAACTTCTACAACAATCAGAGAACCGCTCCTGTCCGAACGGCTACCACAGCTACCAGGTGACCCCTCGCCCCTCACACTCCAGCTCGGACCCACAAATCTGCTTTGAATGTTATTTGAATTTCTTACTTCATTGTAAACTTTAACGTGAGCTTATACTGTGTTTTATTCCAGGAGGGCGGGCGTACCTCTACCACCAACTGCAGGAGGTATGAATACATTTTCAGCGTATCGACTTATACATTATTTTCTGCATGTTTAGTCAATTCATATTATATAAATATTGTGTCTGTCGTCCTCTAGATGATGCGTTGTATTCAAGTGTAGAGCCCGGCTACAGCCTAATACGATACTAATAGGAGCACAACCTGGTAAGAATGCTGGAGGAATGTCATGTTGACATACAATTTACAAACAAGGAAATTCATTGGACCGAGTGTTATACAGTGATTTCCTTGAGGAAATATTCCGTGCATTTTAATCTTTTTTTTTTTTTAACAGCGTTGTAGGCCCATCTGCAGCTCAGCATGGATACAGTCAAGGCTTTTGTGACTCAATATTTCACAGAGAGCTAACAGAGCACATTGAGTTATGCTGAAACCAGCTTATGTCTGGTGGTCACAACATACTTCAGTCTGGTATGAAGGGGTGTGCCTAACCCTGGATGAAAAAAACTTGTGTAAATATGTTTTCAAGTGACCTTTAAGACTAAATGTTATCACTACATTGATGACATCACACAAATGTATAAATGAATGTCTTTATTTACAGTTTGACATCGGCACATATTAAGACAGAAGTGTGTGATTTCTGCATCACTGGTGGAACCAAACTGAACTGTTTTTCATCAAGACGCTATTTAACTCTGATTTTTGCCAGCGTTTCTGAAATGTTTGTTTCCCCCACTCAAGTAGATAGGACTGTGGTCTTAATATGACGGAAATCGCTGCTCGGAGGGCCACTGAGTGGCACGACTTCCTGAAACAGACTTTGGCTTTAGGTCGGGACTTCCTTGTTTGTCCAAACAATGGAAAATGTAGGAATTGTCATTATTTTTACAGTTTGGTGCTGCTAGTGGCACAGAAGTTACACGCAGCAACTTTACAAAGGCTACAAAATATAATTTATTTATAGTGTCATTACAGTCTTGCACCACTGGATTCATTGCCTTAATAAATGTATTATTTAAACTTGTGAGGTATGTCATCATTATTCGTCTATTCTTCATTGAAGAGTGTCATATGAGTCAAAGGAATAGTTCACCCAAAAATCATTTACAGACCTCATGTCATGCCAAACACAAGATGTTTTGAAGAATGTTGTTATCCAAAAACATTGACCCTTACTGATAACCATTATACTGACGCAAAACCACACGAGACGTTTCTCAAAATATCTTCTATATTAGGTGAACTCTTTAAGAATGCTGATTTAGAATGGCAGGACTGTTCAGTCCTCACTAGGAACCCAAAGGAACCTACAAGAACCACTTGGCGTGTGAGATGTAAATGCCTTTCCGTGAGGGAAAACCTTAGTCTTTACAGTACTGTGTTCTCTTATTGAGATCTTAAAGCAGACACCATTCGTCTCCCCAAGATCCGATTTGACGAAAGGGTTTTCTGTAACCACCCGAAGCCCACGGAAAGCCCCGAACACGTTCACCCTCTCTGTGACCGGTGTCACCTGCTGCTTCGAAGAAACCTCCAAACTCTCGTTCGGAGTCAGATCTGACTCTTCTCCCAGCGGTTGAGGAGTCCATTCATTTTGGTCCAGCTGAGCCTCAAGCTGCTCCAAGTCCAGCTCCACAAGTTCATCATCGAGCCTGAGCCGCTTGCAGTCTGTCTCGTAGTCCGGTCTTGTGTCCTCAGCATCATCCCCTCCAGCTTCTTCGCAGAGAAGATCGCTCCAGCTGGACCACAGCTGCCGCTTGACTCCTGATGCCGGGTCAGTGCCGGTCGAGTCAGTTAAAGATGTATAAGACGGCTCGGATTGGTCCTCTCGTGTCAGCAGGGAGATCCAGGCATGTTGGGATCCAGTAGAATGGCCCTCTGTTGTCTCAGTGTTTGTTTTTGGTGTCGATGTTGTCACGTGGTGCGAAGATGATTCACTCTGGTGCGATGCTGTGAAGACCTAGAAAGGAAGTCGAAACGACAAATGGTCACATGTGGGTGACATCGACAGAATATGGATATCTTGATGCCATAATGATGCTGTTCACAAGTGTGTTATTGTTTCATCCTGGAAGGGTGAACATAGCTTACGATTAAAAACCTGGACATTTTACTTGTATGTTTTATGGAGAAGTCATGCAAAGTGCATTTGTTGTAAAAGATGCTTTACATCAAGTATGGTGGAGTAATGCTCCGCCTGTTCAGTTAGCTTTCTCAGCTGGGCGTTCGCATCCCTCAGGGCCGAGATTTCCTCCTGCTTCCTCCTGAGTCGAGCGTGAAGCTGTGGGAAACAAAACCGCTAGTTTTTACTTTTTAGTAATACACTTAAGTCAGGCATGTTGTGACTCATTGTCAAGAAATACATCTGAATAGATTCTCAGTCGTTTAAATAAAATATATGGATTTACTGACACAGTGTGTCTGAGGATAATAATCATTTCTCTGATGTGAGTCACTAATAGAAAAACAGAAGTTGTGGTAGGTTATGTCACATCGGACATTTTTCACAGTGTGAATGTCCGCAGCTACCGCATGTGAATTTGTCTCTGGATTTTGCAGTTCCCCATGTTTTCTAATACTGAAGAGGAGTATAAACATTTAAAGGAACAGGTCACCCCTACATGTGAAAAACGTCTTTGTTTTGAGGAACCCAGAGAAAGATTTTTGAAAGAATGCTTGTAACCAAACAGTTCTGGGGCACCTTTGGCTACCATTGTCATTTTTTATATGGTAGTCAATGGTGGCCAAGAACTGTTTGGTTACAAGCATTCTTCTAAATATCTTTCTCTCTGTTTATCAGCACAAAGAAATGTATACAGTTTTGAAACAATTTGAGGGTTGGGGTGAACTTTCAAAAGATTCAAAAGGTTTTGGTCACTATATCTTCCATTGAGCTGGAACGGTGTTATTTTAACATTGACACTTAATCAATTATTAAGAGGACCTGATCACCTGTCTGTTCAGCTCTAGAGAAGTATCCAAGTCTCTGTGGTCTGGAATATCAAACGTAAGTAAATGTGTGTCTGCAGATGGACGTTGCTCTGTCAATAAGAAAGAATAATGTCAACGGTTATAAAAATATCATTACATCCCTTTTCTACGGGATGTAATATGATAACATATAGCAATATGTTATCATATTGTCCGTTTTCAGAATTAATTTATTGCATTTAGCCCCAAACTATCGTCTATATATATAACTTGTGTCTCACCTGCGCTGAAGTACCAGCAGATCTTCAGTATATGATTGGTTGACTGGAGCGTCTCCGTCATTCTGCTGATAAAATTAAACAAATTAAATAAAACGCCTATGAACAATCTTAAACGTATTGATTATGCCACAATAGTTTTACCACAAGATAAGACAGATGAGTGTAAGAGCAGGTCTGCATGATGATGAACCGATGCTGAAAGTGAGCGAATGTGAACTCATTTCTGCGGTCAACGCTGCGGTGACGTCAGAGCGCGGCGGTTGCCGTCAGGTGCGCGCGTAGCGACGCGTGCCTGGAGTCCGCGCGCTTCAGAGCGCTCGTTTATTCAGCGCCAAGTTCTCCAACTGTCGACATTGTTTGATGTCGGAAACCTTGACAAAGGTCTTTATGCTTTTCAAACGCCCGGTTTTGATTAACTTAACAATTATATTTTATATCACCAAACTACCTGTGTAGGTACACAAGCTACGTATTTTTGGTCATTATTTGATTAAAATATCTTATTATATTTCAAGTTTTGTCTTTATCTAATTCTAATATAGACTATATTTCACTTATGTATATTAGTACGTCGACACAATTAATATAAAGATTTTTTAACATAATAATAAAGGCTTTTGTAAAGTGCACTTTTTAACAGTGATGTATACGAGCATATGTAGTGTCTGTGTATACGCAACATTGTTCTTCTACACCAGTGGTCCTCAAACTTTTTTGGCTTAAGTACCCCTTGACCAGACAACAACATGTTTCCTTAAAATTCAGTGAAATGAGAGTCAAACAGTTATATCTAAATGTATTAGTATTCATTTTTATTATTTTTTGCGTGTCCTAGGTCACATAACACCTTTCCAATCCGGAAAAGATTCAATCGGATCTACTCTGAGCTAGTTTGGGATTTCATTTCATCCGGGATATTCATTCGTAGATTTAAATCGAGAAGCTCCTCTTCTGCACTGCACCCGTCCAAGTGATACCGTGAGTTACTTTCACACAAGTGAGTGTCAATGCAGTACCTTTTTGAGAACCACTGTTCTACAGCATCAGTGTGAAGAACCTTTTGCGGTTATTTTTAAGTTTCAGCAATAAAACGCTTCCTTTCAGGAAGTCACTAATGCACAGTTGTTCATTATTTAGTTTTATAGCGTCTTGGGCTTTTAGAGCAGTAATAGAGCAGAGGATTAATCGATCGCTGTGAAAGGCCTACATGACGGTATCATACATGTACTGAAGACTGATGATTTAAAACCCACCGACAACCACATACATCATATTTAAGTTGCACTTTTGGAGCTTGTACATCATTCTAGTTTACGTACTAAGTTATGAATTATGGAATGATTTCAGATGACTTAAATGTCATTATTAATTCATGTTCAAAACAACTTCAAACGGATTTTATGGGGCGTTTTCCCAGACAAGGATTAGTTTAAATCAGGACTAGGCCTAGTTAAATTAGGATATGTAAGTCAATTTAAAAAACTCATTTTAAAAACAACTTTCAGGCCTGCATCTTGAGACAAAACAATCACACTCATATATTTTAAGTTATGTCAGTGCAAGTTGTTTTCGATCAAGACACCTCCACGTTTAAGTTAGTCTAGGACTAGGCTTAAGCCCTGTCCGGGAAACCGCCTCTATGTGTTATAGTATCTATTTAGATTTACATAGTCATTTAGCAGACGCTTTGATCTAAAGCGACTTACAAGTTGGGTAAACAATGGAAGCAATTGGAACAACATAGAACAACAAAAAGCATAAGTGCAATAAAACATGTCTCACAAAGCCTACTACAGTTTTTCTTATAACTGTGTAGAAAAGATACAGAAGTCAGAAATGATCGGTCAGGTGTTGACGGAAGAGATGTTTTCAGCCGATTCTTAAAGATGGCCACAGAATCTGCTGGTCTTGTAGCAGCAGGCAGATCATTCCACAAATGTGGAACCGATCCAGAGAAGGTTCTTGAGAGCGATTTCTTACCTTTTTGGGATGGCACCACAAGACGTCATTCGTTTGCCGAGCGTGAGGATCTGGCGGGTGCATAAGTCATAGTAAAGTATATTGTGGAATAGTCAATCTGAAGAATGCTGTGAGATATCATACCCCAAGTAAACATCTGTGAAATGTTCCACTCAACCTGCAATCGTTATATTTTGATGTCATTATATTTAAATATTTATCCAGGAGTCCACACCTCAACTACATAATGAGAAAAAATTTGATCTCACTTTCCAAGTCAGTGGAATGGTAAAAGACTTCACTTTGAATTGAATGTGTCTATGGAAATAATACATCTTAACCACTTAGTTATGTTTACAGGAACACAATAAAAATATAATTTAATACTAATTTACTTGTATCAATAACAAAACAATTACATTGCATTCCTCACAGCCTACAGTAACCCATCCTATCATAAAAGAACACCACAAGTATTTGTGTGTGTTAAAATATTTTTATTCTGGTTTGGCAATTTACAAGCTAACGCTTCTTTGAGGTTTGTAAACACATGATGTAGTCTTTTCATTATCGTATACAAAAAGCACCACATCAGAGTCTGTTATCTGACTTTATCAGCTCTATGATCATCTGTATGGTCTTCTCATCTAAAGAGAAAACAAATATTCAATAATGAATCAAACATTGCCAGTGATAAATCTGCACCATAGATATTTACAGTTATTTAACATTTCTAGCTAAATGTATGAAATACCTTCCAAATTCATTTTGGGGTCGGCCAGTTTCCTCTCCAGGAGGGAGTCGATCAGCTTGCGGAGGTGTTTGAAGATAACACCAACTCTGACCGGAGCCTGATGGGAAATGGAACAGTTTTAAGCGAGATAAGCGAGTTATCTTATTGTTCGGCAAACCATTTCTGGATGCATCGGTGCACCTGCCTGTAAGGCGATCATTGCAAATCATACAACCATCTGAACAAAAATAACCCATGACAAACCACATATTCATTCAGAAGCTCTCACTGACCTGGAAGTAGATCCATCCGTCCAGAGAAATGAGTCTCTCACGGTGCTGTACGTCAATATCGCCTCCGAACAACAGCATTGATAAAGGGGAGATCAAGGTTGTGTCTCTAAGAAACACTCTGGAGTATTTCACCTGTGGGCAAGACCAGAAAATATCTCATTGCCACATCTATTCTGATCTCATGGGGTATTTATTCATTCAAAACAAGACTTAAACTCATCAAAAAATGTCGATTCAAAGCACCTTTTCCTGGAAGAGGAGCCAGCCGTGAGTCTGCAGGAAGCGGTTCACTGAGGAGGGGTGAACGTTTGCCTTCCCCTGAGCCGTCTCCACCACACACATCACACGCTCCTGAACGTCTGGAGAGGGAGAGCAGAGAATACGGCCCACGTTGTCGTATAGACCCGCTGCGAGCACGGCGCTAAGAACAGAGATGTCCTGCTTGGAGAGCGGACCCGGGGCTTTAGAGTCCGAGCCGGGCCGAGAACGATGAGCTCTGCCAGTCTTAGAAGCAATGAAACCAGCCTGCTCCACCATCCTGATGAGTTCCTGCTTTACACCCTGATAAGAAATTAATACTGGTTGGTTATTGATATAAAAGTGACATAAGGTCATCCAACAGCAAATTGTGAAAGACAGCATGACAAGACACATACAAACTTTGATCAAAATCAAGGTTATCACAGAAAAAACATATCACACTTTTTCTAGGGGTTTCTCCGGTTTTGCAAAAAAAAAGGAAATTGAAACAAATTTGGGAAACATATTGTTAGTAGTTCAAAATTCATAGAATAAAACAAAAATAATAATTTTACCTAAACACATACCTATAAATAGTAAATTAAGAAAAACTGCAAACAGTCTTTGAAATGCTCTTTTAATAAAAAAAATTTCAGCGGATGTTCTTTTTACTTGATGGTTACATCACTTTATCAGAATTAGGACTTTCTCAATATTAGATTTTTACTACACAATTATCATTGTCAAAAGGATTTCAATATCTGAACGTTTAAAATAAATAAAAATAAGTTTCATTTATCTTTTATTTTCTTTATTTTGCGTCTTCTTTTCTTTTGTCCAATGAATTAAACTCAAAATAAAAGCTCTTAAAAGCAATTTGCTACACAGGTGCCAAACCACCGCCTACTATATTGGAGTGTCAACCAAATACTGATACTGAAAAATATATGATATTATCATATGTGTGTTATTACAATATCAATAATCACAGTTATTGTCAATAACCGTATATTGCGAAACCCAAATCAACATAAATACAAAAACTGCATTGCAAAGGTTTATAAAAACTTTTGTCATTGACCCTTTAAAAGAAACATCTCATTTCTGTTTGCACACATGCAGCTAATGGAAAAACAGACATTTTTGGATTATCAATACACTTCAGGGGAATAAAAAAGTGAGTATTTTACCTCCATGGTCATGAGGGCGGTGCGGTTCAGGAAGTGTTTCCTACAGTAGGTCATCTCAGTTCGCGTTCCTTCACTTCGTGCAATCTTCCACCTGTAAACCCATCAGCAGCATCAGTACGAGGATTTTGATTTATTCATGTTTATACCACACAAGTGTTATTAGGTGAGGATGTGTGATGTCGTTTTACCCGAGGTAAGCGTTGTAGATGGTCATGTGATCCGAGTGGGCGACTGCAAGAGCAAATTTAGCCAGGTTGGCTTCGTCCTTTTTGCTCATTGGAGTAGAGAAGGGCGACTTCTCTGACATGGCCGCCGCTATAGTGGCCTGAAAAAAGTTCACCCAAAAGTGAATATCTTTATCAATTATTCACCCTTGTGTCATTTCAAACCTGTGTGACTTTCTTTCTTCTGGGGAAAACAAAATAAGATATTTTGAAGAACGTGGGTAACCAATCAATTTGTCCCCATTGACTCAGTCATATGCAGGTTTTGAACGACATGAGGGTGAATAAATGATGTTTTAGCTAACATCAACCATCACTCACAATAGGTTCAAGGCAACCAAAAATAGCGCCAAAGATGAGCATCTTCCCGATCTTGACGTTGACAGGCAGGGTTGCCAGGTGATGACCGAGCGGTGTGAGGGTGTGGCTATCTTGTTGACAGGCGCCGATCTTCCTCAGCAGACTGACAGCGTTGCACACGGCCTGCTGCTGTGGGGGGTCCAGAGCTTGACACAGGAAACTCTCTGGTGAACCGTATTCACACTTCTGTTAAGACACAGAGAAGTGATAAATAAGACACTGGGGTAAATGTGTGTTCAAGCTTCATAAAAACAGAAATGAGAAAAAAGCCTTTAACATATTATATTAAGTACAGTAAATATTTATTTTAAAGTGGTCATACAACACAGCTTAAACGAATATTATTGTTTGTTTTAGATGTAATGTAATGTGTACACACGATTTAAGGTTAAAAAACGCTGTATTTTCCACACACCGTGCATTTTGTATCTCCTCTTTGCTCCGCCTCTCTGAAACGTGCTGATTTTTTACAAAGCTCATCGCTCTGTAAAGCGAGGTGTGCTATGATTGGTCAGTTGACCAGTGCGTAGTGATTGGTCGAATACTGCAAGCGTGTGATGGAAATGTAACACCTCTTACCATATTTGGAACATCAGGTTCCAAAGCAATTGCACTGACAGGTACACCACCTTACTTGCGTATACACTTGGGTGGTCTTAGTCAAATCATACCACGAACTGACGTAGATTTGTGGGGGTGTGGTTACACGAGGCGTTTCAGGCAGGTCTGGATTAGCCCTCGCTTTTAGATAGAATGCATCCTTTGTTCCGGCACTTACATTTTTGCTATTTTACGCGTCTAATACATGCATGGGCAACTTATAACACACCAAAGACACAGAAAAACTATAATTTGCGCCATATGACCCCTTTAAATAATACAGTGTGTTAACAGTGAAATAAAGAGAAAAATCTGTTCTGTGGAGAATAAAAAAAATACATAACATAATATGAAGGCAAAGCTCCTCCAAGGGCACCCTCAGGATCTCAGGTATGGAGTAGTCTATGAAGCTATCAAACCTGGAAAATAAATCTTCACACGGTTACTAACATCCCAACGTGTCACATTATAACAGAGACCGAGAGTCACAAGGTGGTGTGTACCTAAATTTGGGATAGAGGCGAAAACAGAAGCCCTCTCTGACACGCCCCGCCCTGCCTTGTCTCTGCAGGGCGCTAGCTTTACTCACAAATGTCTCCACGAGAGAGCTCATCTGACTGCTTTCGTGGTATCTAAGACAAGAAACCAGAAATAGATTATAACCACAACACTAAAAGACCAAACACATCAAGTTTATCAACATGGTATTTCCTGTCATATCTATACAGCAGATCTAACGTAAAGCGTTTGACCCCTGCTCACCGATTTTCTTTAGTTTTTCCTGTGTCGATGACAAACACAACATCTGGAATAGTTACGCCTGTCTCAGCGATGTTTGTAGATAGCAAGATCTTTAATAGAATGTTAAAAAACAATAGTATGTTAGTGTAACATTTTTCAAAGGAGTTAGTGATGCAAAATAATTAAGACATGTTAAAAATAAGCTGCTACTTCTGTAATGAACTGTTGAGTCAAATAATGCACATTGCATTTTGGGACACAGTGTACAGTGCAATATGCCCTGTTGCAAACCGCACATTTGGAAATGCATACATAAAATCGATGTAGTACATACTGCAGAAATAATACAGTATTATGGTAGTACGGTAGTCTAAACTCCAATACACTACAGTACCTTCCTGACTCCAGCAGGGGGCACTGTAAACGCAGCAGACTGGTCCTGAGACGATAGCGTGGAGTGAAGAGCTACCAGCTTGTATCTAGAAGCAAATGTCCACTAAATATAAAATGACCAAAACAATAAAAGATTCATGTCAAAGTATATGTCTATCATTAAAGGCGGTGTGTTTTGAAGCAAAGTTACCTGTCCTTTGAGCTGAAGCGCCTGTCTGTGGTCAGCAAATCATACAGCTGTTGAATATGAGCCAGGCCTGGGAGGAAGATGAGAACTGCACCTTCCACATCACGAAACTGAGGCGACTTGTCTGAGGTCGTGAAACAGAAGCACTTCATTTATTCATCAAATCTACAAAAGCTTAGGGGGGTAATTGAAATCCTTTTATATGAACTAATATACGGCTTCGTCGGACACACGTGCCTAACTTCCGTTCTGTGTTCGTTTATCGGTCAGGCTGGTGGCTAATAATATAACTATTTAAATCAATTTACCTTAATATTAACTTATGTTAATATTTGATTGTATAATATTTGTATAATCAAACAATTTGTTGAAATCCAACTTTGTCGCATTTAAGTTTAGCCAAGTAACGGTTCTTCTACTGGCGACCCAAAATAATACTGGCTTGACATACTTTTAACTTGCTAGCAAATGTAATTTGCATGTTATTTCTTTTGCTTTTTATCAGAAATCATCCGCAGGGACTCCATTCTTTGCATATATATATTGGAAGTTAAAGGGATAGTTCACCCAAACATGAAAATTCTGTCATCATTTACTCACCCTCATGTCATTTAATACCTCTGTAAATGACTTTGTTCTGATGAACACAGAGAAGGATATTTGGACGAATGTTAGTAATTTACCGTTCCGGGACATCATCGACTAGCACAGTAGGAAACATTCAATGGTAGTCAATGGTGCCCCATAACTGTTTGCTTTCCCAAATTCTTCAAAACATCTCATTTTGTGTTCAACAGAACCACAAAAAATACAAACATGTTTGCTAATTGCTAACATTCTTTCAAATATCTCCTCCTGTGTTCATCGGAACAAAGAAATGTATTCAGAGTACATGATGACAAAATCTTATTTTTGGGTGTACTATCCCTTAAGTTTAAGCGTGCATACGCAGTAACGTTTCTTTATGTCGTTGCTTTAAATCCATCTGTCTATACAGAGGTGCACGCTGAACTTTGATCTGTGTAGACGTGTGTTATTTTACCCAGGTATGCCAGCAGGTCTAGAATCAGATCCATGTTGATTTTATTGGGGTTCATGTACTGCAGGACACGGCGCGTCCGACTGCTGAAGTGATCAAACTCGGGTCCTAGATCACAACCTGAGCCAGAATCCCTCAAGATAACCTCCTACACAGAACAATTACATGTTAACTTATCTTTAAAAAAAAAATGTTTTATGATAAATCCCGTAAATGATCGAGTCGGTACAGGATTCACTCCAGAACCTGATTTAGAAAATTTGGTTTGCAGTCGTCTCTTTCGTAAAAAGATATGACACACAATAGGTAAGAGCTGTAGATTTTGTCATCTGTGCAAACCTGGTGCTGAATAGTTTTTCCTCCTTTCTGTGTGATGCTGATGTTCACCTCCTCTTCTTCTTCCACAAACTTCTGACTGTACTCCGAGTCCTGCTCCAGAACATAGCCGGTCTCCTCCACGATATCATCCAGGTGAAACACCTACAACCGCAATTTACTAACTTGGCTTATTGCACTTCGCTTTTTTGGAATTTAGTCAAGGTTGTAACAAAATAAGTGAAGTATATTTGGCAATATTTAGCTGCTTAGTCTTGCCTCCACAGGGAATGTTCTGCCTGGTATGGTGACCACTGGACAGCGGTTAAAGTAGTTGGCAAACTTTTGGCAGTCGACCGTAGCGCTCATCAAGATCAGCCGCAGGTCGAGCGCTTCTGGACGACTTCTTTGAGTATAGTGAGGAGAAAATCTGACTGTACACTGCGCTCATGAACCTACAGAAAACGATAACATCACACTGAATATACTAAGTCTAGAACCAGGTTTTGAAGTTGTAAATAGCTTGGTTTCCTTAAAGTATTTAGAGGTGAAAAATATTTTCATAAAAATGTCCATAAGGGGTTTCTCTTCATTTATTGTAATGCATCTTAATGAATAGTTTACACAAAATCCTGTCATTATTTATTCACCTCATGTCACTCAAAACCTGTATATGACTCTTTCTTCTGTGGAACACAAAAGAAGATATTTTGAGAAATGTCTCAGTGGTTTTGTGGCCATACAATGAAAGTCAACGGGTGTCAGTGTCGTGTGTTTATCAACTTTCTTTAAAATATATATTTTTGTATTTAGCAGAAGTCACACAGGTTTGAAATGGCATGAGGGGCAGTGAGAAAAAAAAAAAAATTCTGGGTGAACCACCCCTTTACACCAGCACAGACACAGTGCTCTTAAATGCAATTCTGGTATTCAAGTGTATACGCCTATATTTGTGTTAAGTGAAGTGGTGATGTTTACCTCATCCACGATGATGTGCGTGAGGGAACTAAGGAGCTGATCCTGTTGCAGTTTTCGCAGTAAAACTCCAGTAGTGCAGTACAGCAGTCGTGTTGTCTCCCCAGAGCGGTTCTCCATCCGGATTTGATATCCACACAGTGAATTCTGCAATTCAAATTATGATACCGTTTAGTCATGACATCAATTTGTAGACCAGCCGGGAGGTATAATTTGACTTATATTTTTGATTAAACTTATGAAATTTAGCGGCATCTAGCGGTGAGGTTGCGAAATGCAACCAACGACTCTCTCCACCCCTTGCCCTCCCTTTCGAAGCACTACATGTGGCTGACACAGAACTAAGATGTCAAAACATTTTCGCTCCTTTAGCGAAATTTAGGAAACGCCCTGTCCGTTTAGGGTTACTGTAGAAACAACATGATGAATTCCATGTAAGGGGACCCACGGTGTGTGTAGACAGAAACAGCTCATTCAAAAGAAATAAAAACATAACCCTTTATTATGTCAGGTCTTTCCCTCCGAAGACATAGTTATGTATGTTATATTGCATTTCTGTCAATAGATCCTCCAAAGAATTACACACACAGCATCTTTAAGAAGATATCTTGTAATCTGACCTTGCTTCCTGGTCCCTCCTCACTGCCCAGCTCCTGCGACACCCTGCTGGCCAGACTCATGGCTGAGATCCTCCTGGGCTGCGTCACCACCACATTGCACGGCTGAGCGCCACCTCCACCAGCCAGGAGATCCTCCAATATAAATTGAGGAATCTGGGTGCTCTTCCCGCTTCCCGTCTCTCCGGCGACAACCACCACGCGGTGCCGCCGCAGAGCATCCAGCACCTTATGGCGGTGCTGAAAGACGGGCAGCTGTTGCCTGTCCGCCAGCAGTCTGCGAGCTACAGCCGAGCCTTGCAGTTTGAGGAACAGCCTCCGGGACGCCTCCTCCGCCACGAGGCCTTGTCCACGCTGGGGCTCAACGTCCTCCTGCATGTCCAGGTTCTCCCAGGAGTCTTCTGGTTCGTCTCCAGCGTCCCGGTGGCTGTCCTGCGGGTCGCCCTGTGGTTGGTTGCCCTGTTGCAGTTTGAGGTGGGTGAGCAGACGTGCGATGAAATGGTCACGTGGTTTGTTGATGGCGGAGCGGCTTTGCTCCTCCTCTTTTTGTTCACTGTCACGCCACTCGAGCCACACGTCACGGTAAGTGGGTGGGAGCAGTTGATGCACCGACTAAATTAAGAATTGGATAAATAAATAAACCAAACTGGAACGATTCGCCAATGCGTGCTTGCATAAAGCTCACCTGTCCTTTGACAAGGTCATAAAGGGCCAGTGTCGCTCCTAAGTGCTGTGCCTGCATCCCATCTTCAGTTAGGATAGTGGGACACACCTCCAGAACATCATTAGGCCTCTGAACCCGAACCCTAACGTGAATGACAATCAAACCTCAACAAACATCAGGTCAGAGCTCAATCAGCCTCAAAGATAATGAAACTCAACTTACCGGCATTTCCAATATCTCCCGACTGCTTTTTTCTCAAATGATGGTGGCGGGCTCTTCGGCAGGTTCTTCCTGCACCAGTCGATCAGAAACTGTTTGGGTGACTTGCCGGTCCAGCTTCTGGATGTGTAGTCAAAGTTACGGATGTCTTTGGGCTCTTTCTTCTTCTCCGCTAGAGCATCAGAAATTAAAAAGCATTATTATGTAAAAATGTGATTAATCGTGCAGCCCGAAGAGAAATGTAAACCAAACCAAACAAAAGTATTTCTTATACTTTTTTCTGCTGCTGCTGGCGGTGCATTTGTCTGCTCAAAGACGCTAAAATTAAGTTCCTCCTTTCCGTCAGTCACTGCAACTTGCTTCTTTCCCTCTTTAGGGGCGTCTGTTACTTTAATAGCAGGATTAAAAATTGGATGAGACTCCAAAGGCTTCATTTCTGTAATATAACACAAAAACACATTTATGGACCTAGACACCAGTAACAATACCAGACAGAGGAACATAAACTTCATGGACAAAAGTATTGAGACGCCCTTTCTAACAAACATGTGTATCTATTCTAATAAGTAATTCCAGTGATTCCAATCAAAACAAATATTAATGCTATACCATTCAATACCATATTCAACTTTTAGCATTTTTCTGTTCTGAAATGACTGAAGCCCTGTGTATAATTCATTAAAGGGTTTGGGTGTTTGGATCAAAGGCGTTCCGCTAGGCTCAGTTCTGGGACCACTCAAGTTCTTCCACACTAGACTGAATCAATCATTTATTTTTTAACCTTGCTTTGTGCACGGGGGGGCATTGTCATTTTAGAATAGAAAAGAGTCTTGCACAAACTTTTGCTATAAAAATAAAAGCAATTTCACAATTCTCTAGAATATAATTATATGCTGCAGCATTAAGATTTAAGCTGACGGAAATGACCAAAGTAGTCAAACCTGTTCATTAGAAGGGGGGGGGTCCCGATACTTTTGTCCATATAGTTTATCTTGTAATAAATTGAAAGTGAAAGGTAATAAGTATGAATAGCAAACAATGAAATACAGAAACAATCCATGTGATTGCATATGATAAGCAATAGAGACGAGGTGTGGAGACCTTGCTGGATGACTCTGATGCGGTCTTGTGCTGTCCTCTGTCCTGCTTTGTCTTTCTTGGCTTTAGATTGCGCTGCCATCTCTTTAGCATCATACAGCTGTGCGGCCAGCACCAGGTATCTGTCATTCTGCAGGGAGAACATGTGAACTCAAACACAGCAGATTGAACAACATAATGCGGTGAAACACGCGAAACACTATTGTGACTCACAGGATCGAACTTCTCCTCCAGCTCAGGGTTTTCTTTTCTCATGTCATTGCTTTCATCGTCTTCACTGCTCTGATCATCAGATTGCTCAGCGTAGCGAAGTATCCACTCCTTCATACTGACACTGCCTTCTTTTATCGGAGTCTGGTATCAATATGAGGAATACGAGACATCTTACATTAGAATAAATTACTTTATTCATAGAGCGACTCTATGTACAATACCGTACTGTATACAGAAATCTGTTTTATAAACACCTGTACCCTTGAAATGTAAAAAATGTTCACAGTCACAATTTAGTTTATAATAATTGTTCATACTCTGGTGCATTCAGAACAAAAAAGGATAATTTTATGTGTCTATGTAAAAACCCTCTTTTCATGTGGATTAGTAACTGACCTCTGTTTCACTTATTTGCAAACTTTGTTTTTTTTTGTAGCCTCCAATATATTTTTCAAAAGCTCCAAGCTGAAATAAAAGCCTCTAAGCCTTATTTGATTTGAAGTCTTTTTTCTCAAAGATCTAGGCGGTTTACACACTTTTGGCTTGGGTTTCTCCTCTTCTTTAGGTGCGTCTTCATTGGCTGCTTGTGGGTTTCTGTCCTCTTTAGGAGGCTGGAACGTGGGCCGAGTCTTCTGCTTCTCCTCCTGCATCTTTTGGCTGAATCCTTCTGGTAGCTCATCTTTATTCATAGAAAAAACAAGATCAAAACCATGTTTGGAGAGCGTTGAGACGGAGACATAATAAGTCGACTTTATGTGTTTCTACTTTATTGCATCTACATGCTAGTGATCTTTCCAAAGTTGAAAAAGTTCCCATTCAGAAAAACAAAACAAAAATGTTCATTGCTCACTTTTCATTTCCAAATTTTGTGTAATATCGTGCCCCGCACCCACCACTACTAAAACAAAGTGAATCACAGACATGATGAGGGCTAAAAACAAAAAAACGGAATATAAATGTCCCACAACGTGAAAGAAAACTTCCCCTTTTAATAGGGTCTCAAACACTGGTTTTACCATCTCTGAGATTCAGACAAAGCCAGTCGAGTGCCGAGTGCAGATCTCCTCCATACAGCACACTGCTCTTCATGGCCTCCTCTATATGTTCTGTCTTGAACTGAAACTTCTGAAGAGCACTGTACAAATCCTGACAACACATACAAATCATCATAGCAGACCACATTGTCGACATGTGTCAACCAGAATTCTGACACAAAAAAGGCCAAACAAAAAGGTGACAAGAATTCATTACCAGCAACTTTTTGGTTGTGAGTCTCCCAGATATTGGTCCCTTATCTGCATATTCTTGTCTGTAATCATTGATCAACTTGATCACCTTTCTCTCCAGCTCTGGCTGGATTACAACCTTCAAGAAATACAAACACAACATCAGTATTGAACGGCGACAGCTCAGATATTGTTTTTAAAAGTCTTTGGTGTTCAGCAGAATAAAAGTCATGTAGGTGAGCACATGATAACCGAAAGATGAAACAAACAAATAAAAGCACACATACCTTTAGGATTGATTTATCAGACACCCCACTTGTGTCAGTCTGTGAGTTAGTGTTGAGACTATATGTTTTGGGACCTATGAGGAGAAAACATAAGGATCGGATGATAAACCATATTATTTTTTTAAATTCTAATTAATTCATTCAAAGAGAGACAAACAATCCCAACATCCTTTCCATACGATTCTATCTATTCATATATGAATGTGCATGAGCTACTGATCTAGTGAGCCTTATATATATATATTGTCTTATTAATCACCGTTATTCTCCAGTCTTTTAATCAATGAATGAGATTCATTTCCATGGCTGTGTGTGCGATGTGTTTGAATGAGGTCTGACCTTTCGGCTTGCTTTCTTTCGAGGCTGATTTCTCATTATTTGGTCTTTGTTGATGTCTTTTGCCTGTAGATTCAGATGCTCCATTGGATGCATTCACCGCTGCTGCAGGAGCCGGCTGGACACCCGTGGGCACTGCTGCCGACTTCTTTTTCTTCCCACCCATTATTAAAATGATCAGTTCGAGAGTCTGTTAGTGGTAACAAAATAATACAACCGGTTTCTCCATAAATCAAAGCTTTGTGACTGCAAAATAACGCAGAAATCGAGTTTGCGTGCCTTTACTGACAGACAGCTAATCCAAAGATGCGTGAAGGCTGAAATTTTAGATGCTCCTTCAAAATAAAAGTTGACTTTTAGGAAAAGAAATGGCTACATTTACATTTACATTTACATTTAGTCATTTGGCAGACGCTTTTATCCAAAGCGACTTACAGATGGGGTAAACAATTGAAACAATTGGCTACTGTACAGTGTGTTTCTTTTTGACTGTACAGTTTATACTGAATACTGAATGTCATATTATTATAAAAATTCAACTCAACTTAACACATGTAGAATAAAAACACGGTTATTCATATAATGTTAGGTCTGTAAAAATAACATGTAAAAATAATGCCTGTATACAATCTATTTGCTATTATATGGGTAGTTTTTGTGTCCTATGGTGTTGACAGTCTATGGGTGTGACATAATGTGACAAAATCTAGAAAATAACTATTAGCTATTTAATATTATAAATGTGAACATTCATATTTATATTCGTATGTATTTAATATCAACATTTAATATTTATTAATGTAACTATAAATATTAAAATTGTCTTCACATGTTGTGTTGTCACACCGTAGGACACATTGTACGGTTTATTTGTCAACTACCTATATGGTTATGAAACAGTTTACATACAAATCATTTTATAACATTGTCTTTAAAATAACTCATTTTGCACTCCTTTTTCTGAATAATTCCGCTCATATTTTCTGACCAGAAGAAAAAAGTCAAAACGTTGTAACTTCAGGGCACTTTAATTTTGTTTCATCAACACGTTTGTGTGTTTTACCGTTGCTGCGTTCACACATTTAGTTGTAGACGTCACTTCTTGTTCGTTTGCGGTGCACTGTGGGAGTTGGGTTTACAGCCATGGCGGACGCCTTCGGTGATGATTTGTTCAGTGTTTTTGACGAAGAACAGTCTGGCTCTGGTAAAAAAGTCACTCCAAAGTTAGACATTCAGTCAGGGTGAGTGAACAGACAGTAAAGAGGTTTATCAGAATGTGTCCGGTGGCTCACACCGTCAGATATCGCGGTATCTGCCTTGCCATGCTGGGCGCATGCTGCGTTCACACGCGCGCTCATACTTATCCAGTCTGATGCATTGAATACAAACTATACGTTGATGTTTAATTTATAAAATCATAGTATTTGCATTTTTTTATGTTATTTGAAATGCATATCATTTGAACTTTCCTAAAAGTGCGTGTGGGGTTTAACGTGACCACTCTTATACAATGTCAGTTTGCTCCTCGTGCTTGCTTTTTACAAACTAGTTTTGGCCATACAGAGTAAAACAGCACAATATGTGTGTTACATTGTACAAAAAATGCTAACTGACAACGTATTTAAATATGCCAGATAATAACATTTGTGGCCTGGAAATGTCATTCTTGTTAATATAATGCAGTCATAATTTATAATGAATATATTTCCAGTTAATAATATTAATCTTTGTTATTATCTAAGGAAAACGCCTGAGAAAGGAGGTAAAAAACTGCCGGATTCACCAGCTGTCCGCAAGAGAGATGCTGATCTTGATGGTCCAGATGAGATGGTGCTCGGGAAAAAGCAAAAACTGGAAACTGTGTCGTCTGAGGAGATCAAGTAAGAATTGTTCTTATATTGTTGGAGCCGTCAGCATTGTGTCTTCAAAGATACACTGGATAGTTGACCCCAAACACAAAAAATGTCTTTCATACAATGAAAGTGAATGGTGACCGAGGCTGTCAAGTCAACGTAATGCGAAATGTCTAATTTTGCTTTCCATTAAAGTCATGCAGGATGGAATTACTAGTGCGAAAAAATACCAAATTTACATTTTTTGTGGTGTTGTTTATCTAAAATGTGTGTAAGACGTTTAGGAGGAAATTGCGTGACAACTAAATACATAATGAAATGTTTATATTTTTGTTGTGTTTCAGTTTGGCAGAGCTCATGCCTAAAGTAAAAACGGAGCAGGTGGAGACAGTGGAGGGATGCACACACGAGGTCTGGACAACGTAGATAAAAATATATCTAATGCATTGAAGTGTTTTGAAAGTGCTTGATATATGGACTTGTGGTCTGCAATAAGTTGCTCTGAATTCATTTTTTTACATTTGAATGGAATGCTATATGTCCATTTGTTGACCTCATCTTCTGTTCTCAGGTGGCTTTACCTGCCGATGAAGAATATAAACAGCTTAAGCCACGGGTTGGGAAAGCTTCTAAGGTAACTTGAACTAAACTTGAACATTTTATGTCTACATTTATGTTACATTTGTTCGAACTTGGTTGGTTTCCTTCTTTCAGGAGTATCCATTCGTACTGGATCCGTTCCAGCGCGAGGCCATACTTTGTATCGACAACAACCAGTCTGTGCTTGTGTCAGCCCACACTTCAGCAGGGAAGACAGTGTGTGCCGAGTACGTGTCTGTTGGATATTGTTTGTGACGTGTATAGCATGTTTGACACGGAAGTAGACCCGATGCAGATTCTTGAGTCTTTGCTTCCTCTCTTTGCATGCAGGTATGCCATCGCTCTGGCGCTCAGAGAAAAACAGCGAGTGATCTTTACCAGCCCCATTAAGGCCTTGAGCAACCAGAAGTACAGAGAGATGTATGAGGAGTTTCAGGACGTAGGTCTGATGACCGGTGATGTCACGATTAACCCCACAGCCTCTTGTCTGGTCATGACTACTGAGGTGAGACAACAGCCTGTTATTGACTCTCACACGTGTCTGCAAACACCCAGAGTTACAAAGACGCATGCCTGCGCAGCTCACGTTCTATAAAGACGCGCCTCACTTTATAACTTTTATTGAATATAACAGTCGAGCCCACGTTATATAAAGAAGATGCCTTTCTGCGCAGCTCCCGTTGTATAAAGACGCATGTCTGCGCATCTCGCGTTGTATAAAGAAGAGGCGCCTCACTTTATAACTGTTATTGAATATAACATCAGAATAACAGTCGAGCTCACGTTGTGTAAAGAAGATGCCTTTCTGCGCAGCTCGCGTTGTATAAAGACGCATGTCTGCGCAGCCCGTGTTGTATAAAGACGACGTGTGTCTGCGCAGCTCACGTTGTATAAAGAAGATGCCTGTCACCGCAGCTCACGTTGAATAAAGACGTGCCTCACTTTATAACTCTTATTGAACATACATCAGAATAACAGTGGAGCCCGCGTTGTATAAAGAAGACGCAGACACGCATCGCATTTATACAATGTGAGCTGCGCAGGCATGCGTCTTCTTTATACAACGCGAGCTGCGCCTTCTCTTTATTCTGCGCGAGAGCCACAGTTAGAAAAGCCAGGCTAGTCTGATCTGTACAGTGTGAGGTTTAATGCCAATTAGCTTTGTCCATATTTGTTTACTACGTGATTTGCAGCCCGCAGCACAGAGCAGCTAGCGTCACGTGACAAAAGTGAAACATTTGTTGGAATCACGGTTGTTGGACGAAGGCATCGTCTATTGGCCCAACAAGAATCAGGACTGGTCCATGTTTATTTGTTTGTTTATTGTTTGTTTGTGTCTTGGTTAAGATTTTGAGGAGCATGCTCTACAGAGGATCAGAGGTTATGAGGGAGGTGGCGTGGGTCATCTTCGACGAGATCCATTACATGAGAGACTCGGGTTTGTGATGTTTAATCATCAAATGTCAAACAGTTGAATATTGCAGACAGTCTAAAAGTGTTCTTGACGTAAATAAACTTGTTTTGTGCAGAGCGTGGAGTGGTCTGGGAGGAAACCATCATCTTGCTGCCGGACAACGTGCACTACGTCTTTCTGTCGGCCACTATTCCCAACGCTCGACAGTTTGCAGAGTGGATCTGTCACTTACACAAACAGGTGGGTTGCTATTGTCCTCCTTCCTAGAGTTCATTATTTGAAATGAAGCTGATCTGTCCACATGACTTCCGTTTCTGACTCGCCTTGTGTTTACACACAGCCCTGTCACGTGGTGTACACAGACTACCGCCCCACTCCCCTGCAGCACTACATCTTTCCAGCAGGGGGCGACGGACTACATCTTGTTGTGGATGAGAACGTAAGCAAGTCAAATATTTCATTCGGTCATCTGGGTTTAAAGCACACTGTGCCACCCTCTGTTATATGGAATTCAATAAGCCACTCCTTGTTCCAACCAGTCTGGCAGGCCATGGGTGTATCTGTCATTTCCAGAGTGCCATTTCTTCAAATTATTGAATTCAGATTCTCAATAGAGTTTTGCGCAACTACATTTAGGCATTTGGCAGACGCTTTTATCCAAAGCGACTTACAGTGCACTTATTACAGGGACAATCCCCCTGGAGCAACGTGGAGAGTAAAGTGTCTTGCTCAAGGATACACTGGTGGTGGCTGCTGGGATCGAACCAGCAACCTTTTTGATTTACCAGTTCAGTGGTTTAACCCACTAGACCACCATCTCCGGAACTACCAAGCAATCAAAATGTTGTGGTTATGTAATCATAATATTTTGGTGTTTAATGTCAGGGAGACTTCAGAGAAGACAACTTCAACACAGCCATGCAGGTCCTGAGGGACGTGGGGGAAACTGGAGGCAACAGTGGGGCCAAATGGGACCCGAAAGGCAGAAAGGGTGGAACCAAAGGTTTGTATGCATAAAAGTCAACATGAAATTAAAGGGATAGTTCACCCAAAAATGAAAATTCTGTCATGAATTATTCACCCTCAAGTAGTTTCAAACCTGTATAAAGTTCTGTTGATGTTAGCAACTGAGATATCTTGGGCAGAGATTTTCTGGAGTGCCCCAGATCGGTTTCTTTTCCTAAATTCTTCAAGATATTTTCTTTTGTGATCTATGTAATTTTTCGAATTATACAATATTTTTTCAACTATGGTCGTCAACGGTGCCCCAGAAATCTCTGTTGCTGACATTTTTATTCTTCCAAATATCTTTCTTTGTGTTCAACCAAACAAAGAACTTTATATAGATTTGGAACAACTTGAGGATGAGTAATTGGTGGCATAATTGTCATTTTTGGGTGAACTTTAAGCCCAAAACATAAATTAATTGACTTTGAAGGAGCACAAAAGAAGATATAGGGCAAGTCAAGCTATAAAAAAACTAGCATTGAAGTGTCATAAAAGCAGTGTGACGCATGCATTTTACTTTGTCAAACATTTTCGCTTCTTGATCCACCCCTTTAAATAACTTGCCTTTTCAGCTGATGTCACCAAGTCCTCTTTTAATTTTTAACCCCTCTCCTCACGCATAAGAGATCCAATCATTTTCCTATTGTAAAATCCTTCCCTACATTTTCCAAACACAGATTAGGGAAGCATAACAGGCTGCAAAGGGCATTTTGGGGTGAATTCTAAAAGTAAAAGGTCCATTCGATAAAAATAGTGAAATCAGGTACCTCAAGCTTTATTCAGCCGTATAAATAATGAACCACTTTAACCTCATGTTACCCTTATCTCAGACAGACTCGCATTGATTTTCTGTGCATCTGAATCATCGACCTGACCCTGTTTTTGAGACGAATCGTGTGTTCACATTTGCTTGAATACTGAATTATTATACTGATGTGTTCACAGGTCCATCCAACGTCTTTAAGATTGTGAAGATGATCATGGAGAGAAACTTTCAGCCGGTGATCATTTTCAGCTTCAGTAAGAAGGAGTGCGAGGCTTACGCCCTACAGGTGGCCAAACTGGATTTTAACACAGGTATCTTGTTATTTTTGGAAAGGCAAAGCAATATTATAACAAATCCTAGTAAACTAACATGTGCTTGAAACTTCTGTCAGTGACTGTTTTGTTGGCAAAAAAAAAGACCAAACTTCCATATTGTCAGGACCCTACAATGAGGGTGGTGAGTTTTGCCACCACCACTTACATGTTAAACAATCCTCTTTCATCAGTTCACACTTACAAAGAGTGAACGGTAAACTAAAATCTTTGAAGAAGCATACCGTTATTCATTGTAGAAAAATACATTAAGTAAACATTTTTAAAGGGACAGTTCGCCCAAAAATGAAAATTCTGTCATAATTTACTCACCCTCAAGTTGTTCCAAATCTTTATACATTTCTTTGTTCTGATGAACGAGGAGAAATATATTTGGATAAATGCTTTTATGCGAACAGTTCTGGGTCACCATTGACTACCATAGTAGGGTAGTCAAAAGTGCCCCAGAACTGTTTGCTTTCCTTTATATCTTCAAAATATCACATTTTGTGTTCAACAAAACAAAGACATGTATAAAGCAATCTTTCCTACTATGGTAGTCAATGGGGTCCAATAACTGTTTAGTTACAACCATTCTTCCAAATATCTTTCTCTGTTCATCAGAACAAAAATATTTATACACATTTGGAACAACTTTGGTGACTAAATGAACTGTTCCTTTAAGTCTTAAAGTGATTCGTCTTTCTGTTTTTGCTTGAAAAGATTTATTCCTCCTATTAATTACAGAAAAATGTTATAAATATATGTCAAGGCCAAAATGTCAGAAAAAGAAATGAGCTGAAGTTTTGGACCGTTATTGGATCCGGGGAATTTTCATCTATTCCAAACAGAATTTGCTGCAGTCACAGAGCCAGACGCATGAACGTGTCTCTGTTGATGTGTTGAGCTCTCTGCTCTCTTGATGCGAAGGGATGCACACGCTCGCAGGCCACATGGGCTTTAACCAGCTTCAGCTGTGGGAGTGCTGTCACTCCCCATGATGCTTTTGCAAGTGTAATTAGATTTTTTTAAGGGTCTTGATGTGGTGCACACACAGAAGCATTTCATAATCGTGGTCTTGTTTTGGTTGGGAAATAGCAGGTACTTTAAGTTTAATCTTCGGTCTTTGATGGTATATGTGTGCGGTGCTGACAGTCCACACAGCTGTTTCTGTTTTGCAGGTTGTGCTTTAGGTAGGGAGGCTGTTTTGATTGGCTCTGTCTAAGCAGATCGTCATAAGAGCCGTCCAACACAAGTGTGATTTCGTTGAAGCTTTCCAGAACATTTTCAGCTTCCAAAGTCTAGGGGTCTGTTAGTTTTCTGTGTCTTCCAGAGGCATTTTATTCTCCAAAGCATTAACAGCCTTAACTCTTGCTGTGGTCAAATTGGAAACTACTTTTGTTTTTCAAGAGGTGTTTCTGTCATCGTTAAAGAAAACACAAGCACAAATACAGGGGATAGTTCACCCTGAAATATACAATACTATGGAAGCCAATGGGGGCCAACTTTGTTTGGTTACCACCAACATTCTTCAAACTATCTTCTTTTGTATTCTGCAGAAGAGAAAGTCAGTCATAGTATTGAAATTACATGAGGGTAAATAAATTATGAAAGTTTTTATTTTTAGGTGAATTTTCAGTTGCAAGAATAGTAAACACGGGTTGTGGGGACCCGGTGTTTTTATGGTGAAAAGATGAATGTTTTTATAATTAAAAGTTGAGTTGAGTTTTAATTCCTTTCAACTGTTTGTATTATGAAATTTAAATTAAATTTTACATTGAAATATAAACTGTCTAATTTCTGAAAATATTTATTTGAATAAAAATCACCAGTTGAAGTCCAATGTATAATGTTGGTCCTAAAGTGAAACCAGTTGGATTTGAGAACCATTGATCTATATTTAGTTGACATTGTGTTATTTTTATGCGTTTAGCCCTCTAAGATCCGATAACGCCACGTGTCACATGCAGAAATAGAGATGGTTTAATCCCAGATGACCCATTGTTTCTGGGCTGTCTTCAGAGTAGGAAAACATAGCAGCTTGTCCTTCTCTCACACTCATCGAGTCTTTCCATTCCCTCTTCAGTGTCATTCTTTACACCCCGCTACGTGTATCTCTGGCCTGTAGCGTTTCTCATGTGATCATGGAAACTCCTTCAGCATCGGTGTTAAAACACTCTCTTCAGCGATGCTTGAATTCTTTTAAAGGCCTTTGAGTTCACACGTGTGAAGTATCAATGTACAAGTTGTTTTCCTTTGTCCAGCTGCTGTCTTTCTAATCCCTCATGATTTGCTCTTTAATCTTTATCTGTAGACGAGGAGAAAAAGCTGGTGGAGGAAGTGTTTAACAACGCCATAGACTGCCTTTCTGATGAAGACAAGAAGCTGCCTCAGGTACCCGGTCTTGACAGTGTTAACGTGACCTGACCGATGTGTCGGTATAGTTTTTCAAATATATGTGAAACTCTCCAAAGGGGTTGCTTTTGTGGATTTTTTTATTGGAAGTAGGGCTGTCACAAACTTTAAAGGGACAGTTCACTCAAAAAAAATGTACTCGCCCTCAGGTTCGTCCGACCCTGTAAACATTTCTTTGTTTTGTTAAACACAAAATACGTTATTTTGAAGAATGTGGGACACCAAACAGTTTTGGGGCACCATTGACTAGCATTGTAGTTTTTTCATACTTGCTAGTGAATAGTGCCCCAGAACTGTTTGGTCATAAACGTTATCTAAATATATATACAGTCGTGGCCAAAAGTTTTGAGAATTACATAAATATTGGAAATTGGAAAAGTTGCTGCTTAAGTTTTTATAATAGCAATTTGCATATACTCCAGAATGTTATGAAGAGTGATCAGATGAATTGCATAGTCCTTCTTTGCCATGAAAATTAACTTAATCCCAAAAAAACCTTTCCACTGCATTTCATTGCTGTCATTAAAGGACCTGCTGAGATCATTTCAGTAATCATCTTGTTAACTCAGGTGAGAATGTTGACAAGCACAAGGCTGGAGATCATTATGTCAGGCTGATTGGGTTAGAATGGCAGACTTGACATGTTAAAAGGAGGGTGATGCTTGAAATCATTGTTCTTCCATTGTTAACCATGGTGACCTGCAAAGAAACGCGTGCAGCCATCATTGCGTTGCATAAAATGGCTTCACAGGCAAGGATATTGTGGCTACTAAGATTGCACCTAAATCAACAATTTATAGGTTCATCAAGAACTTCAAGGAAAGAGGTTCAATTCTTGTAAAGAAGGCTTCAGGGCGTCCAAGAAAGTCCAGCAAGCGCCAGGATCGTCTCCTAAAGAGGATTCAGCTGCGGGATCGGAGTGCCACCAGTGCAGAGCTTGCTCATGAATGGCAGCAGGCAGGTGTGAGCGCATCTGCACGCACAGTGAGGCGAAGACTTTTGGAAGATGGCCTGGTGTCAAGAAGGGCAGCAAAGAAGCCACTTCTCTCCAAAAAAAACCATCAGGAACAGATTGATCTATAGTGAATGGACTGCTGAGGACTGGGGCAAAGTCATATTCTCCGATGAAGCCCCTTTCCGATTGTTTGGGGCATCTGGAAAAAGGCTTGTCCGGAGAAGAAAAGGTGAGCGCTACCATCAGTCCTGTGTCATGCCAACGGTAAAGCATCCTAACACCATTCATGTGTGGGGTTGCTTCTCATCCAAGGGAGTGGGCTCACTCACAATTCTGCCCAAAAACACAGCCATGAATAAAGAATGGTACCAAAACACCCTCCAACAGCAACTTCTTCTAACAATCCAACAACAGTTTGGTGAAGAACAATGCATTTTCCAGCACGATGGAGCACCGTGCCATAAGGCAAAAGTGATAACTAAGTGGCTCGGGGACCAGAATGTTGAAATTTTGGGTCCATGGCCTGGAAACTCCCCAGATCTTAATCCCATTGAGAACTTGTGGTCAATCCTCAAGAGGCGGGTGAACAAACAAAAACCCACTAATTCTGACAAACTCCAAGAAGTTATTATGAAAGAATGGGTTGCTATCAGTCAGGATTTGGCCCAGAAGTTGATTGAGAGCATGCCCAGTCGAATGGCAGAGGTCCTGAAAAAGAAGGGCCAACACTGCAAATACTGACTCTTTGCATAAATGTCATGTAATTGTCGATAAAAGCCTTTGAAACGTATGAAGTGCTTGTAATTATATTTCAGTACATCACAGAAACAACTGAAACAAAGATCTAAAAGCAGTTTAGCAGCAAACTTTTTGAAAACGAATATTTATGTAATTCTCAAAACTTTTGGCCACGACTGTATACTTGAGTGTTAGTAAACGATGACAGAATTTTAGTCTTTGAGTGAACTATCCCTCTTACTACTTTTTCTGTGGCCAAAATAAAAACAAATTGCGATATCATTACAAAAAATGCAATCGGTCAACTTTATCTTACATTTTTTTGTGCTTATTTTGGTGAATAAATCACACTGCGTGTGTCGAAGAAAGAGAAATTATTAAACACTACCACAACCTATTTTAGAGTGTCAGCTATACAATATTATCAATAATGCTATTTGCAACACCCGCATGAAAGGTAGCTTGAGGTAGTGTACGGCAAACATCTTGCTAGGTCTTGGCACATGACTAAGTCTGCGTTTATATAGTTTGTTCATACCTTTAGATATACAACTACTTCTATTGTACTTTGGCTCTGTTGTTTATAACCAGCTTTGACATCAAGGCCTCTGTGTTTTTTTTATTTAGACATAGGTTCTCATTCACACTTCATTCTGTTCCTATGAAAACACATCTTTTTATCTACATTTTAGATAGAGACAGTTTTTTCAATGTGAACAAAGCTTTTTGAAAACGCTCTCCAAATAAATCTAAAAATTGTAATGTAGACTAAACGGAGACTTAAAAAACTAAGCATTTTTTCTCGTTTGACGCAGTTGTTTTGGCTACGCTTCAGTTCGATAGGGTTGTTCAAGATTATCGCATTTAACTCGTATGTAGTACAAGAATACAAGCGTTTTCTGATGTTAAGTGTAGATGAAGCATCTACACTAGCTTTTTCAAGCATTTCAGAAGAAGATTTAAAAACATAGTCGTTGTCTTAGCTCATCTATAAACAGCTTTGCATCTCTCATCTCCCCTTAAAGGGACAGTTCACTCCAAAATAACAATTCTGTCATTTACTCACCCTTGAGTGGTTCCAAATCTGTATAAATGTATCTGTTTTGATAAATACCCATATTTAACACAGGACAAATTACAATGGTAAACAATGGACTGTTTAAATTTATAAAGACCTTTTTCCTACTATGGGAGTCAATGGTGGCCAAGACCTGTTTAGCTACACGTATTCTTTCAAATACCTTTCTCTGTGTTCATAACAAGAAATAAAAATTGTATACAGATTTGAAACAACTTGAGGGTGAATAAATTATGGCAGAATTTCTTTTTGGGCGAACTGTCCCTTTAAAATAGTTACATTTCTCAGGGCCACGTTTAGCTTGTGAAACTTAGAATGAACACATTTTACACTTCAAAGGCTGTTTTCAAATGAATAAAGCTTTTTTTGTTTAACCAGAATGTTTATTTTTGGCTGGAATGCTGTTGCTTTGGTAATCAAAGGTCTACCGCATTACCCACAGCAAAGTCGAGCTGTCTGTGCAAGGCTTGTTCGGGGATGCCTTGTAAAGATGCGTAGCTTTAGCTAAATCATTTTGCAATCCTCCAAGTTTCAAGAATCCCATCAATTTTTCCACTCAAGTCCTCCTCTCAATCTTTGACCGTGTTACTCCCGCTTCCACAGTTCTTTCATCCATTTCCACATTGCAGAAGTGCAGAATTTGGCCTGATCTCAGATCAGATTTTCTGTGGACACCGCTCTGTCCGTTAAGATAAACCGATCACTCTTGCATTTGGAGGATGAGTGATCACGGGGTCTGGTTCATATAAATGTTTCCTTTACGAGGTGACGTGCTATCCGTCAGCATGGTTTGTTCTTAATCTGTTTCTACAAGTCTCAGGATTTTCTCATGAGCTGGCACTGTGAATGTCAGAAAGTGAAAAGAAAACATTGCACTATAAATATTCTTTACTCTAAAAACTTTGGTAAACAAACAACATTGGCCACCGTTGACTTCCATTGTATGAACACAAAGCCACTGAAACATTTCTTGAAATATCAACTTTTGATGAGACTGAATAAATGATGAATGTTTCTTTTTGGGTGCGCTGTCCCTTTAAATGATGTCGTCTCATTACAGGTTGAGCATGTTCTACCGTTGCTCAAGAGAGGGATTGGAATTCATCATGGAGGTCTGCTTCCCATCCTAAAGGAGACCATTGAGATTCTCTTCTCTGAGGGGCTGCTGAAGGTGAGATGTCTTGGTGGGATTCGAGGTTGTTGTTTATGTCGTAAAGCTACCTCCCCATTCATTTTCATTAAAGCGCACTTCTCCAAAGTGTTAACATGTTTCTTTCCCTCTAGGCTTTGTTTGCTACGGAAACATTTGCCATGGGGATCAACATGCCAGCTCGAACCGTTCTCTTTACCAGTGCACGCAAATTCGACGGCAAAGACTTCCGCTGGGTGAGTCACAAGCTTTTTTGATCTTATGACTTCCAGCACCAATGCCTTACTCTACGGACACAGTCGTACACACTGAGGACACGGGGTCGAGCCGCAGCGCGTCCAAGTTGCCACGTATTGTTTGCGTGAATGAAGCAACGATTCAAGCTGTTGCGAATCAAAGAGGCCCTCGGCGTCTCCGGCACAGCGCGAGTGAGCGATGAAGGCTGCCATCTAAAACTTTCAGTGGGGAACATCTGGTATCCATGAGCTTGCCAGAAGGTTTTGGCTAACACGCAGCAGGCACCGAGCAGCTCTCCGGGACTAAAAGGGATACAAACTGATCTGGGGTCAGCACTGGGTTGCAGTAATGTAGCAGAAGAACATTTGGAGGGGTTATCGGGCAGAAACAATATTTGCAAAACGAATGGGTTGAAAGCATAAGCTCGCTGTTTGAGGTTCGTGCCAGGTTGTGATTAATCGGAGCTGTGCCAGTGAGAAAGTTTGAAGGAAAGAGAGTTGAAATCACTTTCGGGTGCTGCAGGTTTTTCCCCAGAGTATTGTTTATTAGTGACCACATACTGTGATGATTTTTAGCACCGTTATGAATGTCAACAGAACATCCAGCTTCATGATCGATGGTTAATGTAGAACCGTATGTAAAATGTTCATGGTTAGACTCCTCAAAGTGAAAGTTCACCCAAAAATTGAAATGCTTTCATCATTTACTCACCCTCTTATTATTTCAAACCTGTGACTTTGTTTCTTCTGCAGAACACAAAAGATGTTTTGAAGAATATTGTTAGCCGGTCTCCATTCACTTGCATTGGTTTTGTGTCCATACAGTAGAAGTGAATAAGTACCGGCGCTGTTCGGTTACCAACTTTTCACAATATCATATTTTGTGTTCTGTAGAAGAAAGTCAAACAGGTTTGAAATGACAAAAGTATGATAAGTAAATGACAGAATTTTCATTTTTGGTAACATCAGAGCCATTGAAAGAGAGAGTTGCGTCAACTCCGTTGACTCCAGTTGAACAGTTTTTTCACAGCAATGGCGGTTCATGGAGCCTCTTAATAGGTCCGGGAAGTTACTTGTAACGCGTGGAGCTGCAGCAAAACAGACCAATTGTGACAAAATTTTAACTCATTTAAAGACGCAAGTCATATAATGAATAAAGAAATGAAATAAAGCATTTAAAGAGAAAAATAACTTCCTGGAACTTCTGTTGACGTGACTCTCTCTCTCTATGGCTCTGGGTGACATCAGTCATCTTATTTCTTGACCCCTCCCCTCTAGCAACCCTCTAATCCAATCAAGTCGAACCTGCTTTTCTTTCTCGTAAAAAATGCTTAATTCTTGAATATGTTAAAGTATGGAAATACAATGATTTGTGAATGGCATTTATTGTTAACTGTAAAATGGAAGAATGCTGCATTACACCTTTTCTTTACTGTCGAACTGCATTAGTATGAAAGCGACTTCTCGCTGTAGTAAGTCATAATAGTCAGTCTTTCGTTATTAACCTGAATGAGAATCCAAATGCTCCAAAGTGGGATGTAACCGAACTGCTTACTCAGACCCACAAAAAACCAGCATGTAGCTGTTAAAAGGTGTTTAATAGCCAGTACAAAGTTTCCCTGAAAGTTCACGCTGGCAAATTTAAAAGGTAATGAAAGCATTTCTTTCCTCCACTTTAGATCACTTCTGGAGAATACATCCAGATGTCAGGCCGAGCTGGCAGAAGAGGGATGGACGAGAGGGGAATCGTCATATTTATGGTGGATGAGAAGATGAGCCCCGCGGTGGGCAAACAGTTGCTAAAGGTAAAACGATGATAAACGGGTGCATGTTCATGTAACTTAACTGTTTGAAGGTCCAAAGCGTCATTTTCTGGAGGATCTATTGACAGAAATGCAATATTATATACAAGTGTATAAAGAGCTTACATAATGAAGCGTCTACAGTAGCCCTAAACAGACAAACTGCTCTACAGAAGAAGAAAAAATTGCTATCGCTGTATAACACAATATCACCAATACACCCGTATTAAGGTTTTTAAATGGTCCAGTGTCACACCAACAAGCATATTTTCTTCCAACAGGATTCACATCCACATATGTCCACAACGTGGTTGTTAAAGAGTTAGTCCTACATTGCACTCAGTTGAAGACCAACACGCTGACGCACAAAAACTCCTAAACCCCTTAACCTCCGCTAAGCTTTTGGCACCTTGTCCAGGCGGGCCGCCACATTCATAAATATACTGTTCAGTGTAGAGTCGAATCCATACGATCTCACGCGTACATGCCAGGTTCCTTCCCTCTGGATTCCTCCTCAATCTCACATTGTCGTATCCCATCTCTGTTAGGGGTCTGATGAAGTCTTGCTCAACACCCTTAAGATTTGAATTTATATTGTAGTTTCCAATTAAATACTGGGGGAGCCATGTCATCGCCTCACTTTGTCTCATGTTCCGCCGGGCTTTGTTGCGCAAGATGTAGATTAATAGGGAGAGCTTGGAAACGGCATGGATTTTTCCCTCTTAACATAGTTGTGGTCAATAGTTATCTATATATGGGTCAATGACGAAAAAGCGTTTAAGCATTAAAACAATAAGTGTAATACTGCTTTAAATTGTTGTTGTTCAAAAAAAGAAAGTTTTCTGGTGAATTTAATTGCATTTTTGTTTTTCTGAGCAAAACATACATTTAATAAATGTCATTCAGTGAAACAATCTTGTCAGGCATATTTGCTACAAAAATCTATTTATGACACATTAATTAGTTGTAATTTTTTTATTTGCCACTTTCCTAGGTTTTGTCCATTTTGTCAATAATATTTTTTACACATTTAAAGCACAATAAAATGTAATATGCTCCTTTATTCTTTTATATATTTTAATATGTACAAGTCAGAATAAGCATGTTGTTTCAATTTGTAAATGAATATTGTGTTACACTGAATGACAATGTAACATTATTTCAACCACATTTTGACATTTTATTCTCCTAAAACTTAAATACCATAAAGTAGACATTTCACTTGCGTTTAATGTGCTTTCTATGGCAATAAAATCACGTTTCTTTTGATGGGACATCTTCACGTCTTTGACCCACATGTTTGAAGAAAGCTTGAGGGATTGAGGCTTTTTTCTTCAGTTGAGAAAGAGGTGTTTGCCTAAGCTTCGTAGTACAACATTTTTGTGTACACGTTGTAATCGCCAACATAGTAAAGAGTGAAAGATAATTTGTATAATAGCTTCATGACCCGTGTCGTTTGAGATGTAAGTATGAAAGAATTTAAGGGGATAGTTCACATAAAAATAAGAATTCTGTCATCATTTTTTCACCCTCATGTCATTTGAACCTGTACACAAAAGAAGATATTTCGAGAAATGTCTCGGTGGTTTTGTGATGTTCGGTTACCAACATTCTTCAAAATATCTTCTGTTGTGTTCTGCAGAAAAAAGAAAGTTATTACGTGAGTGAGTCAATTGCAGAATTTTCAGTTTTGGGTGAACTATCCCTTTAAGAAAACATCTCTGCATTAAATGTAAGTATTTCTGTGACTTAGTTCAGAGTCAGACTGGTTGGAATGAATCCGTTTGAAATGGTTGGGACGTTAGTGAAGTATGTTGGTGGTGTTGTTGTATTGAGTGTCTCGTGTTTAATTCTTCGCCGTGTGTCCTCTCAGGGTTCAGCTGATCCTCTGAACAGTGCTTTTCATCTCACCTACAACATGGTGCTGAATCTGCTGCGTGTGGAAGAGATCAACCCAGAGTACATGCTGGAGAAATCCTTCTACCAGTTCCAACATTACAGAGCCGTGCCTGGTGTTGTCGAGAGTAAGAACTGTTTGTTTATTTGAGTTATGTATGGCTTTGTGTAAATGGCTTAGATTATTTTGGGTGTGGTTATTTGGCATAGGCTTATGACCTGTTTCTTACAGAGATGAAGAAATTGGAGGAGGATTACAATGCCATACAAATCCCCAATGAAGAGAGCGTGGTGACCTACTACAAAATCCGCCAGCAGCTGGTCAAACTGGGCAAAGACATCGAGGACTTCATTCACAAGCCCAGATACTGTCTGCCCTTCCTGCAGCCCGGCAGACTAGTCAGGGTAAACATTTCAGTCTCTTCTATACTTACTTACTTTTTTATGGTCTAGCCATCACAGATCAGCTTTGTTTTGTAATCTTAAAGGTGCAGTTTGTAACAATTTTGCAGTAAAATATCCAAAAACCACTAAGCTAGTGTTATATATTTTGTTCAGTTGAGTACTTACAATTTTTTCCAACTCCTTGTAAATTGTGAGAAAATCGGCATTTTTAACAGTGACACGGGGCTGTGCAGTCGCCTGTCAATAGCGTCATATCCGCGTTCCTTTTTGTTACCTCCTTTACTGACGTAGAAACCGCATGACAACCGTGTCGTTGGACAAATGTGGAAGTAGTGTCTAGCAAGCCACTAACTTGTTTCCAGCAGTCACTTATTTATGGACCACAATTATTCGCAACAATTATGAAACTTATAAAAGCCATTGGTGGCAATTCACAATCTCACCACTAGATGCTGCTAAATTTCATACACTAGAACTGTCTAATGATCAGTTAACAGAATTAAGTTGTTTTGTTGATTGAGTTTGTCGTTTACAGGTAAAAAAAAACGATTTGGATTTTGGTTGGGGAGTTGTCGTCAATTTCTCCAAGAAGGCAAATGTTAAGGTACGCATTGTTTTTTATTTCTTTGTTGAAATATTATACGAGTGTGACATGATTTGTGTAATGTGTTGATATGTTCTTGCAGGCTGCCGCTGGTGATTCTGAGCCGTTGTATGTGCTGGAGGTTCTGGTCCACTGCAGTAAGGAGAGCCTGAAGAACTCGGCGACAGAGACGGCCAAACCAGCAGCCCCAGCAGAGAAGGGAGAGATGCAGGTGACATACCGATGCTACATCACAGTCCCAATGTCACTTCATTAGTTTGTCTTCTTGAGCATCCTACAAAAGCCGCACCAGCTTAGTTTTTTTAAAACATATCCAGACTACTTCCTTTAGCGTTCATCTACAGGAAACCACACATGTAGGAGATCCCAGGCCAAGGCCGTAGAATGTGCTATGGCGTGAACCTACATGATTTCAGGCACGCCCCTTGTTTCATGGGGGTTTGTTTTGGTTTCAACTTCATGTTTCATGAAGTTTCTGTGAAATGGGGAAACTCAGCCTCTGACAGCTCAAATTCACACGGATTTCATTTGATTTCACTTCTTCTCTAAGCATCGGTCCCTTGAAGGTGGTGAAAATTGTATACGAATATTCAACAGCGATTCATTTATGTGAAAAGAAGCATAACCCAGAACTTCGTCATTGAATATCAAGTAGAATTGACAAAATTAAAAAATCTAAATGGTAGTGTTTCTCGTGTTATGACAGTGGTTTGATCTACTCATGTTTCTCTCCAGATGGTAAGTGATTTACCTGGAGCTCCAGAGCGTCAAGGCTGAATGACTTTAACTGATGTCTCTTGTTTTTTTCTACCATCTCTGCTGGCTCCTAAAACCCCGCTTCATGTCTGCTCAAGTGCTGCTGAATGTGTTTAGATTGAGCCTCTGGCTTCACACTGTGGTTTTGCTCAATGTATGGACGTTATGTTCCTTATGCAGACGTAGCGTTTGGATGTTCCTCCAATCAAAGCTGTTTGTTTATTATTCAGGTTGTTCCAGTAATGCTGCATCTCATCACCTCCATCAGCTCCGTCCGTCTCTACATTCCCAAAGACCTGCGATCTTATGACAACAGACAGAGCATGCTCAAGTCCATACAGGTCAGCGCACACACACGACTGGAATGTATTGAATAGCATACTGCGCACACTACATATACTATCATACTACACGTTTGCAGTATTTAGTCAGCAGTTGGCACGGTGCATTATATGTACTGAATATCCGAAATATGACGAAAACCAGAGCACACAGTATCCCACAATGCACTGCATGATTTTTGTCTTGCAGCTAGACACGTGCCAGTGTTTGGTAGCAAAAACCCGCACATTGAAACTTGTTTTGCATTGTAAGGACTCTGAACTGGTTATGAAATAACCAAAATGCATCAAAAGTTTGAGTTTAAACTGGTGTTGTGTAAACTCCCCCTAAATCTTGTCTATTCTGAAACCTTCCCACACAGTTCCTTTGGGTCATTTCATAAATCCACTGAAACACCATGACCATAATGATTTTGAATGTGAATAAAATTCAGTAGCACAAAAAATTATCATAAGTGCATTTAAAGATAGTATTCTTCTATTTTCCACCTTGCACAATGAATAATTTTAATATAAGAATTAATTTCCTTTTTGCATTTTCTGTTGAAATGTCATTACCGTAACGCATCCGTCCATGTCTGAGTGCATGATATGTTCTAATTTAAAATTAAAATATTTTGAAAAAAATGATTGGATGTTGTAGTAGATGTTCTCAAATGTCAGAAATGGCAGAATATTCATGTATACTATAAATTAAGAAATGACCCTCCGCAACATTTTTAAATGACTGTTCACACACAGATCTTTACATTATACATTATACTTGATTTTGTTTGAAGTAACACAGCCACCAGTACCTTACAGGTTAACATTTCTTTGCATTTCTTTAGTTTAAGTTTAATATTCTCTGGTCATGCTGTTTACACAACAATATTGATTATCATTACCGTAACAGGTAGTTATCCACATTTCAAAGGTTACTTATTAATTTATCATTTTCTGTAAAAAATATACTTAATGAATAAAAACTTGCTTGGGCATGATGTTTTTGCAAAAACATATTGACATTTTTAGACTGTTACGGTAATGAGATTAAGCTCTTGTTTTAAAAAAAATACAAAAGCGTGTTAACACTTTAAAATGAATGCTTGTTTTAAATGCCTCAAAAGCAGTTGATTCAGATATTTAAAAAAATCATATTTGACAACACAGATTTTGTGAGAATCCCCCCTTTACCTTTCACTCTGTTAGTTACGAATGCTAACGCTAACTCCTATTTGACCATCTCAACTGTCCATTTCATCACAAAAGGTTTTAAATGACAGCCGTAATGACTGTTTTTGAATAGAAAAGCAGACGATTGCTTTGGTTTCTGATTCCCAGGAGGTGCAGAAACGTTTCCCAGATGGCGTTCCGCTGCTGGACCCAATAGACGACATGGGCATCAAGGACCCAGGCCTGAAGAAAGTCATCCAAAAGGTGGAAGCATTCGAACACAGAATGTACACACACCCCCTGCACAGCGACCCCAACCTGGATGCCATTTACACCCTGTGTGAGAAGAAAGCCCTGGTGAGTGTTTACGATGTACAAACCGAGATCGGAGATGAATTGTGTAGTGCACAATGTCATTTCTTTTCATTGACGCAAGCGTTGGCTGATCAGCGCAGAATGTCGCTTAAAATACGGCAGTATTGTTCAGCGCTCCAGAATGGATGTGGGTGTCACTTCCTGTTGAATCTTAAAGGTCCAACAGAAACGAACAAAGGCGGGAAGCTGGCCTTTAGTGCAGGGTGAATGGGCACTCCGATCCGATTAAAAACAATCACGTGGCCATATTGTTGTTCAGTTTGTGCGATAGGATTATGGATGTTTTGTTTTATACGGCCCCTGCAGGACTGGACTTGTTTGTGTGTTACAGAATTAAGTCTTACGATTTTTAGGGTGGCTTGGGATATCCCTTAAAACCAGATCAAACTATTGTTAGATTTCTGACCGGAGTCTTGTTCTGTAAAGCAATCTAGTTCTTTTGAGAGTAGCCCTGAACTAAACCTTATAGTATCCGAGGGACTGTAGCTAACAAAACCTAATCTAAAGAATATAAATCTTTCTATAGGTAAATGTCAATACATTGTGTTCTACTCAGATGAAAATATATTTTTTAGGGTGTTGTAAGGTCATGGCCGTGTTGCGCTCACGTTCCAGTTTCGGTCGTGAATGTAGGTCGTGACATTTCGACCGCACATTTGCATTAGCAAATACGTTATAAAGCATGCTGGGATTGAATGCTGAGGTGTATTGTCGATCGTTGGCTGTGGTTTATGAAGGAGTGAGAAATACTTGCCCTTTTGTTTATTTCACAACATTTCCTCTCGTCTCCATGTGCTGTTTTCAGTCTGTGTGTAAATCATGTTAGAATGATCTCAGATAAGATGTAAAGTGGATAATGGCTTTAAGGCTGTGCAGACACACTGGTGTAATTGATGAGTCTGTCCGACATCTTTAATCTTTTAACTCACACTGTAGACTGTTTTAGGTATGTTTTTTTATATTTCTTAAGGGTTTTGGGGATGTGTGGTATGAGCAAATCGGGGATTATACCTGATGTTTGTATAGATTATTCCTGGTAGTGCTTGGTTTTTAGATCATTCAGTCAGGTTTCACTTAGGGGTGTACTCACTTTTGTTGCCAGCGGTTTAGACATTAACGGCTGTGTGTTGAGTTATTTTGAGGGGACGGCAAATGTACACTTTTATACAAGCCTTTCATATTATTTTTAAACCTTTTGTCACATGAAAAGATATAATCAATTATTCACAAAAATGTGAGGGTTGTACTCGCTTCTGTGAGATACTGTACATGAGCCATCGACTAAGAATCACGGGTCACGTCTATCGTTTTGCATGTGTTTGTTTGTGGAAACCTTTAGGGGTGTATTTTGTACATTCGATCCTCAGGGCCGGCAGGTAATGATTGAGGTGCCCTTGAGCAAGGCACCGTACCCCTACTTGCTCCCCGGGCGCTGCAGTGATAGATGCCCACTGCTCCGGGTGTACGTGTGTTCACCACTTGCTGGATGGGTTAAAAGCAGAGGTATATTTCGGGTATGGGTAACCATAACTGACAAATAGGTCACTTTCACTTCACTGGCTCACTAAGATTATGTTTTACTTATAACATCTACAAGCTACAAACTTAAAGGTACAGTTTGTAAGAATTTTGCAGTAAAATATACAAAAACCACTAGGCTATATATTTTTTTTCAGCTGAGTATTTACAATATCTCAAATGTTTCCAACTGCTTTTAAATCCTGAGAAAATCGCCATTCTTAACAGTGGCCCGGGGCTGTTTAGTCGCCTGTCAATGGCGTCATATCCGCGTTACTTTTTGTTACCGCCTTTACTGACGTAGTAACCGCGTGACACTGTCGTAGACAGATGCGGAAGTAGTTTGTACCGTCGGCCTTTAAATGGGCCTAAAAATGACACTGTGTGCATCCAGCAATCCCATTTTTTATTTAATAGATCATCTTTATAGATTGACGACAGTAGTGACATGTTGTATGTGTTGTACGTGTTTACTCATCACTGTGATGTTTGCGTTCAGATTGCAGGCGACATCAAGGCGGCGAAGCGCGAACTGAAGAAAGCTCGAACTGTGCTGCAGATGGACGAGCTCAAGTGCAGGAAGCGCGTGCTGCGGCGCCTGGGATTCGCCTCTTCCTCTGATGTCATTGAGATGAAGGGTCGCGTGGCGTGTGAGATCAGCAGGTAGAATCACGCCATTAAACACATACATGACAATCCTCTTCACTTCTATAATGTTATACAGCTCGATTAAAAAAACAAAGTGACTAAAATTGCAGTAAACAGTAGTAGCGAAAAAAACGTTCTTTGAAAATCTTGATTTGAGGTGGTCAAACTGTTTTTACAATTGGATAACACATTTTACTGCTTGATTTAGCCAGTCAAATGGTAGAGGCATCTGATTGGACAACATTTTGGTTACACCTTTAAGTGCAGGATGAGTCATCGTTACTTGACAATCCGAACTCCAGCTTTTTAATGAACTGCTGCTTCCAGACAACACTCGTTCTCAGCACCCACGCTTGTATCTAAAGTGTCTCGTGGCGTTTTTGTGTGTTTACAGTGCGGATGAGCTGCTGCTGACTGAAATGATATTTAACGGTCTCTTCAATGACCTTACAGCGGAGCAGGCCACCGCGCTTCTCAGCTGCTTCGTCTTCCAGGAAAACGTAAGATGAAGTCTTCATGCTCACTGAAATGTGGTGGAGATGCACGTACAACTAAAAAGTCTGTTATGGGCTCAATGCCTTGTTTTGTTTGGCTTAAGGAGGGTGAATGCTGGGAAGGGGGTCATTTAGTGTGAATGCCTGGTTTCTGTTTGACAGTTGTGAAGAGCGTGCCATGCCTTCTGCTTGTGATTGTCTTTCCTTTTCTTTTTGGCAGTACTTGCATGAGAAAGAGGTGTTTTACATGTCATGTGACATTGAAAATGTTCAATAAGGGTTTAGGAAAAAGCGTCCATATCCGAAAGCCAAGTTTATTTAGATTTATTTGTTCATTTTAACTGTAGAGAGTGATTTATGTAGTCACGAAATCAGCTTCATTTCGAAATTTCAACCGCGTTCAAGTGGGTTACTTAAGATGGATCTTATTAGCAGGAGTCAAAAGGGCTCATATTATATCCTGCTCAGTCCAACACGGCAAGGAAATTGCAGACTGTCCTTTTAAATGTGAAGATCCTAAATTTTGTGGCTCGGTTTATGAACATGAGTTATATCGTTGTCACTGTCCTTCCAAAACCTCATATGTCCAAAACCTCATATGTCCAAATTCGCTGTTTTTCAGGAAATGGAAAAAACATTTAATGTTTTATTTAAATGATTAAATACCGTGTTGTCAAAGTTGACTAAAGCACTTTTTAATACATGTTATTGGTTACGTTTTTTATTTTTATAAAATTAGCTTTATGGGTCAATTGAACTTAAATTGAACTGACTTAAAACAGAGAGCTAGATTTACCTAGAAAACTAGATTTCACTAGTTAGTTATAGTTTAACTATAGTTTACTCTAATTTTAGCTTATTGACTTATAAAGCTAAGTTGGTTTAACTTAAAAATTTAACTTTAACAGCGTATTTGCAAAATCCAGTGACATACATCAAGGATGACTGAAAAAAAAGATTTATGGCAAAAATGACAAAATATGGAGATACGAGGTTTCAGAAGGACACCAGCGATATGCAAAACAAAAAATATATTTTGAAGAAACTTGTTAACCGAACAACATTTCTACATCAAGATGTGTGTTCAGTCCAGCTGCTATATTTGCTCTTGTCCTGTTTCGTTCTTTGTTGGTTAATAACCTGTTTAATGTTACGCAGGCCAACGAGATGCCCAAACTGACGGAGCAGCTGGCAGCACCTCTGCGGCAGATGCAGGTAACATGTTTGGGGAGGAAGACTCACTCGGCCAGCAGCCCCGCAAATTCTTCGCATTACACGCTCGCTATCGCAAGCAATATTTACAAAACAAGGCTTAACTCCCTGCACTGCTTACGTTCACGGATTATGCCGATAGGTCAGGCTGATCCTAGAAAGATGCACTTCCTGTGCTGGAACACAGGGGTCAGTTTGGTCACCCGTTCAAACACTCAGACACAAAACGGGGTTGCACCTTCTTTTAAAGTCGTGAGTGCACGATGTACTTGGACATTAAAGGGATAGTCCACCCAAAAACAAACATTCTGTCATGATTTATTCACCCTCATTTGATTCTAAATCTGTATGTGAGTTTTCTGTGGAACACAAGAGAAGATATTTTGAGAAACGTCTCAGTGGTTTTGTGTCCGTACAGTGGAAGTCAGTGGGGACCAATGCTATTTGGTTACCAAAATTTTTCAAAATATCATCTTTTGTGATCTGCGGGAGATTGAGTCATACGGGTTTCACCCAAGACAAAGGTTACAAAGGTTTGGAATGACATGAGGAAAACTAAATCAATCATTTTACCTCGGAGTGATCTGCCACTTTAAGATAAGGAGGTTGTGTAGCAAAAGATTGAACGTAATCAAATTCCAATTGATTATATCAGAAATATTGAGCATAAAACTGTCATCTAAATGACAAATGAGTGTTAGTGCGATTTTATCTTCAGTGTAAATCTCTTTATGTATTTATAGCATTATTAACCACTGACCAAAGGTGTGATTTTGTTTTTAGGAATGTGCCAAGCGTATCGCTAAAGTGTCGGCCGAAGCGAAGCTAGATGTGGATGAGGACACTTATCTAAAGCAGTTCCGTCCACATCTAATGGATGTGGTCTATACCTGGGCCAACGGCTCCTCCTTCTCACAGATTTGCAAGATGACGGATGTGTTTGAAGGTACTGGATCTATCAAGACCATGATCAAGAACCAGTAGGGTTCTGCTTTGTTTATATTATATAGTATTTATTTATTCATATACATCACTGGTCTAAGGTTTAGGGTCCTTTAGGGACATTTCAGCATCTTTCGTGTAGTTATCCATTGCCTGTTAAATGTTTGTTTTATTTGATCAAGGAGATGCTTTTTAAACTGTTAAAATGATGAAGATAAGCACCCATTATAAACATTAAAAATACTTTTTTTCTTTTTTTATTGTGAGAAATTATAACGCTTGCACATTATTGCACAGGCTTTCAATTGAAAAGATTTTTAGGATCATGAGCAATATATCTGTCAGTGTTTTTTGTCATGTTGGATTTACTCCCCTACTGGTCTGCCCAACTTTACCCGACAGGTATATTATTGAACTGTCAAGTTCTATAAACAAAAAACACGAATGACTTCCGAGAAATAAAAAACGATGAAAAATAGCCACAAATTTTAGTAGTTGGTCATGATGCGAGGTCTACGCTGTGAGATTTGGCCGTGTCCGCAGCATGACGTGATCTTAAAACATGTCTTGCTATCAGAAACATCCCCCGTGTGAGCGCGCTCCAGAACCTGAGTGAGAATTTGGCTCTGTTTGTGACCATTAGCAAACCCCACAGCACTTGAAGTGATAAAACTCAATGCGGGAGGAATGTTATATTTTAAAGAATGTAAGAGTCGTGCCTTTGAATCCCTATTTCACCTGAGAACTTGCAATACCAAATCAGTATGAACAGTTTTGCCAGGAAAAGTCAAGAGTTTCATCGAAATAAACAAAACGAATAGAACTGAACATTCAAAGCCTAAAAGATGACCAAATGAGGTTGGTATGTAGCGAGCGAGATTGAGCGGATATGTTATCAGTCCACTGGGAAGAATTGACCTCGCTCTCTCTCTCTCTCTCTTTTAGGTAGTATTATCCGCTGTATGCGAAGGTTGGAAGAGCTCTTGAGGCAGATGTGCCAGGCAGCAAAGGCCATTGGAAACACCGAGCTGGAGAACAAATTTGCAATGGGTAGGACAAGCTTGTGACTGTGACTCATTCTGTTGAATAGAGATGCATGCAATATGTCCAGTTTACTCTGGATAGATTTAAAGACTTGACTGGTAAACCATCCGTAGAGGGATTTCATTTATTCATCAGCTTTTTTCTTTAAGAAAATACAAAAACAAGCTGTCATCATTTATTCGCCCTCACGTGGTTCAAAACCTGCATGACACTTTTTTCTGTGGAACACAAAAGATATTTTGAGAAATGTTTGCGTTTTTTGTTAATACAATGGAAGTGAATGGGGTCCAGTCTTGTTTGGTTACCAAAATATCTTCTTTTGTGTTTTGCAGAAGAAACAGTCATACACGTTTGGGGTGAAATGGTGGTAATGGTGAACATGTTCTGTTTAAAACTCCAACATTTCTTTGTTTTTCCCCACAGGTATAACGAAGATAAAGAGGGACATTGTATTTGCAGCCAGTCTCTACCTGTGATCCTGTTATTTTTCTGTTAATAATGTTATTTCGTTTGGTTTTATGAAGACATTGAACGACAAAGTGAACACAGAGCATTGTTTTATTTGAGTTCATGTCAAGCATAATAAGTTTGTTTTCATCAAAAAGCGCAACACGTCTTGTACATACAGTTTTATCATTTTTTAATAAAAAAAGTCTGTATAGTGATTTTCATACGATAAAAAAGTTTCTTGTGGCTTCATAGAGGTACACTTATATTAGTTTCGGAAGATACACAGGAAGCTGTGGTGGCAGCAGCAGCAATCCAGCCAAGGCAACGTGGATCAGCATCCATAAACGGACCGACCCCCACAGCGGGGGGCTTAGAGAACACAAAGCAAAGTTACATTCACAGGTTTCCACCTTAGTGGTCTGCCCTTGTAGTGGGTGCGCACTTAAACCTCCGTGGGTCTCGTGACAGGGACTCCAGATAGCTTAGTTTGGGCTGTCGTAATGGTTTCCATTGGTAGGCGTCTCTTGTAAGGTGGTGTGTGGGATCTCGGTCTCTTTCTGCGGTTCGACTTGCTTTTTGAAGAAGTCTGACACGAAAAACACCTGGAGGAGGGGAAAGTAGTCGATCAGTCAAATGCATAAACAATTCCACTGTGAAAGCGACGATGCCTGAAGTATCGGTCTGTTTTCTGTATTTAGCAGGCCGGGGAATGCTAACGCATGCACAGATTGTCTTTAATGTTTCTAGTTGTGTGTCACTGAACATGTTTTACAGGATTGTTTCGCTCCGAAATGAAACATGTTTGACACCAATGACATCATTAGCATGCAACCTGTCATAACACTATATTTGTCGAAGACATAATAATGGAAACACAAAAATGAGTCGTCCAAAACTTAAGTGTGCATTTGATCGTTTTTGTCTTATGTCTAACACTGTCCTTACAAACCAGATGTAGTCATCACACCTTCTTTGGCTATATACATTTCTAGAATTTTCGACAGTGACAATTGGAAAATAACGTTATTTTTATTTGCCATGTATTGCAATTTATGATATAAGCTCAAAATTCACACTAAAACTGATGCTACATGAAAATAAATTTCCACGATAATAAGCACCAGCGAATTATACCAAAACGTTGGGCAAAATAACAAACTGTAATTGACTGTTATATTCGTATAACCTGGAAGGTGACAAATATCCGACACTTCATTAGCGCAGTGGTGCAAAAATCAAAACTTCCTATTGCATTTACCTTTTGGTTTTAAACAACGAGAATGAGTAAACGGCTCTTTTTGTTTGTTTGAACACTTCCTATAAATGAAAACAGAATTGACACCAACAGAGATGATGTGACTCACCACTAATAGAGCCACGATGGCTCCTTGTATTAGGCCCATGAGGACGTCACTCCAGTGATGCTTATAATCGGAGACACGGGACAGTCCCGTGTAGATGGTTGCGGCGATCAGGAAGAACTGCAGCGTGGGTCGCAGGAGCCGCGCCCATTCGGCCTGCATTCGCGCTTGAAGATAGAGCTGTGAGAAAGGGAAAGGCTTTGAGCTCACTGTGTGAGAGATGAAGAACATGCTCGTAATGCAGTGAGACATCCTCATCCTCGTGTGAAGATTTTGTAGTTTTGTAAAAAACATGCAGTCGTGATCGGTAACAAACGACATCGTGTTCCGACATGGTTGCAGGATGTTGTTGTTATCTCATGCCCAGGGGAATGTTAGAAAATGCTGGCGTGACATGTCTAAGGTGTCATGCCAATAACTACACCTCCTCGAACTTTACTTTATTCTCAAGTTATTTTGGCTCATCACACTATCAAGCCACGGGTCTATTTAAAGATTTCCTATAAAATGTTATCATTTACAGGTTTGATTCATGTAGTTAAGTCTCTAATCTTATCTTTGTTTGAATGTGGTTAAGCTGTTAAGTTCAGTATCAGTGGGAAGTTATCTTTGTGAAGGTAGAAGTTTACAACAGGAGTGACTTCAACGTTGTCCTCGAGGTCGCTGTTGAACTTTGACCTCACTGGTGCAACGCTTACTTCATTCAGTTATTTTGCACAGTTGAGTTTTAATGTGTTGTGCACTTTAACCGCGGATCCTTAATGCTTGTTCTCTCTAGATAAGATGATGGAGCGACTGAGCAGAATGTCACCAGGTTTCTGAAAAACTGCTAAATCAATTAACACCATCATGACATTCCCAATGGAAAATCAATGGAGTACAGAATGTAAATCTAGAGATGTGCATCTCATTTCAAGTCCTTCAAAAACAATAGCAGTAGTTAGAGGAATGGTTTGGACTGTCATCTGGTTAGTTGTTGAATGTCAAGCCAATGCAGGGAAATACTTTTTTAAAACCAGTATTTCATATCAACATGTTCATAACAATCGAGTGACCCTCCAATTCTCAGTATTGTAATCTGTCAAGATGTTTTTTTTAGGGCTGTCAAAAGATTAATAGCACCAGAATAAAAGTTTGTGTTTACACATATCTAACATATATCTGTATGCTGTGCATAATCATTTTGTATTTATTAACACATACGCAGCCATGCATACATTTAAGAAAAATCTAAAAATGATTGGTGAATATAAAGAAATACATGTAAATATTTCCTGAATATGTATACATGTGTATGTGTTTGTATTTATAAAAACATAATATGCACAGTTCATAGACATATATTATGTAAACACAAACTTTTATTCTGGATGCGATTAATTCTTTTGACAGCCCTAGTTTTACTTGTAAGTGTATTCAAATCTATTTACGTTTATTATTTAATTATATTTATATAAAAAATTCTCAAATATACATAAGATAGTACAGATAATACCATTTAGGGCTGTTCAACGATTAATTGTGATTAATCGTATGCAGAAGAAAAGTTTACCTTATATACGTCTGTGCACTGTGCTTATTAATTTTGTATTAATAAACACATACTCAAATATGTATATATTGAGGAAATGTGTGCATGTATATATTAATATTAATATATAATTGAAGTTATATATGAACTTTTATTCATTTTTATATTTTCTTAAATATTTGCATGTGTATATATAATTCAAAATGAATATGCACAGTACACAGAGATAAATTATGTAAACACAACCTTTGATTTTGGATGCGATTAATCGTTGAATAGCCCTGAAACCATTACATATAAATAATACCACTTATTTGTATTACATGAATCGTTTTTCACCAAACGATTATCATGGGCAATAATTTACAATAATTGTATAATCATATCTTAAATAATAATAAAATTACATGAAATAATGCTATCAGTCAAATTCATCTTTATAAGTATAAGGAAGAGGAGCGAGAGAGTTGGTCATTTTTAACAAAAATGTTGTGAGTTATTTAAGGTTTTATCATATTTGTAGAATCATCAATAATAAAGGTTTTTAATATCCCGTTATGGTCAAAACTTTCCCACTCTATTGTTAAAAGGATAGATCACCCAAAAAGGAAAAATCTGTCATTTCATAACTGTATAAATGACTTCGTTCTGATGAACACAGAGAAAGATATTTGAAAGAATGTTAGTCATTTTCAGTTCCGGGACATCATTGACTGCCATAGTAGGAAAATTAAATGGTAGTCAAAGGTGCCATTGAACTGTTTGTTTTCCTAAATTCTTAGAAATATCTCATTTTGTGTTCAACAGAACAAAAAAATACTATCATTTCTTTCCTACTATGGCAGTCAATGATGTCCCAGAACTGAAAAATTGCAAACATTCTTTCAAATATCTTTCTCTGTGTTCATCAGAAATATATACAGGCCTAAAACAACCTGAGGCTGATAAATCATGACAGAATTTTCATTCTTTAGTGAACTGTCCCTTTAATTCACAATAACAATGTTATCACGATTTCTATTACAATTAAATAGACGATGCCATCACCCAAATTTATCTTTAGTTTTTTTTTCTCTCTTTTAGATCAAACTGTTTGGCATTAAATTGTTTATGATATCATTATATAGTATTAACACAATATCAATAATCACAGTTATGTAATATGACACACCTACATAGTTTATCGTATACCGTCACTGTCCTTCGAAAACCTCAAATAACTGTAACTGTTTTTCAGGAAATGGAAAAAATACTGTACTTTTTAAATTATTATTTAATGTGTTCTAGTTGTATTGGATTGATATTTGCAAAACCCAGTGAAAAGCATCAAGGCTGACTAATACTAACGATTTATGACAAAAAATTAAAATCATGAACTATGGAGTACAAGAAGGACAGAATGAGGGGATGCACAACACATAAATCGAACTCAAAGACACTTACTGCCAGGAACAGCATACAGTACATGGAGAACGAAGCGTGACCCGAGTAGAACGAGAGCCTGCAACACACAAACATCAAGGAATCAATATCCTCAAGGGAATGCTTGTGCAACAGTATGAGGCCATAAAAGGAAGCTGACATTTGTTTCGCAACTCTGCAACTACACACTAAGAGTTACTTGACAAGTTGTTACTTGGATCATAACACTGAGCCCCGTGCCGCGCACAGATTTGCGTGGTCCCTTAAAAAGCATGCACGCACACACCCTTATCCGGGTGATAGGGAGAGATGTGTTAACCGGTGGAGGTCGGGACAGGAGAGGGAGGTCTGGCTATCCGGCAGGCTTTTGTCTCTTCCTGTTTGCATTCAACTCGGGTCATTTGTCGACCAGAAGCATCCGCCCATCAACCGACTGCAAATAACGCTGGAGCCGACATAAGAGCGAACTGCTATTTAGGAATTACACAGACGTCACTTTGGGATGAAAACATTTACGGCTATAACTACCGGAAAAGGCTGTTCCCCGATGTTCTAACACTGATAACATACTCATCTAGTGTTGGTCTTAATATATCTGATGTGGGCTTACGTGCTGGTCGAAATGAGGTCAGATGTGCGTTTCTGCTTTGCGATTCAATCACGAACGTAGTCATGAGATGCAAAACAAGAGCTGAAGTGAATTATCTTTGAAAGTGGAGAAGCAGACCAACAGTCTTTGAGCTTAAAGGGACAGTTCACCCACAAATACAAATTCCGTCATCATTTATTCACCCTCACGTGATTGTAAATGTAAATCAACGTACGAGTCTTTCTTCTACGTGATACAAAAGAAGATATTTGGAGAAATGTCTCAGTGGTTTTGTGTCCGTACGGTTACCAACATTCTTCAAACTATCTTCTTTTGTGTTCTGCAGAAGAAAGCAACTCAAAGAGGGCTTAAATGACCCAAGAGTGAGTAAATGATGAACAAATTCTTCATTTTGGTTCAACTATCCCTCTTACGCACCTTCACAAATGCCGGCATGCTGAGAAGACCCTTTTTCTCAGGAGAACACTCCCGTGTGAAAGGCGATCCGGGCTATTTTGGGTTCAGACTCTTCACTGCTTTATATTTGTTTTATTAATACCATCGTCTCCCAGGGAAACACTGGACCACCACCAGAGACATGCTTCTCAGAGACGCTGGGACCACACCCGCCGTAAATGAGAACATTCTGAGAGGGCCTGAGATACTGCTGGCCTCGAGTCCAACCTCAGAATCCAAACACCATCAGTGTGTGCTCTTGACCTGATTTACCACGGGATGAGCCGCAGAGATTCGGCTTAAACCTGGGTGTTCTCAACAGCTTACGACTCTGAAGGAAGCTCCTTGTATTATACATGATAGAGGTTCTTTACAATACCGGATAGTCAATATCTTGTTTCAAACTGTGGCCCGTACTGGAGGCTCGGTGTTATAATTCCATCCCAAGTGGAGTCAGGACCAGGGCAAAGGCACTTGTTCTGTGTGTGTGCATAGCCCAGTTACACATCTGTAAAAAGCAGTACAAGTGACCATGTGTGACCTACCTGCCCTCGTTGACTTTAGTTGCATCCCCCGAGCAGTTGAAGTTCTCGATGTAAGCCGCTCCCGTACAGTTAATCTGCGTCCAGTCCGGCTTGCATATGTCCAAGAAGTGCGGCCGCAGCCGGCCGATGGAATACTTGGCGATGTCCGTGAGCGACTGACTTATGGCGGCGCCGAACAAAAAAGTGCCGATGGCCTTATAGACACAGGCCACATAACCGTTGCAGAATGATTTTGATTTGATGCGGTTTAGATATACAGAAAGGCATTCCCCTATGATCATCTGTGATGGAAGAGCAAGGGAAGACACATTATTTTCTTCTGGTAGAATTTGAACATGATTATGTGTGTGAGGAAAACTTTTAACGTTGCTTTTGAATCCGAGAAGGATGTCCATATGTACAAGAATAGAAGACCGAACAATTGAAGTACTTGACAATGCAGCCATCACTGATGCAGCCCCGGATGTACCCTGGTCACAGTAACCCATGCTTAGCACTTTAAAATATCTATTATTTCAGTTAAACTATTAAAGTAAAATTAAATAAATGAATTAAATGTTTGATAGATCATTTTTATGTCTGTGTTTAAAGTATGTCAATGAATGCATGCACTGTTGCGCCTTCAATGTAAACATTAGCAGTAACCTAAATCAAACGTTCAAATAACATTTTGGCAGAGGACCGTGTGCTTTAAGCTCACATGGGTGACTGTGAGGTTATATAGAGGTTGTGAGGTATATATGAAAGAAATGTTAACCATAAACAGTGCCGTTTCTATTGGCCGTAAAAGGTAAGAGTTGTCTTGTAAATGCTATGGGACGAGATCAACAGCCTGCAGTAAAGAAACAGTTATGAGATGTAACCACAGAGAGAGTTCGACAGCTCTACAGTGAAACCGTTGAAGGGTTCATAACTACAGCCGTGTCACGAGACTGTATGTCTCATGTCTGTGTGGTGTATGGCCTTTTGAGGGAAAATGTATGTGGGTAGAAGACCAGAGACATTGTTTCAAATGTGTTGGTTGGCTTAGATGCTATTGTCTATCAAACTTAAAGGCACAATTCACCAAAAATAAACATGTTGTCAGTTATTTAGCCTCAATTCATTCAAAACCTACGACTCTTTATTCTGTGGAACACAAAAGATATTATTTTGAGAAATGGCTCAGTGGTTTTCATACAATGCCAATTGCCAATGATGTTCGTTTATCAAAGTTCTTCAAAATAATTATTTGGTGTTCTGCAGAAGAAAGAAAGTCATACAGGTTTGAAATGACATTGGGGGGGTGATAAAAAAAAATTCATTTTTGGGTGAACTGTCCCTTTAATGGAGTCACAAAATTGAGCTGCTAACTAATATTTAAAGCTTGAATATTGTTCTTAAACCAACAGTTCAAGATTCTGCCTTCATTTCAAACCTATAAATGTTCTTCTGTGAAGCGCAACTGGAGAAATGTTGAAGAATGTTCCCACATAATGGATGAATACAATGTGAAAAAATCCAGTAAAAAACGGTAAATTACAGACCGCTGGAGCGCCGGTAAAAAAACAGTCAAAAACAGTTTGTTTACGTTAAAGTAAATTTTTCTTCAAAATGTCCAGTATTTTTCTGAAATTTGATGATTTTTATCACATTTATAAAAAATTAATACAATTCTGTAAAATGACAGATGTCAAAATCTATCAAAAATAATAGCACATTTCTGTCAAATTGCGGTTAACAGTGTATAGTGACCGAAATCTGTCCAACTTTAAAGAGCACCATAAATTTGTCCAAATAGTTCACACTTTATTCAAAACATCTGTGGTCACATAATACACTCTAGTAACACGTTACAATAAAGTGCTATTAACAATTATCAACGTAGTTTTCAGCATTTATTAATCCGGTAACACTTTACGATAAGGTGCTACTTGTTAACAATTATTTAATAACTAACAATGAACAATACTTCTACAGCATTTATTAATATTAATTCATGTTAATTTCAGCATTTACTAATACATTATTAAAACCAAACGTTGTCACTGTTAACATTAGTTAATGCACCATGAACTAACATGAATAACTATATAGACATGAACTAACATTAACAAGAATTCATTGATGCTGAAAAACTAAATAGTTCATGTTAGCTAATGTTAGCTAATGCATTTACTAATGTTAACTAATAGCACCTTATTGTAAAGTGTTACCATTAATCCTTAATGTTAGTTAATGTTACTACAGTTATTAATCTTAGTTCATGGTGAGACAAATGTTTTTTTGTAAACATTTGGAAAATGTTTTAGTAAATGCTGAAACTAAGATGAATAAAGGCTGTTAAAGCATTGTTCATTATCAGTTCATGTTGACTAATGCATCGACTAATTGTTAACAAAAAGCATCTTATTTAAAGTGTTGTTATCATTTTTTACTAAATGTTTTAGTAAAGAACAGACCATAATGTCAATCTATGAGCTTTCACATCTCCACAGCAAAAACGCATTTTCAAACACAGGTTTGACATCCCCTGGTCAATGTATGCATTCATTATATGTAAAGCAAAAAACACCCCCTCCATGTTCCACAAGAGAATGAACACTATACAGGTTTGGAATCGACATGAGGGTAAACAATCTGAATTTTCCATTAGTGGTGCACCGCCCCTTTAAATGCCCGGAGTACAAATCCCTCAAAGTGTGGTTACATCTCAACATTCTGTTTCTGATGCTCAAGCCGGCAAGTCTGAGCCACAGCATCATCACGCAATAAACATAAAAGACAAAAACAAGAGACACATAAAACAAGCGAGCTGCTATTGTAAGAAACAGACTGGCACTTACAGCAACAATAGTGACAGGAATCATTACTCCTCCTAATAACGGATAGGAAATGGTGTCTTCTTTATACGGGTACTTGATCGAGTCATCGTTACAGAAAAATCCTCGTTTGAACGATTTGTGTTGTGATGTGAGTATTGCAAATGGGAGTCCAACTAGCAAAGAGAAGCAGTGAGAGAAAACAGAGGTTAGCGAGGGTGCCCGTACCCTATTCTTCCTGTTTTCCTATGGGAGGTGCTCGTGGAGAAAACAAAGCGGTGAGTTAGACACACATTAGTTCAGTGGTTCTCAATCTTGGGGGGGCCCAAGATGGATCCAGGGGGGCCACAGATTTTGTGGCATTTATGAAATATGGAAATTTATCTCAAATTTTATGCAATCAAGCATGAGAAAAATAAGACCACCAACCAAAAGAATTGATGTTCCAGCATTTTATAACTGAATATTTTTTTGGTTTAATTAAAATTCTACGTTGAAGATTATGAGTCTAAATTTGGGGGGCGCAAAGCGATGCACAGTACAAAGAGGGGCCTTACAACGAAAACGTTTGAGAACCACTGCATTAGGTTTCCCGCTTTGACACGTGAGGGTTAAGAAGTTGGTGGTGTGGCAGCCGGGGATACGTCGTGCCAGAAGTCGCACTGAGGTCGAAGTGGTTTATTGCTTTGTTTTCGTTCTCCTGTGGTTTTGAGGTTGACATGGGAAGTGGAACTGGTCAAATACAGCTCAAATAATTTGACGGCACGCTATGATAAGGGGAAGATCTTGTCAAAGCGTAAAACCACGGTCTTGGATGCCTTCAACTGGCATTCGTAAAAACATTCCCTCTCATCACACCATCATGTTATAAAAAAGTGGGGGGCGTTCTAAAAGATAGAAACATTAAAGAGGTGCGACACAAACATGGATGACTGTGTTAAGACACTACCAGAAACTACAAACCTATCGGGGCTCATGAAAGTCACTCAAGCGTGGCGGCAAAAAGCATGTGTTAGGGATTAAAGCATTTACCCAACATGCAGTGAGTGTGGTATGTGCATGCATGCGCGTGTGTCAGTTTCTCCACGTTAACATCCGTGGTATCCACCGTGAGGTTATCCAAGGTGAAAGAAGATCTTGATGTCCCAACAGCTCCTTCAATTACGTGTCTCATCTTGCCATCTCCAGCGAGAGCTGCATTGTCACGGTTTGTGATCTACCGTCCAACGTATGGGATTTCAGGGTGGTGTTGCGTTCACGCCGCTGGGGCGGACTTGGCGAGATATGGTCGTTTATATAGAGGTCAAACCCAAACCCTGTATTATGGGCAGTTTGGGGTTTTCATCAGACTTGAGGCTTCTGGGACAAAACTGAGGAATGAGCCACTTGCAACACACATAATATGAAGTGTTAGCTCACACACATACGAACAGAACACGGTGTGCTACATTTGTATCATTAACACCAAATCGGTTCACGCACTTCCTTCAGACGTCTTCCTGACGCTTTTGGACACAAGACATTAAACTAAAATCCAGGCTGTTTATATTATCGCAGATACGTGAGATAACACAAATGTGTGCATTGTTTTAGGTTAAGTTTGTGTTCAAACTTTTTTAGTCACTTAGTATAAAGGTTGTTTGATTCGTGACCAAGCTGTGACCCTTGTTTAATATATTCAGCGTCCATGGTGTGATGGGAAACCTGAGCTCTCTGATGATGAAAACCACAAAGTGCCCAATTTAACGTCTTGAAAACATTTTCAAAAGGTTTGGTAGCGGAAAGGGTGCATTCAAATCCTTCCAAAGCCGAAAACGTGAAGCATCTTCTATTTCTTGTACTTAGTGGACATCCTTTGCTGAACGGAGTCAATGAAAAGCAACATGCCCAGAGTATCGAGAAACTGAAACGGAAATATTTTTTTTAATCTAGGTTGATTCCATTGTAATAAAAAGTGTAGACACCACATAAGAATTCATAAATCAAGATATCTTTATCTGAGAGGCAAACTGACATACAGAATACACGGATGTGTTGAATTTTATTGTGTTCGTTTTATTAAATAAAGAACTTAAATGGGTCGCGTAACTTTGTCGCATTTTCAGTTTAGCCAAAGTAACGTTTTTTTCCTACTGGTAACCCAAACTAATACTGGCTAGACATACTTTCTAGCTAAAGTAATTGAATGGTTATTTCTTATTTGTCATTAGAAATAATCTGCAGGGATTCTTTGCAGATGTGTACCGGAAGTTAAGTAATGTTGATGTTGCTGCTTTGAAACCATCTATAAAGCCTTGTTTTATTTAAATATCATAATAAGGTGAGTTTATGCATGACACAAAAAACTAAAATATTTATTTAATGTAGTAAGAAAAATACAATTAATTAATTAAAACCAAAAAATTATAGAAATTTAATTCAGGTGTATTTTCCAACCACACTGGCACATTGTTTTTCTTGTTTTAAGCATAAACTAAAATACAAATATATTTTATATATGTTCCTTCTTAGGTAAATGCATAGCGATTTAAACCCTTTTAGATACTTGAACTGGAAAACAAGACAAAAACACTGAGTAACAACTTCATTTTCTGCAGTGTTACATGTTATTTTCGACAGATTAAATGCATATATTAAATACACCGTTCTTGGCATTTTACCGTTGCTGAATGCAGTAAAAGCAGCTGTTTGGTCAGTGCTAGCGAACGCTCAGAGCTCAAGCGACACCTCATTTGTCGCTTCCAGTGTAGACACAAAGCTATACGGCCCATTGACTTGACCAGCTGCTTTCAATCGTCCTATAAAGCTCTATTCAAATGGCAGTTTGCACCTGTTCGGAGGTCAGGAGTCATGTTGAAACAGCTGCTTCGTGGTGTCCATTTAGCCGTTTGTTCATTTAAAACGACGAGCTGTTTCCCGTGGCCCTCAAAAGGACTGATAACATCATAGTAGCCAAATGTCTACGGGAAGAAGCTAACATATGCAAATCCAGCCGTGGTTACGAGGAAGTGACGCGAGACTCTGGGCATGTCTTGTGTGGATGCTGTCTGGGATTACTTACACTACATATGGGAAGTGCGAAGCCCACTGTGTAAAGCACGGTGGAGGTGACCGTGCTGTTGTGGAACGGATAGCTGATGCTCTCGTCATTACAGAAAAAGCCCCGCTGATACGGTTTGATTTTACCCAGGTTAAACGCCGCAAGCGGGAGCCCAGCTGTAGACGAAAAAGGGTTAACAAGGGGTTAACAACTCAGTCAAAGGGTAAACCGACCAATCAAACGTGAGGCTTGACTCCCGGCGTTGATGATTGGCGCTCAACCTGAGATGAGAACCGAGTCTATGATGACAAAGCATGTTTACAGAGGACACCTGGATGACGGTTGAATAGACGTTGGTTTACGGTTGGGTTTCTGTTAATTCAGTGTGATATCATCTTACCACCGAGGTTTGTCTGATGTTGTTTTCCACTGACGTCATTGATACCTTGATGTCCTGGCAAAGCTCTTGTTATTAAAAATTCACGGTTGTTGGGAGTGAAAATAAACTTGAACGTATGAAGAAACAATTGTCCAACCACTCTTTTGGCAGCTATTTTAATTCCTCAGATGTGCTCGACCAATCACGTTCCACACATGGAATTGCGGGATATTGAAGGTGTGCTACAGCTATGATACCTTCAAAAATGGTTCGGATAAAGATATTTCACTGAAGTGAAGGAAACAATGGATCTGGACGTGTCTTAATGCCTTCCTACTTCCAAGGCAGCGGTTTTCCGTTTTGGGACGCAGCCATTGTCAACACATACTGCAAACTGATGGAGAAAAACTGCTAAATCAGCCATCTTCCAAATTGTTATTACCAACAGCAAATCATCCCTATAATCACACTTCAGTTGGTTATTTTCTGGTGTAAATGCTATCATTCATTCCAAGTCACCCCACTACTAGCCGCATACGTCGCATGCTGCCTCAATGCAAGCAATGGTTTGCTGATGCTAAAGCGCGTCTTTATCCCCTCCATATCACCCTAATTGACTCTGACGGTCTAAAGTCTAACGCTAGGGCTTGTGGGCAATCTTTGAAACCGCTATAGCCTCAACCTATTGTTGGTGCTCAACCAAAGCATCATGGGAAACAACACAAACCTTCATAAAGCCTGAGGCTCCTCTCGCAGTAAAAGAGTCTGTGCCTGACAGGAGGAACCATTCAAACCTGAATTGTCTGATGCTTCACTAAAGCCACATTGTCGACAGTCGGTCATGCAAACATTTTGACTGTTCTGAAGGCTAAAGTGACCATTTCCATGCAAATGTCAACCTTAAGATTAAAGTTTGTACCAACGGTTTTCATTATACTGATAGGTCGGACGTCGATATTTGGTGTTTAAAAACTCGCGTGAGGTCTCTCTTTGTAAAGTTTGTAAAGCATTCTTAAGCACGATTTCCCCTTTTTTTTTAAAGAGAAATATAGTGTATAGACTAATTTTTTGCTGATGTTTAGATCGGTATCAACAGGGCTTCAGTAAAATATAAAAAGATGGTTCAACATACTTACAATAAATAGATTCTCTTAAGAGTTTATATTTCAAGTTTTGACTGAAAATGTCACATCCATAACCCTGGAATTGATAAAGAATGTCAATGGCTTTGAACCACATTACGATTGGGAAAGTTTTTAACACATTAGTTCCTCGTGTCTCCCATTCATCCCAGTTGAATTTAGGTGTAACGCGTGGTATGCAAATAAACATTTGCATATTCAAAACTAAGTAGCCTTCCAGTTCAACAGAAATGCATGAGAAGTTCTGCCTTGACAATCCTGAATGTGCTGTAAGCCACGACCAGCACATGTGTTTCAGTTTTAAAGTCATGTTGTGTTCCTGCAGCTAGGCACTAACAATACCAAGGTCATGCGTTTGATTCTTAGGGAACACACAAGTGATAAACAGTACACCATGAACTGGAAGTTGCTTTGCCAAAATTGAAAAAGAAAATTTTACTCCCTGTGGTTGAGATGGTATTACTTTATACATAAAATCTCTTTATATGACGAACGTTCTTTCTTAGTTTCTTAACATAGCTTTCTATGAAGAGCAAGATCAAATGTCCCTCGTATGATTGTGACTCAAACTGTGATTTTAACGGAAAGTCCAAGGCATTTGTTGCCCGTGTAAAAAATATACTGTTTTCCCCTAGTGCACCAAAAATTCCAACATTAATCCAAATCCAAACTTCCATCATGTGATATATTATGACAGGCATCCAACATTTAAACCAATACATTTTCCCTTTCTCAGTCATTTCTGATGACGAAACAGAAATAAGCCACTTAAAATCTTGTTGTAAAGATTAAACTCCCGATACACAATTTCTACAAACGGATCCAAGAACACATAGAATGAACTTATATACTTGCTGTAGAAATGTACTGTTTTGACCGCATACTCTATATAATGAATTTCCTTTGCTTTACTTAGTCAGGATATTGCAGTCTTATAAGTACATCAGACAGTGATCCCCCCCTTATATCCATATCCTATACAGTTACATTGGCCAATCTTACCAATTCAAACCAACAATTGGAACCTCATCACATGGCCCGGCTATAAACAGGTAATGTATGACTGTCCCATAATCACATGAGTATACATTATATACATACAAATATATCGGACTCTGATAGAAAAAGCTACAATGATATTGTAAAGATGTTCCAGTTGTGCATTCCCTAAGAATAACTCTGAGTCATTGTTACGCATCTGCATGAAGGTAACGCCCTGTTATTACGGACATTTTTGATAACGCAAGATGGCTCGTACAGTAGGCTTCAGTCGCGCTATGACGCACACTATGTGCGTGTCCTTTGTGGTTATTGTGTGAGTAACAATGTTGCGATGTTCAATCCATGCAATTAAGAGTAACATGCAACAATGTATCCGTTCACACGACTTAACTCAATTGACGGATCTAGATACGCCCCAAATCAAAGAGGAGGAACTTCGCAATATTTCAACCTTTTGCGACTCTAAATCTCGTCTTAAAACGAAATTTAAACCCAGCCACGAGTTTGCGGCTTGTCCAAATTAGGTTACGCGCTTTGCATTATTGACAGTCACGGTTCACGCACTCAATAGACAATTGTATGAATGAATAAAGAGCCAAAATGATACTTACCAAGAATCAGGCACGCGATGTCAAGCAATATAAAGGGAATTCCTCTGGTTTCGAACATAGTTGCGCGTGTCAGTGCTGCCGCGGGTCACGTCTGATATTAATGGCTGTACGCGAGGCGTCCTTATTGTTCCCACCGTAAACAAAACCAAAGCGCGTCCGCCTCGAGCGATCTATCCAAAGGCAAATACTGTACGGGAGCGCGCGGTGGATCGAGTCGAGACGCTCGTAATAACGTCGAGCGCGCAATGGCGACTATAATCAGCCGTTCAAGCTGTTTCGCGGTAGTTCTTGAGACAAACTGAGCATTTCAACTCATGAGAAGGAGATAAAAACGATGCCGAGCCGGTTTGTGTGATTGTTCGGTGGGGAGACGAAGGGTTCTGGTGTCGGGTGTAGGTCTGAGATTGCACTGCACACTGCTGAGCTTCTTCTGGCTGTCATGACGCGAGACAGCTGAGGCTGGACACAGCCAATCACGTGTCTCTCAGCGCTATCGAAAGCACTAGACACGCCCAGTATTGGTCGTGCACTTCAGATCAATAATGTCAATACAGATATCGACAAAGATTGTGTGGGGAAAAGTTTCACGTTTTGATTTGTTTTGGAAAAGCGATTCCTGATTAACATTAGAGTTACATTTATACACTGTTAAAAACTGTTTTTTTATCCTTTTGTTTTGCAGAATTATGGCAATGAAACTTACAGAAATAGACTGCACATGTACACGTCGGGTGTAAGATAACTTAAAAAACAATTATTTTATTATACGTACATTTATTTTAAGTTTTTTTTCTGGAGGATTAATCCTTAAAAATAGGGCAAAATACTGTATTAATATGAAGGATTCATTTTTATAGTTGTTTTACCTGTATTGCGCATTTTTTACTGCATTACATTGCATTTTAACATTAACGGAAATGTCCGTATAATAAAGGAAAATGTACTAGTCATTTATTTTCTGCCAGTACTTTTTTTTTTACTTCATTTTTACAGTGTATGGTGTAGTTGGCACTGTACACAATTGTTTTCTTTACTGATTTTGTATCTTGATTTGAAAGGCCTTATGATTATTATATCCACCCTCTTAAATTATAACAATGTATATTTCCTGTATTGTTGGGTAAATATGTGTACAATAAATGACCAGCATGCACTCGTTGAAAGAGTCAATTATATAATGAGGATAGCTATAAAAATGTACCTACACTATATCTGCTATACTTTATGGATGAATGCTTTTTAAACACAATATCCTGAGCACTATTTCTGAATTAATAAGAATTAATAGGGCACTGTGGATTGCAAGTCCCAACACCAAATTTCTGGTTTAAAAAATGTGAAAAAATGTTTTATTTGGATTTATAACTATGACATGTCTATTACACTTCTTAACCTCATTATGTTAATCTACTGATACAATTACTGTTTTGACACTTTGGATTGGAAAGCATTTCATTCAGTTATTTACAGACCAATTACAGTGCATTTAATTGAATCCCTCTGAGTAAATAAAGATTAAATCTGTACCTTTTGTATCGTCATGAGTGGGTTGTTACAGATTTTAATTCGCAAGAAACGTCATGACGTGATGAGCGTTTGTGTCCTCACAAAATAATGATGAAATACTGCCATCTACAGGTGAATGCTGGACAAAACAAGCTGCTTTATACACTCGAAATAAACACCAATGTCATACTTTTGTTTCACTTTATTTTGTTCGTAAAATTTACAGTAAATAAAAGCTAAATTACCTGACAATATTTAATTGGAACATGAATAGACAGATATCCTTGACGTCTGAGGCGTGAAAAAGGTCATAGTTGTACCCCAATAAATAATTCTTTCAATCTACATTGATCTAGGGTGAAAAACAGTGTGTGCTTGATTTATCTGACAGCAGGCTTGTACCAGAAAAACATTGTACAAAAAACATTTAAAGAGTTTGGTCGTCATAAAATATTCATTTGGAGTGTAAGTTATGAACATATGAGTGTTTACAAGTGTAGTCCAAATAGCCCCTCCTACAAGTACACATCTTTGTCATTCAAAATGTTTACAAAACAAATAAATCAATTATTGTCTGTTTAAAAATGTAATTTAAAATGTAGAATCAACGCTTATCAACCAGTTATAAACAAAATTATGTTGTGTTGTATTATAGTAATACTGTTGAATTATTGTATAATGAAGTTTACTGTCCCTGCAAGACCAATGGGTCACAAATGATTGTAATAATAAATGTAACCACTAAGTGGCACCATATCATCAATAAATCAAAATGGGGAAATCAAATTGTAGTTCTTCGAACCACTCGTCACATTAACTGTTAGATCAGTTTGTCACATCTAAATACACACTTGACGCCCTTTAGTATTTCTCACTGATCTATAAATAAACTGAGCATATTTAACAAGTTAGGCCTATACCAACTATTAGGCTACATGACAAAAAGCAAACAGCCTTGTTCTGTAAATATCTAGCTTGCCACCCCCAATGTATAAATCCCATATTTAATGTTATTTGACGGAAAACGCACAGGACATGTTTTCCTGCTACTGTATAAACGCATTAAGCATAAGACATACCAACATGATATAAATGGAAAAATTACATTCTGATTTTTGTTTGATAGTGTATTTGCACCCAAGAAAAAAATGCCATTTTAGCCTGAGGTAGGACGAGACCAGAGAGTTTTGTTACACTTAACAAACTAAGTGTGTAAACAATACGACAATGAGCGTGACGCACACATAGTCTGTATGATTTCTGCATTTGTTGTCAAATTGTTTCCAATTTTATCTGCTTTAATTAAATGAATTAAAATATTTTATTACAATTCTTTAGAAGAAAAAGGGAGGTAGCATGTGTAAAATATTACTTTAAAATAATGTTTAGGTCAATTTAAATTAATAAATGTTACAACACTCTCGCCTCAAGTCTCTCCTATTCCATTTATACCAGTTGTGTCCTACATTCAGTATCACATAACGGTAATGTATAATAGATTATCAGCAAAAAACCTGCTGACAACGTGAGATTTCTCTCTGAAGTGCACATTAGAGACTACATCATATGCTGTATCTGGATAATACTGCGGATCATTTAATAACACTCAAAAGACGCCGTGCAGACTTGAAGGTCATATTATATGTTGACTACAGGGAATGTCTAGTCTGTTGCTCTGTTCCTGTGGCGTCTCTGAGTTATCTCAGTGTTTGGGTTTGCATGTGTGTGTGCGTTTGTGCAGTCATACTAAAACTATGATTTAAAGGACAGTTCACCCAAAATGAAAATCCTGTTTATTACTTACTCATTATTTATCCTTATAGCAAACCTGCATTACTTGTGCTCTCCCATGGATCACAAAAGGCACATTTTTATTTTAAGGTGCATTTGCACTATTTCTGAATGAATAAAAGTGAATGGGGATGTCCAGTCCAAAAATGATTAAAAGGGCAATAAAAGTGTCTAAATGTTGGTGATTGTGCACTTCAATCCAAGTCTTCTAAAGCCTCCCAATGCTTTGAGCTTTTTTTATTTTATTTAAAGGGACATTTCACCCAGAAAAAAAATCTTCATTATTTACACCTTCAAACCAGTATAACTTTCTTTCCTCTGCAAAACACATTTTTAAAAATCGCGGTCCCCATTGACATCCATTGTATGGATACAAACCCACTGAGACATTTCTCAAAATATCTTCTTTTGTGTTCCAGAGAAGAAAAAGTCATATACAGGTTTTGAATGACACCAGAGTGAATTAAAAACGACAGATTTTTTTTTTTCAAGAACTATGCGTTCATCACATGGAAAACCGTGGCCAGGAAATTAACAGCTTGTGAAAAAGTTACTCATTGGTTTGGAATACAGTTAGTTAACCATGCCAAAATGTAGGTGAACTCTTCCCGTAACCGTGAGTTTGCGTTTTACAAATACAACATGAGAGGTAACATGCTTCAAGCTTTTTTGGCTCCGCTTCGCTGTTTCTGTTTTCGGAGGTGCGCCTCGATCTCATGCCGGAACAGCAGCATGCCGAGCTGTCCATGCGAGGCCTCGTTCATTGCTTTCGACTGCATGCACATCTTGTACTGGTCTGGAGGCAACTCATCGGCACATCTCTTCTCGTGCCACAGATGGAAGAGGCCGCGCGATGGTGCGCGCACTACCAGTAGATTACTGTGGAGGTATTTCCTGTACAGGTGGACGTCCTCACCGCCCCAGCCTTTAATGTCCACGTCAAAACCACCTGCAGGAACAGGAGATATTCAGAAGGGTCAAAAGCGGGTGTGACACACATTTTCACAGAACGGTGAATGGTGAATAAAGCCTGGAGCAGTCGAGGTGTGGTGCTTATAGTGTTCTAGCCTTTCTCGGGGAAATTAAAATAATTATTAAAATATTAGTTATTACAAATTTAAATTCTTATTACAACAGCTTGTTTCACAGACTGAAACAGCTACCGACATGGACATTTCTTTGAGACCTGCTTAAAGGGGTCATGATCATTTGTTTTAGATGTATTGCAATGTGTATACATGATTTAAGGTTAAAAAACGCTGTATTTTTGTTGTCATGTTTGTATCTCTTCTTTGACCCGGCTCTCTGAAACACGCAGATTTTTTACAAAGCTCATCGCTCTGAAAAGCGAGGTGTGCTATGATTGGTCAGTTAACCAGTGCGTAGTGATTGGTCGAATACTGCAAGCGTGTGACGGAAATGTAACGCCTCTTACCATATTTGGAACATCAGGTTCCGAACGAAATTGTACTGACAGTTACGCCCACCTTACTTGCGTATACATTTGGGCGGTCTTAGTCAAATCATACCACAAACTGACGTAGATTTGTGGGGGTGTGGTTACACAAGTTGTTTCAGGCAGGTCTGGGTGAGCATTCGCTTTTAGGTAGAATGCATCTTTTGTTCCGACACTTTAATTTTTGCAATTTTACTGTCTAATACATGCATGGGCAACTTATAACACACCAAAGACACAGAAAAACATGTATTTGCGCTATATGAATTATTTCATTATGTCATTATAAAGAGAAAACACAAATATTTGAGGAATCTCAAAAACGTAAAACTTTAAAACAGAACATTTTATTTTCATATATTAGCTAGTGGAATAATACACTAAAACAACTAAATATTCTTTATTCACCTTTTTATTCCAAAATGTGAGCCGGCACTTTCAACTTCTTTCGAAAGTTAATCATGCGTAATCTTTACCATTAAAACATGTGTTTTTATTGAATAAAAAGTATATCTAAGTGCTTTATTTTCATAAAGAATTATTTTGGTAAACACCAATACAGTTAGTTTAGGGCCGCTGTGCTGAGGTGCAAACCGTTCATCGGGTGGTGGTCTAATAAACTAAATAAATACATTTAAATAACATTTTACAGGCGAATTAAAAATCTACAAAAAAATAAAGAAGTTTTTGAGATTCCTAAAATATTTGTGTTTTCTTTTTATAATGACAGGTGGTTTAAATATATATAAAGTGTGCAGTTTCAGTATATTCGTCTGTTTATTTATTCTGTAAGTTAATTGTAACCGTTTCCTTGTGGATTCTACAGTATGTATACCACGACAGAGCTTTTGTATTTTTTAACTCTGTGTAAAAATATCATATTTTGACTTTCCTTGCCGCATGCAGCATATGGGTTTTTGTAATCGGTCTGCATTGCATGTATTTCTGGAATGTATCATATACTAAACACTTCTGTAGAATCAAGATCTGCCCTTGTTGTTGTATCAACTGTTGTTATACATGTCCAGACAGGAACAAGATTAAGTCGTGGGAACTATCTGATTCCCACAAGTAGAAACTAGGTGTGTTTGTATGATTCATGCTATCTTTTCAGCATGCTGCAAAATTTATTTGTAGTGTTTTTATTTTTATGAAACCTAGCTGTAAACACACACGTTATGTAGTAACACTCTAAAATAATGCTTTGATCTCATAATGCAAATTCATTTGATCAAGAGTGTAAATGAAACCGTCACAGAAGCTTCAAAGAAAGTTTACCTATATTGATAAAGTCTGATCTGTATTGACAGGTCATCCCAAAGCCAAAGTCCCTCCAAAAGCCAGTGTCTTTCTTAATAATCTGCAAGAAAAACACACAAAAGAGTTTAAACACAACAGATGTCCTTTCTAATCGACCCGGTGTCTGAAGTGTTATCAGCTCAATTTATCAGGATCTGTACACGTTCAGAATATCAATGGCAAGTGTATGTAATGACTGTGTTTGCATCACAATACAGCAATTAATCACATCAAACTTGATGAACCATTTTAATCTCTTCGTGAAAATGACTTGCATTACCAGCTGCTGTTCCACAGGGGGAATGTGGCTGCCGTAGATCACAGCTGGATTGTACTGACTGAAGAGAACTGGGTAAAACACTTTCTTTCCTATGACAGAGTAAAACAAGCCTGATATAAAACAATTACAATTACAATTCTTCATTTAAACACGACTATACATTCCTGTTTGAAACACTTTATCACAACTTCTCTTCTGAAACCTTTGGGTACATGTCTTGGTATTTTAAAGAGTACATAACATGAGCTCACGAAAATGACATTTCGGTGTGTAATGTTGCCGTGTTTGAAAGTAAGCAGTCTGCCAAGTTGTAAATCCGAAGGTGGATGAATAAGTTATTGGCTTGGGAAAAAGGGAGTCGACTCTGAATCACGCAAACGAGTCGTAGTTCGATTCCTGGACCGCCGCGGATGTACATCACTACATATACAGTAGTCCTCGCCTACTTTTTGCTATGTAAGAAATAAAATCCCATAAAAGTGAAGTTATACTTTTAGTTATGCATATAAATATACTTTTTATGTCTTCTCCATGTTTATGGTTGCATGACCAGCCCAACTAACAAAATACGTTGTAGGAACGTTTTGCTAACAAATGTTACGAAAGCCTTCTTTCTGAATGTTTTGAACATTTCACTAAGGATGTTAGAATAATGTTTTATTTTTAACATTTTATAATGTTTTATAATGTTTAGCAACGGCATAAATTGTTGGTAAATTTAGATGTCACGTTACGGCAAGAAAGTAACGTTTAGAGAACGTCTTGCCAACGTTTTTTGAAGGTTTTTCTGGTTTCCCTCACCAGGTTGGGCATTCAGACGGCATGTGTTTAGGAAGTCGGCTGTGAAGAAGATGTCCACATCACAGAAGAAGAGCAGGACGTTGCCTCCCTTCCAAGCTCGGGCTCCCACGTCCAGACCTCGACCTCTAGAAAACTCCTCATTCAGCTGAATCAGCGTGAAGTTACGGAAGTTCAGCTCCCTGCGAAACCACACACAAGAAAATTACAATATGTACTAGTTACCACAGGTGGAAAACAAAAACTAATAATAGAAGTTCATAAGTGTTTAGATTAGGTCTCAATCTATATATTATTTAAGAGAGCTGAAGAGGTCTCCTAATCTAGTTAAGAGTAACAAGATGGCAGTAAAGAGGCAGATACCACAGACTTTACAACAAAGAAACAATGTGTTGGAATGATATGACGACAGGGAGTTAATGAAATAATAAAATAATATAAAGAAAATTAAATAATTTTTTAAGGATTTGCAGCTTTGGTCTTTACTTTATGTAGACTTTACAGCTTTGTGTAATAGGATGTGATTCAGCAGCTAAATTATTTAAATTAACTGTTAAAACTGAATTAAAAGTGTATGAAACCAAGCCAAAATGGATACATATTTGTTATACTTTTCACGCATAATGCAAAAAAAGAATTTGAAACCGCAATTTTTACTTTTGCATCTCTGTCGCCATCTCTGTTTGGAAAATGAAATTGCAGGTTGCTTTATGTACATATGGGTTGAAGTCAACCAATGTTAAATTTCCCACAAAATTCACTTACATTCTACCTCCTGGAAGTAAAAGGTATTATTATTCCGACTGCATCATTCTTCAAGAAGAAAGTCATATTCCCTTAAAATGCCTTGAGGGTGAGTAGAATATGGGGAAATCTTGATTCATGGCTTAAGTACCGCTTTAACGGTTAAAGGGGTGTTGCAACGGTGTGTAATGCATTCTGACTTCTTCAAAATGTTAAACGTGCTGTCTTCTCATGCTTAACATGGTCAACTTGTCAAAAAACGAGTTGGGTGTATTACGTAGTGTTTCTGTGCTCGATACACTCCCCCAGCGATCGTACAGGATTCGGAAATTTTCTTTTTCGAACGTATAAAACGGTATCATAAAAAAATGTCTTAGTCCCTTATTGGACAATTTTCCCGGAAAAGCACGCGGCCGCAAGGAGAGCAGGAGAAGGAGCATGCGCAGACGTCACTTTCACTTGTAAGCAGGAGAGAGAGAGCATACGTTCGCAAAGTTCAGGTGTTTGTTTGTTCACTACATTTGGGTGATGAATGTCATATAAACTGTGGATATAACGCTGGATTTGGAGACCGTTTGAAACTGATATATGGAGCCGTACCAGCGCTAAAAGATGCCGGACATGAACCGCATGCAGTGAGTGAAACTGATGTCTGTGTTTTGTTGACAATGGGTGCGCACGTCCTTTAGTTCAGCCTACCCCCCCCCGCACGCGCCGTATGCTTTCGGAAATAATCGTACAGCTGTATCTATCTTTTTTAAATGTGATCAAACTAAATACTCTTCGAAGATACGAAGTACGCAATCTTATAGGTACTTAAGATTAATTTGAGATTGGCAGAAACAGCATGTGTTACGGCCGCTTTAACATTTTCCAAGCAGTTCCATGTGCTTTACCTCACTTTCTGCCCCCTCTCATTTGTCTGCACCACAAAAATAGCTTCATCATAAACTACCTGAACCTGCTGAAGCCAAAAACATATGGGAAAGATGATAATTACAAATAACAGGCTACAATGCTAATCACTTGTTTCTTAATAAAAAAAGCTTTGTAGTGATCTGTCTTTGGTATATTTTGGGGTTATGCATATAATGATGAAGTTATAGCACAGCTGTCACACAAAGGAAATCCCATGACTGACATTTCACTAATGTCTGCCTGATTACACTTTCTCAGCAGGGACATGTTATATGTTTTGCCGTCTGTTTTTCTTTTACAAAAAATTGAGTTGTTTATGACAGGGTAAGAGGATGTGTTGTGATTGATAGCAGGTGTGGATTTCATAGCGTGACCCACATCAATCCTCATGGATAGAGGGAATAACTGACATCCGCAGACAGGGCCGGGTGTGTGTGTGTCACTGTGAATACAATCAGCCAGACTCATATATAGAGATGATTAAAGCTCATGTCCTGGGCTTGAGCCAAGAGGATGTAGAAGTGCACAAAGCAGACAGACAAGGTGCAGATAGATAACACCTGCTATTATTGGAGAAAATTACCGCAATTATCACAAATCATTTGGCACTAAGGTGTTAACCACACCTGTTTACACGAAAGCCAATTCACATATTTCATTTTTTGGTAATAATCAATAATCAAGATTTGAAAAGCTGAGTGTTTTTGCTCTTTTCTATCGAGTTGCCTTTGTGTTCGGGTGGTTGAGAGGGAATTGTTTATAGGCCATTTAAAAGGAAAAGGTCACAGGTCTTTCATGCTTTGCTGCTCTGAAACCTAATTTACCTCAGTTTAAATTGACTTCAGTGTCAATTTTTTATAATAACACAGAAAGTCATAAAAATGGTACACATCAGTAGAAGCAACACAAGACAAGAAAATGCTGTTTCCCTGTAACTCAATTGGTTTTGAGTTTGTGGAACACACACACTTACGAAATACTGTAGCTGTACGGGGATTTTATTAGACCAATGCAAAATATACGCCAAAATGTATGCATTCTCTCGTTTTAATAGCATGCACAAAACAGTTGTCTAACAATGAATAAATACCCTCTACACCAGTATTTTATCAACATAACAGGTCAAAAAACTATTTTTTTGCGTGTGTGAAAATAGTTTTCAGTGGCTAGGAAGCGCCCAGTTGAGTCATTGCATTTTTTCATTTATCCTTAGCTTTGGGCCAATGTGAAACATCAAACACACACTATAACTGTATTAGACTTCCATTGTTTTCATACCATGATAATGAGCCTACCTTCAACTAACAGTAGATTTAGAGCAACACTTTATGAGACTGATTAATGAGCATTTCTCATTAGAAAAACCACCTTAAATGTCCTAACACAGCATTTTTTATCTTAAACATGGCACAGACCCCCAGCTATCCTCACATGGGACCCCCATCCTAAAATTTAAAAAGGCATCTACACCCAATTTATACACTGAAAATGTTATAATATAAACTAAAAATAGTTTCTATACATTATTAAACATATTTTATTATTGTAATGTACTGCTAAATGTATTATTTCTACTTATGTGTTTATTTAAAATGAATGTAACTTATTTAATATTAATCCTTTTTTTATTATTTACTTTAATTAAATTAAATCTATTTAATCTATTTATGTATTTGAATCTTATTTATTAATTCTTTTTTTATTTATATATATTATTTATTTGTTTGTGATTGTATATTATTTACAATCAGTTATTTTGAAGACTTTTACATAGACTCTCTGTCACTCCTTTTCTGCAGCTTTGGGGTCTTCGGACAGTTTAAAAAACCCTCTCCTAACACACGATTTTTAACCTATACGTAGTTGCTGTCCTTCCAAAACCTCGGATGTCCAAATTAACTCTTCTTCGGGAAATAGTAGAACTCTGTACTTTTTCAATGATTCAAAATTGTGTTGTCATAGTTGACTAGCACCTTTTAATACCTTAATATCTTAATACAGCAGCGATATTATTAATTATTCAATGCCATATATAAAAATGTGAATATTTCAGGCTCTAGCTTCACTGACCCCGGAGCAGTGGTTTCAAAAAGCTCTCGAATTTACAGCTTCCATAACAATAACAATGAAAGCAAAATAAACCTCCTATGAACCACTTAATAGAACAAAAACATGTGATAAAACAGCGCATTATGTTCCTGTCTGGAATTTAATGGTGGTTATATTATGATGAGTATATGCAAAACATCAACATTCAACCAGCTGTCCTGGAGCTAATGCAGCGTTACCCACACTCGTCCCCATCTCAAATGAGCACAAATTATTCATGTGTATCAATTTACTTCTCCCTGTAAACAGATACCAATGCCACATCAACCTACTTTAGGACTGAGTACTCGGGCAGCTGATCTTTCCATGTTACACATCAAAAAACGGAAGGTTGCGCTTTGTGTATGTAGTAGCATCATATAATGTAATGTCATGAGACTTAGGAAAGTGCCGGATGATGGGAAATCTGCTGACACGGGACGACATCTTAGGTGTATAATTTCATATTGACTGGCAGATATTCTTAAAGTTAATTACAGGTACATGCCGTTTCTAAACACCAAAGCGAGCAATCCATCAAGAGATAATAGATTTAAATACAGGCTGTGTTGATGGGAACATTTTGTGGCTATTAAGAGATTAGCACTTGGCTGACCGGTCGACATTTTAATAAATGTAACTGAAAATATAATGATGTATAAATGAACTGGTTCTATTGGAAGTCGTATAGGTTATGTGATGTAACAGGCAAACCCTGCAAGCAGGTATATCCAAAGGCAGATATGCCCTTTCGTGTTTGGGGGCGGGGGGATGTGCCACCTACCGGGGGGGTACCAAAAGCGTGGTTAGCCGACTCGCAAGTTCCGTCGTTTCAGCATAGTTCAACGATTCAAGTGTTACCCAAAAAGATCAATCGCAAGCAGCATCGCAAAGTTTGTGGTTGGAACTACAGGTCTAGAGCTGTGGTTAGAAGTTCCTTATTATTATGATATGTAGACTTACATAGAGCAAGGTAAACAAGCAACATGCAGTGCAATCCATATCCATCATTCTAAATACCTAATAAACAGACAGAGAAATATTTACAATAATATATAATCATCTTAACTTACGGTTATGGATTTAACCACTGCTTAAACACCATGGGGTGGGGACACAGTTCTGTATAAAATAAGTTCCCATAAAAATGTAAATGTCTGCAGACAGCTTTGTCGATAAAGTAGGTGATCGTTGGTGATGTGTCTGTTTGTAGTGATGCAGTTAAGCAGGGTTCAGTTTCATGCAAATGATTGCTATACGGCAACGTACTGCAGTCAAGTGTGGGTAAGGTCAAGAAGATAATTGTAGTAACTTTGAACAATTTTACTGTTTTGCCCACAAATATAAACAAGCACGTGACAAAATGTTGTCAGAAACTGGCCATCTATGTGAGTTGGATACATATTTACGAATGTTCGTCTCTATGATATGCATTTTGTACTACTGCATTACACAGTGTAACAAATTGTTGTTTCGCCCGACCGTTTTTAAAGTTCTTGTACAATTCTGTGGTGCTTATTCTTGTGGTATTATTTATTTTAATGTGGTGTCAATGTGTTAGTGTATATTGAGCTTAAAAAAATTATTATAATGTATCGGTATATTGCAAATAAACAAAAACTGTAAAAATGTTCACTTATTTTAAAAATTATTTTCCAATTGTCACAAAATTATAGAAATGTCTGTAGCACAGGGAAGGTGGGATGAAGCGATGATGGGTGACTACGTCTGGAACTTGGTTTGCGAGGACAGTATTAGTCATAGAAGACAAAAACGATCAAATGTTCACTTCTGAAGTTTTGGATTTTTAGTAACTGTTATATTAAACTGTTATTTTGAGCTCAGTTTCTGCGTACAATTTTTTTGTGAGTACCGTCGATGGTAATTATGTGATTTTCGTATTCAGCATGTTAAACTTCATAAAGAAACATTTACATTTACATTAATTCATTTGGCAGACGCTTTTAACCAAAGCGATATAAATATCTAATAAATGCGGAAAAGGCATGTTTTGAAAGTTTTGAAAGTTGTGAAGTTGTTTGAAAGTTGTGAAGGATGCTGCAGTTTGGGTGGAAACAGTAAAAATGAAAGCGAAACACAACTTGTGTTTTTAAATATGTTTCATCGTGTTATATACACCGATACTGTTTCCTTTCACGATGTTCATTTTCAGCTGCAAGAAATTACGCATTTGGCAAACGCCAAATCCAAAGCGACTTTTTACCAGTATGTGTGTTTCTTAGGAATCAAACCCATGACCTGCTAATGCAATTCTCTTCCAAACAAACTTCAGGAACATAAATAGTTGTCAAAGTAGAATAACATTACTTTTAACCCATTTGTGGTCTGACTATAGTCCTGGCTGGTGGTGCAGCCGGAGAGATCTAGTCTGGCTACATCAAATCACACCACACACAGTTTTGAGAGTCATGAAAGAGAGATAAAGGGTCTGCGTAACCATGACGATGGCTGAAGTGATATCTGAAGTGATATTCATCAGTCTGAATGCAAAAACGGGGTTTCCAAGTTGCAAGTTGCAAAGTGCTAAACAACTCAAACTTCTGTCAGACAGAACTGTGGAGGCAGTTGCCAAACTTTAATGTCTTTAAGAAATCCACAAACTTTTTAGGACTGGTGGGAATTACAAACAATTACCTCTAGACTTTCCGAAGGAATGAATAATCAGGAAATTGTGGAGAATCCACTTAGCCTGAAGAACAGAAAGGAACTAAGCTCCCTTGATTTCTGTACCGCAGAGAAGCCAACAAATGAATTCCCACAGAAGCAACAAGAACGGCTGTGATTATCAGCCCTCCCCTTCCGCAAAAGTATAAAGCCATGATTGCTTCTCTCTTTGTCAAAGAAATCCCCTCCAAAAGCTGTTCTCCTGCTCAACACGGCCCAGAAACACCTCTGTGTGGTCAAGCAACACACAGATCTGCAAATCAAGTTTCTAAATGCATTTTAATGTTTCTGCATCATGGAAAAGGCATTTTATTTATTCCTGCCAGCTGACAAACAGGCCTATCTGATATCCACTGCAATGCAGGGAGCTCTGGCATGAATCTGGCTGAAGTCCAGGCAATCTACTGCTCCGTTGATTTCATCTGCCTCTGAGCTGCATCCATCCGTACTGACCTGCTATTTTCACACTAACTGGAGGTCAAAGTCACTGGAGTCACAATACCACCAACAGACTCCAATAATGCATGTTGTCTGACCTCCAGTTTGAATTGATATGAGTAGGTCCGGGAGTTAATAATATAACATAATATATAATCTCATGTTATGTATAAACTAATACAGTTTTAAATAAAATACTAAAAATCTATTTATTCGTATCAATTTTGTGAGCAATATTTACTCATGTGGCAAGCAGACGTGTAATAAGTGGGAAAATGTTCATCCAGCTTTTCTCGTAAAAGGTGAAGTTAAGCCAAAAACAAAGATTCTGTCAAAATTGTTTTCTTCCCACGTGGTTCAAAAACTGTATGACTCTTTCTTCTGTGGAACACAGATATAAATATTTAATATTTAATATTTAAAATATATAGAAAAATATTTTGTGTTCTGCAGAAGAAAGTCATACATACAATGACACTAGAATTAAATTAAATTATTTTAAATTATTAAACGGAACTGAACGAAACGAAACGAAAAGAACCACCCATTTCAAACAATACCCACAATGCAACAGGGGGGAGATTACTGCGAGGAAGTAAAGTTTCTGTCTAGTTCTGCTGTCTTCCTGTAAATTTCACATCGCTAACCTCAACCTCAACCCCATCACTTAGCTCTTACTGTTCCATTTTGCAGACACACACATTTGTGCAGACACACACACACACACACAACGATGCTGTACCTCGATGTGTTCTCCAAAGTTCCCTTGACTTCATTTATCTGGTCCTTTCCAAAGTAAACCACGGTAAGGTGCACCCGCCCGTCCTGCTTCACGCACACCTCCCTGTGGAAACACACAGCATACAGACACATAAACACAAACACTGAGGTCAGCACTCATATCCAGCCGCACCAACACAACAGGGACATTTGTGAACTATTTTTTGTTGACTTAAAACTGTCTACAAGGAAACCAGAGAGGACAAATATGCAGTCGGTGCATTGCACAATGAATGTTTTATCCCAAAAGATTTGCAAGCTGATTTCTCATTAAAGCCTATTAGTAAATCGTAAAGAAGTAACCGGGAATGTAGAACCTTATATTTAGCTTTACGACGGCAAAACTTGCAAAGCATTATGGGTAGAGCAAACTGTATACAGTCTGATTTAAAGCTAATGACCTACAGAGTAAGTTAGATTGTGAAAGGACTCTCAAAAACATTAAAGCTGTTACAAATCATATGTTGCGTAATCATGTTGCCTTACATTCGCTTCATTACAATGAGGCGTCAACATTTTTTAAACAGAACCACTGAACCTGAGCTTTGAGAGAAGTGTACGCTGATGATGACACTATTGCAAGCCAACATCACCTCAGATGACACGGAGTGAACGAAAGACTGAAGAAAGTTTCAGATCTGTTGCACGCACAGTATGCCCAACGATAAAGAGCTTGATTTGTGTTTTATCTTTTATGGAGAGATAACAGAATATGAAAAGAAGGAGGTTAAATGTGTCTAGATTAAAGGAAAAGTCAGTCTATGATGCGCGTTCACGAGAGCACTTCGACGCATGCGCATTCGGTGGGGGCAGACGCCGGCGTTCGGACTGACAACCCGGAAGCGCAGCTCTGTGTTTACAAGTAGACGCACGCTGTATATAAGCTGGTGTTCGCAAAATGTCTGATGGTTTCGATATTGAGGAAGACTTGCACTTTTATGCCCAACAAATTCGCATGGGTGGAAGTTGTAACATTCACTCAACAGCTAATATCATTTATGTAAACACTGCTTGAAGGCATTCATTTAAAAGTTAGAAATTAGATGTAAAACAGCCTTTAACAGATGGTTAAAGAGAGAAAGAATGACACTTTAAGAGGTGGAATAGAGAATAAGAAGGCACTTAACGTGAAAATGTTCTGCTCTACCAAAAACTAGTGAAAAAAGGCACATAACCGTAAAAAAAAGCAGGTAAGGCCAAACCTGAGGAAGTCAAATCAATATATATCCTAGTTATTATTTATTGTATAGAGTTAACGTGGAGTTTTCAATATTTGTAAGTCTGTTACCAAAATTTGGCTTGTGTCTAAAATTTAATTCTAAACATGCAGTTACATTATTTTCAAATAAAGGCACAGCTAAATATTATTGTTTTAGGTGATAAAAAATGGTTATATATAATAATACTTAAAACACGGTTTGAAATTCAATGTTTAAATGTTACATTTATTTTATGTAAGATAATTCTTCATCTAATGCATCACTTTTAACAAAAAAATCTGGCTTTGTGTAATTCATTCTGAAACAAATGAACAGAAGTTGTACACTGCAAAAAATGTACTTCTCACGAAGCATTTTATCTTGTGGTCTTGTTAAAATATCTAAACATATAAGTACATTTATACAAGTAAATGTATGTTTAAAACAAGCAAAAAATCTGTAAATTAAATCAATTAATTTGACCTTTTTCTTTAAAATCCAATTAAGATATTTATTTAGCCCCGATTGGCAGGTTTTCTTGCTTGTTCTAAACATAAACTTACTTAATTTTTTTATTTCATTTTGTAAGACATGATTAAATATCTTGGGTCACTTTCCTCGTCAAGTAAATATATCTTGATTTAAGAATCTATAGATCTGTTCAGGAAACAAAACAAAAACGCTTAGTAAGAAATTCATTTTCTGTACTGCATTGATGAAAAGATACAGAAAGATTGTGATTGTAAGAAACAGCGAAATAGTGTCCACGACGTGATAAAGAATTGAATGAAAAGGTTCAGCCGCTACCTGAAGTTGTGCATAAACTGTCTGAATTTGTCGGCTCTCTGGGACAAAGGCACCACGATGTTAATGGGCATGTTGGCCGTGTCCACGAGCTCACTCTTCACTTTCATGAGTGGGCCGAAGGGCCGGAAGAGAACCAGCCTGCGAAACTCTTGCTTCTGTTCACCGCGGAAGGTCAGTTCATACAGCGTGCCCTTGTCCTTCTCTGTGCGTGAGGTCCCTGAAACCATAAGACGAGATTGAGAAGAGTGAAGAAAATGAAGAACTTTTAAAAACACCCACATGGAAAAAACAAAAAAAACTAAAGCTCAAGCTCAAGGACAAACTGAAAAGGAGGAGTACACCAAAAAACATCAAAAATACCTGCACTCAAAACCTCCACAAACCTTTGAGACTTTGAAATATTTGATTCTGAGATGATTTTATAAAAATATATATTTTATGAAGTCTCATATATGATTATTTTTTTCAACAGGAACATCCTATTTAGGTTAACACTGATTTAATCTTCTAACAGTAAAACAAAGATGTTCAGACACTTGCAAATTTTGTTTATTTACTACTCTGTTATTTCTCTGAGCTTAAAAAGTAAGTTTCTCAGATCTCCAGTCTCAGACTTTTCCCCTAAGAAAAAACAATCACATGTCTCCTCAAGCGAAGATGCAGAATTAAGATACAGAAACATCAGCGATAAAGTCTATATCTGAAGCATGCAACATAACAAAACATCACAACCATCAACTGACATCTCCCTAAAGTCTCCTGAGCTTCAATCTCTAAGATTTTGAGATAACAAGGGCATCTGCAGGGCATCTGGGATAATGCTCACATGTCTGCTCACAGCTCCTGGGCCATGAAACATCTGGAAGGTGGTCACGCATGGAGAGCGTGATAAAGAGCATTTCACCGAATACTTTCAAGCTTCTGCGAAACGTTCACAAAGTGAAACAAATCAAAGAGATGTGAACGGCATCAAATGTTCTATTGTTCTGGATGTTTTGCTTTTGATGGAGCTATAAAAACACAATGATTTTTGTTTATGGAGAAAAACAAGCTTACGAAAAATTTGCACGAAATGTCCCGAGAGGTTATTATGAGGCAACCAAAAAAATGACTCTGCTTCATAGTTCATTAGCTTTGGTTGCACACTTGAGTGGGGTTGAGCTATCTATCGTCGTCTGTCTGTCTGTCTGTCTGTCTTTCTGTCTGTGTGTGTATCATCTGTCTGTCTGTCTGTCTGTGTATCATCTGTCTGTCTGTCTGTATCATCTCTCTGTCTGTCTGTCTGTCTGTCTGTCTGTGTATCATCTCTCTGTCTGTCTGTCTGTGTATCATCTCTCTGTCTGTCTGTCTGTCTGTCTGTCTGTATCATCTCTCTGTCTGTCTGTCTGTCTGTGTGTGTATCATCTGTCTGTCTGTCTGTCTGTCTGTCTGTCTGTCTGTGTATCATCTCTCTGTCTGTCTGTGTATCATCTCTCTGTCTGTCTGTCTGTGTCTGTCTGTCATCATCTGTCTGTCATCTCTCTGTCTGTCTGTCTGTCTGTGTATCATCTCTCTGTCTGTCTGTCTGTGTATCATCTCTCTGTCTGTCTGTCTGTGTATCATCTCTCTGTCTGTCTGTCTGTGTCTGTCTGTCTCTCTGTCTGTCTGTCTGTCTGTCTGTCTGTGTATCATCTCTCTGTCTGTCTGTCTGTCTGTGTATCATCTCTGTCTGTCTGTCTGTCTGTCTGTGTGTGTATCATCTGTCTGTCTGTCTGTCTGTCATGTCTGTCTGTCTGTATCATCTGTCTGTCTGTGTCTGTCTGTGTATCATCTCTCTGTATCTGTCTGTCTGTCTGTCTGTCTGTATCATCTGTCTGTCGTGTCTGTCTGTGTGTCATCTCTCTGTCTGTCTGTCTGTCTGTCTGTATCATCTCTCTGTCTGTCTGTCTGTGTATCATCTCTCTGTCTGTCTGTCTGTCTGTATCATCTCTGTCTGTCTGTCTGTCTGTCTGTCTGTCTCTCGTCTGTCTGTCTGTCTGTCTGTCTGTGTATCATCTCTCGTCTGTCTGTCTGTCTCTGTCTGTCTGTCTGTGTATCATCTGTCTCTGTCTGTCTCTGTCTGTCTGTCTGTCTGTCTGTATCATCTCTATCTGTCTGGTCTGTATCTCTTCTGTTGTCTGTCTGTCTGTCTGTCTAATCTGTCTGTCTGTCTGTCTATCATCTGTCGATCTATCTGGTCTGTTATCCTGTCTATGGTTTGTCTGTCTGTCTGTCTATCTACACTTTAAATATGATTCTGTGTCGTAGTAGATTTCATGAAATCAATTTAGTAAACTTCACTTAATGCAATTGTGTTCTTGTTTTTTTAACCAAAATTGACAGAAAAAATCTCGGAATTCTAAATGCACAAATTATTGAGTGAATTCAACTTAATTTAATCATGTTCAACCCACTTAAACTTGTATAAAAGATCTTTACCTAATTATTTTGCGGTGAGACTACATTATTTATTTAGTTAATTTCACTAACCTAGCAGTCAATTTACAGTTCCTAGCATGCGTTGCATGCGACAGCATTAGGAGAGTCGTTTTTGTGAAAAAGTGCTATTTTATGTTTTTTACAATACTGTAAAATGAAAGACTTGATAGTGTTTATTGTTCAGCTGTCTTTAAGATTTAGAAGAGATTCTGTTTGTATTTTTGAGTTTCGTGTTTACCATCATTCAGAAGAGTGGGGCTTTTGCTTAGGTTATGGGAAAGTACATAAAAATATTTTGTGTAATATCGATACCATTTTTTTACAGTGTATCTACCTATGAACTCTGTTGTATTGAGTCCATCTCATCGAAAATACAAATAAGAGGAAGCAATTGACTATGGTTACATTGAGGCTAGAAACCAAAATAAGGATAGCAGGATAGAACGAGGAGAGAAGAGATATAGGGAGTGGAGATTATGGAGACGGGGATGGAAGAATTAATTTGTGGGAGAGTTATTCTGTGGGTTTCTGTAAACATTCTTGCTACTGACGGGTAAGTTTCCTGTGTTTTTTCAGAAGCAGACCTTTACTAAGAAGGATGTACAACATTATTCTTTATCCAGTGTTGCTCGGTGTTAGTGAGACGGCTGCGCAAATTGACACACTGTGTGGACAGTAAATGGAGATTCAATTGCATGAAATTTGTTGCTTTAAAGCAACACTATAGAACTTTTGCTTTCGGTTCCCTTATGTGGTTGATAAGCGTACCAGTGTTGTAAATAATGTCGCTGTATAAGCTTCCCCCTGGGCAGTGAAATACACATGAATTTTTCTTTACCAAGTGATGGAACTGGTGAATTCAAAAATGTTGTTTGGAACCATGTAGCACTCTTTGGCAGGCATGGGATGAACGGGGCTGTGTGTACCGACCCGAACGCAGAACTTATAGAGTGTGGTTGTAGCCGCTATGAGGCTGCTCAGGTAGCAGCGGCAGTAGAATTGGTCATGTTAAGAGTTGTTCTAGCACTGAATTAGATATTATTTTAAGGTCGATAAACTACAAAGTGTTGCTTTAACATGCAAACACTGAGTGCATACGTTTCAATTAAAGCAAGGTGAGATACCCGGGTCTCGACTTTTTCCACACTGCTTAAACATTTTATACTACAAAATGGCACAAAAGAATGCACAAGTATGCAAATAAGTATGCACTTTAAGTGCACCTGGCTTTAAATCATTTGCTACGTAATCCAATTACAGTAAATCACGCCTTCTGTTTTCAGTTCAGTTAGCTCATCGCATTTACCTGGATGCTCTTTTGAAACACTGCACCATTACCCTTACTGCTCATAACTGGATTTTTAAGTGCAGAGAACACAGCTTTTTTATGAGATGCATAGCAACATGAATAATACATTTCCTGTAAAGTCTATAGCCACAGAGATGCGTCACTTTTTCTCGAGAGGAAGAGATGACACAGGTCTTAATGTAAAACAGCGGTGTTTATTTCCTCGAGTCATAGCTCAAAGACCATCACACCAGGATATCCTGGCTTTAGCGTGTTAGCATGCTACAGGATGGTCTATTGTTTAGCTCTTTTGGTTATGAGGATGTTAGAGAGGTGGTGAAAAAAAACTCACATTGTTTTGAAAGTATTTTTTCCGCGAAACATAACTGACAGCAAGCTCTACACTATATTTTTGAGGGCCCTGAGATTTTCTTTTTGATACACAGGCAACGATTAAAAGGTGAATTTGCTTAGCGACCCTGGTGGCATCAAATGGAGTTACAAAAGAATTAAGGCTTCCCAACAGGTTGCACAACACCTCCTACCAACCCCTTCCATTGTTTGGCCAAACAGGTAGTAGGCCTACTGCCATAATCGTACTGCATTGATTCAGTTTGACCAACTACTCAAACAAAAAGAGGACTCTTTGAAAGGTCCACACACTCTAAAAATATTGGGTTGTTTCAACCAGTGGTTGGGCAAAACATGGACAAACCCAAAAGTTGGTTTAATATTAACCAGTGTTGGGTTGTTTTAACCATGTATTGAAATAACCCAACATTTTTAACAAATGGTGCAAAGTCTATCTACTTGAAATATATAGCAATCTATTTTTCAACAACAAACATTGAGTGTGTCAATTTGTCTCTTACCTTCAATAAAGTCAGACGGCGTGTAGACTTTGGTCGCTTTTGTTTTGTCTCCTGCCCGAGTTGGCGCATTAAGAGCGTGTAACGCGCTCTCCACCACCTCTCCGCCAGCTCGTCCCTGCGGTCCTTCCGCACGGGCTTCTCCTCTGGGTGTCTTGTCAACCCCATCTCGAGCTGGTAGACTCGCTGCAGGGTAAAGCTCTCGAAGGGCACCACAGCGTACTCGCTCGGAAGTCGTACACCGGCGTGAGCCTCAGCCCGGTTCAGCTGACTGCGCAGGAACTCCTGGAGGTCGTTGCGACTGTGATCTTCCACCACCACGACCCTGCCGGCTGTCTTCTCCAAAGAGTTTTGCATGCCCTTAAGCTGTTCGCTACGTTCTTGGAGAGCTTCTTTGAGTTGAGCGATTTGCTTCTTTAGGCTGGCAATATGCTGCCGGTGTTGTTCTTCTCGCTCTTGTAGTAGGGCCTGGAACCCTTCTCGTCCGACAGGACCAATGGGGGCACCTCCAACTCCAACCGGTCTGCTCGGACCACCCGCCATTCCCAATCCTCCACCTCTGGGAAGGGGTTGCCCCGCCAAAGGTTCATCCACATGGGGGGTGCAGGTGATGACATAGAGGAGAGAAAGGCAGCAGCACACCACCACTAACAAAATGCCCACACGTGAGAGCCAGGCCAGTAGACCCCTTCGCAGCATCACAGCTGGCAACCTCAACAACAAAGTTTAGGATGACGTAGTTCAAAAAAGTTGGGGCATCTTTGCGACTCATTAAAACTGAGTCCGAAAGATCAGCCAAGAGACGTCCGACACCTGATCACCTTTGTTGAACTCTGTAAAATCAAAGAACTGTTTGCATCTAGTCTGACGACTAAAGTATCGTGTACCCCGTCAGCGGAGCACAAAGCAACATCTGTTCAGAGCTACTGTCTATTCCCAAATTGCCCTTTCTTCAAACTGCAGCCTGGCTTATCATTCACATACTTGTTTATGGGTCAAGTTACGGCCACTTCCTCCTCTTCGAGAAGCTATTAGTTCTCCGTCTAGTCAAATGAACCAGCAGCACGCACATATCTCAGCCTGGCGAAAATTGCTCATTCCTCTCGAAGGTAGCGTGACAGACCCTTGAGAGAATGTCTGGAATGGATGCTCCATTCTACGGCATCCCAGATGTCCTACTACTCCTTGAATCAAGTTTAGCCATTAGATCTGCATACCCATGATCCAGCAGTCGGAGGCTGTTTATTGGTTATTCATTTTTTCAACATGACCCAGCGTTGTAAAACACATATTAGCACATTGGGTTATGAGCAAGTTGAGTGTTTGGCCATTCTGTCGTTCCCAATTTATTCCAAGTCTTTTGCATGCTTCTCCAGGCTCTGATCGTCACACATCCATCTATAAAAACAAAGAAAAGACGATTAAACTGATTGCGTTTTCAAAACCAGAATGCCGAAGATAAAGTTATCAGAAGATCACCTCTGTGTTAATCAGCTATTGTGTTTGAAGGCAACACATCATAACATTTAATAGCTTGACAATAAAACACTAAATAGACAAAGCCGTGATGACGTGAAATACGTCACTATGATGAGTAGAGACGAGGGCACAGGGTTCAAGTCAGTCTATCGAGTTCGCAAACACGCCGTGTTTATTTTAAAGTGACCTAAAGGGCTAAATTTAAGACCTGCGTGGCCAGGCAAAGCATTCTGGGGAGGCTCCAGCGCCAGGGAACAGTGCTGTCACTGATGTGCGAAAATAAGAGATGTGTGTTAAAAGCGGACTCATGGAAACGTGCCCCGCTACTCACACAGGCTCACTGTTATTCTGAGCAAACACGAGCAGTCATGGGCGCGCGCACATGCGAAGGCGCACATATGCAAACAGTCAGAAACACATGTGATCACAGGGGGACACAGGAACACTTTCAGGAGATTGGAAAGATGCTGTGGTAGGAGATAGAGAGAGGTAGGAATCTGTATATGTGTAAGTGCTTGTGGGTTGACTTAGCACACAATTAGCTCTTTTATAGGTTAGTGGGAGGATTAGTTTAATGAAAGGATTAGTTATGTTAGTGGTGAATACAGGACTGTATCAAGAAAGCTGGCCACAGTCCAGTGGTGTGAGGAGAATCTCGATTTATCTGAAACTGGAATGCACATGCGTACACACACTCGTACATATTTAATCACACACTCACTCACACGTATGTAGTCATTTTTTCCCCCACTTTTTATCATTCATTCCATTAGTGTTACCTATTTAATTGCACACTTATTTACTCATTAACCCAATCGGAAACCCGCATATTAACTCACTCACTCATTGAATGCAGATGAGAAAATCTAAAGTCCAGATACAGTAACTCTTATGCTGAACAACAACTGAAACTGCTCTGGAAATCAGGTTTAAATATATAAGATAAAACGAATCACTATTTCAGACTAAACTAAATAAAAATAGATAAATAAAAAACTTATTTCTGTCATCTAAAAGCTCAAACACGAGTGGGGAAAAGACGCCTCACACCATGTTACGCTGTTCTAGCTCTCTCACACAGCCGCCAGGACGACCACAGTGCTAGTCTGCCAGCAATTCATTCAGCCTGCTGTGCCCGTGCTATACAACACCAGAGCCAAGACCACGGAGCAAACGCATGGCTGAACGTGGGGAAAGTCTGTGTGATGTGAATGAAAAACGTAAAGCTCTCCCCGCTGCATTAGTGTGCTGCCGTTTAGCTTTGACTTGCTTAAGAACTTAAAGAAAGAAATATTCTGTTTTAACATAACTGCAATAGAGATTTTAAATTGGTTAAAGGTCCAATGTGTGATTTCTTGGAGGATCGATTGACAGAAATATAATATACATAACTATGTCTGCAGAGGTGTATAAAGACCTTATATATTCACCATGTTGTTTCTACAGCAGCCCTGAGCGGACAAACGTTTCGTAAACACGTTATCTCCTTCGGCAAAGAAGCGAAAATCGTGACACCGTTTTTGTCCTGTGTCAGCCACCGTAGTGCCTCGAAAGGGAGGGGAGAGGGAGCCGTTGGTTGCAGTTCGCAACCTCAACACTAGATGTCGCTAACTTTCATACATCTGATCTTTAAGGGAACGGTTTACACAAAAATGTCGATCCTCACATATCATTTTTCAACAAAGTTTTAAAAGCTTTTACTTTTGTGCTACAGATAAAAAAGCACCATGCAGATGTGAAACCGTGTGGGTAAGTCATCATGAGTCGGGTGAACTGTTACGGTAAGAATGCCAAAAGACTAAATGAAATAACGTATTGAGGTTGCCTTCTTCCTGTAACCTCCTGACAACATACAGTCGTGGCCAAAAGTTTTGAGAATTAATAAATATTGGAAATTGGAAAAGTTGCTGCTTAAGTTTTTATAATAGCAATTTGCATATACTCCAGAATGTTATGAAGAGTGATCAGATGAATTGCATAGTCCTTCTTTGCCATGAAAATTAACTTAATCCCAAAAAAACTTTTCCACTGCATTTCATTGCTGTCATTAAAGGACCTGCTGAGATCATTTCAGTAATCATCTTGTTAACTCAGGTCAGAATGTTGACAAGCACAAGGCTGGAGATCATTATGTCAGGCTGATGGGTTAGAATGGCAGACTTGACATGTTAAAAGGAGGGTGATGCTTGAAATCATTGTTCTTCCATTGTTAACCATGGTGACCTGCAAAGAAACGCGTGCAGCCATCATTGCGTTGCATAAAAATGGCTTCACAGGCAAGGATATTGTGGCTACTAAGATTGCACCTAAATCAACAATTTATAGGTTCATCAAGAACTTCAAGGAAAGAGGTTCAATTCTTGTAAAGAAGGCTTCAGGGCGTCCAAGAAAGTCCAGCAAGCGCCAGGATCGTCTCCTAAAGAGGATTCAGCTGCGGGATCGGAGTGCCACCAGTGCAGAGCTTGCTCAGGAATGGCAGCAGGCAGGTGTGAGCGCATCTGCACGCACAGTGAGGCGAAGACTTTTGGAAGATGGCCTGGTGTCAAGAAGGGCAGCAAAGAAGCCACTTCTCTCCAAAAAAACCATCAGGAACAGATTGATCTATAGTGAATGGACTGCTGAGGACTGGGGCAAAGTCATATTCTCCGATGAAGCCCCTTTCCGATTGTTTGGGGCATCTGGAAAAAGGCTTGTCCGGAGAAGAAAAAAGGTGAGCGCTACCATCAGTCCTGTGTCATGCCAACAGTAAAGCATCCTAACACCATTCATGTGTGGGGTTGCTTCTCATCCAAGGGAGTGGGCTCACTCACAATTCTGCCCAAAAACACAGCCATGAATAAAGAATGGTACCAAAACACCCTCCAACAGCAACTTCTTCCAACAACAGTTTGGTGAAGAACAATGCATTTTCCAGCACGATGGAGCACCGTGCCATAAGGCAAAAGTGATAACTAAGTGGCTCGGGGACCAGAATGTTGAAATTTTGGGTCCATGGCCTGGAAACTCCCAGATCTTAATCCCATTGAGAACTTGTGGTCAATCCTCAAGAGGCGGGTGGACAAACAAAAACCCACTAATTCTGACAAACTCCAAGAAGTTATTATGAAAGAATGGGTTGCTATCAGTCAGGATTTGGCCCAGAAGTTGATTGAGAGCATGCCCAGTCGAATGCAGAGGTCCTGAAAAAGAAGGGCCAACACTGCAAATACTGACTCTTTGCATAAATGTCATGTAATTGTCGATAAAAGCCTTTGAAACGTATGAAGTGCTTGTAATTATATTTCAGTACATCACAGAAACAACTGAAACAAAGATCTAAAAGCAGTTTAGCAGCAAACTTTTTGAAAACGAATATTTATGTAATTCTCAAAACTTTTGGCCACGACTGTACTCAACAGTCTCTCAAATCAGTTTAAAAGCTCCTGCGTGTGTACAAGAATCGTCCGGTTTGCAAACCAAGCAAATTTGCATTAGTTCAATTACTTTCACGAGCTGTGATCTGCAGACTCAGCTGCAGTTATACTATCTGGCTCGGCTGTGCAGTCAGGAAATGATGTGTTTTTTCCTCCTTTTGCAGGTTTCACTTTCAGCGGCTTCTGCTGACCCTTGTGCCTAGCGACAGTAAAAGACATTTATGTTTTATGTTTGTGTGTGCAGTATTTGATAGAGAGACTTATGAAGTATTATAATAATACGATGCTTATAAGAATACATGTTTATTTAGAAGTCTAACAAAACGTCCGTGCTCATGTGGGCTTAAAGTGATGGTTCACCCAAAAATGAAAATTCTGTCATCATTTACTCACCCTCTTGTCATTTCAAACCTTTATGACTTTCTTCGTTCTGCAGAACACAAAAGAAGATATTTTGAAGAATGTCGGTAACCAACCAGCGCTGGACCCCACTCACTTGTATTGTATGGACACAAAACCAGTGCAAGTGAATGGGGTCCCGTTAACAACATTTTTCAAAATACCTTCTTTTGTGTTCTGCGGAAGAAAAGTCATACAGGTTTAAAATGACAAGAGGTTGAGTAAATAATGACAGATTTTTTTATTTTTGGGTGAACTATCACTTTAAAGGGTCTCAACTGCCTGGCAGAAAGACTGAATATGTTCTTCACGCTTTCTCTCGAACGTTGCTCTTAATGAAACCACTTCCTGTGTCCACAGGGCACAGAGCTTCCTGTCTGGCCCTCACTAAATTACACAGCAGCCGCTGGATGTTCACGTCTCTGTGAAAATACAGCTTGCATCATCAAAGTCACGTCTGATGCAGAAACCGGCGAGAAACATAAAAAGCCTTCACATTTTTTTGCTCATAAATGAATGATCTGTAATCCAGAACCACCACTTTTCTTTCAACTGTCAATGCATATTAAATAATAGATGCTCAACGTCGTGATTGCGTAACCCAGCAACACTGCAGGATCTTTATTCTGCACATCATTCCTGTATCTGTTTTCCTTTTCTTCACTGATGAAAGAAGACATCATCTTACCCTTGACGTTTTGATAGACGCCTTTGAAGAGGAACTGCCTGAACCAAATTAACAAGGTGGGATATCCGGATGAGCAGAGAAAGAGTCCACAAGACCACAAGCCAAGTCAAGTCATGCTGCTTTACTACTGCATTAGAGGAGCACAGCAGAGAAAGCAATTCCAGGTGTTCCTCGTGTTCAATTCACAGAAAACACTGGGGGGAGAGAGAGTTCCAGGGGATGGAAGGAAAATAACGGGAAAAACAGGGAACGTGGAGGAGAAAAAGCTCTTTGATGTCCTTCTGGGCCTCAGGTGATTCTCAATCCCCTTAATTAAGTTGGTTCTCTTCAAACCCGACCCAGATCGTACTTACATCCATCTGGCCCGTCTTTAAAAGGTTAGTTAAACAGAAAAATGAAAATCGTACCCTCCTGTATGACCTTCTTTTGTGGGACACAACACAATCTCATGGCAATTCGTTACTAGTTTACGCGGTGGCTATTCATATGAATGCAATCTCATTTGTATTTTCTTCTTTTTGCCAGACAGTACAATGTAGTCATTTGTTTGCTCTGATGAACACAGAGGAAGATATTGGGAGGAATACTTGTAACCAAACAACATTGAATCTCAATGACTACTATAGAAGAAAAGTTATGGGGGAATTCCAGCGTTATGGACGTGACATTTTGCGTTATGGACGTGACATAAAAATGCTCAGAGAATGAATTTGTTACGAATAAATTGAATCATCTGTTTATATTTTACTAAACCCTTGTTGATAGAGTCTAAACATCAAAAAATGCCAGTCCATGAACAAATTTTCTATTTTCAAAAAGGGAAATAAACATGTGTTATGGATGTGACAAAAAAAGGACGCGGTTCTTGGGAGTCAAAAAAAATAATTGAAATAAAATGCACAATCCTGAAGCAATAATACCTAATGAATGGAGAAGGGAAGCCTCTTTATAGAACATAAAATAGTTAATTTATTTTATTTTCCATATGTCCATTTATGAGGAATATGTAACGTTATGGATGTGACAATCCTGAAAATGGCACTTACCTGACTATGAGAAATCATGCACTAAAAATAAAACAAATGCTTTACAAATTTGAAGCGAGATCTCACATGGGTATTTGAACCACCAAATGTTAATATCTGTGCTGTTACCATAGTAAAAGCCGTTGGTAAAAACTTGACATTTTCATGGAATTGCCCTATGGTAGTCAAAAGTGCCCCAAAACTGTTTGCTTTCCAACATTCTTCAAAATATCTTCTTTGAGTTCAATAGGACAAAGACATTTATAAAGACAATATGTAGCATAACACAAATTTGCATGACTTGGTCGTTTTGTATAATTAAAATAGTCATGAATTGCCATGAGATCAGGCTGCAAAACACATTTTTTTCATAATAATATAACCAACACACAAGAAAACACGCCTCGGATTAACTCAGCACTTAAAAATACACCACAGACTCTCATACTCTGTCAAACTATCTGCACCTCCTACAACTTAATGTTCCTTCCACCCATTTCCCTTTTAAATCAAGACATGTACTGTGTCAGCCTCACTTAAAAAACTGAAGCATACACCCTTGCCTTCATTTAATTCAGTTGACGAATCTGTTATTCTTAAATTCTCTCCAAACAAGATACAAGTGTTTCAATGCAGCATATAAACGGCATCCACATGCCTTTAACGCTTCAAACAGCATCTTCAATTCAATGTGTGGAAAGATTCATTGGGACCGGGATGTAAAACACTCTCTAGCGTGACTGTTGAAAGGTCATGATTTACTATTTACCACACACTAAGTTTTCCCACATTTGAGCCATAATTCGAGGGTACGTGTACAACTTCCAAACCATAAAAATGTGCTTTACCCTAAAATGAGGTTAAAACAGGAGCTGTAGGATACAGAACATGCAGTCTTTTTATCTAACAAGTGGTTCATAATTCAGCGAGAGGACAGGTCCAACAATGGATTGGATTCCACCATCCACTCCACAGTACACACAATGGCTGTTGTTAGGGACAGCATACTACTCTACTCCTACTATTTAGCATGTAGTTTGTACACTGCGTACCAAATAACCATACTTAACTGGACTATTTGCTAAATTAAATACGCAATATGTTGAGGTTATGTGACCATAATGTACGTTATTGCTTCACATACTTATAATAGTAAGCAGTATACTGTGCAGCCACTAGCCTACCAGACAGTAATAAATGTTATGTTAAAAATATGCATCAAAGCAATCACATTAAAAGGCTATGAGTCTAAACTTCATCAAATATTTATGAGATGTGCAGTTCAACGAAAAAGCTTTTTTTTATATTCTTCAATAAAAGCTTCGTGGCCAAATGTGTGTCTTTCAAACCAAATCAGTGGGTCGCTCATTGCCATAGAGATCACATAGTTGAGAACACCTAGTCACCATAGCAATCTTCATCAGCAGGATGGTAGAGCTAAAGTCACAGTCCAACATTAAACGGATAACATATTCTGTGAAATGGTAGCATGTGGAAAACTTATGAATATATGTAGGGGATAATCCACGGCTAGATGTGCATTAAAGGATTTTAATGCACGACTTGGAGACGAAGAACCACCCGACGCGAAATCCTTTAATGCACGGCTAACCGTGGATTATCCCACTTATACTATGGTTATTTGCCAAGTTAAAGCTTTTATTGATGTTTAAAGTGTCATTTTAGATCAAACAGGTGAAAATGACGGCTACTTTGTCAGTTAATTTATATGTAATCAAACTGACTGGAGCTACCCGTGCGTTAAAGGCTTTCACATTTATGCATTTGGCAGACGAAGCGACTTACATTGCATTATCCTATACATTTGTAAATTGGTATTTGCAGTCCCCTGGGATCGAACCCACAACCTTGTGTTGTTAACGCAATGCTCTTACCACTGAGCTACAGGAAAGCTCTTAAATGCACACCCTCCAGCCAATCAGAATCCAGTATTCAAACACCATTGTATAAATGTCTGTGATCAATGACCTCCAGCTTTTTATATATATACAGTAGATCATAGACACTGATCAATAAACCCTAAACATACTTTCAAATACTTATACGTATATGCATACTTATACATATACTCTACATACATACATGAATGTGTGTGTGTGTGTGTGTGTGTGTGTGCGTGTGTGTCTGTAAGTGTATGTGTGTCTGTGCGTGCGCGTGTATGTATGTATGTATTTGTATATGTATGCATATACATATGAGCATTTGAAAGTATCCACCAGTGTTCATTGTAATAATGTCTGTTCCCCATTCTTTAGATTGTTTTTATTTAGATAAGCCTTCGGAATCTGCATGGCAGAATTGTTAGGGAATTAGCATTGAATTGTTGGAATGCCAGTGATGGGAAGTGTACCCTATTAATAATTACTTAAAGATATTCCCAGATACTCCAGATAGTTCCACCCCTGGAAACTATCATTTACAGAAATAAGCCTAGTGCGTGTGTGTGTGTGTGTGTGGTGTGTGTGCATGCGTGCGTGCGTGCGTGCGTGCGTGCGAGCCTGCGTGAGAGAGAGAGAGAGAGCAGAAAGGGTATCAGCCAGCCAAGGAATGAAATAATCAGAGAGCCAAAGTTTAATCTCAAGTTCTAAATTGGATGTGTTATACGCAGCTACATTATCTTGTATCTATGATTCATTTAAGCCCTATCATAACTAATGCAGAAGTTAAATCCTACTCCTGAAATAAAAAAAACACACTTTCTAATATGATCAATATCTGCCATGTACAGTTTGGCACCCATACGCTCAGACTGAATTCTTTCCACTTGAAACAAACAGACTGTGTCTGAAATGAAATCTGAACCAAAGTGCCAAGAAGTTACAAGCTTCTTCAAACAGTACAACAACTTAAAAAAAAAGATTGCACAACACTGATTCATCTATAAGTGCACAAACACAGTTCTTGTCACAAACCTAGAATCTATCACAATGCCTTTTCATGCTTGAAGCATGCATCTGCCATTGAGTAAATCAAAAAAGGTAAAAGAAATAAAAATATGGAAAGGTATATAGACCAGTGCTAGTTGGCATACTTTTAAATGGGCTTATTTTTCAAAATCCATTTCTGTATAAATATGTTTTGACAAAATAAACTTCTCCATCATTATTGGCAACAAATAAAGATAAAGTTATTTTAACAAACGGGAAATGTTTACAGCCATTTTGTCCCACTATAAGGTGGAAGTTGTCACAATAGAAAATGTCATTCTTAAAGGCTTTTTTATGACAGAGACAAAAATACACAAAACTAAATTATTGACAGAAACATCAAACCATTGCTTTGGTTTATATAAATAGTAACTAATACACTGTACAAAATGACAAAATGTATGTGACATCCCAATAAATGTATTGTCGTTGTTCACCAGTTCACTCTCTGTAATGCCAGTTTGATGAATATCAGTATTGTATTGTATATATAATGATATTTGGAGGACAAATATATTCAAAGACTTAATAAAGCTGAAACCAGCATGCTAAATAATTGCAAAAGAAAATAACTTCAAGTTTCACTTTGAACATTCTGGTTTGTGAGATAAAGTGGTAAAGACAACTTCCCGTGTGACAACCAGCCAAATAGCCTCGTTTAACCGTTAGATAACAGTTTATAACAGTAATTAAGAATGCCAATAAAGATTATTTAATACTCCTTAGTTTTCAATCTCTAAACAGCTATGAGTATAAGGAAGGTTTCAATAGCATACAGCTTACCGGCATACTGTAGACGAAATGCGTCCTCCAGCACAGAGCGCGCGTGTGATGGGAGCGCATGCGGTGGAGAGAGTGAAGAGAAGCGGTGAGCCACTGCGTGTTTCTTCCCCTGCGAAACCGGATCTTCTGGTCCACCCCACCCCAACACTGCCTCCGCCTCCAGCACGCGCATAAAGGATGCGTTGTTACCTGTAGCCAAACCAGACACGATCCAGTCGCCCCGCACGCGAACAAACCTCAAGCTTTATCCGAAGAGATTTTGTGCGTTTATCACCTCGCTTGACAGTTTCGATGTTGCTTTTGCTCTTAAGACGAATCACGTTCAGCAACTGTTTTTATGTTATCTTAAGGATGCCCAACAAAGTGTGGACCGTTATTGGGGCATCCTTATTTTCACTACCTAACGGACTGGACTGCACAGTGGCACATTCATTAAGTTCACGTCTAGGGGTCTCTGAATTGGTCTGTGTGCCCCCCATTCATACCGGTTAACGAACAGTTGACCCTATTCATCCCAAAGCGTTGGCATGAATATTTGGGGGTTTACCCTATTTGGATCGACTGTAAAGTTTCCTCGAGCAGCTCTTTAGGTATTAAAGCAAAACGTTCGTAACAAACTTTATAGGACATTTGGTTTGTATTTGCCTCTCATGGTACAATGTGCAGCACAGCAATGAACAGTTATTTCATTCACAACGTTTTCAAGTTGAAAAACAGCAATAGATAAATATCGCCTCCTATTGGCCGTCAAAGGTCACACCGCATAAAAACAGCAGAAGTGATTTGAAAAAAATATCATCAATATCAACATAATGTTTAAATAATTGTTCATTAACAATCAAACCACAGATATGATATGCAGGCTATATAATGAAGGTAGATCATAAATCTCAGATAGTTGTTTTTATCACAGAATTTCTCATGACTTCCAAGGTTTAAAATTTGGAACAGTTGCTTTTAATACATTGTAATATATTTTACATAAATAAGTCATTACACCTTTTTTGTTATGCTTTTCATCTGTGCTGTTTAACGAATTCTTTTGTGTTTTCACAATGTTACCGATTACATTTGGCTGAGACGCCTATAGGCCCCACTGAATAGGTTCCTCCTGTGACAACTTACCCCACATAGTGGGGCAGGTTGTCACAAAAGATCAATGAGTTAAATGAACCTATTTTTAGACAAGGAGGCAAGAATGTCTTTCAACAATAAACTACTCTGAAATATGTTCTCTGGAGCAAAACGTATGATGTTTATCCCGCCTAAATATACTCAATCGAGGTGTACAGTTGAACTTCACAAAGAATTTCACATCTGAGCTACACGTAGTATAAATCTGAATTAAAACGCTGACAGGCTGTAAAGGGTTTCAAAGGTCGGCCACAGGATTGGCTAATTCAAGTGACTTGATCTACAGCCAGTGTGATTGCTACAAAATGTGAGATGTAGGAGCAATTTGGGGATGTTGGTTGGTAGATTTTATAGTTAACTATTTTGAAAAGATTACAAGAATACAATTCTGATCTGCCAGGAACAGAAACAAGTTAGTTAAAATGAGCACAAACCAACGTTCAGATATGTTTCAAATTAAATGAAAACCAATTGTGGATTTTTCAGGTCATGCTAAAATGTTCAACTTGGACACAGGTCATTGTACCGCTGTCCTCTACGTCAGTTCTGTTACAATGACACATTTGGTAGGACAGCCTGATCTGAACTGTGTATTTCTCAATGTGTTCAGTGAACATTTTACAATGTAATGTCTACCATTTTAACAACCTTTATAATCATATATTAATATTATAAGCTATTAGCTTATAATAAATGTCAGCATGTTTTCAGTGGACTATTTTATCGCATGGAGAAATATTCAATGTTTTTTTCACAAGACTTTAAATAAAAATTTAAAATGGAAAAAATTAGAATACAATTGTTTTTAATAAAAGTCACTAGCTAACATTATTTTCAATACCAACTTATAACCTATAGCAACCATTAACATAAAATGATGTCAAATGTAAGATTCCAGATTTTGGGATCTTCTTATGTCACTTCCTCTGGACCGCATCCTGTTGAGAGGATCACATTCTCCACCTCAGTCTTGAATAGCGGGGTTAAGGGTCCAGTTTTCTTTCTTTGGATGTTTTCCCCCAGAAAACTACGATCAAATGCTGCGTTAGCAACACTTCTATCAACATAACAGGTAAACAACTTTTCGCAACGTTTTGCATTGTAACGTTTCGCTCTCTTTTAACTCGCGCACAGCACAAAGTCTGATTCACGCACTAAAGCGACTTTACACAGCTTTCAAAACAAAATAAAATGTGAATCCATTCCTGTTTTACATTTTACATTCCCATTTTATTTACACAAGTCAAGGTGTGTATAAATTCGTTCTGCTGACTGTCCAAAATGCTGCAGGAAATCACGAGTTAAGCTCACAGCTGACAAGTCGGTGTGTTGTTATGTGTATGTCCCGTGAAGTTGTTTGTTAGAAAATGGTTGTGCGTGTTGACATCGTCTTGCAAAACCTATTGTACAAGCACAAGATTTGTACATTAAAACGACATTTAAAGTGCCAATTAGGCAAGTTTCCGTTTCACTGCTTGTCTAGCTTTTGTCTGTTTTCAATAACTTGATGTAATCATAATTGGGTTAAAAAATTGGCAAGCACGTTTAGTTCTGTACTGATGTAAAACCAGTGGCGTTTCTAGACTACTGTAACTGGGGGGCCAGGCAGGGGCCACTTATGCTTTTAGGGGGCGCACTAACATTTGTTGTCATGGTCATTTTTCATTTGAAAATAAATTCAGCTCAAAATTGCTCTGTTTTGGTGAAATATCATTCCAGATTTAGGGGGGCCAGGGGGGGTGGCCAAGTGTGCTGACAGGGGGGACTGGATCCCTCTGCCTCCCCTAGAACCGCCCCTGTGTAAAAAATCACTGAATTATAATCTATTTTAATTATTGTAATTGGTAATATGTTGGGTTTGAGAGCATTAAACCATTCTGGAACATAACATATAGGAAATCTTTAATAATGTCATGTCTTTCATGATAAACAGCTTATGATTCCTAATGGTATTTGTAACAAGGCAGTTAGGCTACAGAATTGATACAATTGGAATTTGTTTTCTTTCAGTAAGTTTATTTGGAAAAAAAAAACGACACACACGTGTGATTCTTCAGTTATTCCTTGAAAAGTGATTTTTTTTTTACTTTGACTTGTGATCTGTGTTAAACATTAATAAAACGTCAGAAAAGGAGATCTAGTTATTGCAGGTTTCGGCTAATGTGTGGCGTTCGGCTGTTAAAACATTATGCAGCAAATTCATTGTTATGAAAAATGACAAACTCTGGCCTACCATAGGGGAAGTTAAAAAGCATGAGAGACAAGTTATACAGTAATCAATCCGCTAAAAAAAAATGTTCGAAAGGTTTTTTTAATGAATAGTGAGGCTTTTGTTTAAACAAAACACGGGACGTATAACATTTAAACGAAGATATTTACTCTGATGCGCAAGGTTTAGGGTTCAGCCCCACCTCATGTGCCCCCTAGCCGGGCAAAATGTCCAGTTTTCTGAGGCATTTCACTACTGTCGGTGATGAGCAAAACACAACGCCGTGCAGTGGCAGGACGAGGAACTGCAGGATGCAAGCGAGGGCTTTGAAGTTTCAACTGGGCAGGAGCTGGGTCAGGTCAGCTTCAGAGACTCATTACGCCGCCTCTACAAGTCAGAGAGGTTTCAGGTAAACCATAACACCCCCCAAGCTACCCCCCTTATAAATAAATACAGGTAGCACAAGAATAATGTTTCCTTCTTGTGTTGATTAGATTGTTGTTGTGTGCCTGGTTGTTCTGGACGCCATTTTTGTGCTGTGCGAGTTGCTTATTGACTTGTCTATCATTGAAGTGGATCATCACAAAATTGCCCCGCAGGTGAGTTCAGTTCAGCAGAACTGTGACCAGGAAAACGTATTTTACACCACCCGGATGACATGTGTTGTGTGTCAACATAAATACATCGCTGTCAGTGATTATTCCATGATAATTCCCCATCCAACTGATTTTACCATCATTCCAGATATTCCACTACCTCAGCCTCTCCCTTCTGACGTTTTTCATGGTGGAGCTGTCTGGAAAAATCTTCGCCTTCCGCCTGGAGTTCTTCCGGCATAAGTTTGAGGTGTTTGACGGGATTGTGGTGACGGTGTCCTTCATCCTGGATATTGTATATGTGTCAAAAGAAGATGCATTTGATGCCATGGGCCTTCTGATCCTGCTCAGGCTGTGGAGAGTGGCCAGGATCATAAATGGTATATGATGTTTAATCATTGATCACTATATACGTATATATATATTTACTGTCTTTGTTTGCTCTTCTGTAGGTATCATGGTGTCAGTGAAAAATCGTGCCCATCACAAAGTTCTTAAACTAAAGTCAATCAATGCAAACCTCGTTCATCAAGTCAATGAACTCAAAGAGCAGAACACAAAAATGGTAAGTAGTATCTCTTTAGTATGGATAGTATGGAAGATACTATCATAGTCCATTTAGATTGATATGTGTTATAATCTTTTAACAGGACCAAGAAAACGCCAGGCTTCGGACCCTATTAAAGCAGCACAGCATTGAGTTTGATGCTCACTAGCCTGGCAGAATGCTCATTAAAACACACAACTTGTTACTGTTAACTTGAGACTGTGCTGAAGATGAATCACGTCATTCCATGTGAAATGTGAAGAAATGCATGATGCAACGCATTGGGTATGTTATTAAAAGTGTAAATATAGTGATTTACATAAGCAAAAAAGTAATTCTGTAAGCTATAGGAAGTGTATGAAGTGTAATTTTAAGATGAAAAGGTTCAAATGTAATTGATTTTTATTCTATATCATTTTGATCTGAAATCTTTAGCTGTTGACCAAATGAAGGCTATGCACTAAGCACTACATGAAAACAAAAAAGTAGGAAGTAGTGATGGACTTATGTTTATCTAGACTGATAACCATGAGTATTTAACTACGCACGTTTTGTTTTCCAATGGTTTTTGTGAAATAAGCATTAATTTAACTTAAGTTAGGTTTGTTTATGTATCATCTGCCATATACATCTATATGAACTGGTTATTGTCATACTCTGTCCTTTATCTGTATTATCAGCCATTAAAAACCACAGTATGAAAGTATTCTTTATTTAGAAAACAATGTGATGACTGCATTACATAAAACACTCATTTCAAAGCAATAAATAAAATATCATTACAAAAAAAATACTTCAAAGGAATCAACAACTAGAGGCCGAAATATCTTGAAACATTGTTTCAATGCCAGTGGTTGTCTTTTCAATTGTTTGTCAGCAGTGCAAATCAGATTCTGAAATGATCTTGACAAATGCATTCATTTGAAATCATACAAATGGAAAGAAGAAGTCAACAGGTAATTTAGCATCAATTGTAGGAGGAACTTTAAATCCTGGACTGGCAGACGCAGACACGTCAACAAAGCTCACAGAGGTTGTGACAGACAGTAGGCCACCAGCACTGGTAAGCAGGGCCTGAAGAAACAAAGATACAAGCGGATCTTTTAAAAAGCGGTTGTAAAGACAATATTGCTAGACAAGTGTGCTAACTTCTCGTGCTACAATGTTCTCCATGACGCCTCATGTTCAAAAAGTAACTTGTTTACTTAATAAATAGAAGGACGGGATTAACTTACCAAATTACTGGTATTAGTAAGGACTGTTTCCATGACGCTTACGATCTGAGCCTGGGGATTCACCAAGGTTCCATACTTGGTCCACTTTACTTCAAGGTGGTAAGACTGTGGGATGCTGCATGTTTGCGTGCCCTTGGTTAACCATAAACGAAAAAAGGCATTAGTTGCGAATGTAAACAGTGGTTTACAAATCAGCTTTGCATCATGATTGTAACCGGTGAGCAAGTTTATATGTGAACACTTCCACTTTCTCTTTACAGAAAGAGAAGTCTAGCACCAGTTCCCATAACTTTACATATGCAAGAAAATAGTAGAATGCTAGGTACCGATGGTATGGTTTGGATCTGTATTGGGACCCAGTCCAGAGGGTTTTGAGGCAGGGAATTTCCAAAGGAGGCCACATGGTCAGGGAAGTTCTGTCCTTTCAGCACTGACAAAATGACTTCAGATAGCAAGGAACAATTAACGGCATCAGAAAGCCTACGAAACAAATGTACAAGACTTATTAGACACCATAATAATGGTAAGAAGTTTTACATACATAATGTCAGTTTAGTTAATTTAGTAAATAATAACAAATCATTATAAGCCTTTTACCTGAAGGTGCAGCCCGATACCATGTCTATCCCGAACAGGACAAGGGAGCGCCGAGACGAGCCGAGCAAGCAATCCTGCTCTACAGAGTTCTGGAGGATAGTTAGTGATCCTTTTGAGTCAGTGCTCTGAACAATTCCAGTAAAACAGCAGTCAAGGACTGTACCACAAATATTGGTTTTGGGATATAGGATATACTTAAAATTTTTATTTATTTATTAAATCCTTTTTGCAAATGCAAACACTTGTCCACACTTGATATACACTGATTTCTGACCAGTTTTTTGTTTTATGTGGATCAAGAAGAATTATACTTTTATACTAATGATAAGTATTTACCAGTATCACTTGTTTTTTTTCCCTGAAACTTGCATGAATAATCCGAAAACTCCTGTGCAACAGAGTTGTGTGTTAAAGGGGTCATATGGCGCGAATACGTGTATTTCTGTGTCTTTGGTGTATTATAAGTTGCCCATGCATGTATTAGACACGTAAAATTGCACAAATAAAGTTTCGGAAAGAAAGATGCATTCTATCTAAAAGCGAATGCTCACTTAGACCAGCCTGAAACGCCTCGTGTAACCACACCCCCACAAATCTACCTCAGTTCGTGGAATGATTTGTAAGGTGGGCGTACCTGTCAGCACAATTGCTTTGGAACCTGATGTTCCAAATACAGTAAGAGGCGTTACATTTCCGTCACACGCTTGCAGTATTCGACCAATCACTACGCACTGGTTAACTATCCAATCATAGCACACCTCGCTATTCAGAGAGATGAACTTTGTAAAATATCCACGTGTTTCAGAGAGGCGGGGCAAAGAGGAGATACAAACATGCACGGTATGTGGAAAATACAGCGTTTTTGAACCTTAAATCGTGTGTACACAATGCATTACATCTAAAACAAATTATAATATTCGTTTTATCTGTGTCATTTGACCCCTTTAATGTTTTATTATAGCATATATTGTTTTGTATATTGTATATTTTATTGTTTATTCTATATACAGCCACGTAAAAAAATAAGAGACCACTTCAAAATCCCTTTTGTGATTTTAAAATGTATAATTTATAGGTATGTGTTTAGGTACAACAATCATTAGGAAATTGGGAATGGTCTCATAAACTTTTCTGCTACCGTATATTTCTATATTTCTGTGACCGCTATCTACGTGTATAGTTACTTGGCACGATCCAAAAAAAAAAGTGAAATTGTGAAATGCCCTAAAGAAATAAATTTGAATTGAATTTTTTCCAATTCTAGTTTCATTCCTGAATTTAAATGAAGATAGCAAAATTGTAGAACTGCAATTTGAATATACATTTAAGTATAAAAATGTCATTTTATTTTTATTTTTTCCAATAGGAAAATTATGTTGATGAAACACTTCACATCACAGAGCCCTCAAATTTACTTGATGCATAATCAATATAGAATTTCGTTGTAAAGGATATGCTGCTGTTCTTGTTCCTGCCACAAGAGGCAGGGCTCAACATACCAACTGCAGCCTTGCTGGATGAATGCTGCACTGAATAAATAGTATTTGTAACATTTTTAAACACATTATGGGGATTGTGTGGTACCTGCAGGAACGTAATCTGAAACTCTTGTTGTATGGGCACCATGATGCTTTTAATGGCTCCCAGCAAAAATGATGCCATTACACTAAGAATTTCACCAGCTTCACTGTACCTAAATATGTATTTCACCTGAAAAACAAGACGGTAGTTATCCCCAAGCTTGCCTAGTCCTCTGATACAGTTATGTACAGTACACACCTGCTTTACAACATTGCTGCAGACATCACCAGACTCCAGGAGCACAGGGAAATAGACGGCACTCTCAGCAGGGTCCACTGACGTCCATGTGCCTTCCAAAGATTCCAGGGTGATGGCTGACACTTCCACACCTATAACCTAAAATAGGATAAGGAAAATTTGAAAACTTTAAATTCTTATAAAGAATAATACTGTGTAGTTTAAAAAGTTGAAAGGCTTACTTTAGCTTCTTCCTTCTTTACCTGGAAAGCAAACGAGAGATTGTTACATAAAAAGGTCCAATCTTTTCTGTAGACTAAAATGCAAAGTAAACTCACAGTACGGATCTTGAAAGTGATATAGGCTCTGAGGTCTAGAGCCTCGAGCGATGAGCAATCCTGTGCCAAATCAAAGCTCCTCACACATCTGCTTGTCTGGTCTTTGAGAAAAGCTGTGAAATGTAATCTCTGTTCATGTAAGAGGTCCAATGCAAATGAACGGACCACAAGTTTAGTTTTTAAATCGCCGTTTAGTTTTTGCTCTGTCCTACCTGCAGGGTTTGCATCTGAGCAGTGAGCTGTACCCGCAGAGGCAGGAAAGGGGAAAGACTCCTGCTCACCAGCCTCATTCACTGTTTGAATGACATCGGCGTACTGTAGACAAAAACGTTGTTCAGGTGGATCGCAGACAATGTTGTTTAAATGTTGTAAATCAATTCAAATTGTGTATTTTTGCGAGAACATTTACAATTGGAAAGAGAGAAAGGATGTAATCCAATTCTGATACAGAAAATAAATGTTAAGTAATGCTTTCCACTTAAGTAAAATAGCAACCATCTTGACATTGAAGAAATCAATATGTTTTGAGAGAGAGAGAGAGAGAGAGAGAGAGAGGGGGGGGGTAATATCATTACATGCGTCCATTCATTGTAATCATATTAACTATGGTTCAACCCTAATGCTAATGTGGACTGTGCTGTTCGAGTTAAGGACTACAATTGGATATGCGAGTTAAAAAAAAAAAGATAAATTTACCAGATATCCTGGAACATTTCCTATTGCAGAGCTCTGTGCACTGGTGTCACTGATGCGGCCGAAGAAAAATCCCACAAATTGACCAAAAAGGGAGTCGAAATTTTCCTCAGTGGGAATTTCAGGAGTGCCAAATGACATTCCTTCTTCATCTGAAAAGGAAACGAGAATAAACGTTTCTGTTCGATTTATTATTAAAAACAATACAAATGTTTAAAGCAACATTAAAGGGATAGGTCACCCAAAATTGTGTTTTTGTAAACACAAAAGAAGGTATTTTGAGAAATGTCTCCGTGGTTTTGTGTCCGTGCAATGGAAGTCAATGGGAACCAATGTTGATTAAAATACCGTCATTTGTGTTCTGCAGAAGAAAGTCAAACAGGTGGAATGACATGAGGGTGAGGAAATGATGAACATTTTATTGAGTGAACTATTCTTTTCATTCAAGAAACCTCATACGGATAAATCATTTTAAAGAAATAGTACATTAAAATTGTAGTTATTTTCTCACTCCCATGCCATTCCAAACCTTTGCTGTTATTTACACAACACAAAACCACTGAGCTTTCCTGTAGCTCAGTGGTAAGAGCATTGTTGTGGGTTTGATCCCAGTGGATTGCAAATCCCTATGTATAAATGTAAAGGGATAATGCAATGTAAGTCGCTTTGGATAAAAGCGTTTGCCAAATGCATAAACGTAAATGTAAAACGTAACATAACCACTTGAAAAACACGGTATGAAAGTATAAAATAACAGCGTTTCAAACAACACAAGGGTGACAGACTTTTCGTATTTGGTATACTATTCTTTTAAATAAAGATACGTGTACGCACAGTTGGCAGATTGAATGCAGAAGACATCAGGGTTGACATCCTGCTGAACAGACGACTGGACGCGAGACAAACCATCTGCTGTGGTATTGATGGAATAGACAACCGTATCCTTTTGGCACAGTCTGGGGTCACTACTGTAATGAGAAAACCAAATATATACCTCATGTGTGCACCAGTGATCAGGTAAATCATGCTGTATTCTGTATACTCGCTTTAAGCACACAAACCCACACGTCTCAATAGTTTATAAAGTGCTTACCTGATTGTCTTTGTTGAACAGTCAGTGAATAAGGACACTTCCTCGGTGCAGTCTGGATCACAGCAACAGTTCATGTCACACTGACCAGTTTGTAAGTTGCATGGACACAACTTGACGACTGAGGGAAAGCGGAAATATAAATCAAATCGAAAAAAAACACCAACAGTTTTGTTCAGGGAGATGTCCAGCTAACTGCGATCTTACCTTCAGTTACTGGAATAGGGAGGACACCAGAGACGGGCAGGGGCAGTACTGATCGCGGTACATCGGGGGTCGCGTTGGGGACGGACGTGTCTGTGGACTCGGTTTGATCGGGCAGTGCAGTCACAGATTCGGATGAATCTGGGAGTGAAGACGGAGTGGGAGCGATTCCCAACTCCGTGAAATTAAGCGAGTCTTCCCGGTCAGAAAATGTGTCGTTCGTATCCTTAAGTGTGATATTAATGCTTTCGGTAGTATTCGCGTGTTCAATGCACAGGGCGGTTTTTAAAAATGCCCAAATAAGAAGACAACACAACGCCGCCATGCTTGGTTACCTGGCGTTGTCAGTGGTATCCAGGAAGTGAAATGCATTGTGGGATTGTGAGTCAAAACTGCTGATCACGTACGAATAATAAAACGATTGCCTTATATTAAATGCATTGCATTATATGTTGTATGTAAATATGTAAATATGTCAAATGAAAATATAATATACAAATAAAATACTTTGGCCTACGCATAATACGCATAACACAAATATAATGCAAAAATAAAGATGCATAGCTCCTTTTTTTCCGAAAACAGACTTATATATTAATTTATATTAAATCACTTTATTCTATTGATTATTCAATCTAAACGCTCCACAGAATTTCTGTATATGAGGATATGTTTCGCCACAAATTATAAATCAATAGAAACTCCAGGGACCAATTGTTGCCTTTATAATAACTTAACTAACCAAAGTGTTTACAATCTGACTTACTTTTTATTTGTGCAATAATAATGCCATAATTAACATATTTAAATTAATTCCAGAACATATGGGTTTCACTTAAGCCAATAATATCACATTTACTCGTAATCTTTCAACAACGATCTAACAAACGCCCTTGGGTTTCTACTAGGTTCTGACGTCACCGCACAGCGTGACGTGACCTGGTGTCCCGTATGTGCTTGTGTCTCCGTAACACTGGCGCTTGTGACCGAGAATGTACATGCAGGGAAGGATGTCGGATAGGATGGAGCTTACTGGAGGAACTGTGTCTATTAAATCAGCCAAAACATAAAAGAGACATATATTCCACTCGATCGCCATTCAGTGAAGGAGAAAGATCTCTTTAATCGCTTTTTAAACCGGCTTGGTTTGGCTCGTGTGGTTCACCTCTGGCGAGCGAAGCCGAATGTTGGTGGACAGAAGCGCAAGCTGTGCACACAGGCTCGGAGCGTAGAGGACGGGAGACGGGCTCGGCAGGTAGACGGTTACCGTATACCTAAAGGGGATGTTATCGGTACTTTCTTATGGCAGGATCGTTGCCAGGGCTGTCCTGGGCGGACTCTCGCAAACAGACGGCAGAGACTATAGTCTGGTCACGGCGAGCTGCGGCTTCGGAAAGGACTTTCGCAAGGGGATCCTGAAGAAAGGGATGTGTTACGGGGATGATGCCTGCTTCATAGCCCGGCACAAGTCTGCTGATGTACTGGGTGAGTGATCATGTACCTGACACCAAAGTTCATTGTGTAGTGTGTACTTTCCTCTACAACCCATTTATCTACATATGAGATATTTTATTAGATTCTTTGCATTACATTATTCTTGACATAACTCAAAATATGCATTGCGTACTTGTTTGGGACGTTCAACTATGGAAATGACCTTCATGGGTCAATTACAGCACTTGTTTTATGATGGGGGTTTGAGTGAGATTAGTCCAGGCTTCACCTGAAATAACCTGACCTATTGTGAAATTTCAAGGATTTTCCTCGTCACGTGGGGAGATTTCATTTAAACTCTTTCAAGTTAGCCCAAGCTATCAACGATAACCATATGTATCATTTAATGTACATAAAGTGAAATGTATTGCTGATAGTACCTTGAAAATCCTGGTTGACCTTTCACCCAGAAAGATGCGAGGCTGAACCCCCAAAGACGACTAGTGGCAGGATGGAGAATCATTTCAATGTAAATCATAAAAACATGGATATGAATAACATTTAAATCAAACGCGGTGGATATCGATAGATCTCTTTGATATACACTCTCTTGCTTTGACTGTGTAGATTTACGCAGTCGTTATCGCCGCTTTTATATGCAAATCGATATGTTGAAAGAACGATAAGCGCTCATCAGAATCTCGATGCATACTATATATTTTGTTTTGCTCGATCCCCACATACATGGGTTTTAGGAGACCACAAGTACATCTCGCGTGGATACTTTTAAAGGTCAGAATGGTTGAGCATGGAGGCAGCCATGTTGTTTATTCACGACCACGCGCCAGCGATACGCACAGGCGTTATCATTGTCCTGCATGACCCATAGACGAAATATGTACCGCCTCCGCTTTCAAAAACATCTATAAACAAAGGCTGAAGGAAAACGAAATAATATTATGTTGTCTTAATACTTAAATGTGCTTTTTAAATGAAAATAAAGTATAAGAAAAACACCACTTCCGCTTATATTCTTGTAGGTACTACGAAGGGGTCCACCGGCTTTTGTTAAGATTCCCGGAGCTGCCGAGCACGTGTTTTGCAGGCCAGCTGCTCAACAAGAAGCTGTAACACTAAAATAAACTAGATTTATTAAGAAGAAAAGCTGTGTCTGCCTCCAGGATGCTAGTGTCTTTTTATGCTCGGATGTTTGTGTGGTTGTTTATTGGCCCGAGTCAACTGTTGTAAAATGACAAATGAGTAGCCATTAACAAAAACAACAAACAATTCATTAATGTAAAGAATACAGCTACATCGAATTAATAAACATTACATTTTTATTACATTATTGTGCGTAAGATTGCATCAAAAGTCCATTGTGTGACTGTCCAATGAAAAGAAGTAAAAATAGTTTTTATTAACACCATTTTTAACATTGCATAATGTATTAAATGATCTATTAATATTTTTTTATGAATAATAATTGATGTAACCTCACTTCTAGACTTCCTTATGTAATAAACACAGTAATGTACAGTAATACAGCCATTATCATAATTGAACATGTACAGTCAGCTGGTCATTATCGCAACATAAACTTGGACAGATTTTGTATCGCCAAAACGAGGTTTATTTTGTGATAAAAAGCAGCTGACACTAGATGATACATTGACTGAGTATTTGACAAATAAGGTAATGACTGTTGCCAAATGTGTGTCTGCACACCTTGACTAAGGTCAGTAGAGGATTTCCACTTTCCAGTCCAATTAACGTAATGAACTAGCCTTGGGAAACGGGATAAAACGACTGGGATTTATTTGGTATACTGAGATCATGATCCTCATTACTGCAGTAGCACAGTTTATCAACGTCTTACGTGTAATTGACAGGGAGGTGTGAACCATTGAGATCACATTAGCGGTTGGATGAGAGTTTTTCAGTGAAACACATTTCCCGGAGTTCTCAGAGATGTGCTCGATCACAGCCACGAGCGGTCTTTCGTTCGAGCTTGAAAGCTGCATCTCACCTCCCATTCATTTTATTTAGCACTTTTTATTAATCGGTTGTAGTCGTTTTACCAAAAATGGTTTGCAGGGCGTTTAGAGACAGAGGGTTCATTTGTTCTCGGCCTTTTTGGGTTTTGTTGTGCCAGCTGGAAAGTAACTGTGTTTATATAAAAGATGTTCTTCGCTGCATCCTACAACGCAATTTGCATCACGTGACGATAGTGAAACAATTGTTGGAATCACGATGCTGGCTTCATGTCTATCAGCCATCGTCCATCGGCCCACCCTTATCCTTGGTGTTTTGGATTGTGTGGTGTGGAGTCATTGTTTAGTTGAATTTAGAAAGCATATGAGTGACACTTTTATACCTTTGAGTGACTGTGCGTGTCTTGGGGACATTATACTCTTTGACTCGCTGTTGCAGGCATTGGCAATGACATGTACTTTGTGCACACACTTAAGCGACAAGTTAAACGTTAGGAGGGCTGTTAAATGATTTATCGCACCCAGAATAAAAGTTGTTTACATTTATATACGTATATATTGAAGACAAATATCAATATCATATAAAATAATTTTATTGTATACAAATATATATAAATGCACATATTTCCTAAATATATACATGTATGTGTGTACGTATGTTACATATATTATGTTAACTTTTATTCTGAGTGCAATTAATCACGATTAATCGCATTAATAATAGTCGTGTCAGATGAATAGCTTGAACCTAAAACTGGATATGATTATTTTTTGGAATAAGGGGTTGAGTCACGGAGTCATATGCATCATATGACTTTTTATTTCCTTGATAATATTGTGCTAATATTTTGCTGAAATCGTGAAATGTAAGAAATGATTCTATTTCGTGCAATAGCATTTTCCCCAAATATTTGCATACTTATTTCAACATTTCAGAGATGTGCAAAGAGTGGTTGGGTTACCTGTCCAGTTTTAACCATCAGTCACTAACTGACCAGGATTCAGGGGGTTTATACCACGATATCTGGCAGCTGCTTTGTCGAACAATAGCACTTGGCATGATCCGCCAGAAGGCAGTTCTATATTACCATCACAATGCTCAGTCAGTCAGCAGGTCAGGAAGTTTGTTTGTGTGACAGCTGCTATATGATTCTGCATCATCAAAAACCGCAGTCTCTTCCTTCTCGTGTTACTAAGAAAAATGAGGTGTTAAAACTCTCAGGGTTAAGGAAGCAGACATGAAACCAGGTGGTTTCACGCCTAATGGTTATATCTGCCTTCTTTAAGGTGTTGCGGACGGCGTGGGGGGCTGGAGGGATTACGGCGTGGACCCGTCCCAGTTCTCCACCACTCTGATGAAGACGTGCGAACGGCTCGTGAAGGAGGGCCGATTTACTCCCAGCAACCCCGTGGGCATCCTCACGACCGGCTACTATGAACTCTTGCAGAACAAAGTGCCACTGTTGGGTAAGAACTTAAACATACACACATACTGAGTCACACACTCGCTGTTGGTTTTATAGAATAAATGAATTAAAAAGCTGCAGGATGACTCGTGATTGAGAACATTCAGGACAGGTTTTCTCTCAAACATCATGTCAAGGAAATGTGGTCCAGCTGTGTAGTTATTAAAAAGGCGAAATATCATTTATTTACCCTCATGTCGTTTCAAACCTGTAGGATTTTTTTTCTTCTGCAGAACACAAAAAAAAAATATTTTGAATAATGTTGGAAACCAAACAGCATTGGTCCCCATTGACTTCCTTTGTATGAACACAAAACCCCGGAGACATTTCTCAAAATATCTTCTTTTTATGTTCTACTGAAGAAAGTCGTTTACAGATTTTAAACAACATGAGGGTGAATAAATGATACAACATACAATTCTGTCTATGTAGGGCGTCTCACTAGATTTTTGAACAGAGCCACAATCTGATGGAAGCTTCTTGACCTGGACTCTGCATACATGTCAATCTGTTCTTATAAAAAGCACATGTTAACAAAACGCATTTCTCAGGTTTGATATGCAAGTTTCAAGGATCATTTTTGTTTTTCCATTTGTAACATTTGATCTGTTGAAGCCTAGTCAGTCAGAAAATTCTTAGTGTTGTTTATTAAAGAGACTTTTATGTGAATTTACAGCCGGATGCTGTTTTAACCTATATAAATGCAGAGACCAAGTTAGCAAGCGTTGGATTACCTGGCATGCAGGGTTTTTTCTGAAACCTGACATCAAGGGCTGTCAGAAATGTCACTCTGTGCTCTTCGTCTTAGTTGTTTGCCTCTTAAAAGTGACACATTTTTATTTTGGGGATGGCATGCCGTGTGATAAAGGTCTTTGGGTGACCGTTCCGAGACAAGGTCATTTGAACCGCAAGGCCCCCTCCATCAAGAGCAGGAAGGAATGTGTGACTGTGAAGTATTGGGTTGTCACTATGTATTCTAATGATTTACTCAGTGATGGGGGTACTGTTTTATTTGTTATTCACCTACAGTAAATGTTCTTCTCATATATAATGTAACTCTCAAATTATAAATATGAGTTAGATGATAAATTATCGCTTATTTTATTGCACACAATGGTGAATTTCAAATTAATCTTCTTGTAACATTAGTCGTAGTGACTATGAATGTCAAGGAACATAAAGCAAAGTGTATAAGACTTATATTCTATAGCCATACGATAGCTTTGGGTGAGGAACAGGTCAGGAGGCGACTGTTTGACCTCTTAACATACTTTACATGTAACAAATTCATATATGCTGTGGCCTCATGCGGCTCACAATGTAGACAGCTTCTTAAAGCGACAGTGCACCCAAAAATAACAATTCTGTCATACCTTTTTACCGTCACGTCGTTCAAAACCTATATATGACTCTTCTGTCTAACACAAAAGAAGATATTTTGAGAAATGTCTCAGTGGTTTTGTGTCCATACAGTGGAAGTCAATGGGGTTCAGTGTTGTTTGATTACCAGCATTCTTCAAAATATCTTCTGTGTTCTGCAGAAGAAAGTAAGTCATACAGGTTTGCAATAACATGAGTTAATGATGAAAGAATAGTTATTTTTGGGTGAACTACGCCTTTAAATAATGTGAGCGACGTTTTCCACATCGTGTCACATCAGCAAAATAAACAAGATGCAAACGTAATGTTGGCCCTTTATATCATCAATGATTTTATTTTTCCTTTTCTGTAGGAAGTAGCACAGCTTGTATAGTCGTTCTGGACCGTCGGAGTCACAGGCTACACACCTGTAACCTGGGAGACTCAGGCTTCCTGGTTGTCCGAGGCGGAGAGGTCGTCCATCGGTCAGACGAGCAGCAGCATTACTTTAACACACCCTTCCAGCTGTCCATTGCCCCGCCGGGGTCAGAGGGCATCGTGTTGAGTGACAGGTGGGTCAGTCATGCTCGCTGACACTGGATATACTAGTCTCTTCGGTGTCACAGATGTCTGCGCGTCGCATATCGGCATCACAGATGTCTGCGCTGAGACCAGTTACTTATTATTATTGACACATTTGCAGTTGTAGGATTTTTTTTTTTACATTAGTGTATAGAGTTCGTGCAGGCTCATGTTTAAGTTGTTTGAATCGTGTCATTTCCTGATCAAACAATATGTTAAAGTGTTGTGTAGTTTGTGTTGCTGGATGCATACATGTTAGTCTTCAAAAATGTAGCTCCTAAATCTCTGCTTCAATGGAGGACGGTGGTATTATTAAGCACATTTTATTGCCCTTAAAGTGATAGCTCACGCCAAGATCAACATTCTTTCATTATTTTCTCACATCGCCATGTCAGCCTGTCTGACTTTCTTCTGCAGAACACAAAAAAAGATATTTTGAACAACATTGATAACCAAACAACTTTGGCCCTCATTGACTTCCATGAACACAAAAACCACTCAGAGATTTCTCAAAATATCTGTTTTTTTGTGTTCCACAGAACAAAGAGTCACTTATGGGGTGAACTATCCCTTTAGTGTGTCAGGGGTTTCTTCAAATCTCTGGTGAATAATGTGTTGGAAAGTTTAGTGGTTGATTCTACTGAACCCGATTAAACGGAGAACAGCCAAAGTTCCAGCAAAAGTCTTTGTGGGTTGTGCGTTTTATGTGCGAGCCACGTGATTCTAGCTGCTCACTGTCACAGTCCTGCCAGGGGCGTTCAGCCAAACATACAGACAGAAATACCCTGAAGACTCCAATCACAGACCGAGGGTGGGAAAGTGGACGCATTCCCCTCAGCCAATCAGCTTTGTGCAAAAAACTTGTTTACATTATTTTCCGAGTCCCTGTAGTGGCCGTGATCATTTTCCGCTCCTCGTGTGCTGCTAAATTTAAGCTGGACCTTTTGATTTTTCTGCCGTCTGGAGCTTGATATGAAAGACGTTGATCTAATTTTCATCATGCGACAGGAAATCCGACCTAATCTTGACCTGAGCGCTGGGTGATCTCTGGTGCTGCGAAGGAGGACATCCTCTGCATTAGTAAACATTTCCATTGCTATCTCACCAGAGTTCACTTCTGAGCTTTTATTTATCCTCCCCGTACCTCTCCTTGTCCTTCAATACTTACCCAATTCACTAAAACAGATTAAACGAGAGATTAAACAAAAATTCGGTCTCAAGAGATTTGGAGCTAAAGGGCCAAGGCTTGTTTCCAGGAAGGCAACCCGACTGCTTGAAATCGGTCCAGAGGTTGTGTTGGGTCTGGAGTTCTCTTAACCCCGAGTGTCTGTTACATCCAACCCCCCTGTTTAAATCGTGCTAAACTCTGCCTGGTCGAACGTCATGCCTCTCATTGAGTTTCGGCCCTGATCTTGTGTCCTGTTCTAATTCAATGGACTAGACCTTTTTCTTTCCTCCAATAACTACACTGTGGCCATGGACAGTAGAAATACAATATCTGTGTTATAAAACCGTAATCAAAAGATTCTTTGTTTAGTGATTTTTTTTTAAATTATACAGCGTGGCATATAATCTGATGTTTTGCATGATATTTAAGTCTTATATTTGGTTGAACTGTGGTGGTGAGGACTGACTGTCTGTTTCTCTGTCTATCTCTGTCAGTCCTGAAGCTGCAGATAGCTCCTCTTTTGATGTCCAGTTAGGGGACATAATCCTGACCGCTTCTGACGGCCTCTTTGACAACATGCCTGACTACATGATCCTGCAAGAGCTCAAGAAACTTAAGGTACACACTTTGAGCTTTTTTTAATGTGAAAGTGATACCTTGAAAACATCACCGCCGGTACCAACAACCATGTCACGTTCAAAATCTGTTAAAAGAATAGTTCAACCAAAAATAAAAATGGTCATCATTTATTCATCCTTTATTCATGTCTTTCCTAACCTGTATGACTTTCTTCTGCAGAACACAAAATAAGATATTTCAAGGAATGTTGGTACCAAACAACACTGGATCATGGAGACATTTCTCAAAATATCTTCTTTTGTGTTCACAGAAGGACAATAGTCATACAGGTTTAAAAAAACACAAGATAATAAAAGACATGATTTTCATTTTGGGGTGAACTGTCCCTTTAAAACACATTTATTTATCACTATTAGTTTTCATTCAATTTCAACAGATTCTTTTCACCATGTCTCTTGAATGATGGCACTAAATTACTATTTTGTTTATTTTGAACCTAAAGGAGGTTATGGATTGCAGCTTTTGGTAGATTTCATACATGATTCATAGAAAATCGAACACTTTTTTTGTTTTGTGTAAATCAACCCAACAGTAAATCTTTCAATAGTCACAAATTGGCCTTCTGCACTAAGTACACTTTATTTAAGTGCACTTCCATAATGATGTTGTCACACATTAGTTTTGTACTTAATATACAAACAATATTTATTTTTGTCTATTCATGGCAGTTTAAAATAGCACAGTTGAATACACTAGGACTACAAATTTTTAGGTGTATTAAGTACAAAATGAGTGCTAGAAAAGCATTTGAAGGGTACATATAAAGGAATAGCTATTCCAAAAATGAAAATTCTGCCATTATTTACATGCCCTCTTATCATTTGAAACCTTTATGGCTATCTTTCTTCTGCAGAGCGCAAAAGAAGATATTTTGAAAAATGTTGGTAACCAAAAACCGTTGGTCCCTATTGCATTGGTTAAGTGTCAAGGGGTTTTTGGTTACCAGTATTTTTCAAAGTATCAACTTTTGTCTTTTGCCAAAGAAACAAAGTCAAAGAGGTTTGAAATAACAAAAGGCTGAGAAAATGTATTTTTTTTATTTTCATTTTTTAGGTGAACTGTCCCTTTAAGTGTATTATAGTGCACATTTACACCTTGGAATCGCCATTGTTTCTATTTCATTTCTTTTCGAACTCTTATTCACATTTTTTCGTCTCAGAACACCAACTATGATAGCATCCAGCAGACTGCTCGCAGCATCGCTGAACAAGCTCACGAGTTGGCCTACGACCCCAACTACATGTCCCCTTTCGCCCAGTTTGCCTGTGACAATGGGCTGAATGTAAGAGGTGAGTCTTCAAAAACATCTGCAGGAGCTTCCGATATCTCAGACCTCTTCGCATATTTAAAATTTGCAAGACTGACCATGTCCTGTTTCCTTTCCAGGGGGGAAGCCCGATGACATCACAGTGCTGCTGTCCATTGTGGCAGAATACACAGACTGAGCACTCTTGTTGTAGCTCGCTCCTCTTACTCCCTGTGTCTTCCACCCTTCTTATATTGCACTGCTCCCCGTCCATCAGCCTTTCCATTCTTCCATTTCTTCCCCGTGAGGGGGATTGCATGAACTTGATGGTATGGGTGGTGATGCAATCGGTACAAACAGTCCAATTAGTCCACTTGTGCCCAAAAGGATTGTGGGAATCATTCAACCCGTGTAGTACCCGAGTCATTTCTAGATATCGAAAAAGCCCTTCGTAAGTCTAGCATATTTATGAGTCATGCGTAGTGCGCTTTGGTGAAGAATGTTGTGTGTTGCCCGGTAAGGGTGTGTGTTTGATATGCCGTCACAAATGAAAATGAAGAATGTTTTGCTATTTGGTGGGTTGGACTTCTATATGTGTCCTGTGACTTTTCTATAAAAGTCCTGTTGGTTGTCGCTCAGCGTTCGGTAGGTGTAATAGAGGGATGGAATGCAGGTGCTTCGGGAAGGGCTGGTTCAAGAATTTAGCGTGAGGTCTCGGTAAAGACGTTCAAAGATGGACTTAAATGTAGAGCTTGTGTTTGATTATATAAGATTCTTATGTAAACTGCACAGACGTCATAGCAGGGAATATCACAGTCCGCTGAAACACACACACACCTGCGTATGGGGGCAGTGAATGTTGACGGTAATGCGTTTTTTGGATGTACATTTACATGACTTCACCCTCGAGCGTTGAGCTGGGAAGTCTACACGCACAAATGGCGAGCATCTGGCAATGCTTTTTATGACAATGAGAGGTCAGGTATATAAATAAATGTTTTATTTTTATAACTATTTTGGTTTTATTGGACGAGGTTCAAAAGAAGATGTTAGGGAATGTTGGTCTTTACGGATCGAATGTGTGGTTCGTTAAACGCTTCATTTTCAGTGTCCCTCTAGATTGGTTCTAGGGAACACTTTCACGTTCATGTGCTGCTTTTATTTTGTAAATTATAAATGTGTGAGTGACGACATTATTTATATGAATGTTTTTACCTGTAGGCCTACAATAAAAATGGGAGAGCTTATGATGTCTTTATTACACAAAAGCAACGGATCGTGTTAGGGATGCACCGAAATTTAGGCTGCCGAAATTGACATTATCGGTTTCGGCCGAAAGAAAACAATAGGCCGGAATATCCAGCGTCCGTCTCTCCCTTCAGTGCTCGCACTCTCGCTCAAGCTGTTTTTAAAGGACGATCATGTAACAAAACCTGAAGTACAACAAGAACAGCTCTAACTCAGCGGACAGAAAATGACACGGAAGCTCTGCGCGGCTTTATGTTTATTCATTGTCGGAGATCACGCGCATTGACTCATGCGTGTTTTAAAAGGACTTTAAACGCAACAAACTCTTCATTTGTCAATGATCAGCGGAACGATCTGTCAGTAAGTGATGATGTAGCTCACGTGGAGGTGCTGATATCACTGAAGCTCATTTTAAGCCTGTTTACATGAACAGACTCACTGCCCCTCTGTGTTCTGTGTGTTGTTTTCATTAAAATGATTGTGCACCCCATATAAACTTATTGTATTAGCTACAGCTGCAGAGTTTGACTATAACTTGACTACTGTTATGGTTATAATAATACCAGAACTAAAACTACAATGATTAGATGATTGGTAAAAAAAAGTTATATTTGAGTGTTGCAATGACCAAGGAAAAATAATAGATTGTGTATTGTTTTCAAATATGCTCTCCTTAAATTCAGTGGTTTTAGTGTGTGTAATTAATAACGTTAAATAAAACGTTTTTACAAGTAATTTTCGAGAATCGGTTTTCGGCCATGTACATCCTAAATTTTCGATATCGGTTTCGGCCCACAATTTTCATTTCGGTGCATCACTAGATCGTGTAATTGGGTAAAATGAATATAATGCTGCACAAATTATGTAAAACATTTACATTTTTGGACATATTTGTAAAACAAAGCAATACAGTAATACAAATGATGTCTTTGTTTTTTTGTTGTTGTTCTTTTGACTTTTTTTAACTTGGAATTTTCTAAAACATATCTGTTTTATATTGTGCATGTCCCGGAATGGCAAACCATAGTCAAGCATGCATTCGATTGATAAAAATTGCTTTTAGGTTTTCCGATTCTGTATACTAGATGGGATTATTGACACGGATAGATAGTCATCTACGAACTAGTTGTTTTGTGAGGTTTATTTGTTTGGTCCGGTGCTTTACCAGGCATAAATGAAAAGCTTCAAATAGCCCAAAACTGTGTGATTTTTGGAAATATGTTGTTTTGCTCAACCCCCACCTCTCATACCGTACATGGAACTCACTTTTTGAGGGATTGAAATGTTCTGTTGTACATAAATCCATGGGTCTAGTTCTCCATCCATATGTAGACCGAGAGAACATCAGCCTTTCCTTTAAAGTTTGTGCCGGCATCTTAATTCGACCCTGTCACATGTAACGTCTTGTGGATTGTGGTCATATTGACGTCACTGTCTTGATCCACATTGTGTAATGAGTGAAGAAAACCAAAGCAGGAAAGCCATAAGACCAGCTTGACCAAGTTATTCTCATCGAGCGTCTCACCCTATCAGACTGCAAACAAATCCTTAAATGTCGAGAGTTTGTGATGGAGTCACTGTGCTTTGTCTGCTTTTTTTTATGTATGATTCAACTTATCATCGTATAATTATGTCATGTCAATGGTTTTTAAGCTATCATATTTTAAAGATGAACTGCTATATTTCTGTACCACATGTATGGCTAAATGGGCAAAACAATGTTGGCTCAACCAATAATGTGAGTTCCGTACAACCGAATTGTTTGGTGGTGAAGAAATGAAGTGCTTCACCTTTAACCAGCGTGTCATTGCATGATGTGATCGTGACTGAACTAGTTTTGTATGTTGAGTTTTGCTCCTGTCGCACGCAAAACACATTTCCCCTGTTGTCAAGGCCTACCCAAATCACATTAGCTGTCCTTAAAAAACTACGTTTTCAATTCAAGCATCCCTTGGGAGACTGCTTATCCACACAAACGCACCATAAACGCTAATCTCAAATGCAGAGCCTTCGTAAAGCTTGCGTGTCTCGTCTGGGTGTCGCTTACGGCAGTGTCCTCGATTCAATTGGTGTTTCTCTCTGGATGTTTTGTCTGTTCCTCTGGATGGTTTCTATGGTGCTTCTGCAGTCTATATGAGTGTCTAAAGACCGTCTCTAAAGCAGACAATGTTTGAATGAGAACTATATTTTTTGTGTACAGTGTAACAATGCAACAGTTCCTGTAAATATGTTTTCCAAGTTGTAAAGTATTTAAATAAAAACATGGTATTTATACTAAGATGCGATGTGGACTGTGTTGTTGTGCCACCACACCATGAAGATAAATATTTGTGTTTCACAATAGGTTAATAACACTGAATACTGTATATGTACTATATACTGCTGAAACGGTAATAATGGCGTAAAATGAAAATGTGAAGCATGATTAATCTTTCTCACAATATGGTCTGCATATTACACTGAGATTAGTGTTTTTTAACATAAAAAAATCACACATGTTACCTTTAAGGCAAGAGCGCCGTGTGATGACCTGCATTTGAACTCGTATAGAGTGCAGTGATGGTGGGGGCAGTGTTTCGCTCCAGGATTAGAATCAAAAAAGCAGAACGAGAGTATCGGACATTCAGTTCAGCTTTAGATAAGCTTTTTGAATAAATCTGATTATTTTTAATGTCATTTAAAGGTTGGCTATGATTTGAAAAAAAATGCATGAATTACGCAGTGCTATCTTCTCTTGTGGTCGGAGGGTGCAAACCACTGGAAAGAAAATGAGAGCAGCAAAGTGATTGAAATGTATTATTTATAACACACGCAATGTAAAAAAAGAAGCTTGAGGGTTGAAATGGGATGATTGATTTGACATGGATGAAATAGTTTTAAAGAATTTCATTTTTTAATTAAAGCATCAACAATCGTTGGAAATTGCACAAAATGTTGTGCGTTAAGACTTTAATATAGACACAAAATCTTTGAATTTAACGAGTGCTTGAATAAACCCAACAGTCAGATTTTTTTCTTACAGAAGGTGTGAGAGAAAAGATGGCGTGCATTGTTTATGCCATCCTGCTGAACATCTCTCTCTTCACACACACGCATAGGACTGAACTGAATCTGACCCATGCACACGGCATTAATTTGTGTTTGGATGAAATCTTTTCTGCTCTAGCACACAAACATGTGAGCCGATGTCTGTGTTGACTGCACACGGCCAGGTGTGATGCTCACCCTCACTGACTACAAAACGTGATGTATGCTTCCCTTCACACAAAAACATGTCATTAGTAGATGTTAAAATATTTGTCAGAAAATCAGAAAAAAATGAGCGGTTGCTTCTTTTAAATGTTAAATGTTTCTCTCTGAATTTGTGCAACCCATCTGTCACAAGATCATAGTCTGTCATGTCAGACCTGATAATGGTCTGACAACAAAATTTTGACAAAATATGTATTTATGTAGTTAGTTATGCTTTCCCTCTTGATTACTTGTTATGCATGCAATGACATTCAGGCACATCAAACTGAAACAAAAACATTTCATCTTTAAATTGTAAATGAGCTTAAATGTAGATTTTTCATCATTGCCCCCCCAAAACGTAATATGTGAGTCATCCACAGGAGGGCAGCCTTAAGCGTGTTTTGGCTTTGTATCTTGGAAACACACAGCACATCTTCAATGTGCAAGGTCGTGCACGTGAGTGTATGCATAACTGCGCACACATCAAGACTTCCTCAGGACTTTTATTACGATCATCAGAAAATCATGTGAGGGATTATTACCTGTAGTTTTGCCATAACAAAATGCATCGGTTTGTGCAGGACATAGTTAATCATTACGGACTATGAGTGCCAGGTCACATCATACTCGGACGGCTAACAAATAAATAATTATATAATTTAATTATCAAGCGCATCATTTATTACAACATTAGAAAATAAATACACGTGACAGCTTGGATCGGTCTGAGCTTTACGGAAAATATAGTCCTTAGAACTTATCAGGTCTTTTTTTCTATGGTGTCACTAGTACGGTGGAGAATTAAATAGCAATGTTTTAATTGTGATTAACCCTAACGATCTTCGCGGTTATATATATATATATATATATATATAGTTATTTCAGTGTGGTTTACGTTATATTAATGGACGCGTTCTACTTTACGTCGAGCTGCGCACATCCTATAACATCAAATCGCGAGAGCGACTTAAAAGCATACGGTGCAACCTGCTCTCGCGGTACCTTGACATCATGCTGCGATCGGTCTGCGCAGCTGTCCACGAAGGGGACGTAAATAATACAGCGTGGACTGCGCATAATCGGCCACGCCTCCTTAAAGCGGGATGCTGCGACTTTAGCGCGAGCACGACAGTGACGCTCATACCCGCATATTGTATGAATAAATATGAAAATAACCGTGTTATTAAGCTATGCTAGCGGTGGCTTTAAAACGCAGTGAGTCTGAATTGTATTTCTTTGTATAAAGTGGACTAGCGTCTATTTGTATTTCTGGTTAGCCTGTTAGCTAGCGTATAACTTACAATGGTGGGTTGTTTGTCAGAATCTGGCAATGCCAACGTTAACTTACATTAACAACATTACTTGTCATCTAACGTACAACACATCACAAAAACATGCACGGCACGTCACATATTATATTGTCTTATCTAACTTGGCTTAGCTAATTTGATGCATTCGGTCTTAGTAACACGTTATGGTTAACAAATGTATTCAGCTGATAGAAGTTATGTCTGGTTAGTGTCAGTTAAACCTCAGGTTTAGTTTAGCGTCTTTGTCATCAGATATGGCGTATCGTTAGTTTAACTGGAGGCTGTGGCTTAAATCTCAGTCTGTTGATAGTCGAAGCGCTTGACAGGAGGAAGTCCATTACATGCGTCTCAACACAGACTTTATTCTCGCTTGAGCCACACGCAAGACAATATTTGGGCTAGAGCTCATTTTTAAGATGGCTAAAGTTCAAGCGGGGAATGGAGTTCAATGGACCGACAGCTTGAGTCAACGGGGGACGGTGGAAAGTCTAGCCGAGCACGAGAGCTCTTCTCTGGGTTCGGATACCGAGCGTAACGGCTCTGCCAACACTGAGATCCAGGCTGACAAATATGGATTCATAGGAGGAGCTCAGCAGGTCCAAGGAGAAAAGTAAGGTTCGCTTTTATGGGTTTAAACATTTGGTCCTTCTAAACTTCTTCAACCATGGATACCGATTTTATGCCACACTTAAATACTTCATACCGCAGAATGGTTATATAGCCTAAGATCACACGTTATATAGCCTAAGATCACACGTTGAAACGTTTTCCAAAACATGTACATGAGTCTTTCTTCTGTGGAACACAAAGAAGATATTTTGAGAAATGTCTCGGGTTTTGTGTCTACACGATGGGAGTCAATGGGGGCCAATGTTGTTTGGTTACCAACATTCTTCAAAATATCTTCTTTGTGGTCCACAGTGTTCTTTTTTTTGTGAACTGTCCCAGTGTTACTTGATCATATTCCACACTTTCATTTTTCCTCATTAAATCTATTGTCTTTCCTAAATGGACCGTGAGCTGACGGGTCTATACCACATGACTTAGGTCACCAATGATTCTGTTCCTGCTTAGTTCATGTAAGCCGACAGCTTTGAGAAGTGCTTGGTCAGCTAACGTCCATCTAGACTAAACGGATGATGTTATATAATGTTATAAGCTTTAAGGATCACCTTCTTCTCACATTCAGAAATCTGTACTAATGCAGTGAAGTCATAGGAAACTATTGTACAAACCGGTGTCCACCGCATATTACAATTTTTCCTCTGGGTGATCTAGTATTACAACACTTGTCTGTTTCACATTGACTTTTCAGAGTGTCTCTAATGGCACGGGACAATACGGTTCTGTTAGAGCTGTTTAAAGCAACCATGCTGATCAAATTAAAGACAGAGAGACGTATCTGTCCTCTAAGGTCATGCAGAATGTCCCTTATTCCCTTTATAACAGAATGTTTCTTACTGAACTCTCGTGTAGACCCGTGGAGGACTTTCCCCCTCTTACCGTAAACTCCCTTTAGCACTTGGAGTTGCTCATTCATTTATTTTGGCAGTGTTTTCACTTTTGATATAAACTATTCAGTGACTCATTCCGTTGCTTCTGCCGGTAGTAGTGTGAAAAACAAATGTTTCAGCCCATGTTCTCAAAATCGCTGATAAAGTAAAATCTCAGATGGTTATTGTCTAGACATTTCAATCTGTTTTATTCTCCGTTAGTGATGACTATAAGCAGGCTCAGTATATTTTGCACTTGTGTAATAAGCAGATGCTTTAATTCAAAGTGTAAACTTACAGTGCAAACACATTATAAAGTTTATCAGTTGTGTCTTTTGGGGTATGACACCCATGACCTTGTCGTTGCCAGTGTCATGCTTTCTTTTACACATTCATGCATGTTTGTTTATTATAAATAGGGATGCACAATATATTATTGGACATATTGGTATTGGCCGATAAATATTCATTCTTAATTTTACTGGTATCGGCCCGATAATTAAATTACAAAATTATCATTTAATATAATTTAATATAATTATCATAATATCATTTCACTTGCTGCTACTGTGCTACTGTAGGTAGTACAGTATGTATATTTATGAATGTGTAAATTATAGGAACAAAACTATACATTAGTATGCAACGTATACAAAATTTGCATTGGAAGAACGTGTATAATTAAATAAACATTATACCAGAAAAGTTGAAAGTTCTTTTTAGTCTAAAGTGGGCTTGATACATGATTTTTGGATAAAAGAGAACTAAATGTTACCTTGTTTTTGTAAAATAAAAGCAGATGTTTTTCTCAGAAAAATGTATAATATTAAGATACTGTATATTGGCAAATATATTGGTTCGCCTCCAGCGTTACAGAATTATTGGATATCGTCCAATGAAATGTACAAATCGGTGCATCCTAATTGTATATTTTGGTTGATTTAATTTTTATTTCAGTTCCCGCTGCAAATCCACAAATTCCGTTCGGCTGTTCCTGTAAGAAAAGGAGTGCATTTGTTGGAGAAATGCTTCTAAGCAGTTGCCATGGATGTTTTTTTAATGGAAACTAGACTCGCTCTCTCTCAGTCCATTGTTGTATATAGGGGGTCTTTGAGGATTCTGGAAGTTCTCCATCATGGCACAGAAACATCATTCATACTGTACTTAATGTCATTAAAGCCTGTTAGAGAATGAAGGCTTTACTTATGTTACAAGGACAATGTGACTGCAGGGTAAAGGACGGTTATGCTTCCCCATGGAGAAGACAGAAGACAGTCATTGCCTTGGTTATGAGATTTCACTGTTATGCTTCTGTTGCCCTCCAATTGTTTACTACTGTCATGGAGATGAACATGAGAGCCAAGCCCCTGGGGAGCTCTGTAGTGCACCAGCGCATGCAAGGCAAACTCATGACAGAGATTCAGTGGTTCTCATATTATGTTTTGCTATAGAAACCATTTTTGGTTTGTCTTAACTTTATTTCATGATTTATTTTGGTGATTTATATATTCCCTTCTTTCTCTCTATCTGGTCGGCTTTCTTTAGCCACTCGGGAAGCTTCACCGGCCTGTTGTTTTAGTTTATGTTAAAACGAGCACCAGGAAGAGAGTGGACACGGAAGGACAGCAAAGGATTTTTTCCATCCACAGCGTGTCCTTCCTCATCAGCTCTGAGTTTTATTGCAAAGACACGTTTTTCTTCTACTGGCCAGGGCTCTTTTATGGCGCTTGTAGGGTGAAAGGGCGCTTACTCTCCCCTCTCCATAAAGCCACTCCACTTTTCATAAAGCCATTCTCCCTCTTTTCAGCTTGCATTGTGTACTGTTCGGCGTAATACAATTAGCTTGACGTGTAAAGGGGAAAGGTAAACACACAAAGACTGCGTATACATCTGTTTTATAGATCTAATGCAGTTAACTGTAATCTGATCGCTTGCAATAATCTAACCTGGGCAACGTAATCCGTGTACGCACAAGCATGTGTATTTGCTTTTCTATTAAAGACTATGCGTCCGTGGTTATGCTTATCCAGTAAACCCTTTTTAAAGTGTTAAAGAATAAATATTTTCTCATTTTTTTTAAGTCCTACTTTGGTTTATGGAGTGTCCAACAACAAGTTTACGTACATGCAAGGTGTAAAAACAATTTCATTTTCTAATAATAGGCAGTTATTATTACCTTACTTCTTGACTGACTCTCAAATGATTCAAATGGCTCTCACTTGTCAAAACATCTCTCAAAATGCTAGCTATATACGGATGCGAAATCCATAGAAAATCGAACCCGGTCCGATTAGTTTTATGACTGATAAAAATATATTGTTGGCAGTGTGTACTGCAAATATGATTGACACAACATGGGGTTGTGTTTATTTTTTATTTGTGCGAAAATTTCGGTTGCAATGACCTTTAGTGATAACTTTTTCAGAACTGTATTTCATTTTCTCCCAAAAGCTATTAGACAGGACAGCATTTATTTGAAGCAAACATTTGAAAAAATTGACAAAGGTTCAGTCTGAAAAAATACAGTCTGAGATCATTCATTTATAGAAGTTGATTATAAACGCCAAATGCGTTTTTAAATTGGTAAAGAAATCCCATAGCAGCAATTTGTTTTGTTTTGTTGTTTACGTTATTTTGATATAAATGTGCTCAGTTTTATATTAAGGGTGTGTTCGTCATATGGATGTAATAAAGACCCTTTCGAGCAGATGTTCAGGAGTCACACGCACAGACAGAAAACAAACTACAGACGATTTCCAGAAACGAGTCTTCCCCCAGTTTAATAAGAGAGAGATCAGAACCAGACCTCTGTTCTCTCCTGACCCATAGATCTCCCACACACCCGCTTTGACTGTCCACTGTTTCTCTGCATTCATGCGGGAAGAATGTTCTTATAAACATCCATCCCAAATCAAAATCACATAGTGCTCTGCTCGTATAAGCAAAGTTTTAACTCCTCGTAAAAACTGTATTTAAAACGGGTGTGACGATACATCGATCAAATGTCTTAATACTACGCTTAAAATATTGATACCCATTTCACATTTTAGCACAGAAGTCTGAAAGACTTCATCGAATGTTTACATAATAAACTTCGGCTTTTTCTATTGACTTCGGCTTATTTTTTTCCATTATTAATTATTATTTATTGTCATTTTTTTGTTGTCAGGTGTCCCATTTGTTATACAGGATGTGTAATATTCAGAGAGTTGAATTAAATATTCATGTTGTGTATTGTGTTTGCATTTGTGAGTTAATAAAAATGTAATTGGTAAAATAGGCAAATAACATCCTAATCCTAATATTGATAAAATCGATCCGTCATAGTGAACAGATTTGAATTACATAACTGATGCGAAAATGTATGTGGATAAAACTACAAGAGTGTTAAAAATTCACCATTAATCATTTTGAAAATTCTGTAAAAATGTAAAAGAAATATCAATGTGAGGTGTAGCGTCATCTCTGCCCTGTGGCATTTCTGTCTGTCAGTGTATGCCGGTAAAATCTCGTCATCTGATTTCCTGTCTGATAGTAGTGGTCACGCTACTATCCACCTGTTGCAATGCTAGCAATCAAAGCTCATGTAACCGCCCAGAATGCCAGCATAACCAATCAGAAAGCAAGAAAATAATTGTATTAAAAAGACCCAAACGATCATTGTTTTCAAGATCAACCGTCGCTGTCGCATACTCGAGTACTTGTGTCCATCCCTAGTGGAGAATGAGTCTTTTTGTCTGATTCTTAGGACAAGATCAGTTCATGAATTGGACTAGACTGCTTATTCTGTGTGCCTGTTAATGTTGACCATAGCGTCAAAGCAGTGTTGTCTGTTTGTTTTCTTTACATCTAAAACATACTTTCATTGGCCTTAAAAGTGCTACAACGCTTTGCAGGACCCATAAGTAGTTTTTTGCTAAAACTTGAAATTAAGTACAATGATTTAAACTGTTATTTTTGAATTACTTGTAAAAGTTATTGACTTCTCAACCCCATAAATGCATGCGTGCATTAGTACCTGTAGCTGTGCTTGCGTGCATGTTATCAGATATATGCGCTAATCTCTCTTTGTCCTCTGGATGCAGTGATGACATTCCCCCTGAGGTGCTCCGGCAGAGAGAAGCTAAGTGGCTGGATATGCTCAACAGCTGGGACAAGTGGATGGCCAAAAAACACAAGAAGGTTGGTCTGAGTTTATCTGTTTGTTTGCTGCTTTTCAATCCCTCCGATTGTTCAGAGAACACCATAACATTCATTTCACCCACAACAAAAGCAGTCGTGGTCAAATGATGGTATCTTGGGAATTTGACTGCGCATCTCACCACTCTGTGCTTGCTAAGTTACAAAGTGTTGGTTAAATAAAGATGTTGGTTATGCAACCCTGTACAGACATATTTTATCTTTAACTTTTGACATGTAATTCAACAGAAAACATAGCACGTAAAAGCTCATGAGGTTTTTGCACTTAGATGAACAAAGAGTGCTAGTTCCAGAAACGACCAATAGCCTTCTAAATGTATAAACTAAACTAACAATTGCTTTGCTTCTCAGACCGAAGTTTTTTTAAGTACTGAATGCCACTCTAATGGGTAACGTTTTAGATAAATACAGTGAACACTACGTTAACATCAGCCAGACACATCCATACCTTACACATAACTACTGTTATTGGGCTCAGCTGTCTTTATTCCATGTTTACTGCCTCACGCACAGGGATAAACTATCTTATTAAACTTATTATTAGGTCTGACATATATTAAAGGTGTCCTGAGCTGGCCGTTTTTATTATTTTATACTGTTGTCTGAGGTCTACTTATGACGATCGCGTGGTTTTTACATTCAAAAACATCAAAATCTATAAGTAATAGGCTATTTTCTACCCAGGGTTTTGAGGCCGTCTCGACAAACGCTCAGTTTTGTGGGCGTGTCGCATTGAAGACTTGGAAGTAAACGCCCACCGCTATGATTGGATAGCAGTTTGGGTAGTAAACTTCGTTGGAGCCTTCTGTGAATTTGGTTAGACACGTAACGTTAGGTTACACATTATCAGGACATATCAAGCGATCTCTAACAAAGCAATAGTGACGCATAGTACAAATATGAATTACTCGCATAAGATTGCTGCGCCATTCCTGTCGGATCCAATATTGACTGCACAGCCCTGCTTTTTCATTTGAGTCTCTCTGCAAATACAGCGCCTTGTTCACAAAGGAATCCATGATGAAATTAAACGAACAAATGCTCAAAGTTTCACCCACGTGAGCAGGAACGTACTTAAAAATAAACTTCAACCACGCATTAGTAATAACAGGATTCGAAGGTAGCGACTGTGTTCTTCCACAACCAGGCGCTGCACAATGTTGCATGTTTGTTGCTTGGTTGCTCTAAATAAAATCAACAGTGAAAGAAGTCCTCATTTTTCCACATATGACACGGGGCTAGCCGCTCTCGAGAGCCCTTCGCTAAAGTGACAGGGTTGCCAGATCTTCACAGAAAAAAATTGCAAATGAAGACAAGACAAAAACAAACCTTAAAATGCAAATTGTTCATTTATTTTATAAGACCAAAAATTCTTAAAATCTCCAACAGACAATTAATTTAGACCTAAGTGCCGTGGCTTTTTGATCTAAGACCAAACAACAAGCATAAAAGCGCTTATAAATAACAAAAATGGCAACACCGCAAAAGAGCGCTGTGTGATGTAGCCTTCCGAGCATAAACCCAACACGCGTTTTAGGTTAAACTGACGGACAAAACGAATCTTTAGCCGAAGAACATGTCGCTTTGGTTCCCAGTTTGTCAATCATCACAAATGCGGGAGTGTGTCCTATGTATGGCCAAAGTCATTCGTGAACCAGTGGTCGGGGCTAGAGAAGTAGTCGTTGATATTTTTCTTTGGAAGCGGTGTTCAACCTATCAATGACATCATAGATAGGTGCATTCCAGGACCTGGTGTTCGCTGAGCCTGGTGTCAATAACAGTTGTAATTTCAGTAATAAGGGCGTTTTCAGTTCTGACACTTACAGGATGTTCGCTTCAATACGATTCCCTCTTACGTATATAACAAAAGCTCTTGTTAAAACTCTTAATTCATCGCCCCTTTAAGAGATGTTGTATTTTGAAAGGGGCATATTTGCTCAGACACATATTGCTTCTGTTTATTGTAAATGTGTGTCTTTCTGCTATTTTTCAAAGGTGAGGTTGCGCTGTCAGAAAGGCATCCCTCCATCGCTCAGAGGACGCGCGTGGCTTTATCTCTCCGGTGGAAAAGTGAAGAAAGAGCAGAATCTGGGAAAGTTTCAGGTGAGGACATCTCCAACGTTTAAGTGCTCTATAATATAACAGCTCTGTTCCGAAAGCTTTTAGGCAGACTAGATAGGTAACACTTTAGGGCATCATAGATGCGGTTTATGTGTTTGTGTGTCAGGAGTTGGACAGTCAAGCTGGAGATCCAAAATGGCTGGATGTGATAGAGAAAGACCTCCATAGACAGTTTCCGTTTCATGAGATGTTCGTAGCTCGAGGAGGCCACGGGTGAGTCTTCCCCACACTTCTCGTGACAGACCTCACCTCACCTGACAGACCTCTTTATTTTAACCCTGTGTGTGTGCAGGCAGCAGGATCTGTTTCGGGTGCTGAAGGCGTACACACTGCACAGGCCAGAGGAGGGTTACTGTCAGGCTCAAGCTCCTATAGCCGCTGTTCTGCTGATGCACATGCCGGCTGAGGTCAGTCATCCGTCATCACGCCTCTGCTCCTCCTGGTCATTTATCTTCTCATATGTATTTACTAACTGTCAAAAGCACACCAGGGTCAATTTAAACAACACAGATTATGTTTCTAATAATCTATAATAGTGTTTTTTATGTTAGGATAACATAGATTAGCCTAACTGTCATCAGTGTTATTACATATTTTGCAGTGTGACGTGAAATGTTTTTTCATCTGCTTGTGTCTGCTTAAATCTTAAAGGAGTCATTTGACACGGCTAAAACGAATATTATCATTTGTTTTCGATTTAATACAATGTGTAATCACGATTTAAGGTTAAAAAACGCTGTTTTTCCAAACACCGTGCATGTTTTTGTCTCCTCTTTGCCCCGCCTCTCTGAAACGCGCAGATTTTTTACAAAGCTCATGTTCTGATAAGCGAGGTGTGCTATGATTGGCCAGTTAACCAGTGCGTAGTGATTGGTCGAATACTGCAAACGTGTGACGGAAATGGAACGTCCTCTTACCAAATTTGGATTCAGGTTCCAAAGCAATTGTGCTGACATTTGTTTTAATTTTTGCAATTTTACGTGTCTAATACAAGCATGGGCAACTTATAACACACCAAAGACACAGAAAAACACGTATTCGCGTCATATGACCCCTTTAAGTTTGTTTTGTGTTAAAAAAACTGTATGAATTATCTACTTAATAAAGGAACATAATAAAAGACAAAGCAACATTGAATTGTTTTGAGTTTGAAAATTGTAATACTAGAGACCACTACTGTACTTGCCTGTAACAATTGTCTTTTAAACTGTTCAGCATACATTATTGAACGTATTTGACCACCAAATCCTACGATTGGTCGGAATCAGTCATGTAATAAATGAGTTGAATTTTCAACTGAATCCCTTCGAGACCAGAACAGAACAGTATGTCACGTGTCAGGCCTCACGCTCAACTAATGTCCTGTGTTCTTTTACGGTCATGACCCGTTAGGATGCATTCTGGGGTCTGGTCCAGATCTGTGAGAAGTATCTGCCCGGATATTACAGCGCAGGCCTGGTAAGAGCACACAGCACACTGCTCTGTGTGATATCAACAGCACATTCAGATCTCCCAAACACACTCATCCAGCGTTTACAACACACAGACGTTCTTGTGTTGTTTTGGTATGTCTGGCTAGTTTCTAATCACAAACGAAGGGAATGCTGATGTTCTCCTTTAGAGCGATCAGGGTTCAAGGGTTGCTTCTCTTCTACGCTTCAAAGTCTTTTTAACCCACCGGACCTGTTGATTTACAGAGTACAGCTTGTTAAACTGCATCTTTAGCAAACCTGTGTAGCACGATAAGACTTAGACAAACCGCCTCCTCTAGTCTGTTTAAATGGACAAAGCCACAGTCTCTTACGCTAGGCATCGGAGAAAGTAAAAAGAATGCAGAATGCAAACAGAGTAACGGCAAGAATTTTTAAAGCAGTTTTGTGTGTTTTTGGACCAATGAGATTGTGTTGTGGGCTGGGCTGGGCTGCCCCTTCAGATGATTATGGCTCAGAATGAAGTTTTTAACAATTGACTTACAAAACCCTTTAAGAAATTAAAGCCATGCTGTGTCCAGATTGTGTAACATGATTCTATTGGTCAGCATTATGTAAGATCTTTTGAGGGTCAAACAGTCAAATATCCGGGAGTAGCGATAGGGCGACAGGGCCACAAACATCAGATAAAGAGAGAATTAGATTGAACCAACAAAAGGATCCTGTGCTCTCTATCTCTCGCTTCAGCCTGGGCGTTTCCTCTCGCCGTGTTCCTTTTAAAGTGTGTAGATCGTCTCCGTCACAAAATTTGTTTAATATGTAAATGATGGCGAATTCACAACAGCGTCACATCTTGTGGGACGTATCCACAGTAACGTTCATTCAACCCACAGGATTTACATGTTATGCGTCTTTAGAACGAAAGAAGATTATAAGGAAATATAGCACATCCGCTTTAACACAGTCTACAGTAAACACATTTTCAAATACATTCCTGACCAATATGACGTGCCAGTTTAGCCGCAGAAATCAAGCCTTATAACCTGTCTGACAATCTACAGTGATGATGAAATCATTCTTTGCTTAAACATTATTTTGTATCTCTGTCTTTACACAGGAAGCCATTCAGTTAGATGGTGAGATCCTGTTTGCTCTTCTCAAGCGCGTGTCTCCCGTGGCTCACAGGCACCTGAAGAAGTATAAAATCGACCCCATCCTCTACATGACGGAATGGTTCATGTGTGCCTTCTCCAGAACGCTGCCCTGGGCCTCTGTCCTGCGCGTGTGGGACATGTTCTTCTGTGAGGGTGAGTCTCGCTATCTCAAATACCGCATGTGGTTTGACTGCTGTTTGACGCCTTTGCAGATAAGCAACAGTTTTTACACTTCGCTTGAGAAAAAAACGTTATGCGAAACTTTAATTGTTTGGCTAGTGTCTAAGGCCGTGTTCACACTTGACTTCTTTTTTGAAGCTGCCAGCGTTTGTTTTACGTTATAACCCTATGGAGTAAACCGTGTTTTCCAAAAAAGTGACGAGCGCTTTTTTAAACGCCACCGCCGGCGTCTTTTTCGGCAACTCCGAGCGCCTAAGTTGGAAAAAGTTCAACTTTTCTGAAGAAAACGCCAAGCATCTTTTTTGACAGCTGACCAATGACAAGCGAGTTAAGGGGACCTGTCGTTTCCATAACAACATGCGAGGAAAGTGATTGGTCGAGCATGGTCCTTCTCTAAAAAATAAAATGGAGGCCGAAGCACTGCTGTGAACATATATTTATATGAATTAAAGTTTGTTTTTCACCTATAATAACTTTCGATTGCATTTCTAGCGAGAAATTAGTTCTGTAGTTTAAAAATGTGTGGTTGGTTTTAGCAAAAACGGTCTCTGTTTATAATTCAAATAGACTTCCGTTACTCTGCCTATATGATATACTTTTTCTTGTCAAAGAAGACGTCAAGTGTGTTCGTGGCCTAATAATATAACGTTTTATATTTTATTTAATTTATGTTCATATTAATTAATATTATATTTTATTGTATAACAATTGCATTAAATAAACGATTTGTTGAATTTTGTTACGTGTTCATTTTATTAAATATACAATTGGTTGAATGGGCCCTTCAGTTTGGTCGCATTTAAAGAAACTGTATGGCACATTAACATCCAGCGGTTGAGCTTGGTATCGGAGTCTAAATTCAAAATATTGGAGAGAAAAGTTTAGCCAAGTAACAGTTCTTCTGGGTTTCTTTTGATTGTTCTCAGAAATAATCTACAGGCATTTATTAATTTCTTAGAAAGCGGTTATGACATAAATGATGGCTGTGATACCAACAAAGTCAACTGATGGTTATAGTGATGTTGCGCTAAAGTTAGAGAAGAGAAAGTTGCATTAAGATGCATGTCTTTGTGTAATGCAGGAGTAAAGATCATCTTCCGGGTGGGTCTGGTGCTGCTGAAGTGCATGCTGGGATCTCAGGAGAAACTCAAGGCGTGTCAGGGCCAGTATGAGACCATGGAGCTGCTGAGATCCATTGAGCCACGATATATGCAGGAGGTTTTCCTAGTTCAAGAGGTATCACACACATATACAGCTATTCTTGTGAGGGCATCTCTCCGACTTAACCTTCAGTTTGAAGTCTTTCTTAAGACGGTTTACTATTTCTGAGTAAATTTTTAGAAACGAAGACAAGCATATACAAACTGACATCACCGTCTGTTGAGATCTGTACACCAGCCTCTGTAGGATGTCTCCCTCTGCTGGTTAATAAAAGTCAATGGGCACATCCGTGCTTAACCAGCACTAAAATTGCATAAAAAAATACTAAAAAGTGTATGTAAAAGTAGGGCAGGGGATTTTTTTGTAATTGTGTGTGTATCTCACTTTAATTCTATTTATAAGCATATGAGCCATGTATCATTCATGCACTAGTACAAATCTGTTTCAGGTCAATAAGAGTATTGGTTGTATAACAAAAAATGATCACAAATCTAGATCATCAGTCAAATGCATATCGCCTCTCTCTCAGGTCATTGAATTGGCCGTGTCCGAGCGAGAAATTGAGAAAGAGCACCTCTCTCAGCTCCGACGCTGGAAAGAGACCCACGGGGAGCTGCACTGTAAATCACCACCCAGAATGCACGGCGCCAAAGCCATCATGTCCGCCGAGCCGCCCAGCCGCCAGGACCTCAAACAGAACCCTACAATCATCGTCCAGGTACCACAGGCCACAGACGGCCAGGTGGAAAAAGAGAGGAATACAAAAAAGGGAAGCAAAGGGGAGAAGAAGAAAGAGACAAAAAACGCATCACCACCACTCAATCCATACTCGTTTCCTGGCCAACCACCGATACAGAGCGACAACCCGTCACCTGGCGAATCAGATCTCCTGCAGAAAGACGTGGTTCTGCAGGGCTCCATTCAGAGTCTCAGTAGCATAGAGCAGGACACTTACCTGTGACCCGTCGCAGGGATGATGAACCATGATTCCAGGAGTCATGACTGACGGTGCCTGTGCAGACTGTTGAATGTTGACTCACCGTCATCCCACCTCCCCAGTCTCAGGATTTTAAACGCATATGTGACATTAATGGACCAAATCATTCATCCAAAAATATGTGTGGCAGCAATTACACCTAGGACACCCAGAAGAAACCATCATGAGGTTTTCAGGTGTGTTTACATGGAAATAAAGTGAAGAATGAGTAGCCAAGACTGACGTTCAGATCAGTCATATGGGTCAAAGTTAAGAATATAAATATCACTGTGTGATCATACTTATGCTTCATTCCTTTTAATGATTCAGTGAGATGCAAGAACATCTCAACCGTCTGTCTCTCTATAGACTTTATATTTTATCTGAGACCTTACTGGAACAGTTCACCCAAAAATAAAAAGCCTTCACGTCATGTGATCCTGTAATTTTCTCTTCTGTAGAACAGAAATGGATTGAGATAAATCACGATTCAGATGCTCTACGATGTTTTGTGAGAAACAAGCTGAAATCTTTGCTATAGTTTTAAATCTCTGTTGGATGTATCTCGGCTTATGGATATATCCTGGGGTTGACAGCAGGTGGACACCAAATGCTATTTGTTTCTCAGGGTTTACTTTTAAAGAAGCCCCCACAGATGAGATCTGGGAGCTGGAAGCAAGCATATATCTGTATAAAGTCTAGATGAAGCGCACCATTTTTTAAGGAGCTTTGTGGTCAACCATCCACTTTTCATATATGTAAAACCAAATCTCCATTTTGCTTTAAATCTCCATTTTTGTTTTAGAGAAGAAAATATGGGGTTCAATAAGTAATGACGGTTGTTTAGTGTTTTGGGGGAAACAATTCCTAAGTGTTTCAAATAATAACAAAAAAAAAAAGTAAAAGTTTGATAGTAAAAGTTGAGATGCATCTATGCTTGACAGCGAATCTGTAGCCAGTTTTTTCAGTCTAGACGTTAAACTCTATTGCACTTCACTTTGTTGACCTGTAGGGGGCTCTACAGAGCTGTTCTACACAGATTTGGGAGCTCAAGCGGAAATCAGTGACCAGTCAATATATGATGACTCTGTCTTGTTTAACAGGTTCATGATTTCTGATATCTTTACAATCACTTTTCTTGCTTCTCAGTAACACGTATGCAAAAATGTGCTGTTTTTGACTATTACTTTAAATAGTTATAAATTCAACAATTTGTTTCAACATTAAAAACATTTTATTTATACTTAGTGCCACAATTGTCATTAATGAAGCTAGGCCTAGTCTTTGTGCTAAAGTAGATTTTGTCGCTGTGTACTACATTCCATATGTGTGTGTTCGAGTTATCATGATATTTGTTTTGTATTTCCAATGTGATTTTATGTGGGAGTTATATTGGATGTTCATTGGATGACTGATTTTCACCTTCAGCGTTTGGCCGAGAGATTCCTTTGCACATTTCTTTCAAATTTTCAGTTTGGTAAAACTGAAGGGATGCTGTCTGGTTAAACCGTTAGACTTTTGTAAGAAAATTATATTTTTAAATATTTTCTGTTATGTAAATAGCATAACCGAGATCATTTTAACACTATTTTTATGTTGCAAAGAGACATTTTTCTTCACTTGCTATGCGTTCTTTTGAGTACTGATATTATGAATAAAAGTATATTTATAGGATGTTGTGTATGCTTTAATGGGGTGAGCTTATGATGAAATCTGCTTTTTCCGTTGTTATAGGGGATTTTGGGAGGATGTGATAATTTTGTAAGCTGGCAGTGCTCTCTGTCCACTGTTTTCCAGATGTTAACCCAATTAACATCTGACATCATATTTTACTTGTGATGAGAAACCACAGGAATGAATGATTATATTTATTTGAAATATGTACAATCCTTACTTTTTAAGATGAACTGTTGTTTAGAGAACTGTTTAGTCTCCTCTGAAATATTGCATGTATTGTAAGATTGTAAGCAATGCTGTAATAACTTGATTTACTTAGATTTACTTCTGTTAAGCACACTGTAAAAATCTAAACATACTTACATTCACTATTTGTTGCTTTTGGTCAACAGATTTATTTTAATACAATCTTTGTGCCAAAACGTCAATGTTACTTTCAAATGATTTGTGAAGTTGTTTTATTTTCCTCAAACGTTACCATCCTCCTGTACGCAATCATCCTCCTGTTATATTTTTGAGCAAAAAACATCGAAAACATTTTTCATGATTAAATTTGATACTCTCTGAATTTCAGCGTCTGTTGTTTGTCTCATGATTCTTTAACCGTGTGATTATAAGTCAGGTCGTGTACGGTGGGAATAAAGGGAAGGAGAGATTGAATGTAGGATGAGGAGAGGTGAATGAGAGCACTGTGGTCCTCACGTGTGGACTGGACACCTGTTGTCCTCTCCGCTTCAGCTCAATGCAGAGATTTGCATGTCAAAGATGCTGGCGTGCTTCTCTCCTCATCACGGCCCATCGTTTCCCAGAACCCCCTCACATCCCCCCACCGCACCCCTCCTGCCAGCGGATGTACCGCGGTGATCCATCCCTGTATAATGAGAAGTGTGTTAGTCAAACCACTAAGTCAAGTAAATTATTGCAAGAACGTGGTCAAGTAGTCTTTTATTTTTTATAATTCAAACTTACTAAGCATTAAGAAGACAAAATCATGATTTTACCAAACTAAATTAAATTCTCTTAGTACTAAAACAACGTTGCTAGATTTTGACTTGAAGAATCTGGTCTTCAAAATTGCCTTTTTCCCATTTCAGACTTCTTTAGTATACTCTTATTTATTATAGCAAACTGTAGGTAAAATTCTTTTAAACTATATTGTTGTTTTTAAGTTAGTACAAAATATTCACTTTAAGTATTCTTCAGTTCAGTTTACTATAGTTTACATGGTAGTATACATGAACCAAGTGTGGTTATTACTATACTACAGTACACTACAATTTACTACAGTTTACTAAAGTAAATATTAAAGTTTACTAGTATTTACTACAATTAATAGCTTAACTATAGTTCACACTACAGAATACTCTAGTATACTTTAACAAAGTGTAGTATTATTATAATATATATTACAGTATACTGCAATTTCATGCAGTTCACTACAGTAAATATTAAAGTATACAAGTATTTACTACCCTTTATTGCTTCACTATAGTTAATACTACAGTATACTATATCAAAGTGTAGTAACTATTACAGTATACTACATTTCATACAGTTCAGTATAGTAAATATTAAAGTTTACTGGTATTTACACCCCTTTGTAGCTAGTTAATACCACAAAATACTACAAACAAAGTGTAGTAATTATTATAGTATACTAAAGTATCCCACAACTTGATACAGTTTACTACAGTAAATAAATATTGAAGTATACAACAGTATATACTACTCTTTATCACTTTACCATATTCAATACTACAGACTACTAAGTTGTGTACTGTAGTAATACTACAGTATACAGTACTTTATTACACGGCTCATTTGAATGTTTGATTCTGATTGGCCAATCGCGACATTCCAAGGGTTGTTATTTTCAAATAACAACCGCTCAAAACTAATAACACCCTGTCACCTGGATGCTGCAAATCATTTGGAGAGGGGCAGTTTAATATTACACAAAAATGAATTATAAATATGTCTTGTAATAGCATATATGACGTTATATTTACAAATGATTAAACCAATTTGCCTGTTCGTGACGTTGAACGTCGTTTCTTACTTTAAAACCGAAACTAGCGGCTTTTCCTCGCGGAAGGTCTGCATTCGGTAAAATTCACATTTTATGTCCAGTTTATTTCTCATGTGGCAAGTAGCCGTGTAATAACGGGATAATGTACAAGCAGCCGGCTGTTATTGCAAAATAAGCCCCTTCAGTGTGATACAAGATCGCACTGTAGGGGCTTATTTCTGCGATAACAACCGGCTGCCTGTACATTATCCCTTACTTAACAAAGTCTGGTAATTATTATACTACACTACAGTGCACTATAATTTCCTATAGTTCACTAGTAAAGATTAAAGTATAAAACAGAATTTACTACTGCTTATCAATTTCTGTAGTAAACTTTACTACAGTAGTATATATGAATAAAGTGTTGTGATTACTATGGTATACTTGAGTAAACTACAATTTTATACAGTTACAATAGTAAATATTTAAGTATATTACATTATTTTTTCATGTGGGTACTGCTTTGCTGTTGCTTGGGTATTTTAGCGTTGTTTTATTTCAATGATAATCTAGCAGTGAAATGGGATTTTATGACAGCCCTAGCGCAGTGGGGAAAGCTCATAAACCATAAAGTAGGAAACACAGCCGTTATTTATTGCAGCTGAAGACAAAAACGGGCCATCCTGCATGAGGTGTTGCGGAAGACAGATCGTACAGCACAACTGCGCAGCATTCTCATTTCTTCCCCCTTTTGTATACATTTGACATTTTTCTCCTCGTCTTCTCCCATTTAGTGACACTCATTTCCTGTCATGCTTATTGTCATGTTACGAGAAACAACTGTGAAGAAATCATCTTAAAGAAACAGTCCAGCATGAACACATTATGTCTGAAATCCTTTTTAAACATGAAATATGCACTTTTTGCAGTGTGCAATAAAAATAACACGGCTTTGGCACAGCATGACAGTGAATAAACACCTCCAGATTTCTATTCATATTGCAGTATCTTTTCTTTAGTTCCTGCTTCCTCATACTGCAATTCTTCAGTAATTTAAGTACAGCATAAAATCTGAGACAGGTGACCCGGACAGCACCCATCCAGACCTGAAACACCCAGTCAAGGGCGGCTATACGCCCCATACCGAAACAACCGTAACGACTGTGATTTACACGAGTGTCACAGAATACAGTTCAAGTTCAAGTGTATATGTCCTGGTGGTGTTTTTGTGTGTGTTGTTTCCTTACACATAATCCCACTGTAGACACATGGAAAGGCGTCTCGGATTAAACCCACAGTGCTAATAGAGTTGTCTGAACCGCTTTAGTGACAGGGGTCTTTGACCTCTAAGAACCCCCTCCTCCCCCAGACTGTAAGGAAAAATGTAAGACTGGAGCTTTGATCCCACGGCCACTATGAGCTATTTTGATAAAGTTCACAACGAGAGAGATCGAGTTTACAGTCATGGGACATCTCTAATACACACACATTTGATAAGCAAAGAGCTTCAAACTCCATTTTGTCACAAAATACGTGTCATATTTAAGATTGTAAAACATGACAAAGTCCACATGGACAGTTGATGTGATAATTCACAGCAGTGACAGGAACATCCTGCTGCGTGACACGCTATGGGTCATCTAAACCAACAAACGATCGGCAAAATACTATTTCAAATAGCATTTTCAAACTTGTTGCCATGAATGCAGTTCATTTTCATTAAAAACATAAATCACATTTTCGCATTGCTGGATTATTTAAGATAACTGCAAAGAACTTAAAGTCGACTAAAAAGGGCAAAAGACATAAAAGTAGTGACACACTATGGAATTTATAAACAAACTGGAGGGAAAAAATCGAATAATATCCTAAAATGTAATATTTTACATGACATCTCTCCTTATGCATCACTTTGGGTTTGTGCGTTACAGTGTATAACTGTGTATTATTCATCACTTCAGATGCACGCTGGTCACCGTAAGGGAAAACTCCAGTAGCGGGTTTGAGCGCGTGTGGGTCAGGATATCGGTTCTGTCGGGTCAGGGTCAGATGTCAAACAGATGCTTTTACTGTGCACAGAAGACAGGAAGAGGACTTCGGCTGTTTGCTTCTGGTGCAGGATGACTTGGTGATCAACAACCTTTCACAGTTGACCTCAGCGCTCTGTGTTTATTGTTTACGTCTTCGCGCGTACATCTTTGGGCGTGTGACGGTAGACGCTGCGATTTTGTTTGCCAAAATAATGCAGTGGTTTTGTATCCGTATTTTTGCACTCGGATAAATTTGATATGTGTCAGAGGAACTGGGTCTTTTTTTGACGGCATACTATTTAAAGCTGTTTCTGCCCATCTCATATGAATCTTGACTACCTATAGAGTAGTATTGCATACTTTGTATCTTCGAAGAGTATTTGGTTTGATCACATTCATATAAGATAGATACAGCTGTACGATTATTTCCGGAAAAACACGACCTCCTGGGGGTGGAATTAAATCACGAGCACGCCCTACATCATCACATTATCCCAGCATAACTATCGATTCACTATAAATTTGTGTTGTTTACATTATGCACGTACGCGCCGAATGCCAACAAAACACAGACAATGACTTGGTTTTACTCACCGCATGCGGTTCATGTCCGGCATCTTTTAGCACTGGGAGCGCTCCATCTATCAGTTTCAAACAATCTCCAAATCCAGCGTTATATCCACCGTTATAATAATAATAATACATGCACAAAGAGACACACCTCAACTTCACTATCTCCAGAGTAACAAACTGCAGCTGCAGGCCCACAGCGCAGCCAATCTTGACGAAACGCAGCCAATCTTGATGGTGAGCGGGTCCCGCTCGTCGGTTGGCCCGTGGACGAAACAGGGATCCAGACTTACTACTTCAAAAATACTACTTCACACATTCAAGTCGTTTTTTGACAAGTTGACCATGTTACGCTTGATAAGCCGGCATGTCTGACATTGTAAATATGTCGGAATGCATGAAACACCGTTGCATCCCCCCTTTAAAATAATGATGGACAAATATAGATGAGCCAGTTTTAGGTTGATTTTCATGAAATCTGTTATCTCTGTGGTGTTTTTTGTTTGTTTGTGCAGCAACATTGGAGCTTGGAGGAGGGATCTGTTTTGACCAATTAAAGACATTTTTTACATTGAGATTTATTCATTTTGCAGATGCTTTTATCCACTGTGACTTACAGTATAAACAAGGAAGCATTTAACATTTTGTCGGAACGAAAAACAAAACTGTAGACTACAAACTGTTTATGTTGAAGATTGTCTAGGAGATCTGTGCGAAAACAGTCATAACCTTTAAAAAAAACATGAATAGCCAAATATACTTACTGTACTTTATACTTACTACTTAACTGATCACATCCATTCGAGTGTGCCAGAACAGTGTGTTTTGGGTTTATTTCAGGAATGTTTTTTTTACCTTTATCACTATTTGATCTTGACTCTCTTCCTGCAATTGTTGCTCCACGTCTCCACTGTCTCCTATCTTCCCGTCCCCGAGACCTTCTCCTTAGTGAGGAAACCAAGGCTGCAGATACAGGATACAGACACACAAACTCATCGGTGGGGGTAAGACGGGTGGCTGGAGTAAGACATGATGTTTAACGGCGTGAAGGTGAACTGAAAGACATGAGAAAGCTAAGAAACCCATTCACACGCAGGCACTGAAGATGAAAGGAGGAGGACACGATAACGGTTTCCAGCGGTTTTCCTTCGTTCGTCAGTGCTGCTGTTTCTTCTTTATTAAAAACACTTGAGAAGGTTCAGTTAGTTAATGGAGATGTATGTGAGACTGTGGGATTTTCTTATTCAGGGATCTCGTCTGAGCTTTTTCTCTTTCCTTGTGGTAATTTATTTATCATTATTTCCAAAGACGTTATTCAGAGATAATCTTATTCTTTGCAGAAGCTCACATATCAAATGTGCCACGGTCATGGCATTTGGTCATGAGAAATACATATTGGATTTGTGAAGGGAGGGACAGTACCCTTACAAAACTAAACTTCAACCTAATTTTTTTTTTTTTTTTTTGCTGACTTATGTACTATAATGATATGTGTATAGATATATGTGCCCATTATATTGCTTACACATGTCTCATCATATCTGTCTGCTTGTGATTTGTGCATTAGCACTGCTAAGTGAAAGTGACCTATTTTGTCAGTTATGCTGACCCATAACCGAAACGTGACCTCTGCGTTTAACCCATAGTGAACACAGGCACCCAGAGCAATGGGCAGCTATCACATCAGCGCCCGGGGAGCGAAAGGCGGTTAGTTGCCTTGCTCAAGGAGAGCGCTATACATTTTGTATACAGCTGTGCGATGACAATAAAGAATTCTATTTTATCCTATTCATTTTTTATTCCATTCTGTCCCATACTAACATATTCTATTCCATTCTACACTAAAAAGGTGCTTTAAGCATATAAACATTTTGTCAGCGGTTCTTGGGATGACTGAGGTGCTCTATGGAACCGCTGAAGAACCATACAGCACCGTTTAAAGAACCCGTTAAGCCCCTGTATGGTTCTTCAGCGGTTCTTGCACCTCAGTCATCCCAAAGAACCGCTGACAAAAATGTTATATGCTCTCCTACTTGTAAGTCGCTTTGGATGAAGAACCTCTGAAAAAACACTGAAGCACCAAGATATGGTTCTATGTAGCACTTAAAGTGGTTCCCCTAATGAGCCAAGAACCACTTTTACTGCTATGTAGCACACTTTTTTTGTGTATTCTAATATTGTATTCTATAATTTTATGCATGCATAATCTAGTACAAATACTGATATCAATGTACTAGTATGTACCCAACGTATACTTTTAAGAGTACTATTTGAATACGTTTAGGACTAAATTGTTTTTAAAAGTATTTAGCTTATAACAGTATACCTTAAAGTATACTTTAGGTGTAAGAATAGTACATTGCATCTACAGTACTAGTAAACTAAAAGTTAGGCTACTGATTTTTAGGTTTACGAAAATACACTTTGAAGTATTCTCAGTCAACTACAAGTGTGAGCTGTGAAAAAAAGAAACATAACTGTAGCAAGTATACTTCGAATACGTTTGATCGAAATACATTGAAAACATCATTGTGTGCCAGTATAGGCCCATTACACTTCAGTATAAGTTTACTTAAGTGTCATTTTGAGAAGTACTTCGGTCAACCAAGGTTGTGTTTAAATGTGCCCTATAAACAAACGCTTCTTCATTGTAAAATATACTAATAGTAGACTTGAACAAGTATTTGTAAGGGTTGTTAATAAGTTAAGATATCAATTGTAGTCTGACGGTCAAACAAAGCTATTAGACTGCTCTTGAACTGGGAATACAGAAACGGAAGAGAAATGCAGTCCCTTGAAGATGACACTATACGAAAAGTTTCTGCATAAAGGACCTTCACGTTTTTTTTTTTATGTTTGACAGAAATTAACAAAAGCATACAGGTTCAAAGAACATGAAGTCTGGTTGAACACCTTACCATTCCTTAGATTCCCTAGTAACATCATTTTTGTTATTGTTTTGAAAATGAAAAGCCCTGCACTCGGCATGTGCCTCCAGAGTTTAGATGTGCACAATGAGTCAATGATGTCATACATCTGTGTGTCCAGACATTCAGAGGATGCGTGTGTGTGTGTTCTGACAGTGAGTAGGATGGATGAGTCGGCCTCGGAGGTTGTGTGCAATAGGTCGCCACTTAAGCGCACATTTTAGTTTAGATTGATCACAAAACCATATGGCAAGCAAGAGCTCAGATTGTTTTCTGCACAATGCTTTATTGTGTTCCAGCTGCTGCTAGCCCCGCCTTCATTAGATAAACTATATACAGCATATGTGCTCGGGTGTGTATGATATGATTTGTATTTTGCTCAGTAAAGATGAACTGGATGTTCACTGTAAATAAAATTAATTAGACATAACTGAAAAGTAAGAATAAAAGCAATTGAGTTGCTATCTATGTGTGACCCTGGACAGCAAAACCAGTCTTATGGGTCAATTTTTTGAAATTTATATTTTAACATCGTCTGAAAGCTGAATAATTTCGCTTTCTATTGATGTATGGGTTTTTAGGATAGGACGATACATAAAAATCGAATATTGAGAAGATTGCCTTTGAAGTTATTTATCAGAGGCACTGTAGCAGGCCATCCACTCACAAAAATAAAGTTTTTATATATTTAGGGTAGGAAATTTACATCTTTATGGAACATGATCTTTACCTAATATCCTAATGATTTTTGTCATAAAAGAAAAATTATTAATTTAGGGCCATTCAATGTATTTTTTGCTTTTATTAAAAAACTTTCCGTGCTTCTGAAGACTGGTTTTATGATCCAGGGTCACATATCATTTTAATTATATGAATGTCCCAAGACCCCTACTTTCTGTATTCTTTCCTCTTTTTCCAGTGAGTCACACCATCTTATTTCCTCCTTCCATATTTACTGGTTCAGGAAGGGCTTTATCGATAATCTGAGGACTCGCAGCTCTGGTTTACCAAACAGGACCGTCTTCACGTCTCGGTGGAGCAACACAAATGGAAGGGACATCCTGCCAGGCAGACTCTTTCCTGTGATATCCCATAATTCACTGTGACTCTGTGCCTCTCTGATTGGCAGCATAACCCACCCTGGTTAGATTTATAGTGTCTTGGGAACCATTGTGATGCGCGGTGTCTAAATAAGGTTCACTGGGTTGGAAACTTCTGGACCTGTGTTTATTTTTTGTATCTGTTTTCTGTGTATCTGAGCACAACATTAGTTGTGCTGGTGTTTGCGGGAGTTATTTTGAGGGCCATTCTCTGGAAATAGTGTGCGCTGTATGTTTGTGCAAAACACACAAACATTAAACACACATGCAAGAACATACATGAAAGTGCAAGCTTTCACTGTTTATGTATTTAAAATGGCAACTTAAATGTAAAATACCGACACCATTTCTACCAAAAAAAACATTAGTCTGTAGATAACAGCAAAATGTACCTTCATTCAAATGATTAAATATAGGTATATAAATTCCAAATAGTCCGTGTCAATGTTGAGTATATGGGCAATTTCATGCAAATTCATCAAATTTAAGATAAAAAAAAACAACATTTACTAAAGGTCTTCACCATACCAATAGGTCAGATGCCAATATTTGGTGATTCAAATACCTATGTGAAGTCTCTCCTAAAGTTTTAAAGCATAGTTTTCCATAGTCAGGTAATTAAATTGTCACATCCGTAACAGTCCATAGTCTTCATAAATAGGCACATGAAGATTAAAATATAGTAACTATTTAATGTTCAATAAAGAGCCATCCCTTCTGTATTTGTTGGGTATTATTGCTTCTGGTTTGTGCATTTTAATTCACAGAAATCCTATGTCAACTTTCAGAAGTTTGTGTCCTTTTTTTGTCACGTCCATAACACATGAATTTTCCTCTCTTTTAAAATAGAATACTCGTGCATAGATATCTTTCTGATGTCTGGACTCATAGGGGTTTAGGATCATATAAAGAGATGATTCAATGGTAATAAAATAAATACATTCTACGAGAACTTAAATTTCAAGTTTTGACTGAAAATGTCACATCCATAATGCTGGAATTAAATATGTAGCCTCTAACCCCATAGTTAAACTTACGAGTAACAGCTTAAGAAAACCCATATATGAACTTTTCTCTGAATTTGGGGGAGGGGTCGCTAAATATCTATGGTAATTAAGACCCGAAACTTAGGGGTGTGACATGCTTAAATAGGATTAGAAAGAAAATGGAAAGTTTAGCAGTGATCTTTTTGAATTAGATGCTAAGTAAACATAACAACAACAATAACGTTTCAGAAAAAAATGGACTGTTTCTTTCAGCTAAGAATGACATTTAACCCTTTCATGCATGAATGCATGACAACCCCCGTCAGGATTTGTGTGTCTGTGTGTGGTAACACAAGATTTTTACACCTATTTTCCAAGCAATTTCCATTTCACTTCACTGAAACTCTCCCCTTTGGTTTTGGTTTGAAGGTATACTGTAAGCTGTCATTTTTGCAATGATATGTGACAATTTTTTATTTTACAGAATTTTTACGTATTTTTGAAATGTCAAATCACAGAAATAGACTGCAAATGTACAAACAAACCATGTAAATTTACCTCACAAACCTCACGCCGGCTGCCCAAATATGAAAGTTTTTAGCATTTTATACAGTTTATCTGTCCACTGTAATGACCTCTATGCATGAAAGGGTCAAGGGCGTCGATTTGGGTATTCAGGGAACACTAAATTGTCCCTACCAATAATTTCGACCAAACAATTAATCTATATTTATATATTACCACTGATGTCCGTCTGTGTTTTGTACTTATAACTTATTTTATTCAACATTTATTTATCCAGTAATCATTTAATTGAAATTCTGCGTTCTGGAAAAATAGCGCAGTTGTGATACTCATACTTGCAAACTTAACTGTATTTATTAACTTGTCTGTATTTATTTATAATAACTAAATGATAACTAAAACTAAATATAGTTGAATATCATGACAATCGACTGTTTCATATGTCTTTATTAGCTAAAATGCTTATTGTTAATAAGCATTTTCCCAAATTATGATCCAAATTATGTTTCTGTCTAACTTTTAGTGATAAGTTCAGCTGCGTAAGGGTTATGTTTTAGGCAATATATAATGTATATCATGAACCTTATATAAATATAAAACAAATTAAGCTCATTAATTGTTTTCTTAACTGCTTTTGTTAATGGCATTTGTAATGATTATAGCAAGCTATAGATATCTAAGCCATAAATGTGTTCATACGGTATGCATTAATACGTTACTTTGTCAGGTCATGTGACAGAAGCAGGCCTGTCATGTTGTGGAGAGGCAGGGTCACAGGTGATGTAAGACAGTGACATGTATGTTAGTTGTGAAATTGGTAGTGTGACAGATAGGTTGACAATCTAGAGTATAGTTTCTGTGTGTGTGTTTAAAATGAGAGCTTTGAATTGTTTAGATGCCACGCACCACCAATTGTGTCATTTTATTAGGTGGCTGTAGCCCAGGTGGAAAGGCAGAGGCATGTTTTTTTAAAACATGATTTTGTTATTAGTTGTGCATTATATTGAAGTTATAATAAGGTTGCTCTGTTATAGAGGTCTATATTAAGCACTCAGTCATACATACAGTCGTTTTAACAATGTAGGCATAAATACGTGTGTATATAAAGTAGCTAGTTGCATATTCTGGTGTATTTCTAAGGAAACTGATCCTGCTGTAGGTACACAAAAAAACAACAATAAAAAAAACACTAAAAAATTTAAAAAAAAAAAAAACAATAAATTTCATAGAATACCAACCAAGTAACTAAATCCTTATAAAGCATATTAAGCCTATTGGCACTAATAATAATGACACCCTCAAACTCAGCAACAATGGATGAGAACATCCCTCCTGATACCTCCAGATATGTGCCAAATATTTACATCAGAAGCGGCCGCTCCTTTTGCAAACAATAGCCATCACAAAAGAGCAACACAAGTGATTCCTCAGGTCAAATGACCCAAATAGGAGTCGGCCACAAACACAAGCCGAGCACATTTACATCAGCAAGGGCGCCACATGTGCTCAAGATAGCCCTTCCTGTCGAAGCGTGTGTAATGCCCATCTGTGGAAAAGGAGAATACAAAACCTGCAGACTCTTAAGTGGACACATATTAGGCGCCACACGTTTGGACCCGCTTCCATGCTCATGTCTGCTGTGAAAAATGCCTATGATTCAACCAAAGCTTTGTACCGGCTGAGTGCTCATATCCTGTTTGCACTTTTGTGCAGGCTGTCGCGTTCGCTCATTGAATGCTATAAACTGACAAAGGAAACCATGAAGATACACTACGGGGACAAAAGGCACACTCAGCCTTCTTAAGAGCTCCATGACAGTAGCGTTCTCTGGGGGCATGAGATAAGAGATAATGAAATAAACAGAGCCAGTTGCTAACCGCTGGCTAATTGCTAACAACAACAGCGGCACCCATACGGAGTCCATCTTTCAGCTCTTGTAATTGGGCCAAGACTGTCTGTTCAGGCTGGTTTGTAAATCAGCACTACCGGAGAAAAGCAAAGCGCCGGCCGCCTGAAACCAGTTAGCGGAAGCTTAAGCGTGTTGGGGTTGATTAGCATCTGATGTTTTCAACAGGTCATTAAATACAAATGCGCAGAGCAGAGGGGCAAATGTTTATCTAGATATTCAACCTGGAGCTTGGTGGGGAAACTCTCACCGGGTGCCGATAGGGAGCTCTCCTCACAAGAGAATACTGAAGCCCTCCAGCTCCCCGGGGACGTCAGGGAACTCTTTGAAATGTAGTTAAAACCCTGCTGAAAAAACAGCTTGAGGTTTGCTTGGATGGTTAGCTGGACTTTGCTGGTTTAAGCTGGCCGGTGAGCCGACTCGACTGAGCAGCTGAAATGAGTTTGCATCAGTCTAAAACCAGCAAAACAGCTGGGAGACCAACCGAACCAATTTTAACCGGCAAAAATCCTTTTAGTTCAGTGTCTGTTGAATTTCGACAAAAACAAACCTTCGGGATGACATACGGTCACACAAAGACGCAAGGCAGTTGTTCATTAACTGTACCAGAAATAGAAGTAAAAACATTAGTATTGTGTTAATCAAATAAATGAACATTAATGTGTTTTTTGCAGTATTCAAGATCAGCGAACACTGCATCATTTTGTTATGTTGACCAGTTCGTCCCATTTCAATGTTCTGCAAATAAATGTGAATGGAAAAATAAATGTTATTTTTAATTGGGAACAGTTCACAGAATGAAACAATAGTTTTACTTTTACATTTCACTTAAATACGCCATTAAATAATAATAATTTTGGAGTGGTCTCTTCATTTTTTCCACACTTTAAGACACGCTTGGTTATTTCCAACCCAAAGTTGGTCCAAAAAAGTGTTGGGTTATAAATGAACCTTTGTTTGGTTGCTTCAGCCCAGTTTACTGTGGTTGTTCGAACCCATTGTTGTTTCGGGGTTAACTTAACCCAACGCTTGGGTTCGTCCCTTTTTAACCCAACGCTGGGTTGAAAATAAAACAACATTATATTAGTGCATGGTTATATTTTGGATCAGATTGATTTGTGTGAATTGGATGGTGAACATGTTAAGCATGTTCTGTCCTTATAAACTAGCTGACATTTTCATGACATTTTTTAGGCCAGCGTATTTTTTCAGTTGTTGGCAATTGGACTGATGGATTTTTAAAAACGGCATCAGCTGGCAAGGCAGTGAATGTTTATTGCACCCTCAGCATCGGGTGCTCTTCTGTTGTTTTTTGGTCACCCAGAGTTTGGGAACCACGTTGCACTCTTCAACGTAACTTTTTTTAGTTTTCCAATCACAGTGGAGAAGAATATCACACCAACCAGAACAATAAAGTATAACTTAATATTGCTGGTTTCCAAGTGTCCATGTTTGTACCAGATCGTATTCCTTGAATGCCACAATATGAATATTTGTTTATTACACAAACCATCTGAAAAATCAGATACTAGTTATATTACTAACATCAACAGCATTACACTAACTATGTAATAATGCTTTGGTGGACACTAAAATGGATTTGCGTTACAGGAGAAGCATTTTAAGCATATTGCTTTTGTTGAAAAACAGAAGATCTTCATTTGTGGAAGAGCAGACAGAGTCTTCCCCAAAGGATCAATGTTTTGGGTCATGGCGGGACAAGAGAGACAGGAAGGTGCTTGGAGTAACCTGGGATGTTTATGTAATTAGTGTGCATGCCGTCAGGAAGACCTTTCGGATGTTGTCCACGCTGTTGATCCCACAATCCTGTTTTTAAACGCTCACGGTCCGCACAAATCAAATCTCTGTGTATTACAGTTTTATACTAGAAGCTGCTCTCGCTCTAGTCGAAACTTATTTAAAACAAACATCCACACCTTCAATACAGTGCCGAAATGAGAGGCAGGCGATAACTCGGAGGTGTGAACTCGTTCATTGCCCCGGCCCTGATGCTCAACGGCCTGGTGTCAATGAGTCGGAAACTCTTGTTAGAATCAGTCAATGAAGCACGGGTGGGGTGCCATGTAAAGCCTCAGAAGGTTGACACACCTTTCCAAGCGAGGTTATGCATTAACAAATGCCCCTACGTGGTATCAGTCAACTTTTAAGATCCAGAATCAACAGCCGAATCAATGAGGCTCTCATTGTTCTTCACGGGTTTTCACTTTAGGTCATGGCAGCCATGCCGGTCGGAGAATATCAACACCCGAGAGACGCAGTTGTCACTTTGGATAGGGGGACGTGGAGCGTGTGACACTCACACATCAAACAGTCTGGAGACCCCCCTCACGCACTCTTTTACCGTGCTAGTCGTCTGGTAAATGGAGACCATGGACACATACATGAATAAAATATACGATCGGACAAAAGATTTGGGACCACTACTCACTTATGTTTCCAAATTATGAAATAAAACAAAGAAGCTATGGGAGCTGTGTTGTGACTCAAAAATTTATAATAATAATAAAACATGTTATATTTGATCATCTTCAGTGTAGACTAGAATTTGCAGACATGTTTTCTTGTCTTTATCAAGGGGCTTCTTGAGGTCTCACCCTAAAAAGCTTTTAAACAATACTGAAGGAGTTCACATCTATACTATGTGCTCTTATTGGCTGTTCTTTTTTCATTATTCACTCAAAGTCATCCATTTCAAGCACATTTTTTATTAAATGAAGTGTTGGTTTGGTCATGGAAAAACACGAATGTTTGCAAAATTATTTTATTTTATTTTAAGTCATTTAAGCACACACCTTCAGATCAAAAGTTTTATTTTTTAATAATGAGAAACGGTGGTGTACATTAACACCAGAGATGAGGACATGATGACACAACTAAGTTGGTAAACAAAAAACTGTTTGGATGTGAGGTCTGGGACAAATTACTGCTAGTTTGGAATCTCTGAATATGTTTAGTTTTTCTTTTTTTTCAGCAGAACACAAAAGACTTGAATGTTGGAAGGCTGAAATAAGTAAGTCATTCAGGTTTGAAATGACAAGAGGGTGAGTAAATGATGACAGAATGTTCACTTTTGGGTAAACTATCCCTTTATCTTCGTATACTGTATTATGATTTGGTCCATCTCAATACAAGTACATTAATGACAATGTCACTGTTTTTGATACTAAAAGACAACAAAACAACAGTTGTTTGTGACTTATTAAAGAGAATGTAAAGAAAACAATCAGTGGGCAACTGCTGGTTAATAGCGATTTAATTTGGTTGAAAAGTAAATAAGCACAAGTGTTCTCTTCTGTCAGGTGATGTGTGTGTGTGTGTGTTTTCTCAGGTGTCCAACACACCTTCTGCACATCTAAATCTCTGCAGCTCTCACACCGAGTCTGTTGTTTTTAAAAAGATAGTTCACCCATAACCCATACAAAGTCCATTGGAAGTCAATGGGGATTAATGTTGTTTGGTTACCAACGTTCTTCAAAGTATCTTCTTTTGTGCTGTGGGGAAGAAAGAAAGTTATACAGGTTTGGAATGACACGAGGAAGTAAATGATGTACGAATTTTCAGTGTTTGAATCAGTCGGATTATTTAACAGTTCTGAAAACCAGAATCACTTATTCAAGGTTGAGCAACAACGGATCAAAGTGTCAGTGCTGATTCCAGCTGCTCGGAGAGGTCTGTCACCCTGACTCTTTCTCCCTCCATCCCTTCCAATGTGTGTGTGTGTGTGGTCTAACACTACGGTTGCCATTCATTCCATGTACTGTTCATGAATGCAAATACCACATCAAACTCTGTCATGTGTCAACAGCGAAGCGACGGAGTCCCTTACAGCAAATCAGTCCCATCAATTCAGATTTTAAACAACACATTTAGATTTTAGACATAAGATACTTTATTTTGGATAGGGGTCGCTTGAGACCTTACGGAATTGAATTGAATTGCCCAGAAATAAACAGTTTGGCAGTTGTTGGACCCCTAATGCTTCATCCATTTGCATATCTGTCTTAACCATTTGTTCTGTTATCATATCTATCCAGTTAAGAGCCAGGCGAGATAAGTTTAGTGCCACCTGTGATGTGTGTGTATTTGCGTGTGTGGGGTGATTTAGCTCGAGATAACACGGCAGTTTCACAGCACAAGTAAGTTCAAAAAAGAATATGAAATAAAGCTCGGATCTATAGCTAATGTCATGTGCAATGGGGAGAGTTTGGGCCAAACTCATATAAGCACCACTGTTAAAGCTTTTTTAATGATGTCGCACTTGAACTTCCGAAAAGCTGAGCTTTCCATCCTGGGCATGGCCAGTGCACGTGTGTGTGTGTGTAGGGGACTGGGTCAGGGAGGAATAGTTGTGTCTGAGCGGGTCAGGTCTCAGGCGCCACTGACGCCTCATTGCTGAGAGACGGGGTCGGGTGCCGAGTGAAATCTCCCGTCTGCTCGACTCTGATACAGTCCTACTGCTGCTCATACTGCACCAAATGCTCTAATGACATGTGCCATTTACAGTGGGATCTTACTGTAAGATTTCCTCTCAACCCCTTTTGTCTTTGTAATTTGGCCTCGTTCCAGACGTCATGCCAAAAGTAAACCACACTTTTATTTGCATCATACTTTAACAACTGCTACCATTTCTCTTTCAACTCTTGTGCAGTTTTGAATGCACTTTAAGACCCCATAATGTAATATTTGGGCTGTATCACATGATCAGACTTTAAGAAGAAATAAAGAAAATCTCTATTAAGATGTATCCTCTGGTGTGTTGGTGTTTTTAAGTCTAAGGCAATAGAAATGATCTATTCAGGAGGATGAATTAACATTTATAAAGGACAGAAATAGAAACATTGGATGCCGTAAACCAATTGAATATTAAAAAACAGCGAAATAATTGACTTTATAAATATAATAATTTACATACTTTATAAAAGTATGCATCTTAACACGTGTAGCAATGCAAAACAAAAAGCAAAAAAATATATATAAACGTTTGAATGCGTATGTTTAGCTTTTGCGTACACTTCACATATATATGATTTATTTTCCAATATTTATTTTAATTATTGTTGGATTGTTGCACTGTAAAAAAAAGGGAAAAAAACGATGTGATGTCATGGCACGTGTTAACACTTTACTGTAGCACATCAAAACAAGAAATGTTCAAGTTACAGCAAATTTAAGATGAACATTTTTTTATTAAAATGAATTGTAAACCCACTTTCCTTATAGCCTAATAAAATTTTTGAAGCAGCAATTTTTTTAGTGTGTCTGTATTTTATTCCCCTTAGCTTTAATGTATTTTTCAACGCGATAACTCAATGTACACACCAGGAATGCTCATCCAATATGCTTATTCAATTTGCATTATATTACGTGCATAAATGAAATAGTAGTTTTGCAGATTTGATGGGAATGGTTGTGTTTGCGAGGTTAAAACGGAAAAAACCGAGAGCATAAACGTGTTTATTAGTGTTTCTCCTGCAGTCAGTCAAAAACAAAGTTTTACTGCAACTTCCAGATTCTTGAAACGGGAAACTATAAGGAGCTGAAGAAAAGTCTTGCACACAAACACGTTTTATGTGGCAGTTGTGCTGGTGCTGCGTCCTTTACCAGATCATCATCATCTTGCTCGGGCAAGTCCGCGAGCGGCAGCATCTCGATGCATTGGGATGGAAATGAAAGCGCTTGAATCGTCCAACTAATAGACGGTTGTTCACACTTCCACATCCGTCAATTACAATATCAATTTATCTGTATAGGGCAAAACATACAAGTACTGACTTGCCACGACAGCTTTGATTCTGTCATAGAATCGTAACACTATGAAATATATGAAAACTCAGATATGTTGAAACGTCAGACATAGGAAATACAATTAAACGCCCGTCTACAGCTTCATGTAGTTTCTCCGCAGCAAATACAAAACAATGTTGTTTAAACTTTCTATCTTTTTGCAGTAGGCACTGCAGAGACATCAAATGAATGCATTCAATGAACTTCGTTTAATTGTTGCTTGCCTTTATTTATGGTTTAGATGTCATTTCGCTTTTCAATCGTGTGTATATATAAACAGTTTAGTTTACTTGTTGTTTTTCTATTCGGTAATCCTGCAGGTTTTCCTGTGGAGATTACACGGAGACTTCGGCTGCGGGTGAGAGGAGGGGTCAGAGGGGCGGGGGGCGGGGCCCAGGGTGCCGGTGAGCGTTTAAAAGCCCCAGCTTGCCCCGCTGAAAAGACATTCAGACCTGAGCGCATCACAGGCAGCTTCTCCATGATCCTGCAATTTCGATCACTTTGAGATCTCTCTGTGGCTCAATTTAAGCCGACAATTTCCAACGAGATTCTAACACCAGAGAAAAGCAAGGACCGCTATGGACAACATGAGCAGCGACTACGGCCAAGATTACTACGAGGAGTCGGCCAACAGCACCATATGTGACTACGATGAATGGGAGCCGTCATATTCCTTGATTCCTATCTTCTACATGCTCATCTTCATCCTGGGCCTCACCGGTAACGGCGTGGTCATCTTCACCGTGTGGCGAGCCCAGAACAAGCGGAGAGCTGCAGATGTCTACATAGGAAACCTGGCTCTCGCCGATCTGACCTTCGTTGTGACCCTGCCCCTGTGGGCCGTGTACACCGCCCTGAAATACCACTGGCCCTTTGGCGTCGCCCTCTGCAAGATCAGCAGCTACGTGGTTTTGCTCAACATGTACGCCAGCGTCTTCTGCCTCACCTGCTTGAGCCTGGATCGCTACATGGCCATCGTGCACTCCCTCACCAGCACGCAGCTGCGCACCAGAGGGCACATGCAGGCATCACTGGCCACCATCTGGCTCCTATCCGGCGTGCTGGCCTCACCCACGCTGCTCTTCCGCACCACTGTGTACGATGTCGAAACCAACACCACCTCCTGCGCCATGGACTTCAGCCTGGTTGTGAGCCAACCGGGCCAGGAGGCGCTGTGGATCGCAGGCCTCAGCCTCTCTTCCACACTTCTCGGCTTTCTCATCCCTCTTCTGGCCATGATGGTCTGCTACGGTTTCATCGGATGCACCATCACGCGTCACTTCAACAGCCTGCGCAAGGAAGACCAGCGCAAACGCCGCCTGCTGAAGATCATCACAACGCTGGTGGTGGTGTTCGCCGCCTGCTGGATGCCCTTCCACATCGTGAAGACCATGGACGCCCTGTCTTATCTCAACCTGGCGCCCGACTCGTGCACCTTCCTCAGCCTTCTCCTGCTGGCCCATCCGTACGCCACCTGCCTGGCCTACGTCAACAGCTGCCTCAACCCGCTCCTCTATGCCTTTTTTGATCTGCGCTTCCGTTCCCAGTGTCTCTGCCTGCTGAACCTGAAGAAAGCCCTTCACGCCAGTCCGGCCAGCTCGCTTTCTTCACAGAAGACCGAGACGCAGTCTCTGGCTACTAAGGTGTGAGGAGGCGGGTGGAGGGAAGAACTCAACTACCCTTGAACTGTAACATCCTCCACATGAACTCAAAGGTGAATTGTTGGGGACAATAGACTTTCCTTTTTATGTGACTTTGGGAACTCGAGGAACCGGCTTCCCCTGTCCTGCACGTTGGTACTCTGTGAACTGATTCTGAAGAACCGGTGCCGTGGATTTATCTCGGTATCTCAAGCTGAGACTGGAGATCTCGGAGGCACCACAAGAAAGCAGAACCCCTCCGACAGCTGCACTCCAGACGTGCAGAACAGAGTTGAATGTATATGGGTGGAGGCTTTTTGGCTGCCTTTGGCCCTCATGCGGGCACATGGGTGCCCCAGGAGAGATTCATAGACTTGGAGGGTGGTCTGTGGAAGGTTTGGAGAGCAATTTACAGCTCTTCTGACACCGCATGATGTTTTAAACTGTGCTCCTTACCATCTTGTTTTTTGGTTATTTGTTTTTCGTCCTGTAAGCACTTGTTCAAGGGGCAGAGACAAGAACCCAGCTGGTCAGTCTGTCTTATCTAAGTCGTCAAGTTAGGGGAGGAAGGGACGGGTGACTCACCCGAGAAGAAGTGTTGCAGCTTGATTAAAGACTTTCGGGGGGGGGGGGGGTGATTTGGGGGGAGACGAAAGCATGGAGGGGGGGCTCAGACAGACAGATGGCAGCTAACAAATGTTGTCGGGGAAGCGGGACGCCCAATTAATAGGTGGCAGCTTCGACAGATGAGATACCCTTGCTAGAATTTGCGTGTGTGTGAGCTAATGAAATGTGTGTTGGCAAACTCTGATGAATTATTTTTTATTTCAAAGCATAACCTTGAGAAAACAAAACAACTGCTGTGTGACGTTTATGTGCAGTACTCTATGAATAAAATCAATCTTCTTTAACGGAAAAAACCTCTGGTTTGTGCTTCATTTCTTAAAACCATTGCTTTCTGCTGGGATTTTTACAACATTCCTTTACATGAACGGTTTTCCTGTTAACGCCGGGCTGCCGTGGCTCTTATTGTCCTCTGTCAGTTTGAAAATCAAAGCAAGTGACTGGCAGGAAATGCATGTGAAAGGCTGATTTCCTTTTGTTTCTTGGCTGACGCAAAGTGTTACTTAAACAGACACGGCACAGCAAGTTATTTATTAATAGCATGTAAACATAAAAATATTCTAAAGTAAAGCAAACCTTTCTTAAAATATCAATTTCACTATATCTACGAATGTTACTTGCTAACAATACTTACTATTATTTAGATATTTATGCATGTATTTCTCCATAAAGAAATCAAAATAAAGAAATATATAATTTTTCAAACATGACATGATTTAAAGAAAGACATATCATTTAGTTGACAGATTTAATGATGTATAGATAACTTACAGTTTATTTGCCTTTGTCAAACTTTTACAATTCAATCTGCCTATAGGCCAAGTTCAAAACTGTTAGATGTTTTTGGTACTTTGCCAGAAATGATAATTTCATTAATATTCAAATGCTCTTCATTTGGAGGATCATCAGCTCATAAACAGTCGTCTAATGATTAAGTCTCTAATAAGCTTTAAGCAGAACATTATCATTGTCGGAGAGACTGTGCTAATCCAAAGGGAATAACATTTAGTCATTTAGCAGACGCTTTTATCCAAAGCGACTTACAAAGAGTTTAGGGAGCAATAAGCGATATAAGCGAATAAGGCCTCGTTCCAGTGTTTTTTATTAGTATTGGTCCTTCATTGAATTTGTTTGTTTTAATAATTACAACAAAACCTCTTGTGTAAAAACTCAATACAAGTCTCACTTAATACAAGTAACAAAATTGTATTCAGTTCCTGTTTTGGTCTATAGTCCTTTAATGTATCGATAGTTTCATCACATTTATAGTGTAGTAACCATGTTTTTTCTATTACTAGTTTTACTATGTATAATTATGAATAAACTGTGGGGATTGTGGAGAGACCAAAATAGGCCTACGTAAGCTATTATAGTCTCACAACAAATAAAAACAAACAAACAGAAAATGTGGTTACTAGAGTTAAACAATTGTTGATTTTATAAGGGGAAAGTGTGCCTTGAATAGGTGAACAGTTCACAAAAAAAGTCATCATTTATTCCCCTTCATGCAATTAAAACCTGTATACGACTCTTTGTTCTGGAACACAAAAGGCGATATTTTGAAAAATGTCTTGGTGTTTTTGTGTCCTTACAATGGAAGTCAATGGGGTCAGTGTTGTTTGGTTACCAACATTCTTTAAAACATCTTCCTTTGTGTTCTTCAGAAGAAAGGAAGTCCTACAGGTTTGGAATGACATGAGGGTGAATAAACGATGAAAAAAATCATTTAAGAAAAATTAACCTTGGTTTTATTATATCATGGATGCCTGTTTTTTGGTGGATTGATATTGGGACCATTTGCATTATTAAAGTTACATGTATCGTGGTAATATGGTTATTGTATTGGACCATGGTTAATTTGTACTTAAAACGGAGTTGATTTTGCAAGAGAAGTTCCAAAGTATTTGCAAACAAGTCGATTTTTATTTGTGTGGCATTCCACTATATAAAGCAAAAACTCACTTAATAATTGTAGGTGTAACTAAAAACTGGCTGATAAATATTTACATTTGATCTAATCTGGAGGTAACTTGGGGAAATAGAAGCCAGACTTAGTCTACTGCAATACAGAGATTTTACGGTGTCAAAAAACACATATGTAGAGCGAGGAACATGAAGCAGAAGCAAAGAGGGAGGAACATTTTGACATAGGAGATGAAAAGTGCAAGAATAGAGGATGTTTCTATCATAGAAGTGGCCCATAGACAACATACAAGTGTGTGCATTTTCTAGCGTGTGTGTGTGGCTAGTGGTCACCTTTGTGTTTATTTTGGCTTGCTTATTTGTCTTCTGTCAGTTTTAAAGGGGATAGAAATGTGCGAGGGAAGACTCACAACAGATTTGCTTGTGTTGCACACATTTCAATAATGTTGTTCTTATTAAAGCTTGTGAATATAATTCCTTGGCAGATGTGGGCCAAAAACCAAACAGAATTAGTATGAACCTGCATACCTCACAAAACCACCACAACTCCATGTGTCCATACCACGAACACTAGCCACATCATCTAACTTATCACAGAAAAATAAATATTTCCAGACTGATGGAGGATTCAATAAAGAAATGCGTAAGAACGGAAGTACATCAAAAGAAGGTGGTCATGCACCGGACCTCCGTGTTTTTCGGGGGTCCGCCGCAAACATCGAACGTGTTTCTTTGTGCTCTAACAGCTGCGGTATGTGGGCACAGATCACATGCTCGGCTCAATATTGTCCGCAGGTGTCAAATTATACCTTAGGGTTTCAAGAAAGCCTGGACAATATTTCTAGAGACCTTTTCAAAGATGTCGTAAAGATTCAGAAGAGTAATTTAATCTCCCTGATGAATGTGATTTTCATGGTGTGAAGCTCACATGTGTTAAATGAGCCGCTTCCGTGCTTTCAAGTGAAACATTTACATGATGGAAAGAGGAAACCCGAGAGGCCTTTGTGTAGTCAGTTAAATGAAAAGAACTTAGAAAAAGAAAAAAAATGCTTTGTGGAGTTTTTCTGTGGAGTTTTTCAGTAGTCAAATTGTCAAAATTTCTGCGTTTGATTTTTTATCTAAAATACCATCTTAAGTTATTTTCTATGCTGTTCTAGAAAAAGTGACTTATACTTAACTTACTCAAGTGTGAAAGATGTATTTTAAATGTTCAGAAAGTATCTTGTGAAGAAAAAGTGCACTTGTGGTTCTGCATTGCAACAAGGACTTCTGCAAAAGCTACAGCTGGTTAGACATACGCTCATAAAGTCTAATGAAAATATAGTGTTTCTTTGAATTTACAAAATCGAATGAAAAGAGTACCCAGATTTTACAATTATTACTGTGCTCTAAAAGCTACATCAGGATGAGAAAATGATTCATGTTATGGGAGGTATTGAGTATATACTGTATTTATAACATTTTGTTCCCATACTGGCTTCCTGAATGTCACATGTTGGTGACTTCACACGTTTACCTCCGAGGTTTCAGATTTCCGGATGCTTTACCCACACTGGAACAACCTAAAGCACTGGTACATTGTTAGAATCTGTGGCTGTAAAGAAATGTGTGAGATTATTTATGACAATGTGATCAGAATGGAGACTCTCGAAATGGTCAGAGGAGAGAGAGTGGAGATGATGGTGGACATCTATGAAAGTTCAGATTCTGTAAGAAATCATGAGAACACAGAGAGACGGCAAGCGCTTCAACACACAGGTACTGACATTCATTTATCATTTGATTTATTGAAGTGAGAAAGAAAAGACAAATGTAATGTGATGTTGGTTATTTTCAGGTGTTTCAGTGAAGAACAGAAGACACAGAGCAGTTCATGTGTGTTTGGGGCTGTTGTGTGTTCTTCTGTTGACTGCTGTAATAGTTCTTTGTGTGTATTTCACCACTGACCGAAACCGCTTACTAACACACAACTATAACTTGACCAAAGAAAGAGAAAAATTATTTAAAGAATACACTGAGATACTAAATCAGAACAGAAACTTGACTGAAGAAAGAGAGGAAATGAAAAACAAGACTGAAGAACTGCAGCGTGGCCTTACTGAACAAGGTAATCGTGCGTCTAGTCTTCTTGGAATAAACAGAGAAAGGAAATGTACAGTTTTGAAGTAGCCTATAGTATTTTTGCACAAAAACTTTAAAAGTTAATATTTAAACGTTTGTGTAAACAGATCAGCGCTCTGATAACTTTAAATGGATTTACTACAACTTCAGTTTTTATTACATTTCATCTGAGAAGAAGACCTGGAGTGACAGCAGACAAGACTGTAAACAGAGAGGAGCAGATCTGGTGATTATAAACAGCAAAGAGGAACAAGTGAGTGTGATTTAGTTTGTTTATTCACGCATGTTTATGCGTTTGTTTTGAACCACTCAGCAAATGATTTGGCTTTTCAGTGTTAATCTTAAAACGTTTTTCTGATCTATCCTAACAGAGGTTTTTACAAAACGGTGTGTCTGATTACCGTTACTGGATTGGTCTGGAAAATGATCAGGGGCTGTGGAAGTGGGCTGATGGCAACATATTGACAACTGGGTAAGGGATCATTGAATTCAACTGATGATCAGCCAGAAAGTTTATCTACACTCAAATGAATCTGCAAAATGAAAATCTAATGTGCCATTGGTGTAGGTACTGGAAAGAGGGACACCCCAGCCCCAAGAATCATTGCTGTGCTTCTTTGACTTCATTAGGATGGACAAGTGAATGGTGTAAATCTCAAAAAAAATGGATCTGCAAGAGAAGACTTTTAAAATAGCTTCTTAATACATATACGAACAGTATTTTTATCAGTATTACTGTCACTGGGTTTTGCAAATATATATCCAATAAAACGTATTCAAAAGTGCTTGTCACGTTTGACAAAACAGTATTAAATCATTTAAAAAGTACAGTGCTTTTTCCATTTCTGGAAAAACAGTGAATTTGGACATCTGAGGTTTTGGAAGGACAGCAACGATATTGAACCACTGAACTGTTTATATTTTCATAAAACCCTGTTTATAGACGTCAATGTTTACATTTATGATGAGGGAAATAATTGCGTATTATGGATGTGACAATAAAGGACACTGAAGCAATGACGAACGTGGAAAAGTTTCATTTCTGAAAGTGGCATTATGGAAAATGTTTGGATTTTACACATATTGAATATTCAAAATTGACACCTGAGTTATCAGTATGATGAAAACCTTTATTTTTATGGGAAGGTTAACATTTAAATGAAATTGCCTATTCATTATTTCTATGTTTGCATCGGCTTGTAACAAACACCAAGCGATGAATTGAATGTGTAGGCTGTTAAAGTATGCTCATGTATTTTATGCCCACAGAAGTGGAATCATTGTTTATGATCATTAGGTAAAAGTCAGTGTGATGTCACTTCCTGGAGAGGCTTTTAGATGAAGTTTGGACTCCCTGTCGGTCAAATTAAGAGCAGCAGACTGTGTAACGCCCCCCATCATCCCTGTTCTCTTGTGACTTAACTGATAGATGGATTACAGCTGATGTGTATTTGACTTTTAACTCAATTAGTCCAGCTTTCATGTCCTTCCTTCAGCACATTTGCCAACAAACAATGAACTACCCAAATGCCGGTGCCCAAGTATACTCACTTGATGAATTAATTTTTTGTGGGATGTCAGTGTGACAGGTTTGGCTAAGTTTCCCATTCTAAATGTATATACGGTATCTATTGATCTATAGGGCCTAAGTAGATGTATTCATGTAGCAAATGCTACAATCAAGCAACAAATATGCCCCTAATGAACATAACAGAATGTAATGTGATGCAAGATTTTCTCTTTGATAACCACATGTCGCGCTGCAGAAACGGGTGTGAGCAGCACCATCGGCTGATGCCTTGAGTAAACTAACGTTTCATTAACACAGCAAAGAACCGAGCTAACAGCGTCTCTATAAAGCCAAATCAACAGACTTTAAGGGAGATGAGCCATTAGTACACAATACACTCTCAGACTAATAAACATCACAATGTCACACTTTTGCTCTTGAGAAAAGATAAAGGTCCAGCCTGGGAATCTATGTTATTCATCAAACTGAATCTTATAAAGATGATCTAGGACACAGCTGGCTAAGACAGAATTGTGTTGATTTCACGCTTGCCATTATTGAAGTCACATTTGCTAACCTCTGGCGTATCTTAATTTTTTTTCATCCCTTTGATATTCCCCACCTCGGAATTATAAAGTTCTATCTGCATTCTGAAGAGTTTTGAGATAAAAAATGTCCAATAAGATCCAATGTACACAACGGTAAGAAAAGGCATCGCACAGTGTTGACACTGAATACGAATGTGTGAATAACTTGATTTTGACAAAAATGTCAGATAGACCCTTATTATTCCAAGGTGATGATTTACTTATTCCTGTCATTTTTTGTGACCTGCAAGGCGGATGACACCGTAGTACCTTCAAGAATCGTATTATTGTTATGTGGATGGCGCAGACCGCATTGCAATACATCAAGCCCCGATAATAAGCACAAGGGTTATTGCAAAAATGTCTAAAAAGTAAGTCAAATTGAATATTGAAAAGCAACGAAATTCATACATTTGTGTACACATGTTTTTTTGCGGTAGTGCTACTGGACGGGCCCAAAGTTAACTTCCGGTCTGTGTTTGGTTATAATATGACAATTTACTTTATATTTAATTGATATTAATGTCAATTTATATTCACATTTTATTTCATATTATTTGTCTTAAATTTAATTCAAACTACTGAACAGGTTCTTTGCGGAGGTCTACCGGAAGTTGGATTTTGTCCACATAACCTTCTATAAGCGTGTACTTTGTTGGAACTTTTATAACTTAAAGATAAATGGCTTGAGTTTTATTCAAAGTTACTTTGAATAGAAGTCTCTACTAAATGAATAAACGTAATATGTAAATGCCCCACCACACCCACATTACATGCCACACCCATAGGCTATGATTGCTTCTGATGAATCTGAATTACAACAAATCACGCTTTAGCATTCATGGTATATTATCACCGGATATTTATAATAAAGACTGAGAAAGGATTTACAGTAGTGGTCAGAAGTGCTTGCTGAATGAGGCTTTGTTGTGATTGTTGCGGTTTTGTCAACGCCTAGATCATTCTTGACCAATCAGCATCCAGGAACTGGAATTCATTTATAAATGTGGACATTCTCCATGCCATTAAAAATCCCACCCTGAGAGAAAAAGGGAAAGACCCAGTCGAGACCCAATCCATTATAAATCAAGGCAACAAAGCAGATCGGGCAAAAATAGCTCTTGAGGAAACGTGTGAGGCGTTGCTGGACCCGAACAATAGGAGTGATGTTGGCTCAAGGAACAGCTTCAATCTGAAAGCCAGTGATGGCTACACAGCGGGAAGATGGCGGGAAGCAAGTGGTGACCCCCGAGGCGCTCGTGGAAGACTTGTGGCTTCCTGCTGGAAACCCTGCTTCATACCTCCTAAACTCATCACATCATTTTGTAGAGCGAGATGGGGGGCGTTCGTGCACAGGATAGGGGTCACATGGCGAGAGAAGGTTGGAGGGACAATGAAGGAGAGGAGTTCCTGTCCAGGGAAATCCTGTCTTTCATCGGCATCACATCGTGGTCGAGGGTTGTGTGTGTGTCGGGACCCCCTCAGATTAATCTGATAAACCAGGCCACACTTCCCTGAGGTTTTATGATCGAACCCGAGGTCACAGAGAGCATACACGCCAGGAGCAGTTTATGGACACCTTCGGCAGGGCTTTCGCACACCAGAGGAAACGATCAAAGATTCTTTCTGCATGCAAAACAAGACCAAACTGAATATCGTGGACGCAGAGACACGTCGGTCGCATGCGAGATGCGATTCCACCGGATCCACCGGAGAGCTCATCCTCAGGGCACAAAGCATCCCTTCATGAGCTGCTCCATTCTGGCCATTGTGAGAGCTGCTTTAAGAGTCTTCTCAAGCTCTCTGTCTCGTTCTCTCTCTCTTCGGGCCTGTCACTGGAGCTAAATGAGTTCCCTGTCATCAGCTGAACTCGCAGAAGGCTCAGCTGCAGGCATTCAGGGGTATCTGAGCTGACAGCTCTCTCCTCATCATAAACACCCGTGGTATGTGCTTAATCCAATGAGGCTGAGCGAAATTTCAGCGTGTGAATGGGAAAACATCACCTGTCTGTCGAAACTAGAATTCAGGCTTGTCTAAAAACAATGACACATTGAAATAGAGACATGGCTGCAGTCTAAGTGCCATGTAACGGGCATGAACCGATATATTATAGAAGCAACAGCGGTAGTCAGAAAATATGTGTATCATTTACATAAACACTGAACCATATATAGTTTTTTATTTGTTTTATTCAACTCCTGTTTAATGACAAGAATTGGAGATCAATAGAAGTCAATATTTTGATAATAGTTACACTCAATCTAACCACACAGACACTGAATGCATTCAGGAAAAGACACTATAAAATCTCTTTTAAACAGTGCTGGCTGGTGTTAAACACAACTAGATGCCACACACAGACAAACAACACTCTAGACAGGTGTGTATCTGTAAAAAACAACAGCAACATTACATCACACAAGTGACACTAACTGTTTGGATTTTTCTTGACACAGTATTTTCTGCTAAAATAATACATTCACTGTGGCTGGGCTGTTAACAGAGCTGTTAGTTTGGTAGTTTATAGATGGTTTCATGTGTCGAGAGAATTCGTGACAAGCTGTAATCTATTTATTTGTGTTTACTGACACGAATTTGCCCCTTTTTTCGTGTCACCCAGCACATCTTTCAATCTCATGTATTATTAAACGCGGTATCTTTCATATGTATAAATATTTATCAACGCAATCTGATGGGAATTCATACCTATTTTACAAGGTGGCTCATTCGTGTGAATTCCTATTTCCTAGGATCTATGTTTTGACTTTTCCCCTGTGACGTTAGGTAACTTTGTCGCATTCAAGTTTAGTCGGATCTCCTACTGGTTACCCAAAATAATAGTGGCTAGACATATTTTTAACTTGCTAGTCTAATTTACTTACTATTTATTTTGCTTGTTTTCAGAAATAATCTACAGGGGCTCAATTTTTTGCGGATGTGCAGGGCTACAGGAAGTTAAGTTTGGTGTACAAAAGAGTGTTGTTTGCTTCGAAACATTCTATAGACGGTATCATCTTAACAACATAAACAAACGTTACTGCGCATGTACTGTGACACCATCTTAACTTCTGGTACACATTCACAGTACATGTAGATTATTTCTGTGAACAAGCAAAAGAAACCGAGAAGAACCGTTATTTGGTTAAACTGTAAAATTTAGACTCCGATTCCAAGCTCAACCGCTAGACATCAATGTACTATACGGTTTCTCTAAATGCAACCAGATAAAGGGCCCATTCATTAAATTATTCATTTAACAAAATGAACATACAACAACATTCAACAAATCGTTTATTTAATACAATTATTATACAGTAAAATAATAATACAAATTAACATAAATCAAATAAAAAAGTTATTTTATTAAACACTAGCCAAACACAAACCGGAAGTTAACTGGGGGTCAGGCGCACGCACGTCCTGTGAAATGGTCTATAACGTTTGTTTATTAAAACATGGTAATAAAAATTAAAAAATATTAATACCTTTACAAATTCACGATTTCATCCCTACTTTCAATATTATACTTTTTCCATTAATTTGACATTTTGAACATTTACAAAAATCAACCCATGAAATTTAATCTCTAACGTTGATGAGAATTCTATCCAGTTACTATTATAATGCTTAAATGTATTTAGTAATCATGGCAGGTGAGACAGACAGTTCAGTTGATTATAATTAGAAAGCAGCTGGTGTGGCGTCATCAGCGACGTTCTGCCGCCACCCAGTGGATGAATGTGGTACTACCTGGAAAGTATCTGAACCTGCTGGTGCTGATGAACAGTCGGTATAAAGTTGAGACTCACAGCACTCGAGTCAAATCTAAAAGCACAACCAGAGAGAGAAACAACAACAGAGAAGCACTTAAAATATCTGCATGGATACCAGCCTTCCCTCAGTCCATTCATGAGGATTCACTGGCCAGTCTGTGTCCAGACAGAGACTGAAAACTAGAGACTAAAAACACTCAAACAACACCAATGAAACATGTTTCACTTACACAACTAACCACTAAAAAAAATGACAGGACCACAAGATGAATCACAGTACAGATGTTCTTCACCTCCTGATGTAGGCTGTCATCATATCTTACCATTGAAATACAGCAATAGAAAAGTCACAATATCCCAATTTACCCCACGCTTTGGTGTATCATTTTGGACGTCTCTCATCACCAGAGATGAGATCCATATAGAGAGTCTCATATGGCTGAAGAATCTGATATTCTTAGTTAAAGCAACATGAGTAAATTAAATCTAGTCATAGTTGGATCTATGTGGGTAGTACTTTTGTTAATTGGGTTAAGACCTTATATCATCTCTCTACTTCCAGCATAATTATAAATGTGGTCCAATCTCTTAAATTTGCCTCATCTCGAGGCACCACGCAAGGGTGTCTGTTATCAGCATTGTTATTTTTACTTTTCCCTTGAGCCATTGCCCATTTTCATCAGAGAGAATTCTGGCTTCAAGGGGATTTCTTTAGGGAACAAGAGCCACAAAACCTCTTCATCCTGATAATGTGTAAATATATCTAGTGTCACGGAATGGCGTGTATATAAACAATTGCACAACAAAGGTAACTGTCACGTGTCACGGATTCCAAATGAACTCAAAACCACGGGAATACAAAACAAAGCATACTTTAATAATACAAGAGCAAAACGTACGTGAACATAAAACAATAACCAACATCAAACTGAGGAAAACACAGGGCTTAAGTACAAAATAAACAGGGATAACAGGTGCTGGAAATAAACTAATCATAAGACACGGGTGAAAACGAATTAACTAATAATGAAATAAACCAGGGGAGGAAAAAACCTAACAAAACATACAACAACTGTGCACAACCTCAGTGAACAACACACACAAGTAGGAAATGGTAGCACAGGGCTTATACACACGGCACGTTCATTCATGTTCAAAAATGACATATCCACACAGGACAATTTGTAGAGAGTCTTATTATGCAAGACACGTACACAATGAGACTTCAAGTTTTTAAGGAAAACATTTAAATGAATCACATTTAAACAGATGTTAGCCCCGTACTGCAAAAAGAGGATCATACCTGTATTTCAGGATGAGTATCTCAGAGAGACACACTGCTATATAACCACAGTTTCATATACAGCCAAGGAGGACATTTGAATCTAAATACAGCTACAGGAGGTATTAATGATAAACTAAGAAAATGTAAGAAAATAGGAAAATGTATTATTTAATATATTGCATTAGATTTTCCAGTACATACATCTTTGTTTCATAAGGGCGACACTGCATGGAAGTCTCTTAATAGACGTGGGTTTTAATTACACCAAAAGTCAACCTTGCTAGCTAACCTCATAATACCTTTTCAGTTCCTGTACTGGCCCGTCATATATCCGGTGATGATCAATGTCACACATTTGCCACCGAAATTTCTGAGTTAAACCTTTTTGAAGTAGGTGCTTTACTTTGGCTTACACTGAAACAACCTGTTTAACTGTTAGATCAGAGATGTCTGAGAATATTTATAACAATGTGGATATACCTGAGACTCTGGACAGAGGAGAGACAGTAGAGAGGACTGTGGACATCTATGAAAGTTCAGATTTTGTAAGAAATCACGAGAGACAGCAAACGCTTCATCATACAGGTACTGACATTCATTTATCACTTGAGTTATTGACGTGAGAAAGAAAAGACAAATCGTCGCCTTCACACATTCTTATTCAGTGACAAATTATTAACATTATGTGATGTTTTTACTTCCTGCTGTGCATATTTTGGGATGTTTTTAAGAAAAAGGTTTTATCGTCAAATGGAATGAAAAATCTTTGAAGCTCAATATCTCAAAACTTCTCAGAATGCAAATAAAACCTAATAATTCCCAAATGTAACATGATGTTGGTTATTTTCAGGAAGTGTTTCGGTGAAGAACAGAAGACACAGAGCAGTTCAAGTGTGTTTGGGGTTGTTGTGTGTTCTTCTGTTGACTGCTGTAATAGTTCTCTGTGTGTATTTCACCACTGACCGAAACCGCTTAACACACGACTATAACCACTTAAAAAACCAGAGTCATGAACTCCAAGCTGCATCACAAGGTAATCGTGTTTCTTTGTGTTTAAAAAGATAATAAGAGATAGAAAACAATGTTAAAGATGGACAACAAAACTGAAGAAACACTTCCAGTGTTTTGTGGGGCATCTATTGGTTTTATATAGACAGGATGAGTCGTCTTTCCATTGACAACAAAGAGTTCAACTCACATAAGTAGAATAATCACTTCTTACAATTTAAGTCGATTATATGAATATTTATTTGGGATGTTTTTAGAAGTAAATTAGAAACGTCCTAACATCACAAATAATTGTGTTGGTGTATAGTAGCCTTGTTTAGTTGTGATGTTGGAAATTGTGGCTGAGCTTTGGTTATTTTAGACTCATGTTAGTTCCGTTGGTTGTGAAACGTTGTTTTTGGGTCCCTCAATGTTGTGGTTTAAGCTGAACTCATTGGTTAATCACCTTTTTGGGTAACTTGCTCTACAGACAATGTCCTTTGCTATGCAGTGTGTTCTACATTCAAGCACCTCTTCATTACACTTGTTGTTAGGGGCAGTTGCCACTCAGGTCCTCTGCATATATTAACGGCTTCAATATTGACTTTTGAAAGTTTTTTTAAAGAGTAACTGGACGACAGATATGTAATATGTACAGTATATGTATATTTATGTAAAACCATTGAACGTGTTTTAATTGAAATGTCACTTTTAATAGATTTTGGTTCAAATCTGATGATATTGTCTGTAAAAACAATTACTTGGCTCTAATTATTTAATAGTTATAGTGATGCTGTAAACATCGATAATGAACAGTAATGTGTTCTGCTGTCTGCTGTATTGACTTTGTGAATATTTCTTCTTCTGAAGAAAGAGATCAGTTAAGAAAGGAACTGGAGCGATGGCTCACTGACCAAGGTAATCCTGTTTTCACTCTTCCTTGAACGTTTAAAACTATGAGTATTTTTCAGTTACTTCACTTTACAGACAAGCAGAAGTCTTATAAACGATAATCTACATTTTATTGGTTTGTTCCCTTGGAATCAAAGCCGATGGTCTAGTGGGCAGTGCTTCTAAAATAAGCACTGTGACCCGAGTTTGCTCAACATCCATTGATGATCCTGTGTTCCCCTTTCTCACCCTGTACTTTCCCGTCCTCTCCTCACACACTGTTCCAAACGGCACAAAATGCCCTAAAATATGCCCCTTAAATGACGAAAATGCCAAATCTTACCTGTTTTAACAGATCAGCGCTCTGTTCATTTGAAATGGATTTACTACAACTTCAGTTTGTATTACTTTTCATTTGAATGGAAGAGCTGGAGTGACAGTAGAGACGACTGTAAACAGAGAGGAGCAGATCTGGTGATTATAAACAGCAAAGAGGAACAAGTGAGTGAAAAAGATGTAATGTGTTTGTGTTTATGCATTACTAAGCATACATTAGTGTTTGTGTCTGATCTGTGTACGTCACTGTTCAATGATGACAGGAGGTTTTTCAGAAGACTACATACAGTGGATTTTGGATTGGTCTGAGTAATGAGAAAGGCGTGTGGAAATGGGTTGATGGAACTGAAGCAACAGCAAGGTTAGAGATCATTGAAATCTTCAGAGTAATGATCAGTTACATTAAAAGTTCTTAAGCTTGTGATTCTTTGGTTTTTCAGCTACTGGATGAATGGATATCCCGGATATTACAGGGAAAACTGTGCTCTGACATCTTCATCAGGATGGAAAGATTATTTATGTGAATACAAACAGGGCTGCATCTGTGAGAAGAGAATTTTCACCCCAAAATGAAACTTCTGTCATCACTCAAACCCTCAAACACGGATGAATTTCTGTTTTCTGCAGAACACAAAAGAAACTATTTTGAAGAATGTTTGTAACCGAACAACAGCGGGACCCATTCATTCAACATATCGTCTTTTGTGTCTCCGGAAGAAAGAAAGTCCTACAGGTTTGAAATGACAATGATGACAGAAGTTTCCTTTTTTGGGTGAACTGTCCCTCTGATCGGTGTGTTAACTGGTCAAGTTATTATTCATTTATATTCATTATTTCATTCTAATAGCACCTGTCAAGGAGTGAGATACATTAGTCAGCAGATGACAAATAATTATGGCTACATTTATACATTTGACAGAGACATTTATCCAAACTCGACAGTATACTCTGTTGTATTTGACTTTGAATTTAGTTATTTTTATTATTATTATTTTATGCTTTTATTTTTTCTTTACTAATTTTTATATAATCAGTTTATATATTAATTGTACTTATTATTTTTCATCATGCAATACTTTCATTGCTGTTGTTTAATCTTATGTTGGGTTCTATTGTCTACATTAAGGTTGTAGATATCTCTTCTTTGCTAAAATAATAACACCTGTTGAATCTGTTTCCAGTTTTGAAACACAAATAAGATTATTCAATAAACTCCTTTTATTATAGGCTATCATCACTTGGTCCCCTGCTGTTCTTCCTCTTCATCTCTGTACAGTATCTGCCTCATGGTTATTATAGAAGTGTTAACTCACAGAACGGACGAAATCATTTTCCTGACACAGAGAGATTTAGTGAGTCTAGTGCAACAAGTGCAGCTATCTAAACATTGGACCCGTAGGATCAAACATTTTAAATGGCTAGTTCACACAAAGCCTGTCATGAATTATTCTCAAGTTGTTCCATATCTGTAGAAATGTCTTTGTTTGGTTGAACACAGAGAAAGATATTTGGAAGAATGCTTGTAACTAAAACAGCTCTTGAACCCCATTGACTACAGTAGGAACATTTTCAATGCTAGTCAAAAGTGCCCAGAACTGCCCCAGGGGTTTACTGATTTCAAGGTCTTTCTCTGTTAGAATTATTTTAATGTATGAAACAATTAATTTAGATACTTGAATCATTAGTTCCTTCAACATTTAATCCTAAACATTAAAATAACATACAACTATAACACAGTTATAATGTTTGTGAGGTTTGTAGGTCTGTTATTTATAAGATAAGTGGAGGTGGAGATGATGGTGGACATCTATGAAAGTTCAGATTCTGTAAGAAATCATGAGAGACAGCAAACGCTTCATCATACAGGTGCTGACATTCATTTATCACTTGAGTTATTGAAGTGAGAAAGAAAAGATAAATGTGATGTGATGTTGGTTATTTTCAGGAAGTGTTTCAGTGAAGAACAGAAGACATTCATGTGTTTGTTGTGTGTTCTTCTGGTGACTGCTGTTATTACCTTATAACAAACAAACAAACAAAGAATTCATTGAAATAAAGTTTTATTTAGCATGTGAACTATTTAGTACCTCATTGCGCACAATTAGACAGTCATGCCGTCATGCCAACGACGTCATGCCGCCACCCAGTGGATGAAGGTGGTTTTGCCTGTAAAGTCCCTGAACTTGCTGGTGCTGATGAACAGTCGGTATAAAGCTGAGAGACTCACAGCACTCGAGTCAAATCTAAAGGCACAACCTCAGTCCATTCATGAGGATTCACTGCATAATAAGCTGCTGGTGCTACTGGGCGTTCATCCTTGATACGTTACTGTTGGTCGTACTAAGGTGCTACAAACGACCGACTGGGTTGTTTTTTGGGGAGGCAATGCCATCCACATCTTGGAGGTACTGGGGGTCTGGGGAGAGTAAATTAACCGCAATTTCTTTTTTTGGGTAAACTAATGCATTGAGGAATATAAAATACAATGTAAAAGACATTAAATATCATGAAAAGGCAGAAATACTGGATGCAATATTTGTGTGCATGTTTTAATATATGACCTATAAGTCAAAACAGTGTAAATATCAATAAAATGCAAAAAATAACAGAAGAAATTAGGATATGGCCTAAAAAATCTCTCACGCATCCTTTGTATAGTTCTGCAGTCTGGCCCTCAAAGAAAATAAGTTGAAGACCCCTGACCTAAGTGCTAGCTGTCCTCATAATACTTTTTCAGTTCCTGTACTGGCCCGTCATATATCCGGTGATGATCAATGTCACACATTTCCCACCAAAGTTTCTGAGTTAAACCTTTTTGAAGTAGGTGCTTTACTTCAGCTTACACTGAAACAACCTGTTTAACTGTTAGATCACAGATGTCTGAGAATATTTATAACAATGTGGATATACCTGAGACTCTGGACAGAGGAGAGACAGTAGAGAGGACTGTGGCCATCTATGAAAGTTCAGATTCTGTAAGAAATCACGAGAGACAGCAAACGCTTCATCATACAGGTACTGACAGTCATTTATCACTTGATTTATTGACGTGAGAGAGAAAAGACAAATCGTGGCCTTCACACATTCTTATTCAGTGACAAATATTTACATTATGTGATGTTTTTACTTCCTGCTGTGCATATTTTGGGATGTTTTTAAGAAAAATGTTTTATCGTCAAATGGAATGAAAAATCTTTGAAGCTCAATATCTCAAAACTTCTCAGAATGCAAATAAAACCTTATAATTCCCAAATATAACATGATGTTGGTTATTTTCAGGAAGTGTTTCGGTGAAGAACAGAAGACACAGAGCAGTTCATGTGTGTTTGTGGTTGTTGTGTGTTCTTCTGTTGACTGCTGTAGTTCTCTGTGTGTATTTCACCACTGACCGAAACCGCTTAACACACAACTACAACCACTTAAAAAACCAGAGTCATGAACTTCAAGCTGCATCACAAGGTAATCGTGTTTCTTTGTGTTTAAAAAGATAAAAAGAGATAGGAAACAATGTTAAAGATGGACAACAAAACTGAAGAAACACTTCCAGTGTTTTGTGGGGCATCTATTGGTTTTATAATAGACAGGATGAGTCGTCTTTCCATTGACAACAAAGAGTTCAACTCACATAAGTAGAATAATCACTTCTTACAATTTAAGTCGATTATATGAATATTTATTTGGGATGTTTTTAGAAGTAATTAGAAACGTCCTAACATCACAAATGATTGTGTTGGTGTATAGTAGCCTTGTTTAGTTGTGATGTTGGAAATTGTGGCTGAGCTTTAGTTATTTTAGACTCATGTTAGTTCCGTTGGTTGTGAAGTTATTTTTGGGTCCCTCAATGTTGTGGTTTAAGCTGAACTCATTGGTTAATCACCTTTTTGGGTAACTTGCTCTACAGACAATGTCCTTTGCTATGCAGTGTGTTCTACATTCAAGCACCTCTTCATTACACTTGTTGTTAGGGGCAGTTGCCACTCAGGTCCTCTGCATATATTAACGGCTTCAATATTGACTTTTGAAAGTTTTTTTAAAGAGTAACTGGACGACAGATATGTAATATGTACAGTATATGTATATTTATGTAAAACCATTGAACGTGTTTTAATTGAAATGTCACTTTTAATAGATTTTGGTTCAAATCTGATGATATTGTCTGTAAAAACAGTTACTTGGCTCTAATTATTTAATAGTTATAGTGATGCTGTAAACATCGATAATGAACAGTAATGTGTTCTGCTGTCTGCTGTATTGACTTTGTGAATATTTCTTCTTCTGAAGAAAGAGATCAGTTACTTAAACACTAGCAAACTGCAAGAGGAGAAAGATCAATGTCTACTGAACAGCAGACGTCTGTCTAAAGAGAAATCAGTTAAAGAGTGAAAGAAAGGAACTGGAGCGATGGCTCACTGACCAAGGTAATCCTGTTTTCACTCTTCCTTGAACGTTTAAAACTATGAGTATTTTTCAGTTACTTCACTTTACAGACAAGCAGAAGTCTTATAAACGATAATCTACATTTTATTAAGTTTGTTCCCTTGGAATCAAAGCCGATGGTCTAGTGGGCAGTGCTTCTAAAATAAGCACTGTGACCCGAGTTTGCTCAACATCCATTGATGATCCTAATCCCCTTTCTCACCCTGTACTTTCCCGTCCTCTCCTCACACTGTTTCAAACGGCACAAAATGCCCTAAAATATGCCCCTTAAGTGACGAAAATGCCAAATCTTACCTGTTTTAACAGATCAGCGCTCTGATCACTTTAAATGGATTTACTACAACTTCAGTTTGTATTACTTTTCATCTGAATGGAAGAGCTGGAGTGACAGTAGAGACGACTGTAAACAGAGAGGAGCAGATCTGGTGATTATAAACAGCAAAGAGGAACAAGTGAGTGAAAAAGATGTAATGTGTTTGTGTTTATGCATTACTAAGCATACATTAGTGTTTGTGTCTGATCTGTGTACGTCACTGTTCAATGATGACAGGAGGTTTTTCAGAAGACTACATACAGTGGATTTTGGATTGGTCTGAGTAATGAGAAAGGCGTGTGGAAATGGGTTGATGGAACTGAAGCAACAGCAATGTGAGAGATCATTGAAATCTTCAGAGTAATGATCAGTTACATTAAAAGTTCTTAAGCTTGTGATTCTTTGGTTTTTCAGCTACAGGATGAATGGATTCCCCAGATATTACAGGGAAAACTGTGCTCTGACATCATCAGGATGGAAAGATTATTCATGTGAATACAAACAGGGCTGCATCTGTGAGAAGAGAATTTTCACCCCAAAATGAAACTTCTGTCATGGATCTCTATGGTAGAACCCAATTGCAGGCAGACACAGGAGGTGAAGGGGTTAACAGGGGTATTTATTAAACAGGACAAGACTATACAAAACAGGCAAAACAAAACCCACAAGGGGGAAAACTAAAACAAGGACACTGACTCACTAGACTAAGAAAACAAACACTGGAAACAACCACTAAACTAACACTTACTATGACAAGGGAAACAGGAACTCAGGAGACGAGGCACTTGAAACAGTAGCCTTTCACAGGCCCAGCATACAACTACAGGTAAGGTAACACTTACAATGAACGCACACAGGACAATGAAACATGAGGACTCTTTATAGGGAGACAAACACAGGATAATTAAATAGGGACCAGGTGACACAGATCAAACACTAAGGGGAAGCTAATTAACACAAACTAGGAAACAGAAGGGTAGGAACGATGACGCAGACCCGAGAGAGAGAGTATGGTGGCAATTAGGTGCCACAATCATCTCTTTCCCACATGAAACAGAGGATCCTGTATGATTCCACCTCTAGACCAAGAAATACCTGACAAGGAGAGGTGGAACCATGACACCCTCAAACACGGATGAATTTCTGTTTTCTGCAGAACACAAAAGAAACTATTTTGAAGAATGTTTGTAACCGAACAACGGCGGGACCCATTCACTTGCATTGGTTTTGTGTCCATGCAATAGAAGTGAATGGGTGCCGGCGCTGTTCGTTACCAACATTCTTCAACATAACATATCGTCTTTTGTGTCTCCGGAAGAAAGAAAGTCCTACAGAAGTTTCCTTTTTGTGTGAACTGTCCCTCTAATCGTTGTGTTAACTGGTCAAGTTATTATTCATTATTTCATTCCAATAGCACCTGTCAAGGAGTGAGATACATTAGTCAGCAGATGACAAATAATTATGGCTACATTTATGCATTTGACAGAGACATTTATCCAAACTCGACAGTATACTCTGTTGTATTTGACTTTGAATTTAGTTATTTTTATTATTATTATTTTATGCTTTTATTTTTTCTTTACTAATTTTTATATAATCAGTTTATATATTAATTTTACTTATTATTTTCCATCATGCAGTACTTTCATTGCTGTTGTTTAATCTTATGTTGGGTTCTATTGTCTACATTAAGGTTGTAGATATCTCTTCTTTGCTAAAATAATAACACCTGTTGAATCTGTTTCCAGTTTTGAAACACAAATAAGATTATTCAATAAACTCCTTTTATTATAGGCTATCATCACTTGGTCCCCTGCTGTTCTTCCTCTTCATCTCAGTACAGTATCTGCCTCATGGTTATTATAGAAGTGTTAACTCACAGAACGGACAAAATCATTTTCCTGACACAGAGAGATTTAGTGAGACTAGTGCAACAACTAGTTAACTGCAGGCTTTCTAAACATTGGACCCGTAGGATCAAACATTTTAAATGGCTAGTTCACACAAAGCCTGTCATGAATTATTCTCAAGTTGTTCCATATCTGTAGAAATGTCTTTGTTTGGTTGAACACAGAGAAAGATATTTGGAAGAATGCTTGTAACCAAACAGCTCTTGAACCCCATTGACTACAGTAGGAACATTTTCAATGCTAGTCAAAAGTGCCCCAGAACTGCCCCAGGGGTTTACTGATTTCAAGCTCTTTCTCTGTTAGAATTATTTTAATGTATGAAACAATTCATTTAGATACTTGAATCATTAGTTCCTTCAACATTTAATCCTATACATCAAAATAACATACAGCTATAACTCAGTTATAATGTTTGTGAGGTTTGTAGGTCTGTTATTTATAAGATAAGTGGAGGTGGAGATGATGGTGGACATCTATGATTCACACTTATCATACAAACAAACAGAACAGGAAGAATTCATGTGAAATTAAAGAATTTTATTTAGCATGTGAACTATTTAGTACCTCATTGCTCACAATTAGACAGTCATGCCGTCATGCCAACGACGTCATGCCGCCACCCAGTGGATGAAGGTGGTTTTGCCTGTAAAGTCCCTGAACTTGCTGGTGCTGATGAACAGTCGGTATAAAGCTGAGAGACTCACAGCACTCGAGTCAAATCTAAAGGCACAACCTCAGTCCATTCATGAGGATTCACTGCATAATAAGCTGCTGGTGCTACTGGGCGTTCATCCTTGATACGTTACTGTTGGTCGTACTAAGGTGGTACAAACGACCGACTGGGTTGTTTTTTGGGGAGGCAATGCCATCCACATCTTGGAGGTACTGGGGGTCTGGGGAGAGTAAATTAACCGCAATTTCTTTTTTGGGTAAACTAATGCATTGAGGAATATAAAATACAATGTAAAAGACATATAAATATAAATAGACATTAAATATCATGAAAAGGCAGAAATACTGGATGCAATATTTGTGTGCATGTTTTAATATATGACCTATAAGTCAAAACAGTGTAAAAATCAATAAAATGCAAAAAATAACAGAAGAAATTAGGATATGGCCTAAAAAATCTCTCACGCATCCTTTGTATAGTTCTGCAGTCTGGCCCTCAAAGAAAACAAGTTGAAGACCCCTGACCTAAATGCTAGCTGTCCTCATAATACTTTTTCAGTTCCTGTACTGGCCCGTCATATATCCGGTGATGTCACACATTTGCCACCAAAGTTTCTGAGTTAAACCTTTTTGAAGTAGGTGCTTTACTTCAGCTTACACTGAAACAACCTGTTTAACTGTTAGATCAGAGATGTCTGACAATATTTATTACAATGTGGATATACCTGAGACTCTGGACAGAGGAGAGACAGTAGAGAGGACTGTGGACATCTATGAAAGTTCAGATTTTGTAAGAAATCACGAGAGACAGCAAACGCTTCATCATACAGGTACTGACAGTCATTTATCACTTGATTTATTGACGTGAGAAAGAAAAGACAAATCGTCGCCTTCACACATTCTTATTCCGTGACAAATTATTTACATTATGTGATGTTTTTACTTCCTGCTGTGCATATTTTGGGATGTTTTTAAGAAAAAGGTTTTATCGTCAAATGGAATGAAAAATCTTTGAAGCTCAATATCTCAAAACTTCTCAGAATGCAAAAAAAACCTTATAATTCCCAAATATAACATGATGTTGGTTATTTTCAGGAAGTGTTTCGGTGAAGAACAGAAGACACAGAGCAGTTCATGTGTGTTTGTGGTTGTTGTGTGTTCTGTTGACTGCTGTAGTTCTCTGTGTGTATTTCACCATTGACAGAAAACACTTAACACACGACTGTAACCACTTAAAAAACCAGAGTCATGAACTTCAAGCTGCATCACAAGGTAATCGTGTTTCTTTGTGTTTAAAAAGATAATAAGAGATAGATAAGTCTTTAAAATGGATAACTTTGATGTAAAAAGAGCAGCCAATACGAGCCCAGAATAGAAGCTGCTCAAGAAAATGTCAAGAAAACATTTCTGCAAATTCAAGGTGTTGGTAAGAAGTTTGCTGAAAGGAATGTTAAAGATGGACAACAAAACTGAAGAAACACTTCCAGTGTTTTGTGGGGCATCTATTGGTTTTATAATAGACAGGATGAGTCGTCTTTCCATCGACAACAAAGAGTTCAACTAAAATGAGTAAAATAATCACTTCTTACAATTTAAGTCGATTATATTTATTTGGGATGTTTTTAACAAATAAATTAGAAATGTACCAACATCACAAATGATTGTGTTGGTGTATAGTAGCCTTGTTTAGTTGTGATGTTGGAAATTGTGGCTGAGCTTTAGTTATTTTAGACTCATGTTAGTTCCGTTGGTTGTGAAGTTATTTTTGGGTCCCTCAATGTTGTGGTGTAAGCTGAACTCATTGGTTAATCACCTTTTTGGGTAACTTGCTCTACAGACAATGTCCTTTGCTATGCAGTGTGTTCTACATTCAAGCACCTCTTCATTACACTTGTTGTTAGGGGCAGTTGACACTCAGGTCCTCTGCATATATTAACGGCTTCAATATTGACTTTTGAAAGTTTTTTTAAAGAGTAACTGGACGACAGATATGTAATATGTACAGTATATGTATATTTATGTAAAACCATTGAACGTGTTTTAATTGAAATGTCACTTTTAATAGATTTTGGTTCAAATCTGATGATATTGTCTGTAAAAACAGTTACTTGGCTGAAATTATTTAATAGTTATAGTGATGCTGAAAACATCGATAATGAACAGTAATGTGTTCTGCTGTCTGCTGTATTGACTTTGTGTATATTTCTTCTTCTGAGAAAGAGATCAGTTACTTTAGCAAACTGCAAGAGGAGAAAGATCAATGTCTACTGAACAGCAGACGTCTGTCTGAAGAAAGAGATCAGTTAAAGAGTGAAAGAAAGGAACTGGAGCGATGGCTCACTGACCAAGGTAATCCTGTTTTCACTCTTCCTTGAACGTTTAAAACTATGAGTATTTTTCAGTTACTTCACTTTACAGACAAGCAGAAGTCTTATAAACGATAATCTACATTTTATTGGTTTGTTCCCTTGGAATCAAAGCCGATGGTCTAGTGGGCAGTGCTTCTAAAATAAGCACTGTGACCCGAGTTTGCTCAACATCCATTGATGATCCTGTTCCCCTTTCTCACCCTGTACTTTCCCGTCCTCTCCTCACACTGTTCCGAACGGCACAAAATGCCCTAAAATATGCCCCTTAAATGACGAAAATGCCAAATCTTACCTGTTTTAACAGATCAGCGCTCTGTTCATTTGAAATGGATTTACTACAACTTCAGTTTGTATTACTTTCATTGAATGGAAGAGCTGGAGTGACAGTAGAGACGACTGTAAACAGAGAGGAGCAGATCTGATCATTATAAACAGCAAAGAGGAACAAGTGAGTGAAAAAGATGTAATGTGTTTGTGTTTATGCATTACTAAGCATACATTAGTGTTTGTGTCTGATCTGTGTACGTCACAATGATGATGACAGGAGGTTTTTCAGAAGACTACATACAGTGAATTTTGGATTGGTCTGAGTAATGAGAAAGGCGTGTGGAAATGGGTTGATGGAACTGAAGCAACAGCAAGGTGAGAGATCATTGAAATCTTCAGAGTAATGATCAGTTACATTAAAAGTTCTTAAGCTTGTGATTCTTTGGTTTTTCAGCTACTGGATGAATGGATTCCCCAGATATTACAGTGAAAACTGTGCTCTGACATCTTCATCAGGATGGAAAGATTATTCATGTGAATACAAACACGGCTGCATCTGTGAGAAGAGAATTTTCACCCCAAAATGAAACTTCTGTCATCACTCAAACCCTCAAACACGGATGAATTTCTGTTTTCTGCAGAACACAAAAGAAACTATTTTGAAGAATGTTTGTAACCGAACAACAGCGGGATCCATTCACTTGCATTGGTTTTGTGTCCATACAATAGAAGTGAATGGGTGCCGGCGCTGTTCGTTACCAACATTCTTCAACATAATAACATATCGTCTTTTGTGTCTCCGGAAGAAAGAAAGTCCTACAGGTTTGAAATGACATTGATGACAGAAGTTTCCTTTTGGGTGAACTGTCCCTCTGATCGGTGTGTTAACTGGTCAAGTTATTATTCATTTATATTCATTATTTCATTCTAATAGCACCTGTCAAGGAGTGAGATACATTAGTCAGCAGATGACAAATAATTATGGCTACATTTATACATTTGACAGAGACATTTATCCAAACTCGACAGTATACTCTGTTGTATTTGACTTTGAATTTAGTTATTTTTACACTATTATTATTTTATGCTTTTATTTTTTCTTTACTAATGTTTATATAATCAGTTTATATATTAATTTTACTTATTATTTTCCATCATGCAGTACTTTCATTGCTGTTGTTTAATCTTATGTTGGGTTCTATTGTCTACATTAAGGTTGTAGATATCTCTTCTTTGCTAAAATAATAACACCTGTTGAATCTGTTTCCAGTTTTGAAACACAAATAAGATTATTCAATAAACTCCTTTTATTATAAGCTATCATCACTTGGTCCCCTGCTGTTCTTCCTCTTCATCTCTGTACAGTATCTGCCTCATGGTTATTATAGAAGTGTTAACTCACAGAACGGACAAAATCATTTTCCTGACACAGAGAGATTTAGTGAGACTAGTGCAACAACTAGTTAACTGCAGGCTTTCTAAACATTGGACCCGTAGGATCAAACATTTTAAAAGGCTAGTTCACACAAAGCCTGTCATGAATTATTCTCAAGTTGTTCCATATCTGTAGAAATGTCTTTGTTTGGTTGAACACAGAGAAAGATATTTGGAAGAATGCTTGTAACCAAACAGCTCTTGGACCCCATTGACTACAGTAGGAACATTTTCAATGCTAGTCAAAAGTGCCCCAGACTGCCCCAGGGGTTTACTGATTTCAAGCTCTTTCTCTGTTAGAATTATTTTAATGTATGAAACAATTAATTTAGATACTTGAATCATTAGTTCCTTCAACATTTAATCCTAAACATTAAAATAACATACAACTATAACACAGTTATAATGTTTGTGAGGTTTGTAGGTCTGTTATTTTTAAGAAAAGTGGAGGTGGAGATGATGGTCGACATCAATGAAAGTTCAGATTCTGTAAGAAATCACGAGAGACAGCAAACGCTTCAACACACAGGTGCTGACATTCATTTATCACTTGAGTTATTGAAGTGAGAAAGAAAAGATAAATGTGATGTTGGTTATTTTCAGGAAGTGTTTCAGTGAAGAACAGAAGACATTCATGTGTTTGTTGTGTGTTCTTCTGGTGACTGCTGTTATTACCTTATAACAAACAAACAAAGAATTCATTGAAATAAAGTTTTATTTAGCATGTGAACTATTTAGTACCTCATTGCGCACAATTAGACAGCCGCTGTCGTGTCGTCACCAACGACGTTCTGCCGCCACCCAGTGGATGTATGTGGTACTACCTGGAAAGTATCTGAACCTGCTGGTGCTGATGAACAGTTGGTATAAAGTTGAGACTCACAGCACTCGAGTCAAATCTAAAAGCACAACCAGAGAGAGAAACAACAACAGAGAAGCACTTAAAATATCTGCATGGATACCAGCCTTCCCTCAGTCCATTCAGGAGGATTCACTGGCCAGTCTGTGTCCAGACAGAGACTGAAAACTAGAGACTGAAAACACTCAAAACAACACTAATGAAACATGTTTCACTTCAAACTACTGCACACAACTAACCACTAAAAAAATGACAAGACCACAAGATGAATCACAGTACAGATGTTCTTCACCTCCTGATGTCCTAGGCTGTCATCATATCTTACCATTGAAATGCAGCAATAGAAAAGTCACAATATCCCATTTTACTTTGGTATATCATTTTGGACGTCTCTCATTACCAGAGATGAGATCCATAGAGAGTCTCATATGGCTGAAGAATCTGATATTCTTACAGTTAAAGCAACATATGAGTAAATTAAATCTAGTCATAGTTGGATCTATGTGGGTAGTACTTTTGTTAATTGGGTTAAGACCTTATATCATCTCTCAACTTCCAGCATAATTATATATGTTGTCCAATCTCTTAAATTTGCCTTTGAGCAAATCCCTTGAGCCATTGCCCATTTTCATCAGAGAGAATCCTGGCTTCAAGGGGATTTCTTTAGGGAACAAGAGCCACAAAACCTCTTCATCCTGATAATGTGTAAATATATCTAGTGTCACGGAATGGCATGTATATAAACAATTGCACAACAAAGAAGGTAACAACTCCAGAAGAGAGCCAGCAGCAAACACATGATGTAAGACAAGTAAAACCAGGCAATGAGCACAGGCAAACACAGGGCTTAAATACAACGGAGAACAGAAACAGAACTGATCAGTGACCAGGGGAGAAAACTAGTGAGGGGAATAGAAACTGAAATCTAAACAGAACAAAACAGGATATCACTGTGACATCTAGAGACGGACAAAAATATCAATTTTGCAAAAAATTTAAAAAGACATTGCAGGCTGTTCATTGCAGAAGTGTCAATCTCACTTACATATTGTAAAGAGTCTCATTAAGAACATTATGTGTTGATTCATGTCAGACACGTACACAATGAGACGTGAACACCAATTCAAGTTTTTAAAATGAATGAAAACATTTAAATGAATCACAATCACCGGTCTCCTCATAACAGTGTGTCATTGTCATTCTTAAACAGATGTTTGCATCTTAAATAGTGCCCCGTACTGCAAAAAGAGGATCAACACTATATTTCAGGATGAGTATTTTTTTATCTCAGAGAGACACACTGCTATATAACCACAGTTTCATATACAGCCAAGGAGGACATTTGCATCTAAATACAGCTACAGGAGGTATTAATGATAAACTAAGAAAATGTAAGAAAATAGGAAAATGTATTATTTAATATATTGCATTAGATTTTCTAGTACATATATCTTTGTTTCATAAGGGCGACACTGATCCATGGAAGTCTCTTACTAGACGTGGGTTTTAACTACACCAAAAGTCAACCTTGCTAGCTAACCTCATAATACCTTTTCAGTTCCTGTACTGGCCCGTCATATATCCGGTGATGATCAATGTCACACATTTGCCACCGAAATTTCTGAGTTAAACCTTTTTGAAGTAGGTGCTTTACTTTGGCTTACACTGAAACAACCTGTTTAACTGTTAGATCAGAGATGTCTGAGAATATTTATAACAATGTGGATATACCTGAGACTCTGGACAGAGGAGAGACAGTAGAGAGGACTGTGGACATCTATGAAAGTTCAGATTCTGTAAGAAATCACGAGAGACAGCAAACGCTTCATCATACAGGTACTGACATTCATTTATCACTTGATTTATTGACGTGAGAAAGAAAAGACAAATCGTCGCCTTCACACATTCTTATTCAGTGACAAATTATTTACATTATGTGATGTTTTTACTTCCTGCTTTGCATATTTTGGGATGTTTTTAAGAAAAAGGTTTTATCGTCAAATGGAATGAAAAATCTTTGAAGCTCAATATCTCAAAACTTCTCAGAATGCAAATAAAACCATATAATTCCCAAATATAACATGATGTTGGTTATTTTCAGGAAGTGTTTCGGTGAAGAACAGAAGACACAGAGCAGTTCATGTGTGTTTGTGGTTGTTGTGTGTTCTTCTGTTGACTGCTGTAATAGTTCTCTGTGTGTATTTCACCATTGACAGAAAACACTTAACACACGACTATAACCACTTAAAAAACCAGAGTCATGAACTCCAAGCTGCATCACAAGGTAATCGTGTTTCTTTGTGTTTAAAAAGATAATAAGAGATAGATAAGTCTTTAAAATGGATAACTTTGATGTAAAAAGAGCAGCCAATACGAGCCCAGAATAGAAGCTGCTCAAGAAAATTTCTGCAAATTCAAGGTGTTGGTAATAAGTTTGCTGAAAGGAATGTTAAAGATGGACAACAAAACTGAAGAAACACTTTTGTTTTGTGGGGCATCTATTGGTTTTATAACAGACCAGATGAGTCGTCTTTCCATCGACAACAAAGAGTTCAACTAAAATGAGTAAAATAATCACTTCTTACAATTTAAGTCGATTATATTTATTTGGGATGTTTTTAACAAATAAATTAGAAATGTACCAACATCACAAATGATTGTGTTGGTGTATAGTAGCCTTGTTTAGTTGTGATGTTGGAAATTGTGGCTGAGCTTTAGTTATTTTAGACTCATGTTAGTTCCGTTGGTTGTGAAGTTATTTTTGGGTCCCTCAATGTTGTGGTTTAAGCTGAACTCATTGGTTAATCACCTTTTTAGGTAACTTGCTCTACAGACAATGTCCTTTGCTATGCAGTGTGTTCTACATTCAAGCACCTCTTCATTACACTTGTTGTTAGGGGCAGTTGACACTCAGGTCCTCTGCATATATTAACGGCTTCAATATTGACTTTTGAAAGTTTTTTTAAAGAGTAACTGGACGATAGATATGTAATATGTACAGTATATGTATATTTATGTAAAACCATTGAACGTGTTTTAATTGAAATGTCACTTTTAATTGATTTTGGTCAAATCTGATGATATTGTCTGTAAAAACAGTTACTTGGCTCAAATTATACAATAGTAATAGTGATGCTGAAAACATCGATAATGAACAGTTATGTGTTCTGCTGTCTGCTGTATTGACTGTGTATATTTCTTCTTCTTCAGAAAGAGATCAGTTACTTACAAACACTAGCAAACTGCAAGAGGAGAAAGATCAATGTCTACTGAACAGCAGACGTCTGTCTGAAGAAAGAGATCAGTTAAAGAGTGAAAGAAAGGAACTGGAGCGATGGCTCACTGACCAAGGTAATCCTGTTTTCACTCTTCCTTGAACGTTTAAAACTATGAGTATTTTTCAGTTACTTCACTTTACAGACAAGCAGAAGTCTTATAAACGATAATCTACATTTTATTGGTTTGTTCCCTTGGAATCAAAGCCGATGGTCTAGTGGGCAGTGCTTCTAAAATAAGCACTGTGACCCGAGTTTGCTCAACATCCATTGATGATCCTGTTCCCCTTTCTCACCCTGTACTTTCCCGTCCTCTCCTCACACTGTTCCGAACGGCACAAAATGCCCTAAAATATGCCCCTTAAATGACGAAAATGCCAAATCTTACCTGTTTTAACAGATCAGCGCTCTGTTCATTTGAAATGGATTTACTACAACTTCAGTTTGTATTACATTTCATCTGAATCGAAGAACTGGAGTGACAGTAGAGACGACTGTAAACAGAGAGGAGCAGATCTGATCATTATAAACAGCAAAGAGGAACAAGTGAGTGAAAAAGATGTAATGTGTTTGTGTTTATGCATTACTAAGCATACATTAGTGTTTGTGTCTGATCTGTGTACGTCACTGTTCAATGATGACAGGAGGTTTTTCAGAAGACTGCAGGAAGTGAATTTTGGATTGGTCTGAGTAATGAGAAAGGCGTGTGGAAATGGGTTGATGGAACTGAAGCAACAGCAAGGTGAGAGATCATTGAAATCTTCAGAGTAATGATCAGTTACATTAAAAGTTCTTAAGCTTGTGATTCTTTGGTTTTTCAGCTACTGGATGAATGGATTCCCTAGATATTACAGGGAAAACTGTGCTCTGACATCTTCATCAGGATGGAAAGATTATTTATGTGAATACAAACAGGGCTGCATCTGTAAGAAGAGAATTTTCACCCCAAAATGAAACTTCTGTCATCACTCAAACCCTCAAACACGGATGAATTTCTGTTTTCTGCAGAACGCAAAAGAAACTATTTGGAAGAATGTTTGTAACCGAACAACTCTTGAACCCCATTGACTACAGTAGGAACATTTTCAATGCTAGTCAAAAGTGCCCAGGAACTGCCCCAGGGGTTTACTGATTTCAAGCTCTTTCTCTGTTAGAATTATTTTAATGTATGAAACAATTAATTTAGATACTTGAATCATTAGTTCCTTCAACATTTAATCCTAAACATTAAAATAACATACAACTATAACACAGTTATAATGTTTGTGAGGTTTGTAGGTCTGTTATTTATAAGATAAGTGGAGGTGGAGATGATGGTGGACATCTATGAAAGTTCAGATTCTGTAAGAAATCACGAGAGACAGCAAACGCTTCAACACACAGGTGCTGACATTCATTTATCACTTGAGTTATTGAAGTGAGAAAGAAAAGACAAATGTGATGTGATGTTGGTTATTTTCAGGAAGTGTTTGAAAACATAAAATGTACCTTTTAATCAGTGTGTTGAACACTTGATGATGTTTTAGGAATGAATGCACAGTGCATGCAAAACAGTCAAAAAATATTGTTTTTTTTTACCATGGCTGGGTAGAACACAAACCCGACTGCTGGGTTAAATCATATATCATTTATGTTTTTCAAAAGTGTTTATACTGTATTTTAAGAAGAATGTTTTATAGTTTGAAAACAGAGATACAAAATATGTCTAAAGTTGTGATCCAAAATGTAAAAACTATTATCATTATTCATGTATTTTTACTTATGATTTATGTAATGCTGATTTGCAACAATGAAAATTGTGAAAAACACTATATACATAAAATTGAATTAAATTGAAAATGCCTATAAATTACATTTTATTTTGTAGTTCTCTTGTTAAAACAAATGTTGAATGAATGTGGAAAAATGAATTCTCACATTCACAATATTTGTTTTTCCATTTATGACATCACATGAAGTAAAATACACACTTATATTTACTTTTAGTGAAGTATTAGAAGAAGTGTCAAAAAAACTGTGCCATACATTATAATAAACAAGTGATAAAACGATTAGGTCTACAAAAGGTGTTTTATGGCTCCTTCTACATAGATAAATGGTATCTACACACGGTACGGACATAATCACTTGTATCTTTGGAAAACAGCATTATGACACCATGTGCATATATTCCTAGTACAAATAAACAACATTTGTAATGGCCAGAATGGATTGTCTTGCAAGCTGGTTTTGTTGAAACCACAAACATAATACAATGCAAACGATATGCAACTTCTCATCCAATCACTGTTCTTCCGTCCTTTTAAGGTACTTCCTTTTGACTGTCATGAATTGCGTGACTTTGACAAGACTTAACAAGAACTGTAAAGTGAAAGTAAAACATTTAAAGTAAATGGCATGATGTTTTGGAATCCATCACAGGGTTTAATGTGATCACGTGATGTGGTTGGAAACTCCATGATTATTCACCCGCCTTACATGCTCCCAATGTCCTTATACAGAAATATTAATAAATGGCATTTATCATTATTTATAAACATGTTTTTCATGTCTCAAGTTGTGATCCAAATGATGTGATCAACAATTTTATATTACTTTTCTGAAACAACTGGTGTTTATCAATTTGAGGCTGGCTGTTGTTGTTGCTGTTGCGCTTACAAAACAAGTGTCAGTCCGACAAAGCCACTTCACTTTTATCACCGTCCTTGTACAAAGTGTACACAGTACAACTTATGCAAATCTATTCTTCAGTTTATTAGGTTTTACAAGGGATAGCCTCAGATGAGGAACACTGGCCATAACAAAGTCATCGATGACGTGGACGGTGATTGTGATCTGATCACATGCTACCGCGTCATAGCCACACAGGTATATATCTCGGGAGCTTCTAAGTATAAATAAGGGAAGGCAGTTCACAGCAGTCAACAACTTTTGAGGAACTAAAGCAGTGAATATATACAGTCGTGCACTTGAAACCGGTCGTACATTAGACGGAACGCGTACTTGTAAACAGCCTCTTTGACTTACTAGTTTGAAAAATGGCGAAGAAAGGTAAAACTGTTTGACTGTGCTACGGTTATTCAATATGATTTATAGAATAATAGTATAAAACAGGATTTGTTGACGTTGTAATGAATTAACTTTCGATTATGTCATTTACAGAACAAGCCGCGGCCATCGAGTGCGCGCTCCAGTTGCGCAGGTTAGGAGATGTGTTCAACTGGAAATACAAGCTGCTGGAGCTCATCGTAACGCTGAAGAACTTACCAAAAGACGATAAACGCTGAGAAAGATGAGAAAGACAAAGGAATTGAAGGACGTCATGAAGAGCATCGGAAGAGGATTCGTTTCCGACGAGTTGCGCGTTTGCAGCAACGAGAAAAAAAGGTGAAAATGTGAATTCAAGGATGAAAAAGATGGGGGTCACAGTTTGGACTGTTTTCGGTGTTTCAGAGGATTTTCGGACTATGTCGGCAAAAATGTTATTCATTCAACAGGCTTCGTAGTCGACGGCAGACAGAGATTTACCCTGGACCACCTCGTCATTGGACCGTTTCTGCGGCGATAAACGACGAGCTCTCTTCTCATGGTTGGGACTGTAGTCGGCGCGCGGGGAGCTTTAAGCCTCAACTCCAGCTAAAGCTTGGAAGCCAAATAACTAGATTACTCATTTCATCTAGTTTGCTTACTATTTACAAATAATGTGTAGAAATGTATAATTAATATACGCAAATGTGCAACCATGTAATTTCAAGCGCAAAGGCCTGTTTTTATCAACGTACTGTATCAGCTTCCTGAATATGTATCGAGCGCAAATAGCGACATCTTCCTGTTAAATGCTTTTACGTTTTACGCTTAATAAAAATGTAATGAAGACAAAGAAATTGCGTTTAAATATGTGTCTGCACCTAATACACGGATTGCTCAGATAAATGTTGGCATTATATTGAGTGTAAAATGTTTGTAGCAAAGTTAAATGCAGTTTAAGCCCAGTGTAACCCAGGGGCGGTTCTAGGGGGGCCAGAGGGTCAGCACACTTGGCCACCCCCCTGGCCCCCCTAAATCTGGAATGATATTTCACCAAACAGAGCAATTTTGAGCTGGACTTGTTTACAAATGAAAAATGAATTAAAAATAATCATGACAACAAATGTTAGTGTGCCCCCTAAAAGCATAAGTGGCCCCTGCCTGCCCCCCCAGTTACAGTAGTCTAGAAACGCCACTGGTGTAGCCTAAATGCATGTCTGTGCAGACATCTGTCATTAATACTTTAGTAACGATAGGCCTAATATAAAAAGTCATAAAATATTTTCTCATTTATGTAGGCCTGCATGTCCTGTTTACACAGAAACCAAACCATCACCAGGCATTACCAATGGCATGCCATAAAAAGCACTCCATAATTTCATCATCTGAGGACTAAACTAAACCTCCAAATTAAGCTGAAAAAAAACGAGGACAGCTAATATTCAATATCCCGTTCAGGCACTTAAAGATATTCCTTTATTATATGGTAAAACGCAGATGTACAAATCAGGGCATCCATTTACACCATCTCTACATTAACAGCTCGACAAGCATCGTTAAATGAACCATGTCAAACACCTGTTTGCTTCGACCGAAAGGAAATATCCCTCCATTGACTTCACTCAACCACTTGCAGGACAGGAGACAAGCAGTCAACACCAGACATGGCAAACCGTGATAGACTGTTCGGAGAAGTATTGAGCTAATAGCTGACGAACAAAATAAAAAGGATTAAAATTAATGTACAAAAACTGAAAATGAAAGCAGAAAGTACAGACTACGCCAAAAGCAAAACAGATTTAAAAAGACAATACATGAACGCAGTGTGCACTAATAGAAAGGCCTCCGTGTTGCCTTTCAGGATTTTAGGGCACTGCAAGCTCCGCTAGTGTTTGACTGGCCATTCTTGTGAAATGAATGTCACTCGTGAGGCAACTCTCAAGTCCAGAAATTTGGATTGTTTATGCGAGTTCATTGTGTCCTCGACCTGTGGTGTAGTACAGCATTAATCCACACGTTGTCACAATATACTAATAAGTAGATGTGCTGAGTTTTGGCCACACTGGAAACATGAACTGGATATTCTGATCACTTAAACAGAAAACAAAAAGGCTGCAAGTAATCTATAAATGTTTTTAAGTCATTCTACATGAACAAATGTTTTTGAATAAAAATGTTAGCACAAATGAGGTTTTCTTTAAGCGTTCTTAAAGGACTTCTGGAAAGAAGACTTTATAGCACTAGAGGAAAACAGATGCTTTAAGAATTTCAGGATTGTGTAATGATTTATTTCCTTCAACTCAAGATCTTCCCCATATCAGAACATTTTCCACTGAAACAGGATTTTTCATTTCTTAACCCTGTCAGTGAGAAGCCACAGATCATCATGCCTGGATACTCGGACGTAGTGGCGGTTCTCTTTACATGGAGACTGAGATTATTGTTGATTTACGGATTAAGATTAGAGTCATGGCCTAGTTACTCCAACAACCCTCTTTTTGTTCTTACATGATCTAAATTCATGAACTACAAGAAGCCTCACAGTGAATTGCAATCACGTAGCGACTATTGGCCATTAAAAGACAGGGCAACATCTTTGTGAAGGTCAGAGACAGATCCGTGACTATGAGAAAAAAAACGGTCCCTTCTATCGTATCATCATCCTCATCTCCTTCATAAACTGTATTTCCATCATAACCATCACCAATATTAGTCTGAATCAACCAAGCTTGGGGCCGGTGGCCCGAGTCCAATGCCATGAACACAAAGTCAAGTCCCTTTCTCGCTATTATGGAGGTTCATTTGGTGAAAGCAGCAACTACCGCCCACAGCAGCTCGTTGGCGCCCGATTTGGCGGCCTCCGTCTCGGGATCAAGATCTAGAAGCAACCGCACCCTCTTCATGGCCAGATCATACTGGTCATCCAGCAGAGGAGCAAAGGCGTTCTCTAGAACATCAGAGGAATGTGCCAGAAACAGCAGCGCTAGCATGCGCTTATCCATTCGTTGGGGCTCGTTGACCCATTTCTCCAGGACCGCCTCCTGGACCTTGCGAACCAGCCGCTGCTTGATTGTGTTGTTGGTGAGCGCGGGTGGGTGGTCATGTCAAAAAGCAGGAAGTTTTGTTTCTCAGTGGTGAGGACGCCCTTTTCCACCAGGTTCTTAGCCAAGCGCTCTCGCACGTTTCGCAACTGGTAATGCAGCTTTAACGGATTCCATGTTTCACCTACAGAACACGAGAGAAGCTTTAAAATGTTTGTTTGTAGATTTATTATATACAATTCATCGATGCAGACTATAAAAATGACATCAAAAAATGCACCTAAGTTTTAAGACCCATTGAAAATAAAAACCAACGCCCCAATTTTTCTAATAAGCCTCACTTGAAAGAGTTATATTACAACATTAAAATAAGATGTGATCCGCATATCACGTTGACTCGATAAATAAAACATGAGCCTACAATACAGCTGCAAAAAAAATGTTACCACAACTCACCACTTAGCAACTCGATCCAGCTCTGCACCGTCTCTGGAGGCTGGGTCTCTTTAATATGCTTTAACGCCTCGTCCAACAGCATGTCTCCGGTGGGAGAATCCGATTTAAATAAAACCTAGACATCACACATGTTTAAATATTTAAGATAAACTGTACAGTGTAAAGACAGTCACGAGATGTCACATATGTACACACCTTTCTTGTCAGCAGGCTTTTCCTCCTCATCCCTGAGGCTTCCAATTGCAGGCGTCCCCGTAAGGCCAACTCGATCAGCATGCAACCTCGAAGCCCAGATGAGATGCAGTCGTTCCAGAATGATGTATAACCCTAGCCAAAAAATTAGCTAATCATTATTCTGGTCCTTCGATAGCCGGGATTTTAATAAAATATAAGCACGACTAAATATTATACAATAATAGCAATATGTACATCCACAGAATATGACTCATGCATTTTTACATTTCCATTACCAAAGACAATTTCTTGTGTGTGCACACTTGGCAGTAAAGCTTTCTAATATTGAACCATATAACTAGTGAAATAAACAGCTTTACGTAAGGATTAAAATATAAGTATTAATATTAAACTGAAATATGATATATATAAAAAATTAAATACAAACCTCTTGCATTATTTTGCTATTGTACAGAAATCCAAGTTATAGACTCGAGTTCAAGAATAAATATTGGAAGATAAAATACAGATGAGATATTTTTGTTTCTCAGCATTTACACATCAAAGCTATGGGCATGATTGACTATTAAATTGGTCAAACATCAACAGGGTTCGGCCGAACATGCAACTTGCTCGGTTTTACAGTTTTTTAGGATCAGTTTGGTCTACTATTACATAACATATATTAACGATCAGACACTGAAAACGCCAACCGCATGCGGTTAGGATCCATTTAACAGGTTTGACAGTCAGTAAACGTTGAAGGTCTTTATCGACAGTGGTTCTCAAGACACTTAATCTGCTGTATTACAGGGTTTATCTAGTCCTCGTGTTACCCGCCGCTTCCAGTCTACCCTTTGACTAACAAACAAAGCCAAAAAGTCACGTCAAACCTCTCGATCCTTCAGTCCGAGGAGCAACACCTCCTCCATTAATGTCAGTCGAGTTTCTTTGGAGTCTCCCTTGTCTTCGTCTTCCTCTTCGCCGCGGCGAGAGTCGTAATCATCGTCTTCCGAGCTCCTCTCCTTATCAGCGGCGGCGTTACGCGAGGCCTCGGTTCGTCTCTGCACTAGGCCCGAGTTTCTCTGCGTTAGGGAAGTCATTGTTTGCGCAAGCCTTAAAACACTAGCGTGTTTAACAGTCCTTTAATTATACATCAGACGGTACGACGATGACAATATGCAAGCTATTCCCCGACGCTATAACTGTTTCATTAATATACTTTGCGTTGACGTGGATGTTTACATGCATCCGGGACGTTCCTACTGTTATTTCCTCATTCAATATGGCGGACGTTGGTGACGCAAGCACGCATACGCGCCAACGTCAACGTGACACTCGCCCGTCTGTAGGATAACAATGTGGGCGAAAGAGTTTATTTGCAAAAACAGATAACAATGAATAAATATTTTTATTGTGTTATGTTTTTATTGTGTTTTATTGTGTTAGTTAGCAGCATCTTCTTGAGTTGTTATTACTTAACGAAAACAACCGAATGCAGTTTAATTGATGTTGGAATGCACAATAAAACATGCTTTTTTAAAAATACTTCTCTGTTATGACAAATGACATCATTTATAAATTGCATCCTATAGATCGTCTGGTTAGTTTAAGTAGCCTGAACTTTTTCTGTTAAAAATAATTATAAATCAATTACATGTATATGTAAAATCACATCCAAAACTGATTACAAAAACTATCAAATTGCAACTTTGTAAAAAACACACATCTGAGAAGTACATGCGCAGAACTGTTGTTTTGAAAAATGTGTTTTCGATATAGTTAATATTTCATGAAAAGCGTTATGTGACTATCCAGTCACGTATATGTCGCGTAGTGGGCGTGTCGGAATAAAGATGGGGCGTGGTTTGCAGCTGGGCGGTAATTAGATATAATATTTGCTATCCTTCATACATCTGACGCTCCGGCACCCTGCGTAGGATTCACATCAAATAACTGCTTAAAGTACAATGCACAGGACACGGAAAGACTTGAATTGGCTTTGTTGCTCCAATACACTTTAAACGGCCTTGCTTTTTAGATTGGCTATTTAATTCAATTTAGAAGATAGCGAAACAATTGCATTGACTTTCTGACATGGAAGATCTCCAGAAAAGTAAGTTCATAATTTGTGTTTTTGAATGTATTTAAATTTGTCAGCAATAATGAATTGGCAAAGTTGAACACAAACATAACGAAAGACTTTCTGTCCTGCAGGAAATAAGGTGACTTCATTTTGCGTGGGTTGTGGGCATCCGATCCTGGATCGGTTTATCCTGCGGGTTTCTCCTGATCTGGAGTGGCACGCGGGGTGTCTGAGATGCGCAGAATGCCATCAGTATCTGGACGAGTCGTGCACCTGCTTCATCAGAGACGGGAAAACCTTCTGCAAAGAGCATAGTAGGTGCGTGCCTCGGTTTATGAATGAATGAATGTGCATCACAAGTCTCGTTATATAGTCACTTTACATAAGTCTTCATTATAGTATGGCTACTGTACTGCTTATAGCTGCTTAGTTTGTTACTGTTTTGTGTAGCTGTTCGTTAACATCTATAATTTAGTTTAACTTTGTTTTCCTGATATACATTGAAGTTTAGGAGAGAAACCTTAATATTGTATATAAACAAACATTGCAAGTTGGCACCAAAAATTGGGAGGTAAATTGGGATGTAAAAACGATCACTGTTTGTTGTCTCACAGATCTCATGTTGTAAAATATAAATTGATTTGAACTGAAAACAACATTACGGTACTTGATAATAGTCACCTTCAAGGGCATGTAACTTGAGTCAGAAATGAACAATTTCGGTCGGATATTATAATTATAGAGGAACATTTAAAGAATACCGAGAAAATAATTTTCAAAGTAATTTTACATATCTTTAATACTCCAGACAAAAAGAAAGTAAATAGATTTTATTCTGAGAGAAAATGAGAGATAATCTGTAAACTGAATAACAGCCCTTATGCAATAGAACTGAATAGGTTAACTTGGGCTAATAACTAAATAAGTAAATTTTGTGGATATTTTCTAGGTTTACTATAAGAATGCTTCCTATAGAATTTGTTAATATGTGACATTAAATGTACATGTAATGTACAGTTTTATTACGTTTTAAGTACTGAGTGACTATAATGTGAAACATTTAATATCAATTCTGTTCACTCTGTTTGTTTCATGTTGTTACTTTTTATCGTCTTTTAGATTATGCCCCCGTAAATGTGCGAAATGCTGCAAAGTCTTCAACAGAAATGAGTATGTGATGCGAACACGAGGAGACATTTATCACACTGAGTGTTTCCGATGTGATAGCTGTGATAGGCAGTTACTCCCCGGAGATGAGTATGTTCTGTTGGAGGGCCGACCGCTCTGTACGGACCATCACAACCTCTTCAACCGACTGAGTACTTCAAATGATTTACATGATAAAACACAGGACGCTGATGTGTACGGTAAGTCTGGGGACTAAAGAGATCATCTTAAGGAAGGGATATTTCGTCTCTGGGTTAAAGTATGCATGTCTATCGCAGAAAACAGCAAACTCATATCACAGTCCAGTTGTCCCTGGTCATCAGCACAGAGGAGGTCAGAGAGAGCCACCCGTGTGAGGACGGTTCTCAGCGAGTGTCAGCTCCGCATGCTGCAGACCTGTTACAGCGCTAACTCCAGACCTGACGCCCTCATGAAGGAGCAGCTGGTGGAAATGACGGGCCTCAGTCCCCGGGTCATTCGGGTTTGGTTCCAAAACAAGCGATGCAAGGATAAGAAAATGATGATGAGGCACACGCAGAAGCAGCGCGAAGTCCATCCGGTAATTTTCTTTCTTTCTTAACCTAAGACAGACTATTGCTATTAAAATGTGATATGAACATGTGAAGTGAACGTTGAATTATGTCAAGTGTCAAACCTAAGCCTGGTTTATTATTTCATCTTTTAGGATGTTTCTGAGGAGCCGATTCTGGCTGCAAGTCCAGAAAGTCAAGACATTGACATGTTGGGAAACCCATCGTGGAAACTCCTGACCAACTTTATTCTGCAAAAGCACACGGACCTGAGCTCATTCCATCATGTGGTAAATATCGAGACAAAAATGATGGCTCGTCTTTAATGCACAACGGATCTAACTTTGTGATCATTTTGTGCTGTTGCTCATTTGTTTTGATTTGGTTTCCAGCTTTCTTTATCGAAGGAAGGTCTCCGTTCTGGTACAGGTGAAGTTGTGTCAATATCAGCTCAGTTATCAGACACACCCAGCAGTCTTACTGCAAGTCCCACAGGAATCAACGAGTAAACAGTTTTTACAAACAGAGCAAAACTGTGAGTTCACCCTTTTCCAACATAAACACAGCCACTGGATGACTTTAAACACTGTGAAAAAAATAATATGCGGCAAAAATAATTTTCATACAGTGAAAGAGGTGAATAATAGTGCACTGATTATGATCAATTTCTGTATTTCTGCCTGATCTCAACATTATTATTTATTTTTTGTATTTTTTTAGCATATCGCTGCTGTCCTTCTGAAATTTCGTATCTTTCGTGATTTTGTTTTACCATAAATTATAAATAATGGTCACCCTTTATGTTTGTCATTGGGTTTTGTAAAAATCTAACCAATAAAGAGCACTTATCAACTTTGACAAAAAAGTATTTAATCATTGAAAAAGTACAATGTTTTTCAATTTCCTTAAAAAACAGCGAATTTGGACACAAGGTTTTGGAAGGATAGCGAAGATATTTGAAACCTTGTTTTGTGTTGTGTTTCTTTATTACTTATAAATAAACTATGAATCTGTTATAAATGCATTACTTGGATATTATAGAAAATGTATTGTTCTATAATTTATTTATTTATTGAGTCGTCATATGTTGCCATATTTTAAATCTCTGATGTTTTGTTGTTCAGTTTTCAATAAAATATACTACTAACTACTTTTGCTACATGTTTCTCGTTCCGTCTTTTTTTTTCTTGTACTAAACAACTATACGACCAGATTTATTAAACAGTGCAAAAAGTGACGATGAGAGTGGAAATTACTCTGGGTGCAGGGCGAACATTAAAAAACACAGGCGCGTTCTAATTTCCATAATGACCAATGAAATCTACGAGGAGCAGCGGAAATTAATGCAGGGTTTAAACACCATTGGAACCTATTGGCTTCTATTGTCCAAACAACCGAACAAAACACAAAATATTTCTCAAAGTATCTTCTTTTGTGTTCAACAGAATAAAGAGTCAGGTTTTGAATGACAATAGGGGTAGTTAATGATGACAGAATTTTATTTTTGTGTGGACTATTACTTTAAGATCCTATTGGCAATATGATATACCCCTCGATTTGAGTGAATATTTTATTATATCTTTTCATGTGACAACACTGAAGAAATGACACTTTGTTACAATGTAAAGTAGTGAGTGTACAGCTTGTATAAAGTGTAAATTTACTGTCCCCTGAAAATAACTCAACACACAGCCATTAATGTCTAAACCACTGGCAACAAAAGTGAGTACACCCCTAAGTGAAAATGTCCAAATTGGGCCCAAAGTGTCAATATTTTGTGTGGCCACCATTATTTTCCAGCACTGCCTTAACCCTCTTGGGCATGGAGTTCACCAGAGCTTCACAGGTTGCCACTGGAGTCCTCTTCCACTCCTCCATGACGACATCACGGAGCTGGTGGATGTTAGAGACCTTGCGTTCCTCTACCTTCCGTTTGAGGATGCCCCACAGATGCTCAATAGGGTTAAGGTCTTCACCTTTACCCTCAGCTTCTTTAGCAAGGCAGTTGTCGTCTTAGAGATGTGTTTGGGGTCGTTATCATGTTGAAATACTGCCCTGGGGCCCAGTCCCTGAAGGGAGGGGATCATGCTCTGCTTCAGTATATCACAGTACATGTTGGCATTCATGGCTCCCTCAATGAATGTAGCTCCCCAGTGCCGGCAGCACTCATGCAGCCCCAGACCATGACACTCCCACCACCATTCTTGACTGAAGGCAAGACACACTTGTCTTTGTACTCCTCACCTGGTTGCTGCCACACACGCTTGACACCATCTGAACCAAATAAGTTTATCTTTGTCAGACCACAGGACATGGCTCCAGTTATCCGTGTCCTTAGTCTGCTAGTCTTCAGCAAACTGTTTGCGGGCTTTCTTGTGCATCATCTTTAGAAGAGGCTTCCTTCTGGGACGACAGCCATGCAAACCAATTTGATGCAGTGTGCCGCGTATGGTCTGAACACTGACAGGTTGACCCCCCACCCATTCAACCTTTGCAGTAATGTTGGCAGCACTCATAGGTCTTTTTCCAAAAGAAAACCTCTGGATATGACACTGAGCACATGCACTCAACTTCTTTGGTCGACCATGGCGAGGCCTGTTCTGAAACCTGTCCTGTTAAACTGCTGTATGGTCTTGGCCACCGTGCTGCAGCTCAGTTTCAGGGTCTTGGCAATCTTCTTATAGCCTAAGCCATCTTTATGTAGAGCAACAATTCTTTTTGCCAGAAAAAGGATCTTTGCCAGAAGAGTTCTTTGCCAGAAGAGTTCTTTGCCATGAGGTACCATGTTGAACTTCCAGTGACCAGTATGAGAGAGTGAGAACGATAACACCAAATTTAACACACCTGCTCCCCATTCACACCTGAGAACTTGTAACACTAACAAATCACATGACAACGGGGAGGAAAATGGCTAATTGGGCCCAATTCGGACATTTTCACTTAGGGGTGTACTCACTTTTGTTGCCAGCGGTTTAGACATTAATGGCTGTGTGTTGAGTTATTTTGAGGGGATAGAAAATGTACACTGTTATACAAGCTTTACACTCACTACTTTATACTGTACACTGTCAAACTTTGCTGTAATTTCGCAGCAGGTTTGGCAGTAACTTACTGTAGATTTTATGTACAATTTTGTTTTAAGCATAAACTTATCTAGTTTATATATTTTTCTTTCATAAAACAAGACTTAACATCTTGGGTCACTTTTCTTGTTATATAAATTGATCGTAATTTATGAAGTTTTAAATACATTTACAGAAAACAAGAGAAAAACGCTTAGGAAGAATGTCATTTTTTGCATTGTTGCTGTGCTAATGCCACAGTCTCTTCTTGCTCATTTTGAATCTCAAAAGTCAAAGTGTTTTAATTTTAAATAAAGTCATTGAAAACTAAAAGTAGTAATTCAATCTACAGTAAGTTACTGGCAAACCTGCTGCAGCAAAGTTTTACAGTGTAGCAAAGTGTCATTTCTTCAGCGTTGCCACATAAAAAGATATTACAAAAAATGTACAAAGATGTGAAGGGTGTACTCACTTCTGTGAGATACTGTATTATTATATATTGAGTCCCCTTATCTCTTTTACTTAAAACCCAGTATAGGTATGCTGGCCTACGGTAAACGCACAAAACACATTCTCTGAACATTACCTGTAGTTTGCCCTTTGTTGGCTTTATCAAGGTCTCCAGAGTGTTTAATCTGCATTCTAAACAAAGATTAAACTCAAAGAGATGGAATAATTCCACCCACCACCACTAATCAGATTTAGATAAAGAGAAATAATAGTAATTTCACATGTAATCACGTCGCCTAACTTTACCTGCCAAACATGCCTATGAATCACAAAGGGAGCAGATAACACATTTCAGTAGTTTCAGATAGACTTTGGGTTGATTTTATATGCAACTTCAAAGGAGTGATATTAAGAACATGTGCATTAGTGGGATTGTCAATTGAACAAACAATTTCCCAGAAATCTGTGTTACCTGTACTGGTACCAGTTAGCATGTGAGTCTGCAGTGAATTGCTTTATCGCACCGTCGCATACGTATAAAGGATCCTTTAATGTTGGATGCGTGTTTTGAACTGTCAATCACACAGCATATAATCGAAACAATGCCTCCACTAATTTTCCTCATTTCTCGTCTGTTGACCAGCGGTGAATTGAAAAGATCTTGTTTAGAGATGACGCTTTATATCCTTGGTCTGGGCTCTCAACCTTTTGTGCTCTAGATCAAATAATGAAAGAGGTGCTGCACTTCAACGAAGCAATTCATCCCCGCAGAAAGAGATGAATTAATGGAGCAAATCTCTGCTTTTTGCTCTCAGAGCTTTTATCTTTGCCCCTGCCTGTTTTTATGTCAAGTTGCTAGAAAGAGTGCGAAATATCAAGCCTCCACCGTATCCACGTCTTTGAGAAGGTTTCATTAAAATGCTAGTTAAGTGAATGTGCCGTAACAAGAAAAGTACATCTGCTGATGGCATGGCATGGGTTGAAACCAATCATTTTATTTTACTTTATTTTACTTTATGTATTTAATTTTTTAATGCGCTCTATTCACCGTATTTGAATGTTATAACGAACAACTTTAAGTCTCCCCAACCGAACACTGCCTACTTAACTTTACTTTCTAGTATAATAGTTAAACTTCTTTTAATCTTTGCCCCTGCCTATTTTTATGTCAAGTTCCATTCCTTTTATTTAATTTCCTAATTACATTTTTGTTAAAACTTCCTTGTTTGCATTTTCTCTTCTTAGTATATCATGTAGGTGGTTAAACCTTTTTTCTCAATTATTTGATCAAATAAATTGATACGGCCTGAACACAGTTCTGTGATTTAAATAATTTGATATAAAAATCCAGCACTGGCTGTCAGTGAGATAGAAGCCCACAAAAGAGGAAAATATCCTAATTTCCTTTATTTCATAATAAACATTGTGTTTTTTAACCTCACATCACTTTCTTTATCGTTCTCACACGCTGTTACTTCAATATTGCTTTGTTACTACAATATTCGTACTATTTGTCCGTGGCTGAAGCGATATCTGAAGTGGTTTGTTCACTGTTTAATGCAGATTAAACTTTACAATAAGAAGAGGTGGAGTTCTGGCATCAGATAAAGCAATAAAACAGAGTGAATAATGAAACCAACAGAATAATTTCAAAGCTTTTTGACTTCAACAATTTCAAAATCATGCATGACTTATTATGTGTGTGATGTGAAAAAGGGGAAAAGCCCTTTCAAGCCTCTATTACTCATAAATAAAAAGTACCATTCCAAAAACCCATAGAAAATTCCATATGGAACCCATAGATTCACCGTAAAAACAAATGCTGGGTTATTTTAAACACAGCTTTGGGGCAAAAGGGGACAAACCCCACTTGTAAATTAACCTCTTCTAGGTTGTTTCAACCAAAACTACTGGGTTGCTTAAACTCAATGTTGGGTGAAATATAATTTTTTTCTTGGTTTCAACCAGCGTCTAGGTTTTTCCCTGTTTGACCCAACGCTGTGTGTTCAAAATATTAATTCTTATCACATACAGCAAGCTTTTTCCTTCAATGGCAAATGGTTTGTATACTAAAACTCTTTGTCTGGATGCACTTTATTTTGAAGCATTCATCCTTGGTGTAATACTTGGCACAATCAAATCGCATTAACTTATTTTCTCTTCTGTTGGATCAGTGGGTGAATGAAAGAAAAAGATCTTCTGTGAAGATGCTTCTTTTTACGTGTGCTCTGAGCTCTTAACCCCACACAGACACCTCAGTGCTCTTGATCAAATAATGAAAGAGATGCTGCACTTCAACAGCCCAATTCATCCCTGCAGAAAGAGACAAATTAATGGATCAAATATCTGTTTTTTGCTCTCACAGCTTTCATCTCAGCCCCAATGAATTATTTTATCCAGTTACTAAAAAGAGTGAGAAATACGAGGCCCCAAACATAATTATAGATTCCTTTGACCAATCCTTTATTTTGATTTTCAAGAGTTTCTTTTCTAATGAAAGGAAACTACATCCAGGTGTTTTTTTCAATGACACATAATTCTTCATATAATTTAATTTAATTTAATTTGTTTGTAGTCGCTGTAAAGATTCAACAAAAAAAGTTGTGCTTTGTTCAAGGACTGAAATATAATAAACATTACTGTGTAAAGGCGCGTTAGTATTTTCACTCAAAAATGGTTGAAGCTAGTTATTAATATATTTTTCTCCAGTTTGTAGGATATATCATTCCTTTTGCCATTATTTGTACTAAGCAGATTTTTGTATGCACAGGGATTTTGACAACAGCCAGTGCTTCAAACATAGATCTGGCCTCACCATTATCGAGTCCATCAATTGTCATGTGAAGAAAGAGATCAAAATAAATCCAGAAATGCCAATATCTCCAAACCGTTTGAAGACAAATATCAATATACAGTATATATAATATTTATAAAAATATATAAGACAAATATGTAAAGACAAACACCATGCAAACCTCACTTTGACCCAAGGAACATATATGAATCTGATCATCTGATATAAAATATGCATATTGGGAGACCATCATGCTTGTAAACTCCTTTAAATGCACTAAATATGGTAACTCTCCCTGAGATATATTCAAAGAGTTTATTTTTAAAACAGACTAAAAAAATCCAAAAATCATGATTTTTTCATGTATATATTGTGTTAGTTAATGTCTATATTTTTTTGTTGGTCTACCCAACTGCAGTTCAGTTAATATTAATTGGTGTGCACAATAAAAATCATGATTTAAATAAATTGAGATTACAGATTTCTGTTTTTGCAAATGAACTCTTCTTTTACAGTTTGTTCAACTTTCTTCATGCATTTCTTTGTTAAAAGAGAAACCATACTCTACACGGTATGTTTAGACCACGTGTTATATTAATAGCTTGGTAATTGATTAAAAACCATGCAAACCATATGTTTTTAACTCATGTTTCTTTTACGAAAATAAATAAGTACAACGCTCTAAGAAAGAAAAGGAGCCTAGAAGACTTTGAAATGTTTAATGAGACCTGTATCCAGGTCATTAAACTTCTGACACATGCTGTAATAACAAAGCAAATACGTTGGCAATAAATGAACAGTGTCACGAACACACGTACACACTCTTCTGTGTAAGACATATTTCCGCCCACTAGATGGCAGACAAAACATTTGTTAAATCCGACATACGATTTACTTTAACAAGATGCTGAAATCATGATGCTCAGAAGTAAAAAGTTAAAGGTGATATGTAATGTTTCAAATTGAAATCCTTTAAAATAATTTCTCAGATGAATAAAGAAAATAAAATAAATAAAATGTTTACATAAAAAAGAAAAAAGACAATTCAAAGTTATGGGACATCCTGACTGAGTTGTCGTTCAAATTGCTCTGATGAGATGTTCTACAGTCTAATCTGACATGTCCAAAGTCATTCATGGGAGAGAAAAAGAAATAAAGAAGAGGGTGTGTGAGATCCAAAGATCCAGAAGTCGTATCTCCACAATCCCTCAAGGAAACAATCCCCTAAAGGTATTGAAATATGTCCTATATAAACAAAGTCCTGTGTAAACAGTCACATCCAAACGCCTCTCTGACCATTTTGGTAACATATTTGTGTGCTATCCAAGAGGACAAAGTACACAGACCTTTCTCTAAATGAATTTATGTGACTACGACAATGCTCAAATATTTCCATATATCCACATTCTGGCCTCAGAGACAGATAAAAGAGAGAGAAAGTTTGTTTAAAGACAGCAACAAATCAACAGTTTACAATATACAATATGGTATACATTATAACACGGAAAAATATTGGTCTTGAATACCGATTTGCAGCAAAATCCCTAATAGCAAAGATAATTGATATAATGTTAAATCAATGTTTAATTGTTTATTCTCAGATCAACATTAAATTAAATAATCCGGGATGCATGAGAATAAAGGAGTAGTTCACCTATGAAAGTTCTTTCATCATTTCCTCCCCTATAGCCTACGTCATTCCAAACTTTCTTTCTTCAGCATGAACACAAAATAAGATATTTTAAACAACCATGAAATTGACTTTCAATGAAAAGTTCACTGTTGGCTTATTTCGGTTCCATCCCCTGCTGTTCAAGAAAAATGGTGTCAATAACTAATAAGCTAATTATCCGGCTTAAAAAAAATGTTTCGCACACGGAACCTACAGTTTACAACTTGAGCTTTATTGACAGGAGCTCTAAATCATTCCAGAAGGGGTCAGCTCTCGAGACCTCCGCTCCTGCCCATGTTGGAGTCATTTCCTGGCTCATGCATTAGACTTTGAGCCCCCGCGTGCAGCCAGCGCCCCTCTTTAAGACAACACCGGCACGCTGTGAGATTCTCTTACCCAAAACATCACTGCTCGATGAGGCACTATTCTCCAACTGTGCACTCAGGATGAGTCAAACACATCGGGAGCTTAGGTATACACGCAGTGGCCGCTAATGGCATACGTTCTGTCGGTACACAAACCGTTGTGGATTATTCATGATGAGTCAAGAGGACACCAAATGCAGGGATAATGGGCAGCTTTTCAAAAAGCTTTCTCCTTGTCCATGTAATCTCATTTAGAAGATCTATGAAGAGAGATTGAGAGACTGTACCATCAGTGCATCGCTGTAAATACTTCACGGGTGAATCTCTGAAGGCCTGTCCTTGGTTATATTTCATTGTAAAAGTTAACTTTGAAAATAAGAAATTATATTGAGCGAGAGAAAATAATGACTGTTTTAAGATGTAATGGTTCTTTTAAAGTTCGCATGACCACAACTCATCGCTCAAAGTTGTCAGTTGTTTTCAGCTTGTAGTCTCAAATGTGTAGGCTTGTCTTAAATTTGCTAGAAGAGATACAAATAAGATAATTGTTAAAATACAGTGTATGAATAATAGCATAATCTGGATTTGGGTCAATTTGATGAGAAAAAGTTCATTTTGAAACCTTCAATAATATTGACTTGGATAGCAGACGGGACAAATCTGAGCTCCGTTTGCGACATTGAGATCTCTTCTGAAACTCTAATGGAGAGGTTTGTAAGATCTCTGTTTCTTTTCTCTGAGGAAATATCTGAATGCTGGAAAGCAAAAGTTTGAAATCTGAGGAAAAACAATTAAAAGTATGTCATTTTTCTTTCTTATGGCAATGCAAAAAATAGTGCTCATTACATTGTGTAATGTATCATATCCTTAGTATTTATTTATTGTATTGCATCTGTATTGCAGCAGATCAATATCGACTAAAACACAAGGACACATGAAGGGGATGACAGTTAGGTTTTCATTTTACTTTACATTTATGCATTTGAAGAAATTTTTATCCAAAGCGACTCACATTGCATGATACTATACATTTGTATTTATGTATGTGCAATCCTGGGATCGAATCCATGACCTTGGTGTTGCTAGCACCATGCTCCAACCACTGAGCTACAGCAAAGCTTTTAAGTGTTAAAACGTTATTGTCAACTTGTCTGAGTCTAAAGTCACAGATTTGCTCAAATGTTCTAGACTAATACAGTGCGTTTTGCTATTTTTGGATGGAAAACTTTAAAACAATGGATTAAATGATATAATATTTTATGCAACTGAATACTGGTTAGGTTATAAGACATGGGTTGCCAAGGTGTTTTGTGGGTTTGGACTACATTTAAACTGTTGCTGTTGTATTTATTCTTTGGGTATAAAGTGATCTATTTTGTTTATCATATTTGTTTATTATATTGTAATTTTATATAAAATGTATTTATTCACACAGTGATTTTTAAGAAGAAATTGTGCATAATGCATAACATAAAATATGTATTTTGGGCATATTTTGAATGTTGGTATTGGGGTTAATTGGCTAGTTTTGGGCATGTTGTGATAGGTAAATAAGATGGTTTTGTTACGCAGATCTGGCAACCCTGTACTCTAGACAACCTTATTGTCTAACTAATAAGTTACTTAAAAAATTATAATTAACTTCATGATCACCCTCACAAACCTTTCCTAAATAATCCCCTGGTTGTTCAGTAATCCTGGTGGCATGTTTTAAATGCAGCAGTGCCAAGTATCACTTTATTATTAAATGACAAGGTCACATTCACTTACTTCGTAAACTAAACATGGTCTATGACATGTGCTCTCATTAATGTGGAAAGTGAGACCAATGGGGAAACAGACAAGCGAGTTTGCGCAAGCATGTCATCGGTCCACACGGGACAATAAGGGAAGCTCGATCCTGTTACTCTGCTTTTAGAGAAGAACAATCATCAAAGCCTCCTGGTGGAACAACAATAGCACTGATGTCGTCTAGTGTCTGACTCGGTGTCGGTCAATGGGTGTGTTGAGGAAGTGAATCAGTGATACGTTTGATGCACCGGCTGCACGAGACGTTCCTTTTGATTAAATTAAAACCTGTCACCACATAGTAAATAACACACAATTCATTTCCACGTGCAAAGCATAATAAAGAGAAACCACTTTCATTTCCATGGGTTTATGGCTTATGGTACGATCATGCATACTGTTGTGTAAACATTCAGGGGTGTAACAGCATTTTAGTTGATATTCATCATTTGGTTACATATAAATTGGGCTTAAAATGTTTAAATGTTTATGAGCTGAGGCTGAAATAAAAATGATCACCTACTATTCATCTTTAAAGGTCCAGTGTATAAAATTTAGCGGCATCTCACGTTGAGGTTGCGAATTGCAACTAATAGCCAACTCCCCCCCTCCCGCCTCCCGCCTCCCGCCTCCCGCCTCCCGCCTCCCGCCTCCCGCCTCCGCCTCCCGCTCCCGCCTCCAAAAGCACTACGGTGGCTGACTCAAGGCTAAGATGTTGTCACATTTTTGCCGAAGGAGAAAACGCATTTACGAAACGCACTCTGTACAGCAGTTCGTCCGTTTAGGGCCATTGTAGAAACAACATGGAGAATTCAATGCAATGGGACCCGTGGTGTATGTAGATAGAAATAGCTCATTCTAAGGAAATAAAAACATAACGCTTCATTTTGTAGACCGTTTTGTATATTATATTGAATTTCTGTCAATAGACCTTTAAGGCCCAGATATACTAGGAAAATTGGGATTTCAAACAAAATCTGTCATTTTGAGTTTAAGGGGTATAGATTTTGTTTGTCAATGGTCATTTTTAAGGTAATGTGAAGTTTATGAAAACAAGGTTTACAACCATATAGTGATTCTCTAGCAGAATGCATGTCTATTGCATAACAGTGCCTGTAAAATATGTATTTGAGGTATGGGAGTCTTATTCAGAATTTTGGTGTGGGCTGCGGTTTAAAAAATAAACCTGTACAAATATTCCGCTGGAGCACCAGAAAAAAAAACTAATTAATTGTTACAACCCCACAAATCTATGGGTAAAGGGGTGTTACATGTTTGATTGGAACGAAAAAGTAAAAGTAGAAACAAATTAGGTTATTTGCACAATGACAACAAGAATTTTAGAACAGTCATAGTGATTGATAAAGTAACAGGTAAAGAAACTTGAACAAACATGACAGAGAAGCATTAGGCTTCACGAGAGGGTTAGGCCAAACAAACAAACCCTATATGCCCCAATGGAATTAAAGTAACATGACAAATGAAATGACACATAAGCAACATAACTCTTCCTTAACTCCCCCCAGGCCATAAACAGGAGAAAACAAAGTTACAATTATTAGCAAAGAAATTAATAAAATGGCACTTCTGCTTCATTAAAGTAATTTCACAAGTTTAGATCAACAAACGCTTGACAAAAACGTTTATCAGGTTTGCTTACACATACAGTTCAATGTCCACAACTCAAGTAACTCTTTAGCTCTTTAGCTCACACTGAACAGCAACAAAGAGAAGCTGACTCAAGCTTTAGCACCAGAGTATCATTCAATAACACCAACCCCAATAATTTCACTCTTGGTCTCAGCCGACAGTGAGACACTCCTTCTGTTTAAATGCAGTGACCTCCACACATTCAGTAATGAGGGTCAGCTGGCACCAATCAGACTCCCGAGAGAGGATGGAGAGGGAGACAAAAGAAACAACATTTCCCAGCATGCAACACATGCAACATTTCACCATGTTTCCCCTTCCAAAAATAAAAATGTATACATAACGAATATAAGTCCATTTACACAAGAGCAGTCACTTTTCTGAAATTTGACTTTTTCTTTAATTCCTGAAATACGTGAAAATTCTGAAAAATTGTATTTCATAAAATTACAGTTTTTCTACAGTGTGGGGTCAGTTGGCTATTGGGCAAGTTTATTTGGCCATTGGGCATATTTGGCAACCCTGTACCAAGCTATTAATCAAGCTATTAAGTTTCTCTGACATTCACATTCATGTTTGGATAGTTACAAAACTATCAGTGCAAACTTCATACAGACACCTTGATAGCAAACGTAGCAAAGCTCTGGCAAGCGCTTGCAACATTTAGTGGCAGCTAGTTTTGCACGCACATATTGCACACTTTATATGTTTTCTACTCTTTAAGTAATCTAGTTGTTAATTTAAGTCGCTTTAGAAAAAAGTGTCTGCTAAATACCTAAATGTTAATGTAAATATGTAAGCATGACGCTTCTACATGACTTCTTAGAAAAGTGGAGCATTCTTACTAGAAAATCACATAATGTTGACGGAATACACCCAGATTCTAAGCATTGATATGTTTTTTAGAGTAAAAACTTGAAGAAAGTTACCGCCAAACGACCCTCCCTTTCCCCTTCCCTCTGAAGAAGAAGTGCAGGAAGTTCTTAACAATAGGACCCCCTCTGCTCGAGAATTCACACAGCTTCTGCGGTGAGAAAGAATAAAAACACAACAGGGAACCGACCAACCCACCGTGTCTGCTAGTTAAACGTATGTTCACAATTAATCGAGACCAGGTGATGTGCAACCGAGGTCAGAAGAAAGAGCAGAAGTCACTGCCTGGTGGTCCGGCTCAAGCTGGCCCAGTGATAGTTTCTGTCAAGTGTGTAAGTGGGGCCACATGGTCTTCCAGATGTGATGTAATGACATGTTCAATGGCTGGCGGGGGGTGAAAGAACACGCGAGATCCACTGTGATGGATCTTTACCGCTACAATGCATGACGTGATAGACCCTCCGCGATGATGCTGTGGTTATGGATGGTGCTATGGAGTTAATGTGAAGATTAAATTTCACCGAAAAGGGCGACATGATGACCTCCAGCAAGTATATCACCATATCAATTTCATTCTAGGGGACCTATCCTCGAGACCCTCGGTGGACTAGGTAGCTGGTTTTTCTTATGCTCTTGTCACCTTATCTTCACCCACTTTGAACCGTACCAGATATGTGAAACTCTTACAGTCCTAAACATGATTATCGAGGGGCTCTTTTGGCTCCTTTGAACTCTGAACTCGTACAATTGGTGTTGATTGGCTGAGCACCTGCTGAGATCTGTCAAACAAGCAGACGGTGGAGGAATATCATGTTTCCTGTAATCAGTGAACACGACCGTATGGATTCAAGTTTAGAACTGATGATATTAAAACTGTCAAGTGTTTATGAAAGGAAATTTCTTGAGAACACGGAAAGGTTACATTTCACTATAAAATCGAGGGGAAAATCACAAGAGTAAAGATTTTTTACTTATATGTTAATAGTTGTCTCCTATTGAATTTTAGGTGAAGTCCAGACAGAGTCGAAAAATGATCATCACTGGAAACTCGATTAAGTCTCAGAGCAATCTCTGAACAATTACATTCTCCTCAAGGGGATCGGGAAGCTTATTTTCGGACTATTAACATTTTTTCACATCATTTTCATGACAGCACATTTATTCCCTCAGGTTCACATTACCATAATGAAGATGGTTTACTTTTGACTCATTATTCTCAGTGGTGGTTCTGATGATGTTCCTGTAGCTCAGGTGGTAGAGCATTGTGATAGCAGTGCAAAGATCATGGGATAATTTTGGGGTCATTTTTGAGAAAAGCGTCCAAATGTAGAAATATAAGTGATTCTCTAATCATAAAATATGCATAAAAATGACACGGTTGAAATGAATATTATTGTTTGTTTTAGATGTAATGCATTGTGTACACACGATTTAAGGTTCAAAAACGCTGTATTTTCCACACACCGTGCATGTTTGTATCTCCTCTTTGCTCCGCCTGAAACGCGCTGATTTTTTACAAAGCTCATCGCTCTGTAAAGGAGGTGTGCTATGATTGGCCAGTTAACCAGTGTGTAGTGATTGGTCGAATACTGCAAGCGTGTGACGGAAATGTAACGTCTCTTCCCATATTTGGAACATCAGTTTCCGAAGCAATTGTACTGAAAGGTACACCCACTTTTCTTGCGTTTACATTTGGGTGGTCTTAGTCAACTCACACCACGAACTGACGTAGATTTGTGGGGGTGTGGTTACACGAAGCGTTTCAGGCAGGTCTGGGTAGAATGCATCTTTTGCTCCGACACTTAAATTTTTGCAATTTTACGCATCTAATACATGCATGGGCAACTTATAACACACCAAAGACACAGAAATACACGTATTCGCGCCATATGACCCCTTTAAATAAATAAAAAAATTCAGATGTTAAAAAGAAGTTTTGCTATGAAACAGACAAATAGTTAGAAGTTCATGTTTCTTTGTGAGCAACTGTAAATATACCATGAAGTGTACATGATTCACATGAGTCTCCTTATTATTTTCGCTGACGTTCACGCTCCAACAAGTCTAAATGTTTGAAATCTGCAGAATTTGTGTTCACAAGATGCAAACAACTGTTTGACACGGGGGAGGGAAAAATGCTGCCGTTCACAGAATTCCACTGAAGGTTCACACAGACCCATGCCAGACCAACACAGCCACACAAAAACAAACCAACGAAGAAATGCTTTAAAATCATTACGGCTCGAGCAATTTAGGGTTCAGCTAAATGTCATTAAATGAAATGGACAACCAACTGATCGATGCTTACAGAACATCTGACTCTGTTAAAGACGGTGTTTACCAAAACACGAGTGTGGGTGTAAAAGCAAAATCATTGAACATTGCTGATGTTGCTTAATAACTACAAGGGTGTGGATGCTGTAAACCCACAGAAAAACACGGCTGGAGGTATGATGTCATACAGGAGGAGAAGTTAAAAAGATTTAAAAAGATTTTAAATGAACCCACTCTCTCGTTCCAAAACCTGTATAGCTTTGTGTTTCAAAAAAGGTGGAATGAGAAAATAATTACTTGGTGTTGCTATTAAACTCAACAAAATAAAATGAAGACTGGGTTTTGAGAAAGTTGTGATAGCATTCTGCGAACATTTTGAAACTTTATTTGTCATTTCCTGATATTATTATGTAACCTCGACTGTGATCTGGAATCTAGAAAATAGATTTGGGCCCAAGAAATGAACACAACATGGACTTAAAACAGACATATGACTGTCCTGGTTATGATAAATTGGATTATGGTGTTGTAAGGGGACTCATTGTCCTCCATCAAACAGATTTTCCCTCACATTAGGAGGAATTTATTTTTTCAGACGGCCATCTTCTATAATGGCTTGTGTACAGTTGTCCGCTGAGCAAATGACAGCCTAAAAGCTTTTCTTTGCTACCAAGTAACTAATCAAGATCGAGCTGTGTCCTAAATAAACAAACAGCCCAGAAAATTATTTCTGGAAGTTTCTAGGACCGTTTGTCATTTTCAATAATAAGAAATTCTAAAATAAATTCTAAAATGCCACTCACGCTTATTATAACTTGAGTTAGATGACAAAAAGACGAAAACAAATCTCAAAACTCTAGTTTTAAACTTTTGCTTCCAAATGGCTCTGTCCGAAACATAAAACAGCAGACTACTTTATGTATTTTCTGCAGATTGAGGTTTTGTTGTTCAATATTCACAACATTTACATATCCAACGACATTACAAAATGTACAAGACTTTAAAAACGTGACTGATGTGACAAAAAATAAATGACAGTCAGTCAGACAACAAGGTGCGGAAGTGAGAATGATCAGTTGCAAAAGGGAGTGACCAAGTGCGTGACCAGTTGCAGAAATCACTCTTGTTTATTTTTAACCCCAAAATGCTAGTTAGCAGCTTTCACTAGTCATCAGAAAACCTTTACACCGGTTGACAACAATATACATTTTTGTCTTTTGCCAATGAATAAATAAATAAAAATAAAATGAAAATGTAAAATAAAGAATCTTAAAATAAGAAATGTAATGTAAACATGTACATCCATTTCTCAATAACTTAATTCCGTAGCTCCAAATAATACGCAATAGACTCATATCTGGTAAAAAGCATGCAAATAATAGCATTCCTTAGGAAAATTGCTTTGGACAGACTGATGGGAAAGAGTCACTCCAACTAATTTCCTTCAGTCAGAGGGATTTGTTTGGGATTTCTATACCGAGAAGTTGTCCGCGTGATACATCTGTACAGTGTGTGTCCATTCTACTGTAACTAGGCTTCCAGATGGGAGTGGCGTAGGAAATTGATTAAAAAAGACAGACGAAACACTAATCAGCGTTTTCCTGGAACGTGATTTTGGGAAGATCTAGAGAACAGAGGAAGCCAGAATAATGTAAACTGTGCATATCTCCAGAATCGGTATATCGGAAACAATAGGGCACAGAAGAACTGAAGGTTTGATGACTCTAATGCTTTGATCTCATCTTTTTGTGTGTGACTGCAGACATCCGAAAAAGTCAGTATTTCAGAAAGAATCCTCCAGAACCCCATGGTGCTATTTTGTTGAGCAGTCAGTGGATAAGAAGCAGACCTGTGACCGCACACTAGTGTCAAAATATTTAATGACTGATCAGATTAATTTAACGTCCTACATAGCTGAACAGTAACAAAAAACATCAGAATGTGCTTCATGTTCAATATCCTGCTGTAGAACATGAAGTCAGAATAAGAAGCCAACCCTCTTTCAACCCTGGTTCAAAAGTAAGTGTGAGACTCCAAAATCGTCAGAGGGATGCACTGTACTGACTTAAAGAGGAAATGCCCCTTTAGCATACTCTCTAAATAACGGAATCAAGTCTTTTCCTCCAGAGACTCACTTGAGCGTCTGCGCTTCCAAGGGAAGGAGCCTCGTATCCAGACTCTCACAGGGAACGAGGATGATGCCTTGTGGAGTCTATCATTTCACACTAGCAGCTGTTCTAGGTACGTTTTTGTTTGATTGTTTGTTATTCGTTGTGTCTTCGTCTACAAGTGTTTCCTCGTGTCAAAAACCTTGAAAATGAATGCGCTGCGTGTTGCCCTGCAGTTGCCTGTATGATGGCAGCGCGTGCATTTAAATGAATTATTAATAGTCGTGTTTATGGATACCGTATAATGCATCACGGTTTATCATGATATCTGCTCATACTTTCTTGTCCTCGTGTTTGAACGTATTTACGCGCATTTGGACTCGGAGCGTAACGGGTTACCATAACTAGGCATCGCTTTGCGCACCGCGCCATGCCCACACACTTACCAATATCCTGCGCGTTTTAACTCTGTTTTCTTGTACACTGCACGTTTAGTCATACAGCACTGTGTTTTGAGATGTATGTCATTTAGTTGTTTCGCGTATTCGTTCTGCAATGCGAGCTGACATCAGGTGGGATGACTGCGTATCGATTAATGTCAAAACTCCATCAAATGTGCTTTCCGCAAGGCTGCGCACTGGAAAACGTTTTAAACACATTTATTGATCGTTTTCAAGTAACGCAATTACAAAGTGTATAGCAATTGTCTCATTTTAGTTTCCGAGGAGCGCATTGAATTGCAATTGTATTAAGTTATTGAGATTGTTGGACTTTCAGCCGAAGCCGAACCAAATGAAGCGCTTTCATGTCTTGTTGGGTTCAGATTCGTAGGAATGCATGTGATACAGACTCGTGACCCGTGTTAAGACGTTGAGTTGAAGATGCAGCTGCTTTGGTTTAATCTGGCTTATATTATAGGTGCAAGAATATCACACATTGCTCCATTCCCGAACTAAGGTCTGGTGTAATCTCTATAGCCGGCCCACATAGTGTACTACTCCTTTTGTTGCAATTATTTTATCGTCGTTTAAATCATGGTGACTGTTGTTTCACAATATTTTGAAGAATGCTTTCATACTGTAACATAGTAATGTAATCCAGGCATATACGGTATCAGAGTACTGAATGGTTACTGTATTCATGCACAGGAACACATCATTTACATTGTTCTGTACTGTAGAAACCCCATGTTTGGCTTTGAGAGCATCTCCTTCACAGCCACACTGTACTCGCTGGGATCACTGCGATGACAGCCATGCGAATTTCTAAAGGAGAGTGTGCAGGTGTTTTTGGTTTCAGTGCATCTGGATTCTCTCAGAAATGTGTAGGATAAGAGAACTTAATACTGACTTGTGTAACAACACAAACTGTATATACAGTACATACAGTATTTACATACATCAACACCCGTCGTACAAGCATTGCAACATTTATATACATATTTATTTTGGTAAACGTATAAAACATGTGTTTCTTAATATTGATGGTAACCAATAACATTCGCAAATGCAGTAAATTGCAAAACGTTCGTTACTGTTATTTCAGTATGAACATGCATGTACAAGGTAAAAAAATCCAGCAAAAAATAGGACATCTTATGGCAGCTGGGCGCCAGAAAAATACAGTAAAATAGTAGTTTTATGTAAAATTGCATGTTTTTCCCATACATTTGCAGTATTTTACTGTAATTTGACGGTTTCTACCGTATTTAAAAAATATGTGATAAATCTGTAAAATATTAAAACTGTAAAAAAAAAGAAATAAATACGGAAAAAATCATTAAAAAAATAGTAACATTCTGCAAAATAATTTTTTTTACAGTGTACTGTATACACAGACTGGCAGATGTTATAATAGTCATTCAATGTTGAGATCTTCCTGATGCACTTAGTTTGCCTCCAGAAGCACTACATCCCTTCCATGTGTGCTCTGTCTTGAATAAATTATGAATTTATTGAATGCTTAACAGATTCGAAAGGGCAACGGGTTTATGCACCCCCCTGGATTGCTGGCATCTTCATCAAAGGCTCATTAAACTTTCCTGCTTCTATTTTATTATTAATTGATTCATACTTTGTCCTACACATCTAATATGGCTGACCCTAGCTCCGTTTCAACTCTTTGCCCTTAATTTAATAACGCGCACCAAAAATAGAGTCATTAGGAGATGAACGCTCAAGCTGAACTAAGCCACCTGCCACTCCCCTCCTCCTGGCACGCAGATCTTCGGTGGTATAAATCTAAAGCACTTACTGGCAAGTGCTTCAAATGTCCCAGAAGACCTTGCTCTGAACTGTCTTCTTCCATACTTGGAAACTTAAAAAAGACATTCCATTATGTGTAGACGGGGGCCGTTCCTCGCAAAGGAAACACCCTGACTCATAATTATGGTAGACAGTAGACATGGTTTGTGTACTTGGTTCATGAACATCCCTGAGAGAATAATTTCCAGGGCTGGCAAATTAGCTCTGTGGGTTGATGGTGTCCGGCGTTGAGTTCAAGAGCACTGCAGACAAATTGTTTTTAGGGTGGTCATGGAAAACGTCAACTGGTGTCTGTTCGGTAGATACTGGAGAGGGTAGTGGGAAATTGCTTGAACATTGGCACGAAACGGGCATTTCAATTTAAAACGAATTGCTATTATCATAATATCAAATGTCTGGTCAGCATCCAACTACAACACGACAACTATTCAATTTTGAAAACATGATACATGACTATTATGCAATCTGAAACGATTCTTACAAATTGTTGAGATCTATCTCCCACAGCGTTTTTCAGCTTTTATGACATAATCACAGGAAATATTTCATTGTGCCGGGCTGGGTATTTTAAACACAGTCTTGCTTGGAAAAACGCCTTTCGGTTGGAAAGCGAACGAAAGGCAGCGATTGGTCTATGGATTTCGACAACCCAGCCTCCCTCTCAGGCTGGCACTGTTTAGGTCCGACACATCAGATAGTGCAGTAGCTGAAGTTTCCATTCCATCTGCACATACTTAGCATCCCGAAGTTCAAAAATTCCTTCAGCTTTGATCTGCAAAGCCTAATCGTGTCTTTTGTTTTAAGTCACTCGTAACTAGACGTTCTGTAAGTGCACAAAAACACAAAACGATTTCAAGTTGTTTGGGCTATCTGATTGGAGGTTTGTTTTAAACTCAATATAGGCTGCTCTGAGAGCTCCGAGGGGATGGTTTGCTTATTGAGGTAGCCTGTGATTTGTCAAGAAACAGATGTTTAATTGACTTTAAGTGATTTGTCTTTCTGTCTGTCGGACTGATTTTCTTTGCAACAAACCTTGTTAAAACATATTTAAGTGATCTCAGTTTCTCTTTGGATATGCAGCACTTTGTTCAACTGCCATTTGTGAGGTCATAGACGGACTTGATTCAGAAAAACACAGGAAGTAGCACTTCTGAGACAACGATGCAATTGTTTGTTTGAGGTGCAAGGAAGCTAAAATACATTTTTGTTGAATTAAGGGACCTCATGTGCCGCTGTCTACAGATGTGCTCTCGCAAGAAATTCAATGTACGCAGTCATCACAACTGGATTTTGTGTGTAAATTGCATTTATCATTTTTATGGATTAAATCATGTAATACTGAGATATTACACACAAAATCCACACAAAAGGAAGTTACCTTTTTATTTGCAACATCCATATGCGGATATTAACAAGACTTTTTAACATGAATCAAACTGATAATGAGAGTTTTTCGTCCTACTGAAGCAGGCAGTTCACAATGTCCCCAACAGGCTTCCCAAATTAACTAAATTCGGTTATTTAAGAGTTTCTATGATCATCCGGCTTCCCCAGAAAGCCATGCAATTCATAGCTATTTTATTACAAGAATCGTTCGCATGAATTTGTGTGATCACATTCATAAATGTGTCACTTCTGCTTTTGTGCCACTCCTAGTTAGGTTTAAAGGTGGGCCTTTATTATTGCTTATTCATATCATACGAATTCATATAAATTAGACACTTTGTAAACTAGTTACCAAATCCTGTGCGATCAGGCTGACCAGCCTAACAACTTACAGCTGGCATTGCTGTTCTACCATCCCGACCAACACCAAGTCACTAATAACAAGCAAAAAGTTGGACCAAAATGGATCAGTGTGTTTGAATAAATGTTTGAATGTAGTGTGCTGAAGTGGATATAATGTGATCTTATGGATCTTCTTCACTGACGGCCTGTGATAACCAATGACATGATAAAAAAAGGCTCATTAAGAAAACATTGTTAAGCTTTTTAGTACAACAAATAGTATAAAAGAGCATATTGTCCCATGTTAGGGCAAGTGACTGTCACGTCATCTAGCCCGAAACTCCCTCAAACTGACCCTGGGCCGTCAGGGCAACATTAGCTGCTGAAACCTGTAAAATACTGAAATGCACAGATGTAACAGCACCTGTAAAGTATCCGTTCTCTCTCCATTTATCAGCGCTGTGAGGTTTATGAGGTGAGAGAGGGGTTATAGGGGTCATGGTCTTTAGCTGGGTCTAAATGTAACATTTCACCTCATCGTGACCTACATTTTGCCCTCAAATGGTGAACTACAGGATTTTCCCCTATTATGTTTCATGACAATGGTGCTCATTTCAGGGCAAGATGGTTTAAACAAAAACAAATGCTTCATGGAATGTTCCTTTTTCCTTTATTTCTTTAAACAACTGCCACCTCCAAAATCACATTATTGCTTCATGGAATTATCAGTTATATATTCCAGGTTCGATAAAATGTTAAGGCATAGTTAACGTTTAACAGCCCTCAAAACTGTTCACAATGATTCACAATCAAAGATTCATGATTTCGATTTGTCATATACACTGAAAAAAAAAGAACTAGAAGGATTTATTTATTTTTTGTGTGTTAATTTGCTTAATTTTTTACAGTTTTTAAAGTAAATTTCAGTGCAGTTTTATAAGTATACATCTTGTAGTGACATGAAATCTGACCAACTCAACTCATAAAATATAAGGTAAAAGTTTTCGATTTTCAAATAAAAAAATATCATTTGAATCTAAAAGATAAATCCATTTAAGCCTAAAAATATAAATATAAGGAGATAATATAAATAGAACGCAAGAATAGCTGTATCGTGTGCATATTTAAAATAATATGTAGTAGTATATGAGCTCTGACAATTATTTGTGTAAAGAGAATAGAGAAATGGGCTTAATACACACCCCTGGGGTGCTCCAGTATTAAGGACTATAGTTGGTGATAATAAATTATCCACTTTTACCATTTGCAGTCTATCAGACAGAAAATTATAAATCCAGTCAATTAATGATGACTAAACTTGCGAGACCTGTAGTTTCTAAATTACCTGACGACGCTGGATTGAATTGAAAGCAGAACTAAAGTCGATATAAAGAAATCTAGCATAATTTCCATCCAACTGTTGAAGTAGACTGCATCGTCCGTACCTCTTTTTTGCTTATATGCAAATGGGAAACAATCTAAAAATGTTAAAACATGCGGAAGAATAATGTTTTGGACCATTTTCTTGAAACATTTCATTATGATCGACGTTTACAATACCGGCCTATGATGATTTAAGTCTGAAGGATGGATAAAAGGAGTGGGTGGAATAAAATAAATAAAATGTAATAACACAAAATTAATGGAATAAAAATGGATGTCATGTCATGTCATATTTACTTGTAATGGTTGAGATTGCAGGTTTTGTCTGTTAATAAAACAGACATCTATACAGTATTATTGTAATTTCACAGATGCGGCAAGAGAAAATCTATTGTGAATTGTTCTTGTGGTGCTGGCATACCACAATTCCCACTGAACCATAAGAGCCTCAATAATACGTAAACAGTATGCATTAGCATTTATATCATAGTATAAATTGACTCTTGTTTTCAACATCTGAGTGTGTGTGAAACATTGTGTTTCCCAGTGCCCATCTGTGCAGTGTTGAAAAGTCACTGTATACACATTCTATTTAGCGTTTTATATGCAGAGCCAAATTTAATCATAATATTTTTGGCTTATAACGCTGTAGGGTGGCCTCAGCATACATTACATCAGCACTCTGCAGTATGTTTAATTAAAGTGTAAGTTTTTCTCAACATTTTAATGAAATTTTAGGTTTATTTCGTATATAAGATGTATTTTACATTTAAAGAACAGTCCATATTTGCAACCAGTCCATTATATGCTGTAGCTTTTCTCCAAGTGCACCATAATGTTTATCTTGAACTTTGCCCTCTGCAGAGACCTCATCCCAAGACAGGCATACATCATGCACATCCAGCGTAACTCAGTCCATGTACACGATGTAGAACACACTTGATTTTGTCTGAGTTTCAGATGGTTCATCTGTAAACCGACAGTCTCCGGGAATGTTGGCAATGTGCGCAGCTCCAGGAAGTGAGCTGGATAATGTCTGGAGAGGAGAATCGGACTCCCCTCCAGCGGGACGTGCAGAACAAGCTAACTGTTTCCAGAGCCTCGCTAACACATGACATTCTGTGATTAGCCACGGGGGATGTTTCGTTTCATTCACATGCTGCGGAGAGACAGCCGAGATGTTTTTTTTTGGATCAGGGCGGCGGCGTCTATTAGACCTAATGTGCTATAATGACTAAAACATTTATTTCATGTCTATATCATGAATGACTATAAAACTCAGATTATCAGATGAATAAAATGTTGATTGTTTTTTGTTAAATTATAATTAAAGTAATACAATTGGATTTAATATAAAATGCATTTTTGAATAATAAAGACGTTTGAATAATATTTGTTATAAAACGAATGGACCCCTGTAGGCCAGGAGAGGTATTGCAATAAGTCTTCATGCGCATGAACAAAACCTGTGCATGCGTATGAGTCGAAGGAGTAAGCCTGTACTTTGCAAGGCTTTGCGTTCGGCTGTCCACGTGCGGTCCTGTACACATTAAAAAAGAGACATACCACGGACTTTACACTACAATAACATTCAATGGCAGTGCAAAACTACGAAGAACCAGTATATAATACTATATATTACTATATATTATATTAAAAAGTTTTAAATCCTAGACTATTCCATTAAATTTAAGAAGAGCTTAACATGAAAAGGAAAGAAAATGTATGTCATTATAAAAATGCGTATTAAAACTGAATTACTGGTCTGTATTCAATCAAAACCTCTCCTCGGAAGTCTTGATGCCTTGATGCATTTCCAGTTCATGGATACACGTGGAGATACAATTTTCACACATTGTTTTCCTACTGTACATGATATTGCGATCATTTCTTTGTCTGAGAAGCAGGAAGTGACCTGCTTTGCCCGCTCTGTGTATTTTTAGTCTCAAAACATTTCTGTGAGATGTTTGAGCAATAGTGGCCCATCTGTGCTCCGTCTGTCTGGACCCATAAGGAACTCTGTGGGAACGGGAGTTTTGGGGAGTGCCGAGGCGTGTTTGTGTGTGAGTGTTTGTACAAAGTGGGCGTCCGACTTAACATGATCAGGGGTCCTATCCCGCTAGTGTGAAGGAAATCTGGAATGAAAACTTCCGTAATCAGCAGGGAGCATTATGTCATCCTGTAGGCGGACTTTTACACGACCTGAAAGCGCTGGTCCTCGAGGGGACACATGTGAACGAGCAGGATGTGAACAGGATATTGGGCCTGTGCAGTATTGCGGTACATTAACAGAATGGATCTTCATTATGGATCCCTTATACAGTAACAGTTTATTATTAAATAATGTATATAGTGCTGTATAGAAAAGAACGATTTGGGTATGTTGTTTTCAATACTATAAGGGTGCTGTTTCTGTTTCTATGGCAACAGTGACTTTTCTGAATGGGTTCTCCATGGTTCTCCATGAGGGTTTGAGAATCCCCTACATTTTGTGCTTAGAATATGAGTGATGATTACCGATGCCTCCGGTGTTGTGGATGGTTGCCAGGGTGTTGCTATGGAGTATCTAAGGTGTTCTGAATACTTTAAGGTGCATTGGAGGAGCACATGTACTGTACAGATGAATACAGATGATTCTATGAAGCATCTGAATTATGTTCATACGTACGCTTCGTACGGAGATGCACATCACGTCGCACACGGCAAGAAATCACACATGATTGAAGAGGAGTTGATTTCTTCCTGTGGCCATAGATATTGTGTCTTTTGATGTTGTTACTTAGGCTTAAAGGTTGGAGAAAAAGTTTGAGACCAAAAACGTTTGCGAGCCACCGTGCTAAGGGTGATCTTTACACTCAAAAATGCTTGTGTCAAAAAGGGACAAAATGGTTTAAATTAACCTGGAAAATGTTTATATTTGACCCGTAAATGGGTTAAAATTAGGGCTGTTCGCGATTAATCGCATCCAGAATTAAAGTTTGTGTTTACATAATATATGTCTATGTACTGTGCATATTAATTATGTTTTTATAAATACAAACACATACACATGTATACATATTTAGGAAATTTTTGCATGTATTTATTTATATTTACCAACAATATAAATTATATATAAATGTTTATTTTTTCTTAAATATACGCATGGATGTGTATGTGTTAATAAATACAAAATGATTATGCACAGCACACAGATATATATTATGTAGACACAAACTTTTATTCTGGATGCGATTAATCGCGATTAATCTTTTGACAGCCCTAGTTAAAATGGAAGAAAATGGAAGTGGTTGCTGGAATTTCGCATTCAACTTATTTTCATTTAACAAACTCAGTATTAAGGCAACAAAGAAACTGCCTATCTTCTTAAGATCTGCTTTGTCATGGGTGAACATGTGGGAGGCAGACAAGATCTCGGCACAGGCGTCGTTTCTCAACTTCACGAAGAGCTTTCACTGCCAAATGTGTCGATGTAGTAAGAGTCTTAGCACAGATAAATCCAACACATTGCAGGCGCTGGACAATTACAGCTTTAATTAAGGGGCTTACAGAATGAATCACATTTTGGCACATTTGACATGATTGAACCCGAAGACAGTGTCATTTCATGGGCTTTGACCTTTGCTGCAATATGAGAATGGAATTTATCACTTCAAAGAGATTCAGAACGTGTTTCTAGTTTGTGCAGAACTGCTGTCTTCACATCTCTATGGATACCAAAAACATGCGCTGTAAACATTATGGCATTATGATGATGTAGCGTGATGATGTCATTATGAAGTGCTGCTCCTACAGTTACAGATTACAGTTAGATTTTTCTCTAATTTTGCAAGTTTCTATGTTCCTTTGATGAATAAAAATGTCAATCATTTGCAACGAAAGCCTTTGACTGTTTCACGCTGCATGCATGTGCAAAGGATGTCCTGTCGCATACAAGCGTACATGCAAAGAGTACATTTACATTTAAGACATTTAGCAGATGTTCAAGTGTGACTAACAGGAAGTACTTTAGTTTCATGTGTGAGACCTTTTGTGTGAGTTAAATCAAATAAACAAACATTGTTTCATTTCTGAAAAGAATGTGCTTGCACAAGCAGATCCTCCAAGCAATGGTAAAGGTTCGACGTGGGTTCTTCGTATTTTCCCATTTTTTTGTTTAGTTTGGGGTTTCCGGGTAGCAAGGTGTTATGAGCTGCTTTTAGTGTGCTGTTAAGAATGCACTTGTAGCATCTAGTTGGATGTTTGAGTTCTCAGCACAAACAATGCAGTATGAGTTAAAAACCAAAGTTCAGTACTTAAATGATCAATAGGTAAGATTTTTGCATTAAAATAAAAAAACACTTGCACAGTGTTATGTGCTTTGTTTAGTTGTGTACTTGTACCCAAATGTTTCCAACAATGTTTAAATTAGAGCGGTCACAATATCAGATTTTCGCTACACGTTTATCATGATCAAAACACTTAATGATAACGATATTATCACGGTATCTATAGTTTTTTTACATGATGCTATTAGTCAAAAACATCTTCGATCGACCACATTCTTATGAACTTCTACAATAAAATAAGCCAGCAGGAATACTTCAGGTGAACCGACACTCATTGGTCTGGGGGTTTCTTTAGTTTTCAAAGGTAGCTTTAACAAAATCAATGGTGTAATAGTTTATAATCAGAATCTAGTCAGATGAATAGTCATGCCTTAATATTAATTGAATTGTTTAAACGTGAAACGAGATGAAACGTGAAACAAGATGAAAACGATGCTTCAGCGCCGTAAGGGGAGTGTCGTGAATCGTGGGGAAGTACCCAATTGCAGGCAGCAGCGATCACAGGGGTTAACAAAAAGGATTTATTAAACAAAGAACAAAACAAAAACCCACGATAGGGTATAACAGAACAAACAGGACAATAAACAGGACGTAGACTAACTGACACTAAACTAAACTAAACACCACTTGACATAAACTAAACTTAACTAAACTAAACACTTACTAGACTTGACTTGGGCTGGGTAATCCACAGAGGTAAAGGCACACAGGCACACGAGCATGGCACACGACTATAGAATACGAGCATATAATACACACATGAATACACAACGAACTGCAACAAGACAGAAAACACAAGGGCATTGTATAGGGATCTAAATCAGGATGGAACAGGTGTGGGGCATGAACTAATTAACAATCAATAAGGAAGAGACGAAAGGGCAGGAACAGGGATGAGACCAGAGAGAGCCATATGGAAGACCAGAAGTTTCAAGATGTCTCTCTCCACACAAAACAAGGGATCCTGCCCTGATTCTGCTACAAGACCAATAAATACCTGACATGATGAGGCAGAATCATGACAGGGAGAGCAAATGAGCACTGCTGCATCTCTCAGTGTTTCTCAATTCAACCATAACTTTTCACACTTTAATTTAACCGCATCACTGTTAATACTGTACCTTGTTGAAAAAAACTGCTGGGTTAGGTATGTTTTGATGCTGACCAGCTTTAGACCAGGAACAGCTTAAACCAGCACATGGCCAGTTTAAACCAGCACATGACCAGCTTAAACCAGCACAAACCAGCATCAAAACATACCAAACCAGCATATGCAGTTTTTTTCAATACGGTTATCACTGTTACGCTTTACATAGATAGTAAAAATAATAAATCACTAAACCTAAATCTTGAAGTATGTTCCTGGAGATCCCTGAATCCATGTGTCTGGGCATCTTCCCCAGTTGTGATCAATGCAGAAAGGCTTCATTGGCAGGTGGCCATGTTAAATCAGGTAATTGAGGAAACATATTCTCCGACACAGAGGCTTAAAATCGATCAGGTCTGTTGGACGAAGGCTTGGGTTTATCGACCACGGCTGATGGTTTCAGTGAAAAATCTCATTCATTATTAGCATGAAACAAACTGAATTGAATAAAACCAGATAAAACTGACCCTTTTTTTCGCAAATGTCCCTGTGTGTGTCTGTGTGTTCGTACACAGTTGTGGCGTGTTTGCGAAGTGTTAGGATGTATGCTCGGATCGCGTCCTGCATTAAATCTCAGCAGGAAGTTTTTCCCTTTTCCTCTCAGCTCCACATCACAAACAGCCACTTCATTAAGAGAAGAGTCGGGTTCAGACCAGGGCGTGTTTGTCTGTGTCAGAAGATGGACGTGGTCAAGGAGGAAACCAGCTGTCCCTTTGCCTTTGGCTCTCGGTGTCTTTGTTTACAGAGTCAGTAGATTGGAAAGGAAATTCATACTGTTTATCTATCTCCGACTCGCTACAAAACAACAGTCCCTCTGGCCTAAAAAGGCGTCTCTAATAAGCAGGGTTCTTGTTTTTTATTTTGTGTCTGCTTCATTCTCGTCTTGCATTTCAAAAACATGTTGGTTATGTGGAGGTTGTGAAGAAAATGATTTCTGTATATCTGACTTGCAAATCTGATGCAAAACTAAACAACAGACCCAGACCAAGAAAGAAGAACCCCATGGGTTGGCCTGTCTCTTACCAGAGGGAGTTTGCTGTTTCGTAGTTCAGAAGATTAGATGGAGTTCATAATAGAAAAATAGAAACAAATGAGACATTTGTTAAAATACATAAAGAGTATGAAACCGTAACTGTAACTGATATGTATAATATATCAAATAATCTTCTTTTGTGTTTAACAGAAAATTTAACAGAAATGTATAATGCAATTTTCCCTACTATGGTAGTCAATGGTGGACAAGGACTGTTTGGTTACAACTTACAAGCATTCTTCCAAATATCTTTCTCCGTGTTTACCAGAACAAAGAAATGTATACAGATTTAGAGTAAATGATTACAGAATTCATTTTTTTTGGTGAACCGTCCCTTTAAGCAAGTTTACATTTGCTCACCTATTTAATCTCAGATGTCTATAAAACATCATTTAGAGAAATTAGAAAATTTCATCCGTGAATTCTCTTCCTTCATTCCTTCAGTTCTTCTTCATATTTATACTTTTCCAAATTTATTAGTTGTGTGAATTGCAAACAACATTTTTGCTTTATCCAACTTTAAAATCTCACCCAAACAAACCAGCCATCTTTCACTACACTTTGCATATCTCTTAACATCTTTCTCTCCCAGCATCTTCTTAGTTTTCTTTTTCATCTTCTTTCATCTTGTCTACTTTGACTTCTTCATATTTGTCTTCATCGTCTTCAGTTTCCGTTTCATCTTATTTTCAAAACACATTCATTATGTCTAGACTGCAGAAGAAATTAATTGTTTATCTAACTTACAAATCCAAAAGAAACGCTCATACTTTCTTACATCTCTAATGAGTACTGTATGATCCTTCTGACCCTTCTCCAGTCTCGTCTTCGACGCTGGTTTCTCCAGTTTCTTCCTTCTCTTGCTTTTTCCAAACACATTGCTTATGTCTTACCCCTCATAAGTGTATAAATAGTCTCAGATGGTCACCCATCACACATAACCTCTTCAAAAGCAAGACTCAATGGAAACAGGGTTTGGAAGCTTGTCTGGAAATATTTTCACTGTTAATTTGCTTTTGGACATTCTTATAAGGCGTGTCAATGGACGTACACAGTCTCTTCTGTTTCCTCTGCTAAGTCTTCTGGCATTAACAGAGAACACAAATCCCTCTCTATGATGTGCAGTGCTAGAGTTGACTCCTTACACTGGCCTACGTATTATTCTAAATTCATCAGCTCGAAACATGACGGTTTTTACGATGAACATAAGTGGGCACAAGTGGCTTTCTGTTTGAATGTCTCGCTGTGTTCACAAACATATCCAGAAACTTCACCACCGCAGTGATTTGTTAATTTTCACAATTCCCTCCCAAATTCAAGAATTGAATAAATCATGACTGAAATTCCATTGCACACAGCATGTGAAAAGACTCTCTGTGACAGGGGTACAATGAAGCATTTAAACACTATATTTAGTTCTCCTTTTAAATACAGTCCTGAAAGACAGACTCTGGTGGTCTTCGTGAAGAGAACATTGTCCAGAAGGTCAGGACCGCTGTTCTGCATTGCTCTGTGAAATTCCTCTGCCCACTACTGTATGCGTGTATTGCTCCCAGCAGATTTAAGATGTTTCGTTCTCACATAACCGGGCAAACACGGCACTACTGGGAGCAAGTTTAGGAAAAGGATTATGGAAAAGAAAAAGGAAACTGATTGTTTATTGAACTAAAATATTGTATGTTTGTAGGCATAATTCCGGTCCAAGTATTAAATGAAAAATAATAATAAACTGGAAAAATTACTTTAATGGTTCTTCCTAAGGTAAACATCACTGCTCCTTTTCCATACCCCCTATCCCTGAGTAATGAAAACAGTGGGCCGTTTTGCAAAGTTTAATTATTAAACCTCAAATTGTGTTAGGGATACTCGGTTAGACGTTAAAACATGTTTGGGATCAAAAACGAACAAAAAATTGTTAAGCAAGTACATCAGTGTTTAAAGTTTCCCCTTACATTACCCTGATTCACAATGATAAGCGTTTTTATTTTTTACTTGAGCTGTGGGGTGGAATTTGTGTGAACTGTCGTTTGAGAACATGCGTAAGGATAGGTGTAACCCGCAATTTTAGTTTCAAACGGAGATGGCGATAGAGAGACAAAAGTTATTGGTTTTAAAGGGGTCGTATGACACGGCTAAAACGAATATCTTCGTTTTTTTATGTAATGCAATGTGTATACACGATTATAGGTTAAAAAACGCTGTATTTTCCACACACCATGCATGTTTGTATCTCCTCTTTGCTCCGCCTCTCTGAAACACACTGATTTTTTACAAAGCTCATCGCTCTGAAAAGCGAGGTGTGCTATGATTGGTCGGTTAACCAGTGCGTAGTGATTGGTCGAATACTGCAAGCGTGTGACGGAAATGTAACGTCTCTTACCATATTTGGAACATCAGGTTCCGAAGCAATTGTACTGACAGGTACGACCACCTTACTTGTCTATACATTTGGGCGGTCTTCGTCAAATCATTCCACGAACTGGAATTGTGGGGGTGTGGTTACACGAGGCGTTTCAATCAGGTCTGGGTGAGCATTTTTAGATAGAATGGATCTTTTGTTCTGACACGTACATTTTTTTTATTTTATAAATAATTTTTATTATGCATGGGCAACGTATAACACACCAAAGACACAGAAAAGCACATGTTCACACCATGTGACCACTTTAAAAGCCAGAAAAACTAAATCGCATACAATTACTTTGAATGAGAGACTATGGCTGTTTCTCAATATACATTCTTAAGCATTCTTGCGTCCTTGTGTTCTCACTCTACGTCAACCTCAACCATCAAAGTCCGGTTCCAATACTCAAAAACACAAGTATAGTGAACAACGTAACCGGATGTGTTCTTGATATCAAGGATGCATCAAATGGAGACTCGTGCGTACTGAACACGCTTGAAGTCCCAGAAATCGTGTCCATCCGAGTTCGTTCTTCCAAGGTTGCATTGCAAGGCCGGACTCCACGAGGACACAAATCCATTCTTTGCGTTCTTGGTAATTAAGAAACAACTTATATCGAGTGACCATGATATTAAAGAGACCTTGAGGTGGGCCTGGCAACCATTCTGAACACCCTAGCAACCACCCAGAACACCTTAGCAATGGTCTTGGGTTTTCTCGCAAAAGTTAATTACCTTTTTAATTCACAAAGACCTGTGTGAGGAAAAAATAAACCCTTTGTCTTAGTGAACAAAGCCAGACAGTGATGTACCATTCATAAATGTATGTTTTTCTTTGTAGTGGTGCTGCCATTCTTTTCGTGTTTCAACATGGATGAGAAGAACAGGATGTCATTCAGTGGACCAATAGAGGACATGTTTGGATACACCGTCCAACAGTTTGAGAACAGTGAGGGAAAGTGGTAAGTTTGCTTATAGTTTAAAATAACTATTGACGTGTTAAAGCCGTGTAAAGTATGAGGTGTGACATGTGTTTCTGCTTTAAGTAGATGTGCGATGTATTCGACTTGCTTGACTAGGCAAAACATAACAACAGTGGCTTGCCCAGCAACTCCTAAAAATAAAAGTGCTAAATGATGCTGAATAATGGGTTATAGAAACAAAGGGCAAAAACCTGTGAAATAATTTTGTGCCGGGCCATTTTTCAGTTGCATACTGCATTAGGACCATTGAAGTGACGTACAGGATTCCGGCCAATAGAAATTGCTCTTTTAAGACACTTCGACTGAATGGTTCTTCTAGGGCCGGGCTATTCTATTGGCGGCCCGCGGGTGTAACTTGTTCCGGCCCCTCAAGCATAGTGTGAAAGAGAATATCTAGAATAAATTAGTTCAGTTGGGAACTGACCCTACAGTTATGAAGTGACGCGTGTCTGTTCCATTCAGCACGAACTGCAGCAGCACAGTTTGGCGCGAGTAAATAACATGCAAATTCAATGCAAACATTTTCAACTCGAGCTATGAATTTGCGCGAAGAGTTCGCGTCACTCACGCAAAAATAACGAACTTTTCCCTCGAGTAATAAAGAGCGTGGAACGCGATTGCTCGGGTTTGGTGTGAACACTGGCGAGTGGCGCGACTCGCAAGCAGTGTCTCTTGTGAGACGCGGTGAACAGGACGATGACAGATGAGAAAATGTATTCGTTTCATTTTTGACATTTCGCTAGCACGAATAGGACCACCATTTAATAAGTACCGAGGCAAGGGCGGAGAATAGCGAGTCGGAGAATGTAGGTTAATGTTGTTTCACTGAATTTACCTTTTTTGTTAAGCAGTTTCAAAATACATACAACCAATGTTTGAATGTAGAAAAGCCTGCTTTGGCATCTTAATGCACCGATGTTGTTGTTGTCCAGTTTAAAATACAAAATCAGCAATCTAGGAAAGAACTTTGGGTGTCTTATGGGGCAAAAATGTAAAAATACAACATATTGGCTCCCATATTTAGGGCCTTATGATTGAATAGCGGAATCCAGGCATGTTTGCTGTATAACGCGGAATGGCACAGTATCTGATAAATGTATTATTTCTTAACCAAAATGTAGGAACGAACTTCAAATTGTGCATTTACTTTAGAAATATTCAAATGGTGTTTAAATATGTAATCTGCAATTGTTTTGTGTGTGCTCGTGGAGCTTTCAGAGAACTGTTCCTGTTTCATGTGAGAATTGAAAAAAGCAACTGTCAAACACCCTTTGCGGCGACCCGTCAAAATGAAAGTCCGGTTTACCACACCATCCCTCTTGATTTTTACTGAGTATATTATTTACTTTAGTAAACTACAGTAAATGTGCTAGTAATGTTACAAAAATAACTTTTTAAAAATTATAACTTTTTTAACTTACATTTAAGTAGATTTAAAAACAAAATATTTTTTATTAAATTTTTCCCTGTATGGTTCAACGTATCTACGGCAGTTTTTTTTATATATAGTTTATAAGTGAATACTGTAGTACACTGAACAATTTTTTATGTGGGGAAATATAGTACTTTTAAAAATGTGAAGGACGGAAAACACAAAAAATTAAACAGATTTCTTATTGTTGTTATAATCCCTCATATTGCAAGCCATATCCCTCCGGCCCCTTATTTGGGATGCTTTTCATGAACTGGCCCCCATTACAAACTAATTGAATAGCCCTGTTCTATGGCATCGCTATATAAAACCTGTAGCACCTTTATTTATAAAAGTAAATAACATGGGTTTATGATGGGACTAATAGTATACATCCTATGAGGGCTTGAAATCAGTTCACTATTTTACTAATGTGACTATTGCATTTTAAACATTGATTCTGTTATATAAGGAATATGTAGTTCTGTAATTGTACCATCCAGTGCAAGAGGCATTTCTCCTAGCTTGCTGTTGTAATGGTCTTGCTTTTACTTTAATGAAGAAATCTAGCTAATGTGCTCTGGCCTGCTAACTCCATTAAGTATACAGCCAAATGGAAATGACTCCCTACTGTATAAAACAGTTCCCCTCAGCGAAGTCTCTGTTATATCAAACATCTGTGATCTCTCTCTCTCAGTTGGCCTACCAGCAAATTTTCACACTGCTTGTAAAGGTTTAATCTCTCTCCTCGGGAGAAACCCTGAGACAGCTTTATATAAACTTCTTGCAGGTGGTCTGACTCACTTGTGCATGAAATCTTGACAATGGTCTCCTCATGGTAGCACTGGGCAGTAGGGTTGTCTTCCATAAACGTATCTTACGATACTATACCAGCAGACTCATTTTTTAAAGTAAAGATCACAGCATAAACGTATAATTGTTGTTGTTGCTGTTGACCTTTGACACGTTCGTGAATGTATACCGATCTGCTTCTGAGGGGACAATTCCACACCTCTTAACGTGACGCGGCACAAAACGGAACGTGATTGGTTGCTTAACCCTTCAGTCCTATGGCCTCTTCGGCGGGACCTGACCTTCCCTGACCTTCCCTGGGTTCATTTCAAAGGGCTCATCCCTATGCCCTAAGCCCTTCGAATGGTTTACCCTCCAGAGTGAGAGCTTTGAAGGGTTAAAGGTCGTAGGGGACTAAACAAATGTTTTTTTGATAGTACCCTATCCCGCCCAATCATGGGAGCCCGAAGTGACCATCCGTTGTACACCTGAAATCCTTCATTCTGAAGGACCCTTTGAAGTGGCCAGTTATAAGCACTTCGGTTTGGAAGGACCCTTCGGTATGGCGGCCATGATTGTTGTCACTCCGAAGGGCCCTTCGGAGGGTGATATATCCCAGTTGGAACGCAGTGTTTGTGTTACGCTAGACTACGTGACACATTACTCATCATTATAAAAATCTGGTGAAATGTGGAATAAGACACATGATGGTATAATAATGTAAAAGAACGCACAATCTGTAAAATGGGAAAGTAAAATGGGAATAGTTTGGTTTTCAGAAAAGAAATAAGGAACAAAATCCCTCCCTTTGCTGGGTGTGCAAGAAGAAAATCACAACAAATGGGGATAGGACAAACTCATTTCTTTCATCACCTCAAATAGCATTAGCAAGTTAGTCAGCGAGTACAACATTAGCAAACAAAATCACTTATTATCTATTCAAATCTAATACAAACTCTTAAACTGGTGGCTGATGATTTTAAAGAACTTTTAGTACATCTGAGCCTCCAAAACTGAAGAAGAAGTGAAAAATGTAATGTTTGTAAACTTAGTAGGAGACTGGTAAGTGAAATTTTAAGCAGGAAAGATTACACGGGGCTTCTGGTCGTGTCCACTACTGTGTCAGGGTCCATTTGGCTACAGGAATGTTAATGACTGGAGTTGTTTACATGCTCGAAGAAGGTTTGTCTAGTTTTAGCACTGCTGTCAAAAACACCATTAGAAACTGAACCCGGCGAATGTTCTCTATTTAGATAAGTGCACTCATATGGACCACAGAATGTAACTAAGTATAACCATGGGAAAAAACAACACTAATGTTATTGCGCTGTAAAGTACATAAATTACAACCAGTTTCATGGGGTTAAATGCATCATTTATCTGTTCAAATCACATTTACTTGAAAGTTTTTATTGTTCTGGAGACAGGAAAGAGAAAATCTCTGCTTCCCATTGACATTTCGCATATGTTCCATTGAACTGTAGTATTAAAAATAGGCGATGTGCATATTTACGTTATGCTTTTCTTTCCCACTGGAAAACTGGCGAATCATGTCAACTGCACTTTGGCTCAGCGAGCTTCCACACATATCCCAAGGGTTTTGTGAGAATGCTTACTACTATCCTTCCATTCTGCTTTTTTCTGAAGGGTTCTGATTGGTTCTCCATTGACCGGACAGCCGGAAAAACGGACCGGAGACGTCTACAGGTGCCCTGTGGGCCAAAACAGAAGCACTGGTTGTGAAAAATTCCAGTTGTCAGGTGAGAAGTCTCTTGGTTACTGTATATTTTGCCATCATAACTTCTGTAAGTTACTTTTGTGGATTTTCTGTGTACTCTCTGTCTGTAGTTTTTTACGGATTGTTGACTGTCTGTGTTTCTGTGTGCCTTTGGATTGCCAGGAAACCTGTAACAGGAAGGTCTAACAGACATTACCTCAATTGGCCTAAAATTGTGTCATACATCCTGAATTAGTATTTTGACAGCTTCAAATAGGCTACTAACAGACATTTTTCCAAAATAGGCTACACCCTGAACCAACACACTGCTTTGGTTTCACTTTAACTAAACAGACTAAATAAGGTTCGCAGAACCTTAGAATGATGTAAACTAACCTTCCTCTTCTTATTATTTTTAAAGTAACACTTCCAGCGAAAGGAATATACAAATACATTCACCCGTGGTGTTACATCACTGCATTTCTCAAAGTCATTATTGGTTTACAGTATTTTATTTCTTAATACATTTTGGTCTCATTGCATGATTCATCCGAGCATGTTATTCCAAGAAAGCATGTCGTGAGTTCACATCAAAACAACTGCATCTTAAATAATTACTGTCACATTGATGGCAGGATATTGGAGTTAATGTTAACCAAAATTAAAAATGTCAGTTTAAGTGATAAGTTATGGTTCGGGATTGGGGTAGGTTGAGGATGTTGATAAAAGGCATTTGCCAGCAAATGTTGCCCTAGAAACATCTCCGACTTCATTTTGAGCTTGCGTGATGTCTGTCCTCTCCCACCTTTCTAGATTAAAAAACGGGTGTGATCATTTCATTTAAAAGCATTTAGAGACAGTCGTGTGAGTGCTAAGAGTTTGATTGATACCACATGTCTGTAACAGATGCACTGAGGAACAGCTGTGGACAGTTTCTCCAGTCTAGAGACGTTATTCTGGAAATGAATGAAGGTTGCACCGGTCCATACTGAAACCGTTTAAGGACACTTTTGCCAATTTATGGCTCATTTACATTTGTTTTTATACCTAATACATACATTATATTACATATAGCAGATGCTGAAACTACTTGAAAATAAGCAATTCATTCCAAGGACATGCCGCAATAAGAACATCGGTGCAAAGACTGTCAGAGGTGTTCGCCATTTAACCGTTTAGTATAACCAATTTTTCTCCATTACTTGGTCTAAACTGGATATTCAAGAAGAACGAATTGTAAATGATTGTGTCAATTTGACATGTGGTTGAGAAGTTAAAAAAATTCCATGCGAGTTGAGAAAGATGTTTAGAAACTAAGAAAATGTAATATTTTGATAAAAGATTCAAGTTTTTGTCTTTTTAAATAACACAAATCTATGAATCATAAGACCAGTGCAAATGTGCATTTATGAAATATATCTTGAGTTTTTATTTAGATAGACTTTAATAGAAATGTGTAGGTCTTTTAAGCCTGTAGTGTTTTCATTTGTGTGTGTGTGTGTGTAACCTATTGAATGTCTGACTCTCATAGGAAGACTAGACAGGAAGTGATCCAACAAACATTTGAATGTGTACGCATAATGATATAATCCCTCAGAAGATAAATAAAATAAACATGCAAAAATAAAGTGTTGCATGTCTTCTTCCATTGCTCAAGGGCTCTACCTTAATGTACGAGACATCTGACAGAAATTCTGACTTTAAACAGACAGTGCTTGAATTTCTGCCTCCAGCTTTTTTATTTACTTCCTATAAACGTTGGTGGGGTAAAGGGTCAAAATTGTAGGTACAATGTCTGATTTAATGTTAGCTTTAAAAGCCAGTTTATTAACCTAACCCTGGACATGTTGAGTGTATGGTTTGAAATAATGGTACCGTCTAAATTTGTGGGCTTGACAGACCCAAAAAAGAATCCGTCTGGTTCACATTTGCTTTTTCATGTTTGTGAGGCAAAAATGTGTTTTCCCAAGCAAACGTCGATCTCTGGGATATTTTGTGCATACTTGCAAAACACACGAGCTAGTAAACACCCAATGGGGGATTTTGTTTGTGTATTTCTTTAATTTCACTTAACTTGCTTTCTTATTTGTTTTTGTAACAGAAAACACAACAATTCCGAACATACATGAAGTCAAGGAAAACATGACTATGGGAACAACGCTGGTGGTTAACCCAGACGGCAATGGATTTCTGGTAGGGAACATCTGCCCGTGTGTTTGGTCTGCAATGTTCATGTTATTATTTTAGCCACTGTACTTACCCAATAGGGCATGATCAGAGACTCTTTTAAATTATTACATTAAAGAAGCACAGATTTATGGAAACAGTTCTTCCAGTGAATCTTTGTAATTACAGACCCACACTGTTACACTATGTCTGTTCTGTGGTAGAGAATTTTTTTTAACGGCACAATTTTATGACTGAATAAACTGTTTATCATCTGTGATTGTAATGTACGAAATGATACGGGAAAAAAATCCTAAAGGAAATATAATGGAACTTCTATCGTAATTTGGAGCCAATCCTAATGGGATCGATGGGAGTTTTCTTAGATTTTTCATTTCATCCACTGGACACTCAATATTTTTTTTAGATTCTTGTTTGATCTACATTTATACATTTACATTTATGCATTTGGCAGACGCTTTTATCCAAAGCGACTTACATTGCATTATCCTATACATTCATACATAGGTATTTGCAACCCCCTGGGATCGAACCCACAACCTTGCGTTGTTAACGCAATGCTCTTACCACTGAGCTTTGATCCAAGTCAATCCAAATTAGAATGGGAATTTGTTAGGTAGGATATATTAAACAGAGCTCAGTTAAATCTCAACGATCATCTTTCTGTTTTTTATTCATTGTTCATTCATTTTAGGCCTGTGGTCCTCAATACGGATACATGTGTGGAAAGCAGCAGTACATCACAGGCATCTGTTCTAATGTGAGCTCCTCCTTCAAAGTTCTCAACTCCATCGCTCCATCTGTACGAGGTACGCACAAACTCACACTCTCGCACACATACTTGAATATGTGGTTTTTACATTGACCCAAACCTAACTATCCTAAACCTAACCACCATTTATGTTTTTTAAGCGATCGAGTTTATGAGGACAGGAAGTGTTCCCGAATGTTTACATAGTTATTCACATGTCTCCTTATAAACCGCATATACAAGTACACTTAAGAGAAAATTACGAGATTTTACTCAGTATTTGTTGACCAATTGTCTGAAAAGTTGGTGTCTATTAATAACAGTTAGTTTTCCATGAGTAACATCTATTGGAACTGAAACATGAAAGCGGACCCTCATTTCAAAAGTCCACTACACACCAGTGACGTGATTCAAGTGTACATTAGCAAATTCCAGCCGTGTAAACCACGGGCCGGTTTTCCTGCCCCGCATAACCATGTTAGGAGAATGTTTAGAAAAATTGACATCCCTAAACACACAGCAGAACCAGTGACTCATCATAAACATAGCGTATGACGTATCATAGCAACACTGCATCTCCTTCTGCTTTCATGAGGGGGAAACTGTATTAGTATAATTATTATACATTTAAAAATGATAGTTTTTTATTATTTTGGTACGATTATGACCACGTGCCGTTGTTGACCAATCATAGTTAAAGTCCCAGTGAAATTCAAAATGACAATTCTTATTTTTTCATGAAATATTGCAGCGTTTGTAGTAAACAGCTTGGTAATGTGGGTCATTTTATTTAAAAAAATTCATGGACCCTCATAATCTTCAGCTAAAATCTGAAAATGCACTTCCGCGCTGAAATGACTCAAATTAGATTGCTTGGCCGGAGCATCCGTTAACTCCTCCCCCTCAGCTGTCAGTCTGCTGCCAGTTTCAATATCAAAATCAATGCAACAGCTGTTTTTGCACGTCCAATCAATTCGCAGTGAAAAACGCAAGCCACACCCACTCGTTTACTCCTTTGAAATTCCTTTTCACTCTGAAACGTGTCAGCATACAGAAGTGAAAACGATCGCAACTTCCGGTTCATGGGGACTTTAAATATTATAGCGAGTCGTATAATAATAAATTATAAAGCAGACGTAGGAAGCTATTTTGCGTCTCTTATGAGCTGTCACATAATTTCGTTTTTCAAAGATTTCTTCCATACGCAGTGACTGGAAAAACAGCATAGGCCAAGGTTAGTCATCACTTTCCGTATGCCACCGGAAGGTCAATGTCACTTTCAATTTAATACCTTTCAAAGTGTTTGATTCGGAACGTTTTTATGTGATGTTTATGTAACGTGCACAGCTTCAGTTTGGATTTTTACTGAGCTGTGTAATATACAAAAAGTTTCCTGTTTAAACCAATGGAGGCTTTTGGCAGTCAGCCGCCCCTGGGGATTTTACACATGTGTATAGTCGTATGGATTTTTCTCACACGTTTAATAGTAATGAAGGTGTTTGAGTTTGTTTTTTGTGTGTGTCATGTTTCAGAGTGCAAGCAGGATATGGATATTGTAATAGTGCTGGATGGTTCCAACAGCATTTACCCCTGGAACCACATCACTGACTTCCTGGTCAAGTTTCTACAGAACATTGAAATTGGGCCCGCCCGGGTACGTTTTTCTACATATTAGATTTATTATCTTGATAACGTGCAATTTAGAGGAAAAAAACATATCCACAGACTATGTTGGTAGATCAAGGTTTCAATGAAAAAAAAAAAAGTTACTTTCCCTCATGTCAGTCCAAACATGAATAGCTTTCAGTCAAATAACTAAACTAAAATGGTGAAAATTCTCATTTATTCATCTATTACCTTTTCCTCACTATTTTGCATTGTTGCAAAGCAGCTTTAAATATATTAAAGGGATAGCTCACCCAAAAACAAAAAATTCTGTCATCATTTCCCTCTTGTCATTTCAAACTTTATTTCTTCTGCAGAACACAAAAGAGGATATTCTGAATATAATGTTGGTAACTGAACAATGGAGATACCCATTTACTTCTATTATATGGACACAAAACCAATGCACGTCAATGGGAACAGCCGTTTTTCGGTTACCAACGTTGATCGAAATATCTTTTTTTGTGTTCTGTGGAAGAAAAAAAGTCAAACTGCATTTATTATATATAATAATTAATATAACGTTGCTACAAAAACAACAACATATCTTGGTTCTAACAAACAGAAAAAACAATTTTACTCACATACTGATCCGAATCAAAGCAACCTCCTCGGGGATGATTTTTAGACAATCTTTCTCTCCAACGTCTCTCTGCTGGAAAGTATCTCCATAGATATCTATGAGTATCTCTGCTAAAAGCCTTAGTACCGCACGTCCTAACGCGTCTCTGCTGGAAAGTCTTCATTATACAGTATTAAAGCAGGTCCTAGCTCCTGCCTGACTTTTATCCTTCTTTTTATACTTAAAATCCACAGACCCAAATTATATAATAAATAAGACATTGCACTTTCTACAGTCTTTCTAATGCTGCCTGCATGATCTCTTCTCTGCGTCAACATGAGAAGACACGCTGTCTCAGCCGACAACATCTTTTTGTACGGTGGCCACCGTCGTGTTTGGACTGAGAGATTGGTTGCAATTCTCAAACTCACCGCTACAAGTTGAGTGTACTTAAACATTTTGAGGAAACCGATTACATTAAAACAGTTAAGTAATGTGTGTTTGATATTTGAGTAAAGAGAACTTAAAATTTTCAGCTCATCCAACATATAAAAGGGCATTGCACTAAATTTTAAGTATACTGAACTGTCAACAGCTCTGTGAAATGTAATAAGTTGCCTTTACTTAAAAAAAATGAAGAAACTGACTACATCAATATTCTTAAGTAAAAAAGTGTTTTAATTTTAGTAGAACTCAATAATAACTGTTGTCTGAGCTTACTGATCAAGTATAATTAAGTACTGCTGACTCAAAATCATTACTTAAATTAACTTATTATAATAGAGTTCACTTTACAAAAAAAATATCTAAACAACCATTATGGTGATCAGTGTTTGCTTTAGTTCGGCTCTTGACTCTTCACTCTGTTAAGTTCATTTCTCTCTCGCTGCTCGTGCATGTTTCAGAAATAACATTTGCGCATTGATGAAAAAGAGATCTTTAAAAAGGTCAGTTTGGAGTGGATTTCATAATAGGTGTACATTTTTAATAAAGTACGGAAGCTGTTGTAAATAAGAATGAGTTTGATCCTTTTCTTACTGATGAAAATGTCTCAGTTCATAAATACACAAGGATTGTGTCAAAATAACAGCTGATTTACTGACACACTTGGACATCAACACTCATCACACAAACCTCAACAATGGTGACAATCATCAAACAAATTCAGATAAGCAGATCAACTGCAATGCATGCTGGGAATCACAAATGAGTTTTGTACTAGGATGTTACCCAGCATGCATTGCAGCATGCAGTTTTATTTTGTTGATTGTCACCGGTGTTGAGATTCATTCGCCTATTCTTCATGTCTAACTGATTCAGAAATGTAACAGTTTTGTAAAAATCTTTTATTCTGTTTATTGTCCATAACACTGCGTTAATTTCTTTAAACTGTATCAAAACACTGCATTCACATATTAATAAGAGAACCCACTTAAAATTACTTTAAAGAACCGCATAGTGATGAAATAACTATCATATTCTGAAACCCACTGGATCGTTATTCTCTTTGCCACAACAGATGTGTTTTAACCCACATCGACAGCTAAAGAGTCAAGAGCCCAACTAAAGCAAACACTGATCACCATAATGATAGTGGTGATTCATTTTTAACCTTTTTAAAAAAATATTTCTATGTTTGCTTGCTATCTGGGACACTTAAAAGTTTTAAGTTAATTGAACTCTTTCAGTTTTGAGTACAGTTAACTCATTTTCAATGAGTAGATTGCACTGTCTGGGTTTACAGTGTATAAATCCCAATCTAGACTTTTAAACAAGCGTTGTTTACGTTTTGCAAAATGTTCAGTACAAGGCAACATTAAAATGATAAAACAGCATAAAATGCATCTGTAAAATTATACTGCACTAAAAAAATCATATATTGAGTCATATTGAGATTTTCATTTTTGGGTGAACTATCCCTTTAAATAAGATTTTGTGTGGTTGCAAAACAAATGCAATTTTTACAGTATCTTGTCAAAACTGTGTGCAGTTAGTCAGAAACAGTGGAACTATGATCAGTTGATACTAAAATAATTGTTTCAAGAAAGACAAAACAAAGAGTTTCTATGGAGACGCCATACGGGTTGGTTATATATTACGGAAATTACAGCTTTCTTGAGCACAACGCTGGAAAATACAGCTCCAGAACGTGGAGCAGGGGAAGACCGCATATTCCACAGTTAAATAAATGTTCTCTTAACTTTATTGAGAGGATGACATCACGTTTGAGTCAGCACACACACAGATATTAGCACAGTTAGAGATGTGCGTGTCTGAGGACCACCCATGTTTGTCCTGATGTTCCACTTTAATTTCTTTAGGTGGGCATCGTGTCGTATGGAGATGACGTTGGCCACGTGTTTAACCTCAGCCAGTTCAACAACACAAAAGACCTTGTTGAGAAAGCTGAATTGATCGAACAAAGAACCGGACACAAAACCATGACGGCTCTAGGCATTGACAAAGCAAGGTATGCACTATGTTTCCAAATAATCTCTCATAATAATCTCGCCACTTTGGCCAGAGTAACACAAACATAGTTTAAAGCTTTTATTATAACGCAAGAAGTTGTTTAAAGTTTGAGCTCATGAAACACACTGACAAGTTGTTTATCCTGTAAAGGCAAGAGGCATTTACGGTGGAGCGAGGAGCGAGACCAGGCGTCAAAAAAGTCATGGTGATTGTCACAGACGGAGAGTCGCATGACCGCTACGATTTAAAAAGAGTCATTGATCAGTGTGAAGATGATGGAATCGAGAGGTTTGCCGTTGCTGTAAGTCTTCTCATCCATGTATAATAAAAAATACTGGATTCCTTAAATTTGCTGTTATCTTTTAACATGCACTTACTGTAACGTTGCAGGTCCTCGGTGACTACAATCGACAAAATAAAAGTCTTGAAGATTTGAAGAAGTTTATTGATGAAATCGAATCCATTGCTAGCGAGCAAAAAAGTGATCATTTCTTCAATGTGTCGGATGAAAGGGCGTTAGTAACTATCGTTGATGCGCTAGGAAGCAAGATCTTTGCCTTAGAAGGTAACGCACATGATACATCACAATAGTAATAAATACTACATGTTGTGAAAAATCTGTATTCTGTGTATTTATATTCTGTTCATATTTGTTGAAGTCTTGAAAACTACCCCGACAAATCATAGACTTACGTACACTTAAGTAGCAACCACACAAAACACCTTACAAAGCCCTAGCAACCGCCCACAACACCCTAGCAACTGCACAACAATGCAACCCATTTTTGCTTTTACAAATGTAAATAAAGAAAAAAACGTAATTTTACTAAATGGTTCCTGTTATTTTTTACAGAAAAACGTAAAATGACAGAAAAAGAGCGCAAATTTACACAAAAACGGGGAAAACATATCATTTTACAAGGAAAAACGGCTATTTTACGGTTTATATCTGGCGCCCCAGCTGCCAGAATCTTCTTTTTTTTTTTTTACTGGATTCTTTTTTAAAGTGTAGAAATGGATATGTAAATACCTCAACATTTCTTGCAGACTTCTGAAATGTAGTCAATCTTTAATGAAAAGTGTGTTTATCTAACAGCCACAACAGGGAACCACACATCTTCCTTTGAGATGGAAATGTCTCAGGCAGGGTTCAGCGCTCACACGTCTAAAGTAAGTGTCAGTCACATCATCAACCATATATACATCGACCCTTTGTCTTCATGAAGATGCGGTGATATAAATCAGATGTGGTATTGTGCGCTCATTGTGGATTTCTGCAGTTCGTGCACCTCATGCCAACCTCAGAGGAAACATGCGAAGATGTGGAAGTTACACATCAGTGACGGATGTTTAGAGAGATGTCACTGTTATGTTGAGTTGCATAAAGTGAATTCATCCAAAAATGACATTTCTGTCCTTATTTACCTTTCCTCATGTTGTTCCAAACCTGTGTGACCCTCTTTTGTGCGGCACAATATGAGTTATTTATAACATACAATTAGAACATTTTCCATACAAATACATTCATGGTAAATAAGTTTAGCGCTTCTTACATTTCTGCATTTGTCTTTTTTTATGGTACATGATACCATACGATACAACTTTTAAATAAAAGACAGAATTGTTATTTTGGGTGAACTATCCTGTATAAACAACATCTATGTGCTATGCTGTGAATACGGATGGTGGACTCGCCAAGAATTACTTCTTATTTTAACTTCATGCCCACGTGTACAATCATCATCATGAGAGAAAACGGTTCACGCATGGGTTTGTTTTGACGGATGTCTTTCTCAGGCAGGTGTAATGCTGGGAGCTGTGGGGGCTTTTGACTGGAACGGCACCGTAGTGATGCAGGCTGGCAAGGAGTTTGTTGTTCCCAAAAAAACGCCTTTCATCATCCTTCTGTAAAAAGACGTGAAGGCATGGTAGAATACGTGGGTAAGAACTGAAATATTTCAAGTCGGATTCAAACCTGCGTCGCCCAAATGAGCTTTGTGTACAGGAGCAAATGTCCGACCCCTGGCCATGGCCTCGTGATCTCGTGCACACTTTCTTTTTTGTAAATTTGCGTATATGTGCACACAGTAGCAGAAAAATCTTCTTTGGGAGCACATAGTTAACAATAAAGTTTTTGTAAGCATATCAAGAATTGTATATCCTTCACAGCAATGGCAGAAGAAAGAAGAGGCAGTTAATAAACAAGGACTGTGTCTCGGCAGTCTAAACACATTGTTAAGGACGGCTACCATCTCATAAACACTCACCCGCTCTTCTCGTATCCCCTTTTAAGGATGTCGCTTCAGACTGAAACAATGCCTGCAGAACTCAAAATGACTTTATCTGGTCAACGTGTTTAAGCTGCGCAGAAGCAATGCTTGGAACGTTTCCCAAATGCTGATTCTAGTAATAAGAATAACAATAAGTCATGTTGGTTTATTCTGTGTCTCTGGTAATTAAACAGTTTATGATTGTAGTCTCTGCTGTTTCTCATTCACGGAGAGTGTTCAGGTGACTGTCAGTGTTATTTGAGGTAGTGCAGGTGTTGTTGTGTGTGTGGTGGTGAAGGGTAAGCTGTGGTTTTGGTTGCAGGTTACGACGTGCAGTCAGCATACACACCAAACGGAGTGCTGTACATCACAGGAGCGCCGCGTTTTAATCACAGCGGTCGTGTCATAGTGTACCGCTTTGATGGGGAAAATGTCACTACTACACAGACGCTGAAAGGAGAGCAGGTATCTGACTTCTTATCATTATCATTGCATTCCGAAGCTTTTTGGCAAAGCTAATGTTTCACCCAGAAATAAATAAGTAAACTGTCATTTCTTTTCATGACAATCACAAAAACATGCAAAACATTTCAAGTGCCTGATTTTCTGTAAAATGTTACAAATATATAGAGGAGAAAAATCGTTACTTAAATTAGGGCAGTCAAACGATTAATCATGATTAATCGGATGCAGAATAAAAGTTTGTGTTTACATAATATATGTCTGTGTTCTGTGAATATTAATGTTGTTTTTATAAATGCATACATGTAGACCTATTTACAATATTTACATGATTAATTTATATTTACCAATAATTTAACTGATATATAAATTTGTATGTATTTTTTTATATTTGCATGTATGTGTTTGTGTTTATAAATACAAAATTAATATGCACAGTACTTATATTATGTAAACACAAACTTTTATTCTGGATGAGATTAATCATGCTTATCATGATAACATCATGCTAGCAACAAATGCCAATCATGCTAGCAAACATGCTAATTGCTTTAGCATCATGCTAGCAACATGCTATTCGCGTAATGTAAGCAACATGTTAATCGCGTTAGCATCATGAGAGCAACATGTTTATCACGTTAGTGTCATGCTAGCAAACATGCTTATTGCGTTAGCGTCATATTAACAACATTCTAATCGCCTAAGCATCATGTTAGGAACATGTTAATTGTGTTAACATGATTTTAATTCATGCAAACAACATACTAAGACCGGTTTTCTTTAGATTTAACCCTGGCTTTTACAGACTTTGTTAACATAATTTTTGTTTTCATCATAATACAATTTTTTAAACCCAAACCCTTTCAAGCTATTTTAATCCATCTATCTGTCTTTCTTTCTTTCTTTCTTTCTTTCTGTCTGTCTATCTTTTAAAACTTAAAACCTTCTGGCTTAAAGTTACTTCAAACTTTAAAATCAGGCTTTCTCGGTTTGTTCACAAACGTTTACCTCATCTAGTATTATATTTTATAATCCTACAGTATCCTACAATTTACTATGTTAGACTATGGTAAAATGTTATTAAGGTATTTTACAGTCTTTTTTTAATGTGGGCTATTACAATATTTAGTAATCTTATTCTAACATAAGATTATAGTAAGTACAATGTATTTGCAATCTACCGTGTTTTTTTTTTTACAAATTACACCATAATGTGTTACAGAACATACACAGTCAGTACGCAAGTCTTTTTGCAATTAAATGTATAACTATGTTGTTAATATTGATAATATTATGATTGAGCTTAAGCCTCGCGCTCCCACTGCAATACCGATATGGCCCAAGGGGGAGCCACAGTTAAGACATGATGCATAAAAGTGTGAAAAACATCATTATATTTTATTTTAAACGTCATTGTAATAGCATCGCGATGCAAGATATCTTCATGGTCCTAACAATTTACCTTCAGAAGAATGTGGGAAGTTTTGTTATAATGACCCTCCTGCTGTGTAAATGTTTTTGAAACAATTTAAATAAGTTCCAACACTGAGACGAAAGTTATACATGCCTGTGTCTCATTCTCAGTGGTAATATAAAATGTATCTTGTTCTCAGATTGGTTCATATTTCGGCAGTGTTCTCCAGACGCATGACATCGACCGTGACAATTACACAGACATTCTTCTGGTAGGAGCTCCGATGTACATGGGCCCAGAGAGAGATGAACAGGGTCAAGTCTATGTCTACAAACTCAATGAGGTGTGTATGTGTGGGTGTCTTTCATCCATCCACACAAGCGTGTGATATGCCCCATTCCACATACTGAAAACATATGTGGAGGAGAGCGGTACTCCCATTCCTCTCTGGGAGCTGTAAATCTGTATCTGTCTTGTGGCACTAAGTGTGTAGCGCTTGGGATTGTGTGTTGTGTATGTGTTCAGTCTGAGATAAGTGGTCCCAGAACAGGGAATGGGTTGGAATGAGAGCGAGGGCGGCAGCTTGGCATTGTGGGAATGGAAATCGAATGAGACTGTAACATCTCCTGCAAAATACCAGCCTCTGCAGAACACCTGCTCCCGGGAGCGTCCAAAAAGTGGATTAAATGGAGCAATTTCTTTTAGTTTTGGTAGTTTGCCCATTGGTCAGTTTTTTTTCTCCTTTTTTTGTAATGAAAGGCAGTAGGATATTGACATTCCTCCTGCAGTCTATTGTCAGTTTTTGCGTTGAACCAGTCAAACCATTGTTTTCCACAAGAACAAAACTTAAAACTTAAAAATGGGCAAAACAAAAAGTTCACACAATACTTCAACATACTCTACAGTTGTTCATGCTTTGTTGTGTAGACACAACGCCAGTAGTTGGGCAATAGTGCAGAGTTCAAACCTAAAACGCTAATCTTTAACCACTAAGCCAAGGGCCCACAAGAAGATCTGTACTATTCTGAGCATTCAAGTCATCTATCTTCTTGTTATCTTCATAGGACGGGTTGTTTGAACATGAGATGACCTTGAAGCCAGTCAACCAGACGTGCTGTATGGCTCACTCGCACAGTAACTGTAAAAGCGAGACAAAAAATGAGCCGTGCGGTGCTCGATTCGGCACCGCGATTGCTGCTGTGCCCGACCTCAACCTGGACGGTTTCAATGACATAGTGATTGGATCACCCCTGGAGAATGACCACAGAGGGGCGGTGTATATTTACCATGGTTCACAACAGTCCATAAAGAAAAAATACGTACAGGTAAAGCATGAGATAAGAATCTAAATTACTTCTAACCGGTAACTGTACCAGTATCTGAATGTGTCCTAACCAGACTCAACTTTAATGTTTAGGGGCAGTACTTCTGTCCAATATGTTTTTGATGTTTGTGGAACTAGCCAGTGCTGTGCAGCAGTAGTAGAAACCAAGTACACATGTGCTTAAATGTTCAAATTACGGTTATTGCGGGATTTATCATGGTATTAGCGCGTTAAAAGTATCTTAAGCATTTAAGAAGCTAAATGAATATTTCAATTATTTCACAAATAAATTATGATTTATTAAATAATATCAGTACAGCCACTGATTATGTTTGTATTCTATTGTATAAGCTACTGTGATTTCAGAGAAATGAAAACAATTATGCTAAAGATGTTATAATTTTTATACGGTAAATCGTATAAATTGTAAACGGTATTAAATACCGTCCAAAGCCGAGAGACAGATTCACACGAAAATCCTATCACCCTAAACACTTTATATCGTCTCTTTATGTGTGTTTAGCGCATCGCTGCTGGAGGGGATGGGGAAAAAATGAAGTTCTTTGGTCAGTCAATTCACGGCATCATGGATTTAAATGATGACGGTATTATAGATGTTACCATCGGTGGAATAGGAGGAGCTGCACTTTATTGGTAAGTGCAACTTTTTTTCTGTATGCTTAAAGGCACAGTATCTCCTTTTCACGGTCACGAAACCCCACTGAGTTGCCTTGAAAAGTGCAGCTTTGTTCATTGCATTGACATTCAAAAAAGAAATAAGGGGGAGGGGCATAAAAATTGGATGAGAAGCTTAGTAGAGAATGATGTCATGAGAATTGTTGATCCGTTATGGTGGAAATGAGAGAGTACTTGTTTCGAAAGCTTATATCTTCTAAATGTGATCTTGGCCAAGGTTGTGAACGCACTAGTTTAAAGATATTCTTAAGGATAACATATTTATACTTATAGCCAAAAAAACTTGATTTTGATTTCATGGGGACTTTAACAAAGGCATAGCTACATTTTATTATATGACACATACTACTGTATGCTATAAGATACATTATAACATATATTTTACTATATTGCGTTGCGTTATATTATTTATCATGACTGGTGCTAAAAATTGGGTCTGTATGTAGGCGTAATTTGCTCTTTTTGGAAGAAATTAAGGTTAAGCACTTGTTTAGGACCATGAACATCTAAAACTTGTGGAAAACCCAGGACGCGTGCTTTCTCACCATCTCCCGTTGCTCGCACTCGTAAGTTATATGTGCGGAAGACAGAGAGAACACTACCCTCTGGATGTCTAGTTCCCACCCACAGCAGCAGTTTAAAATTTGAACCAAAGCCTAAATATCCCACACTGCCTTAACTTGTCCATCAGGGGTCATGTGTCTCTCCTTCGACCCTGTTTCTTCTCAAACTTTGGCTCAAAAATTGTGTGAGAGGGTCTCCAACCACAAAATAAACTCTTGGCAGTGTTTTTTATCTTAGATCACCCAACAGAGATCAGAGTCACTCCCTGATTCCTGAATGTCCATAACATAACTCTAAAGCTAAGAGCCAGCAAATGTAGAGTAAAGCCGTGAAATTTAGTGACCTCTGCCATCTTTACACTCCACGCTACACCACCCAACCTTTTAGGAGTTCTCCATTTGCGTTAAATTGACCAAATTGTTCAACGCTTAAGGGTTTTACTTGGATGGAAATCAGTCTATGATCTACGAATCAGCTGTTGTTGGACAGAATAAAGCGAAAGGCCTATTTATTCTCCCAACATCGTTCAGTTTACATGAGCATCTTGCGAAAATGTTATGTGTCCATTCCAGGTCTCGAGATGTCGCGGAACTTCTTGCAGAGATGACCTTCGACCCAAGCAAGATCAATCTGCAACAGACGTGTCAGGTTCAAGGGAAGACCACAGTATGTGTGAAGACCAGAGTGTGCTTTCAGTATCGAATCAAGTCTGAGAAAGATGAGAAGACAGGAACTGGTAAGGGAAGGGCGTGCATAAGTGACACAGATTTATATTGACCGCATTCTTTTCATTCATATTGTTCTTCACAGATCTTGTGTTTTCTATTCATTCAGATATCAGGTACAGTTTAATGTTGGACTCTCTGAGAGCGATCTCCAGAGCACGTTTCAATGAAACAGAAGACAGAAAGTTGCAGAAGAACGAGACGATTATCGAAGGACTTTGCAGAGAACACACCTTCTACACGTCGGCAAGTAAATCAGTCTTCTCATTCACAAGAATTAAGCAGTAGCTGTACGAACAGCCCTACTGTACCTCCCTTTTGCTATGATGCCACTGTCTTGTTTTGGGATTTCAAGAATAAAGTTGACCTGTTAAAGTACTTCTTAAAATATTACTTAAAAATCTCGTAAATTATGATTGTTATCGATGCAATGTTATTCTTTCATTTTTTAACACATTCTCAAAATATATCTACTTTAATTTCAGAATTATTAAATGGAAGCTAAAATTATATTATATATATATATAAAACTATACTTTGTTTATGATACTCCATAATACTTTTTATAATACTTTATTTGTAATACTTAATTATACATTGTTTATAATACTTCATGATATTCTGAATATAATACTGCATGGCACTTTATTTATAAAACTTTATTATCCTACTTCATGATACTGTGTTTATAATGCTTCATAATACTTCATTCATAAAACGTTATTATACTTTATATTTTATACTTTATGAAACTTTGTTGATAAAACTTTATGATACCTTATTTGTCATACTTTATAATACCTTATTTACGATACTTTATACTTATATAATACTTTATATTACTTATTGATACTTAATTTATAATAACTCATCATACTTTATAATACTTATAAGCTTTCATTTGAACATCAAAATGAAATATCGTTGTACTTTTTGAAGCAGACGGACCTTTTATAAAACCAATCCCTTTGATTTGGAACTGTGCATCTTGTTTGCTCGTTCCTCGGTAGATAAAGAGCATAAAACAAAGCGACTAAATCTGAGAGGTCTCGAGTTTAATAAAAGCCAGAAGTTCTCTGATCAAAGGCCTGTGTAAAACAGTAAAAAATCCCCCCCTCTCTGTCGAGAGACTGCATCACATCCCATTTCAGTGCATAGCTGACCTCTGACCTCTAAAAGAAGGATGATATACAGTACAGGGACAACATAAAACATACGTAGGGAAACCACAAATCAGGTATATGTCGCCCAGGGGTAGCTACAGTACACAGATTCCCGGAGTACTTGGACATTTTTTTGATTCGAGTTTAAAAGTACCTTTTCATACAGAGCTTTAAAATAACTGTACATGAATAAAAATGTAATTAAATGAATACAATTAATGAACATCAAATAAATAATCAAATCAAAATTGTATTCATTTGTTTATACCATTTAAGAACCTTTGGCAACGTCTTTTATTGTTCCCCTACAGGATAAACTGGATTTCAGGGATCCCATTATGGTCACGCTGGAATTCGGGTTAGCGGATGAGGATAAAGGTCCAGTCCTGGATGGGGAGTTACCAACATCAATTAACAAGACTGTAAGATGCCTTTCTCACTTTTCCTGCTGTATAGGTGTGTTTATTGCAGAGGTTAACAGTTAATAGTGTGTAAGTCTATAGGGCATAGAGCACCAGTCCAGAAACCACTAATCCGGCTGCTACAGTTATAATGCTCATTAAAAGAACGAGCAGATCTGGGTGGCTCGGAGTCGAAACTAAATTACAACTTAAATTTCTAGAGGTTAACATTACTGGAAATTTTGGGGAGCAGTAAAAGTGAACAATTTTGGTCAAAAGGGTGCGTTGGCTGAAACTATTTTGGAAAAACACTTATATAGATAGAACAGTTTGTAACATACAGTCAGTTGCATTCACTGAGGACAGCTGGATGTTTGTTATATAACCCAATGTTATTGGAAGTGTTTATATCTCTTTCTCTCTCTACACGCACACACTACAGAGAGCTTAGCATGCAGACGATGAGATAAGATTATCTGAAGGAAGAGTATGTTTTCCTGGAGACATCAGCCAATGTTACTCCCTCAACATCTCTTCACTTGTGCCTGCTCTGTAGTGAAAGCACTGAAGCCAGAAAGCAATTCCTGACACAGAGAACTGTAAAAAACATTTGGCGTAATGCCTGTTGCAATTAAACATTGCTGGGATATTGCACACATTTCTTAAACGCTTCAGAAGACTCATTCTTAAAATGACGTAATGTTGATCCGTTATATGGTTGTTCAGGCACATTGATGTAAATCTTTTATTCATTTTTTTTCTTTGTGTTTTTGTTTATTTTAGATTACTTTGGTCGACTGTGGAAACAAGGACAAGTGTGTTGCTAATCTACACCTCAAAGCCACGGCTGACCTCTCAAGGTGTTATTAACAGCTGTTATTGTCGGATCATTTTAATCTTTATATGATCATGTGTATTGCAGCCCATTTATTAAAGAATACTTTTTTTTTTGTACAGTAAGTAATTCATAGTGTATTTTTCGTCTGTTTATTACATTTATAGTTTGCTACTGCCCTCTTGTGTTGAATTGAAACAGTGAACCAGTTTTTTTTGTTGGACACAACCATGCTAAAAGCAATAGTTTACTCAAAAAGAACAATTCTGCATTCATTTAAAATTCACGATTCAAAGAAGAACCACTTTTGCCTGAAAGGTTCTTTATGGTAGAAGTTTTTAGACTGTATGAAAAAGTAAGAAAGAAATGATGCTTATAAGAACCTTTGAGTAAATGGTTCTTTGCGGAACCAAAAAAGATTCTTCTATGGCATCACTGTGAAAAACTTTTGTAGCAGCTATTTTTATAAAGTACACATTTTAATAGATCCCCCACTTCAAGATTTTTAACCCCCCCAAAAAAAATACATTGACCACGCTACTGTTTTGATGAATCTATGAGGTCCTCAATTCTGTAAGATGAAAGAATATTGTGACCAACCGTAGCTTCAAAATCTTGTTTACACATTTGCTCATTCAAACAAAACAAAACTGTGCTGTGTCTGGTTACGCAACACACACAAACAAATGATGTCATTTGAGAGCTGCAACAAAGCACAATGTGCATTGATCGTAAAAGATCATCTACAGTAAATGAACTTTAAGCATGATTCATGTCAGCCTCCGAATCTAATTGGTCTGGGAGGCAATGAAAACAATACTTGAACACTGGATGTACATCGAATTGAGCATCTTTTATCGATTGATTTCTCTAGTCTTCTCATAAAGAGCAACCAGGAGAAGTTCTATGTCAACATCGAGATCCATAATAGTGGAGATATTGCTTACAACACCAAGGTCTCGCTGAGCCACACAGAGAACATCAACTATGTCAAAGTTGAGGTGGGTTTATCGAAGACATTTTTATAGTTTACACAGAAAACAAGAAAATATACTGTCTGTATTTGTGACGTATCAGTTTTAAATGGAGCAGAAGTCACGATATTTAAATATTTTGTATGATCACAATCACTGATTTTTCGCTTCATAAGGTGAAGTCTGGGCTTCCGTGGTATTGTATATTCATTACTGTCACATTTTTATTTCTTTTCAGCCTAAGGAGAAGGACTGTGAGCCAAATAATACCAGAATAGTATGTGCAGTTGGATATCCTTTCCTCAAAATGAATAAAAAGGTAAGATTTGCCATTGCTATTAAACTACCTTTAAAAATGAATGCTTTTCGTTAATTCTGTTTGCGTTCATCCAACAGGAAACATTAAAAATCCAGTTCGAGCCCAATCCCTCCAATATTCGTAAGGACATTGTTATCAATGTTACTGCGACCACGTAAGAATGACGTCGACCCATTTTTTTCTGTTTTGTCACACGGTTGAATAGGAAACGGAATAGTGACGTTTTAATGTCCATTTTTATTTTTTACAGTGATAGTGAAGAGCCAGATTCGGAACTGAAAGACAACTTTGTGAGCATCGTCATTCCTGTGAAGCACGAAGCCAACTTGCGGTTCACTGCGTAAGCGCCGAAAGTCACATTCCCTGCTTTATGTTTATACCAGCCTAACAACAATCTGTTTCGAGCAGAAGTGCAAATACAGTAAAAAAAATAATATGTACTATTATTCAGTCATTCATCTACAGTATAAATCAATCACATGTGGTGACCTCTTGGCTTCGACTTTTCTAAATGTTTCCATACGTCTTCTCTAGTAACAAGCATATGAAGGAGGACTACATCATATTAAAAGAGAAGGAGACGATACCCACTTTTTTCAACCACACGAGCGTCATCGGAGATGAGGTTAAAATCAGCTACACGGTAAGATCCACCTACTTTCCTTCAGGTCCTTGTCCTCTAGCCATTGATGTAGAATTAAGGGGGAATAGATTGAGGAAGTATAAAAGAGAACCGTGTGTGTTTAATGGTCATTTATATAAAAAAATGATATGACTAGGAGTCATCTTGGAAAAAAGAAATCTGCCCTGTGTCCGAAAAACGCACTTATTCCATACTTTCAAATGACCGAAACGTTAATATGCAAAAAACTGTTGGCCAGAAGGTGGTCTACTGTTTCTGCAGAGATTTCACAGTATGCATTGCACGGATGCTATTACATCCCATGTAAAATTCTAAATATCAATACATTTTGGGTGCAGGGCTGGTTTTGTGGGTATTTGCAATCTAGATTTCACGCCCTGATTTTACTCAACAGATCGAGAGAGACACAGAAATGCTGACTCCTCCACTCCAGCTCACAATAACGTTCCCGTATCGCACATCCGGAGAAAACTGGCTGCTGTACTTCACGGAACTCACCCATACAGCTGTAGGTTTTTCCTCAAATCTATTATAGGAACAGATGACTCTTACTCAACACTGCCTCAACTACCTCATTTTATCCTTATAGAACATCAAGTGTGATGCCAAAAAGTTGATTAACCCGTTGAACATCAATCCTGACAAGCCTCACACGGTGACCACTAAAAAAGAAACCTTGAGCGTTTATATTTTGGTGAGTAAACACTCCTGTGGATATGAATGAGTACAGTAATACCGAAAGATCAATACAAAAACAAGTTCATCTTTTTCTCCATCGTTCAGAGCTGTAAAGAAGAAAGAAACCCCTGCAAATCATTTAGCTGCTCCATCCCACCTGCAGACTTCAACCAGATCAACGCCACATTTCGAGTGTGGAGACCTACCTTCATCAAAGTAAGACCGTCTCGCTGGTCTTTTACATGTACATCTCCACATGATGTAGTAAACACATTGCTAATGCCATGTACCTTTTTTAAACATCAAGGGAGAATTTTCCAGCATCTACGTGGCAGTTGATGCTTCGCTCCAGAGTAAAAACACCGAGCTGTTTGTGTTAAATGAGAACGTTGTGACCCGAGAGGTATGTATGAAAACGGCTCTTTAGAATTATACACGGGGTGTAATATTTGGACTTTTTGCGTAAATGAAGCATGGTAGCTGGTTTGTGCTGGTGTAAGCTGGTCATGTGCTGGGCCTCAGCTGGTCATGTGCTGGTTTAAGCTAGTCCTGAGCTGGTTTAAGCTGGTCCTAAACCAGCTCAGGACCAGCACAAACCAGCTACCATGCTTCAAAACCTCCCTAACCATCATATGCTGGTTTTTCAACAGGGATCAGTTCCATTCAAATTATAGTCCTATAGTGCTTTTCGCAGTTTTGCTTTTTTGCAGCTTTACATACAGTACATACTGTGTGGATAGTGATAACTAGATCTGCCCGATTAACCGAAAATATATATCACGTGATTTACGCACAACTTGTGAGTGAAGTTTGGTTAAATGCTGCTGCTTACAAAAGCCAGAGGGCGCTATTGTGCAGAAACTCATAATACCATGTTATAAGACCATAACACATGTAGTTCTAGGAAATGCCTAAGGACATGTTGTATCACTGTTCCTCAAGCCTCATCAGGCATTTTCATGATAAAAAGTATATTTATAATGATCATGTTTGACGGGTGTTGCTTTTTTAAATGCACGTTATAAGCGACCCAAACTCTGCTTTTAGATCGAGCAGCAATTCCTACTGATCCCAGAGCCGTGCTTCACGGACAAGCTACGCATCAATAAAATAATCGATACCTTGCATTATCGCAGCCAGCTCGGTTGGTCTGTAAAGTAAAGTTGGTCTGTTTATAATGGGATTGCACTACTCATAGCATTAATAAGGGCTGTGTGTGCCAAATTCTGATGGGGTGTGCAGTATATGAGTAATACCAAAGATATTAGATATTAACAAGATGTGCCACTGCCATTACAATAAATGGGGAGGAATGCAACTCTCAATATAGCCGCTCGAAAAAGGGGACTTTAAGCTTAGCAATGTTATTGGACAGTTCATATATTTTTTTGTCATTCTCCACTGGTTATTGCAATTCATATTTGTGAATTATTTAATCATACTACACCGTTGTGTTATAAAGGCCAACGTTAAGGCCAAGTTTTCATACTCAGAAGAATGGTAGTCATGACGTCTCACAGTATGGGCTAACTAGACCACACTAACCAACTAAACCTTATCTACCATCAAACAGAGGAAGTCAACAAAACTCTATAAACCACACTGACTGCTAGTGTTGCTAGATTTTGTTTTGAAATCATGACCGTTGGTACTGTTTATCTTCACAGGTCAAGATTCAAGTGACCAAAGACATACGAAGTGGAATCCCACTGTGGATTATTATCTTGAGTATTCTTCTAGGACTTTTAATACTTGCTCTTGTTATCTTCGCTTTATGGAAGGTAAGTATTGTTATTTGTGTGAAGTTAGCTTCTCCCCTTCGACTTGCACATGTTAGACTAAACCATTCGCCCATCCACGGTGATGTTGAATGATAAACGCGTTTTTCCGCAGGCGGGATTCTTCAAGAGAAAATCCGTAGAAAACATGAAAGAAGATATGAAGGAATAGTTTTGAGGCCTACAGATCTGTAGACGCCATTTCTCAGGTCAACTCATACGACACAGCCAGCAAACATCATCGAGATCACATTCATCTTTCAGAAATCTGATGATCACTGTACGTCGGAGTTCACAAAAGATCCCTACGTCTTATAGTTGACCGAGGAGAACCCAACATTTTGCTTGAATTATCTTCATGTCCTCACTCCAAAATTCAGCCGATGAGCCAAATGTGAAGTCCCGCACTACGAGATTGGTATACATGCTGCCAAATCGTCAAGCTTCCAAAAGCAAAACACAGGAGGTCCATCAACCTAAAAATGAGAAGTAGCTCAGTGGTTAGAGCGTGGCGCTCGCAACGCCAAGGTCATGGGTTCGATTGCAGGGATTGCACACACTCAGATACAAATGTATAATGCGATGTAAGTTATTACTTTGAATAAAAGCGTCTGCCAAATACATAAATAAAAATAAATAAATGAAAAATGACATCCCACCAGCCTAAAAAAACCCTCACATTTACATCCAGCTGACTTTACACACCAAATCAGAAACATACCTCCATATGGAGATCTGTTTCAATTTAGTTCTAGAGCTTTTTTTAGACACTGTATAGAGATGTTTTTCAGTTCAAGCATTTGTGTTTTGTCATAGGCTTCATGACAGGCTCAAAATCGGCACATTCCTTTTAGTTCACCAAGTAGGTTTTTGGCACTGATGTTTTTCACACTTTTTGTCTTCAACCGCGAATAAAAGACAAACGGTCTATTTGTACTGTATATGTAAAGCTTATAGTGTATATAAAGTTATGTTTCCAATATAATGATAAATGAACTGCGTCATAAAAGCGATTGCATCATCTGTGCGACACCCACAGTAGCTTGTTGAAGGCATTTCTCAGGTATTCCAGATATCAAGTGTCTGGAATCATAAAATTGGACAGTCATTTACATTTCATGTTTAGTTCTTGCCATATGTAAATATCAAAAAAGAATTACTTGACTAAACAAGAAATGTCAAAGGGTAAAAGTGCCCAAAAATGACAATTCGCGTGTTTAGATGTTTTTTCTTCTAATTGCAGTAGCAAATAAAATATTATAAAGAATCTTGAAACGTAGTACATTGTAAAAATTTCCCTGACAAAAATTATAAAATTATCGCTGATAAAAGAAACCTTGTATGTCCAATTTTGCGTTTTTTCTGGAAATGGAAAAAACACTGTACTTCTTAAGTGATGACATACTGTGTTGTCAAAGTTGACAAGCACTTTTTAATACTTTCTATTGGTTAGATATTTGCAAAACTTAGTAACAAACATAAAGGGTGACTAATAATAATTATTTGTGGCAAAAATAAACATCACAAAATATGGAGAAACAGGTTTCAGAAGGACGGGACAGCAGTGATATTTATGTTGCAAGGAAATCCATACGTGTTTGAGGGCGAATGATGGCAGTGTTATTCCTTAAGAATGAAATAAAGACATTTTTTTAATGTATGGTCCCCTAAGGGGAAATTTAATGTGAAATAGTATAGAAACATGAATCACAAATTTAGCAGTATGTTTCCAGTCGCTACACACAGTATGACTAAAAGACAGATATTGTATTGTACGTATATGAGTGCCTTAATGTAATGCAGTGGGTCTAGGAGTATCAATTCTGCATTTCTCTGTCACCCATTCAAGTCTCGATAAATGATCAATACATTTATTACTGGAGCAGTAAGCCGATGTTTTAAACTGTTAAACCAAACAGAAACTTTGTGGCAGAGTTATTTTTATTCCCTATTCATGTCTAAAAGCAAAGTTTCATATAATAAAAAATGCTTCAGGAGTTTCAGGGGAAGTGTTTCTTAATCCACATGGTACTTCATTGTACTTCATTTATGTCACGTGACACAGTATTACTTTTGGCTAAGTTCCACTGTTGTCGTTTCATCACCGTATGTCTTTATGATTTACATAGTTCCTGCCAGCCATGAGATTCAATTGTATATATGATCAGTCAGTGTTCATGTTTCTTGCACATAAAAAACGTTGGCTATGTCAGTCACTCTGCTGTGAAGTTTCTGTGTAATGCACTGGTTTGTCGTTTTGTACATACTCTTCAGCACGAAGCTAAGAAGCATTGCACAAATTGTCCAAAAAACATGCGCAGGACAAAATAAATGCTTATTTTCTCATTTTAAAAGTTAATGAGAGATGTTTGTGTGTGTTTTCTTTTATATACTGTAGGAATAATACAGTGTAGACGGTTTTAGCACCAACAACATAAACAAACCTTATGTGGCCCAAACTTCACTTCCGGTAGACCTCCAGAAAGAATCTGCAACTGTTGAGTAGTTTTGAATTAATTTAATACCATTAGTACACAATCAATTATTAAAGTTTCAAAATTTGCCCCATTCACGTTCCAAAGTAATATTTATTTCCACTATGGAGAGTCAATGAGGGCAAATTATATATAAATATAAATATAAATATAATTAAATATAAATATAAAAATAAATATAAATAAAAATAAATATAATATAAATATATAATATAAAAATATAAAAATATATAAATGGGTTAACTTCGGGCCAGCCCGTTCATCACATGAAACCGTCTATACTAAAACTCCATGTCATCCACATATTAACACACTATTAATGTAAAAATGTACAGTAATGTGGTGCATAATTTGATTGATCTATAGAAATAAAACAATTTATTCAGCCAAGTAACTTTCTAATAATGGGTTTCAAAACAACTGAAACATAAAATGATTCAGATACATTTTAAATGTAACACGTGGCTTAGTACAGTTTCAGCAGCCAGTAGGGTTACAGACAATGATCTGCAATATTTCTCAAACATTTCCTGTTTGCTTTAGAACTATGTTAGTAAGGTAAACTGTCTGGGCCGTAATATCACTTAATCATTGTGTTAATCATTGTTTGTGTGTGTGTGTGTCATGGTCTCCGGCAGACACTCACACTGAAGACATTACTAATCAACTTAACCCCGCCCTCTCCTTACACCAGCCCACACTCATATTCGGCCAATCAAAGTGGACGAAAAAGAAACTTCTTCTCTCTCTGATTTAATAAAATAAAGAAACACATACGATTCTATATTAACTTAATTTGGCCATCTGCGTAGTGACAGATGTAAATTTCCCATTCCGGTCATTTGTTTCGATAAGATATGTTTAACCACAAGCAAATGTGATCTGGTGTATGACCACATCCTCTGAGAGTAAATTTAGTCTTGAGCAACTAGGGGTTGTTTCCATAAGTCTGCACACATTAGTATCTGCTGTCCTTCCTCTATAAGCAATGGATCAAATGGATAAAGTTTGGATTCTGCCTTTCTTTCAGAGTGAGTACCTGTTGCATGTATGTATGTTGTCTAATGTTAAATCATTGTTTATATTTCGCAGTGTGTAGTGTAGTGTAAACATCTGGTTACTACTATAAAGGATGGACAGTCTCAAAATTTCAACAAATGTGTATACTTGAGTATGTACTATAGCTGACTACACTTAAAACAAAAGTTTACTGTTTTGTTTTACATAATAGCATATTTTTAAATGTGATAAAAATGTTAATTACAGAAATGGAAATAAAATAACATGGCACTTAGCTGCCAGAATATTATCATTTGTTATGTTTTTTTCACGCTGTATGATTTCATAAATTGTATAATGGCACAATTTAGACGTCCATATATCTCTTACATTTCCATATAAATCTGTCCATGACTAAAAATCTAGGAGTTTGCTGTGAGGGTGTGTTGAGGGTAAAGTCTAAAAAGGGTTGGGTGGTCACCTGTATAGTAATCATTGCTTTTTTAAATATACCGTGTGGATTGAATGGAAAGCATCCGTAACACTTTATTTCAATAGTTCACTTGATATATTTATAAAATTATAAGTAACTTTGCAATGTCATGTCACCCACTGTAAAAAAAAATATTTTAATGTAAAATACAATTCTGTACAATGACATTTTATCTGTAAAATCTGTAAAACCCTGTTTTCGTGTGAATTTGCAGTCTTTTTCTCTAATTTGACAGTTTTTGTCTGTATTTCAAGTGAACGTTTTTTTTACATTATACTTGTTTTTTACAGTGTTAGAGACAGCAAAGTATTAGCAAACTGTCTCTCTTATATCTGCTAACACTTTACTATGGCAGTCCCTCAAAAAAAAATGTTTATGACTATATAAGTTACTTTTGAACTACTTATTCCACTAACCCTTATCAAAATAAAGTGTAACAAAATGACACAATACCGTATGATACTGTTTGAGTGTATGTGCGTGTAAAACTAGCCTAAAATGTATACTTTACCGTAGGTGTCTGCATCGCTCAAACCCAGAGTTTTAATGTGGGGACTGCAGGTGCTAAAATCTTCTCGGGTCCTGCAAATGAAGAGTTTGGATACAATGTACAACAGTTCAGCAACAGTCAAGGAAAATGGTAATGGTATGCATTCACACCAGAAACGTTGCTTTCAATCTCGTCCACTGGTTTTCACACTGTGTTTAAAATGTGCCAAAGTAAACGGAAACAAAACGGTCATCAGAAATAAAATGTGCCTGATTGTGACAATGCTGAATACTGTATTGCTGAGTGTCAGTATCACGATCGGTGGACAGAACCCAAACACAGGCAGGTGAAGGGTTAAACACAGAGTTTAATAGAAGACACAAAACCAAAAACCCTTGATGGGGTAGAACACACAGGAACAAAATTAAGAAATCACACCAAAAACACAAGGGGGATAAAACAAGCAGGATGATAATTCCAAATAATAATAGTCCAAAAATAAAATGGTAATCCACAATAACACGAAAGGGAGCGCACGGAGGAGCATACAATGTGAAATGAACCGACAAAGACTGGGTAAAGAACAAGACTATATAAAGGGAACCACTGACGAGGGATAATAATACAGGGACGGTGAAGGACAGGTGACCAGACATAACATTAAGGGAGACTGGTGGGAAGATGAATGGACAGGTGAAGGAGATGAAAGACTAATGGGAGACTAACAGAGAAACAAGGGGGCGGAGCTAAACGACAGACAGGAGGGCACGCGGCGAAAAGTAAAAACATACCGCCACGTGTTTCCATACAAGTCGAAACACACACACAAGACATGGTACCGCCTTCGAGCCTGTCCCCAAAGCATGAAAACTCAGGGCAGGAAGGACAGGACCCTGACAGTAAGACTAACGTATTTGAGGATCTAGACACAGTTCGTGTTCAAATAAGTGGTAAGAAATGAAACATAAACTGTCTCAACAAATCTCAATGACTAATTCCTGCCAGTTACACCAGGAACAAAAGCAGCAGGGGTGGTTCTAGGGGGGCCAGTGCCCCATTGTCAGCACACTTGGCCACCCCCCTGGCCCCCCTAAATCTGGAATAACATTTCACCAAAACAGAGCAATTTTGAGCTGAACTTGTTTTCAAATGAAATATGACTGAAAAATAATCATGACTGTAATCATGTTAGTGCGCTCCCTAAAAGCATAAGTGGCCCCTGCCTGGCCCCCCAGTTACAGTAGTCTAGAACCGCCACAATGCAGCATATACCCTCTTTAAATGGAACAGATGTTTTTGACATCTTTAAGTACTGTACACAAAAAACAACTTGTGTGCTGTAGTTACGCATCTAATGTTTTTGTTATTTCTTTATATTTATTCCCATTCAGGCTGCTGGTGGGTTCTCCCTGGAGTGGATACCCTGACAACAGAAAAGGAGACATCTACAAGTGTGAGATCAATAGTGCTCACTGTGAGAAACTAAACATTCAAAGTAAATCTCTTTTTATTTGATTTAAAAACGTACTTTCAAAAAAATACTGTGAACCACAATAATGCGTTGTATTCATTGGGAGCCTCAAGTTTCATGTAAATTTCATGAATGTATCACACCATTCGATAACATCAAAGCATCATGAAACTGACTCTTCTATTTTAAAGTGGTTGGATTTTTGCTTATCTGATGACGTTTTTTTTTCTCTTTGCAGACTCTTTCACCATAGATGGTGTGCAGAGTATAAACATCAACATGAGTCTGGGCCTGACCTTCACTCCAATAACTAAAGGAAACGCATTTATGGTAGGACGGAAACCGAAGCCGTCTTTGCGCTAACTGCAAGTATACTTAGCATGGCATTTTTTCACAGACCAAATTGTGGTTGCGTGTGTGAAAAAGACTGCAAGTACGTGTTCAACATTCGACATTGTCATGGGGAAGGAAGAAGTGTCAGACAGCTTCTAAACATGATGAATGGTATTTTTAGACCTATACAGTCTTGCAAACAAGTAGCAATGTACAATTTCCTACATTGTTTCACTAATACAGTCTACTTGAAGTAGTCAATAGAAACAAGTGAGTAAATTCGCAATAGCAAAATTGTCTCAATATTATCGTGGTCACACGATTGTATGAAACGATAGGTCTTCTGGGCCTAACATAGAGAATGTAGAAAAAATAATAGATGCTACCTTTGGCAAGGTCCATCTGGTGCATTTGTTTTATTTTATAAAGGGATTTTTAGCTCATTTGACCCATCTCATACTATACCTCATACCTATAAGCAACAGTTATGATGAGAGAATAAAGAAAAGAGGATGCTTGCGGCACATTTCCAAGTCATCATTTATCACTTTAAATAATGCAATAAACATCGTACCGTGGACGTCACACCAAGGTATTATCGTACAGTGAGATTTTGATATGGTTACATCCCTAGTGTCCATACAATGGATGTCAATGGTGGTCAATGTTGTTTGGTTACCAACATTTTTCAAAATATCTTCTTTTCATTTTTGGGTGAACTGTCCACCAAAACTGTGACAGTTTTACAAACATACTTTCAACAAATGAGTAGATTAAGTATTGTATCATGTGTTTTTCAGACATGTGGTCCTCTGTGGGCTCAGAGATGTGGCAGTCAATACTTTTACCCAGGAATCTGTGCTGAAGTGAACTCCCAGTTTTCTCCTCAGCCGGCCTTCTCACCAGCCATTCAGAGTAAAACGGCGCTTTTAACAGCTCTTTTTTTATTTTGAGAAGCCTTCCTATAATACTTTGTAATCGTTTCAGCGTGTGGTGGACCAATGGATGTTGCTATTGTTTTGGACGGATCAAACAGTATTTACCCTTGGTATGAAGTCAGAAATTTTCTCATAAATCTTTTGGAGAATCTTAATATCGGACCAGATCAAACTCGAGTGAGTTCTGTAATCCTGACCTGTTTTCAAATAGTTGTCTTTTTTTGACCTGGTTTCATTTGTATGTCGTTTGTTTTTAGGTCAGCATTATGCAGTATTCGGAAAATGTGACCACATACTACAAATTTAGCTATGACCAAAACAAAAACAAAGTTATTTCTAATGCATCCAATATCAAACAGAAAGAAGGGCTAGAAACAAACACTTTCGCCGCAATTGACAATGTCAGGTACACTATTCCCTTCGATATCTAAAAGCAGCCTTATTTTAATTGTATTATACCTAATATTTAATATTTGTGTTTCAGAAAAGAGGCTTTTCGCCCAGAAAACGGTGGCCGTCCAGATGCCTCTAAGGTGATGGTAGTAGTTACAGATGGAGAATCTTTGGATGGTAATAGTGGGCAAGATGTCATTGACAGGTGTAATAAGGATGGCATCATTCGCTTTGGCATTGCTGTGAGTGAACACAAACTATATTATTTTAAATTCAAATACTCAGTTTTAGTATTATTACTGATGTAAATGCATCAGTCTTTTTAAAAGGCGTATTCAAATAATTTTCTTCTTAAAATAATATAAAGCGTTCTACTAACCACACTCTAAAAGGTGCCTCAAAAGGTTCTTCGACAAACTTCTTGGTTCCATAAAGAACGTTTAACATCGGAAGAACCTTTCTGTTTCACAAAAGGTTCTTTTTTTTGCGAAAAAAGGTTCTTCAGATTATAAAAAAGTAAATAAGAGATGGTTCTTTGAAGAACCTTTGACTGAATGGTTCTTTGTGGAACCAAAAATGGTTCTTCTTTGGCATCGCTGTGAAGAACCTTTCAAGCACCTTTAATTTTAAGAGTGCACAGCAAGTAAACACAGTTTATACTTTGCCATAATATTCTCATCTCTGAATTCACGCAGATTCTCAAAGCAAGTGCCGATATTCAGAAATTCGTCAAGGAGATTGAATTGATCGCTAGCGCCCCTACAGAAAACCATATGTTCAATGTGTCATCGGAGCAAGCGCTCATCAACATTGTGGGAACTCTTGGGGACAGAATATTTAACATTGAAGGTAAACATTCATCTTGTATCCCAGAATGCAATGGGATATACAGTATACCGTGGAAAAAGAGATTGTTTCGAATACGGTTATATCATATACTTTCCTATCTTCTTTTTTATTTGAGGCACCAGTCAAGGAGAAGATTTCCAGATGGAAATGTCTCAAGTTGGATTCAGTGCACACCAGACCAATAAGAAGGTGCCCATGGCTGATATTGTGTAGTATCTCTGAATCGGTGATTCAACATCCAAAAAATCCTAGTGACACATGATTGAAAAGAAATAGAATGCTTGACCGTATACCATATCCTACAGAATGTGATCATGTTGGGTGCCGTTGGAGCATATGGTTGGAGTGGAACTGTTGTCCATCAGATTGCACAGAAATCACACATTTTCCCTAAAAATGCTTTTGAGGACGTTCTGAAGGATAGAAACCACAGTTCCTTGCTCGGTAAGGAAAAAGCCAGCCTTATCTATAAAATACAGTTAATAGTCTTTAACGTTTTCATCCACAAAAGCATCACGGCAGGATATTAGATATTATACTTGCAGATTGGAAAGCTTTAATCTAAAGCAATATACAGTTCATTCAGATGCACATTTATCTATAGTATGTGTGTACTAAGGCTGTCAAGATATCGGCTTTTTACTTCCGAGATATCGATGCCGAATGACTTGTACAGCGCTATTATCGCGGTATCTATTTAAATGAACAAATAATGCTATCAAATTTAATATTTAAAGGCTTTCCTGTATCTCAGTGGTTGGAGCACAGCGCTTACAACACCAAGGTCGTGGGTTCGATCCCAGGGGATTGCACGTACGTAGAAACAAATGTATAGGATAATCCAATGTAAATCGCTTTGGATAAAAGCGTCTGCCAATTGCAAAAATGTAAATGTTATATTTACATTTGTTTATTTTGTGATTTTTTTGGTCAACAAATTACACAAAAAAATTATCATATGGATTAGAGAGAGAGTTTGTTACTATTGTGGCTCTTACGGTTTCAAACAGGCGCTGAATTATTTACGACATTTACGATGTACTGTATATGTAAAATTAACTCGGTATCGGTAGTCATGGTTTCTAATATCACGGTTCTTGTCAATATAGTGTGCGTCGTGACACCCCTGTAACCTGGAAATGAAATCCACGACCTTGGTTCTGTTAACACTTTACTTGACCAGTTGAGCAACGGGAACAACACACCTTGCCAACACTCTTAAAACATCAACATGTGCTTCCTGGTCGTTTCATTTTGATTCATTTCCCCGGCTGTCTGTTCAGGTTACTCTGTCAGCACTCTAACAGACGGATCTTCTGAGTTTTATGTGGCTGGTGCTCCTCGTGCCGTTCATAGAGGACAAGTTGTAGTTTACACCCTCGACAGCAAGAAACAGCCGGTGATCGTAGATTCACAGAGAGGAGAGCAGGTACGCTCGGTTTTCTGTCTACTTATCTCCTGAAATCACTTAATGTCGACCTCAGTAGAAGTTGGTGGTATTTGGGGGAGGAGTCTCATCTAGGTAGCCTTTTATTGGACAAAAATGTTGATAGACTGTTAGTGCAGGATGAGTCATCAATATTTGTTCTGTTTTCTTGGAAAAAAATTATTTGTACAATTATATACAGTATTTGTCAACTTTTAGGAGTAAACTGCCATATAAAATACACCAAAGCTAATTGACACATCCATAAAAGTTGTTGATGTCATTGTGTCTTATACTTTGAAATAATTGGTTTTACTATACAGATTTTATTAGACGGTGTTGAAGGGTAATATCTACAGTATTTGACGCGCGTGTGGTTTGTAGATCGGGTCTTATTTCGGCAGTGTTCTCTGTCCTGTTGATGTGGATGCTGATGGTGTGACTGATGTGCTGCTGGTTGGAGCTCCGATGTTCATGAGTGAAGAGAAGTTTGAAACGGGGAGAGTTTACATCTTCTCTATTACTAAGGTGATATATACTAGATACAGTGTCCATACAACAATAACTCAATAGCAATTTCAACATGAAATGCATCTTGAATCAAATGAAATGTCTACAATTCAATTTTTTTCCTCAGGGTTCTTTAAGCAGCCAGGGCACTTTAGAGGGTTCCTTCCCATTGCAGAACGCTCGGTTTGGAATGGCCATCACTTCTGTCCCAGATCTGAACCTGGACGGCTTCGGTGATGTGGTGGTCGGCGCTCCGCTGGAAGACAACGGCCAAGGAGCCATTTACATTTACAATGGAGATCAAAACACCATCAGAAAGAAAACCTCACAGGTAGAATGCACTGTTGACGAATGACGTTGCATGACATGTGGGTCGGGTTCAGCAGAGATGGAATACTAAATACTGAAATTGATTTTACATTTTAACCAGTTGTGGTAATGTTCTTCAGAAAATACTTGGATCCAAAATAGGCCAAAATCTTAGGCTCTTTGGACGTTCATTACATAGCCGTGGAGATATGAACGGTGACACAATCCCTGATATTTCAGTGGGAGGATATGGGATGGCTGTGCAGCTCTGGTAAGGGTCTCTGTGTGTATTTAAAGATCTCGTAAATGAATGGTTTGGAATTGTTGACTGTATTTCTGATCTTAGGTCAAAGGCAGTGGCGTCTGTCACGACAACGGTCTCCTTCAACCCTGAGAAGATCAGCATTCTGAGTAAACCCTGTCTGTTTGGTGGCAAGAGGGTTTCTTGTTTTGTTGCTAAGGTCTGTTTCACGGCAACTTTCAAACCCACAGAGGCGGGTCCAATAAGTAAGGAAGCCTCCTATACCTTTACGTAGTGATCAATTTCCAAATTCTCAACTCAAACATAACGTTTTTTAGTAAAGGATTAATGTGTGTTCAATATGGATGAAGGACGTACTCAATTCTGATGTATTTCTGTGTGAAACGGAACGAAAATTGAACGAGAAAAATAGTGGGCGTGGCTTCGGTGTTCCACTCCAAATTGTTCGGATGTATAAAAACTTTTTTGAAATGAAACTGGCAGCAGATTGACAGTTGAAGGGGAGGAGTTAACAGGTGTTCTGCCCAAGCCTGTCTAACTGACGTCTTCAAAGAAGGATATAGCCACTAGAGGACTTGCATTTTCATATTTTGATTACAAACGTTTTCATGGGACACACGTGTCTGGCTCGAAGATAACTTCCGGTCTGGGTTTGTTTTTTGGTCTTGCAAGTGGCTAATAACATAATTAATTTATATTCATATTTTATTGTATAGTAATTGTACTAAATAAACAATTTGTTGAATGGGTCATGTAATTTGTCGTGTTGCATTTAAGTTTAGCCAAGTTCTTCTCAGGGGCGGACTGGAACTTTTTCATCAAGCCCACCACAACACACACACCCCTCCGTTTGCGACTGCATTCCTGTTCCCCTTGTGTCGGGTCTGTTTGCTATCGTGTTCTGGGGGTTGTCCCCTCCGTCCGTTTGCGATTGTGTTCTGGTTCCCCCGGTATGTTTGCGATCGTGTTCGGGAGGCTGCTCACATGAGCGTCCCACCTGGAAAACTCTTGGTGCTCCGGCCAGTCCGCTCCTTGGCTACTACTAGCTATACATACTATTTACTTGCTATTTAATGTAATTGACAAGTTATTATTTTGCTTGTTATCAGAAATAATCTACAGGGACTCTTTTCTTGCAGAGGTCTACACTCTTAAAAATGAAGGTGCTTAAAAGGTTCTTCACAGCGATGCCATAGAAGAACCATTTTTGGCTCCACAAAGAACCATTCAGTCAAATGTTCTTTAATGAAACATCTCTTTTTTGCCTTTTTATAATCTGAAGAACCTTTTTTTGCCATAAAGAACCTTTTGTGAAACGGAAATCTTCTTCGGATGTTACAGTTTCTTAATCGAACCATTTTGACCAAAAAGGTTCTTCAATGGCAACATGAAGCACCTTTATTTTTAAGAGTGTACCGGAATTTAAGTTTGGGTCGTTGTTTTATTTCATGGTGACTAAGTTCACTCAAATAGTCCAACAAAAGTTGTTTTACAGGATGTCTTAGGTAATAAAACGTGTGTTTCTATGTTTCAAGTTTTCTTAAGTCATGAGATAACTCCTAAACTTGCATATTTTCTTTCTTGGTCGAAACAGATGTCAAGTACAATCTGACTCTGGATGCTGACCTACAATCATCTAGACCTGTCTCAAGAGCCCAGTTTGATAACTCAGAGCGTGTTACCCAGAACGCTGTTAGTGTTTCTAAAACGGAAACGTGTATTGATCATAACGTCAATGTGCAGGTTAGTGTTGTCCATTTATAAGATATCTGTCTATATTTATATAGCTGTTTAGAAGACACATTTACATAATATGCTCTATTATAATACATAAATGATTATTAATAAATGATTTATAATATCTGTCTCTTAAATTGAATATGTCCATAGGACACTCCAGATTTTGTCAGTGCAATTGCATTGCGGGTAGACATCAGTTCACAGAATCCAGATACCGGCCCTGTCCTGGATGCATTCCGCCCTAAAGCGTGGGAATTTTTTGTAAGATTTGACCAAATTTAATTACATTACATTTCATTTTAAGTATGTACACTTTGCTAAAATGTTCTCTTTGCTTAGATCCCTTTTGTAAAAGATTGTGGCTCTGATGACAAATGTACTAGTGACCTGAAGCTGACTGTGAAAGCTGATGTTCCAAGGTGACTCTAAAATATGATTTAAAGGCCATTTTTTCAAACACAGGTTGTCTTCAAACAGTTATCTTAATTAAATCTAGCTATGAAAATCCAAAATAGTCCGATGAAAGTTGTTTTACATGGTGTAAGTCCTTAAAACTGTTGTGCTATATTTCTCGCAACAGATTTAAAGATTTTATTGAAAAAATACTTTGACTAGTAAATTATGTCATACATTTTGGACCATCCCTTTAAGAGTTGAGATCTAAAAAACAAAAGATCTGGTAAATAATCTATTACTACCAGGGACTGATGCAATATGTTATTAAAGAACCCTGAAATTTAGACCCTGCCCAGCCTTGTGTTGTGATTTTTAGAAGTTTAAAGACCTGTTTAATGTGTTTTGCAGTTCATCCTCACTGCTAGTGAGCCAGGAGAGAAGAAGACTCTCTTTCACTGTGACCGTATTAAACAAAAAGGAAAATGCTTACAATACAAGATTATCTGCAGACTTTTCCAGTAACCTGTTCTACGCCTCCTTCACACCACCTGTACGTGTATCTGATTGACATATACAGATTCAGTTTAAATCACCATTCATATACAGACGTAAATCTTACTTGTGAATCATGCTTGTGTTTGTAGAATGACAACACAGAAGTGAAATGCACGTCAAAAGCAAATTCACTTGACTGCCAAGTTGGATATCCAACCCTGACAACAGGGCAAACAGTAAGAATGTGTCTGTGTGTTTGTGTCTGTGTGTGCGTGTGCGTGTGTGTGCGCGTGCGTGTGTGTGAGTGCGCGTGTGTGTGTGCGTGTACATGTTGTTATATCCCGGTGGGGACCTAAACCTGAATCCACACCAACATATGGGGACTCGTGTCACTGTTGGGACCAAAATTGAGGTCCTCATGTGCAAAAAAGCTTATAAATTCTACAGAACAATCTTTTTTTTAAATGTAAAAATGCAAAAAGTTTTCTATGATCTTTAGGTTTAGGGGTTGGGTTAGGGGATAAAATATACAGTTTGTTTGGTATAAAAAACATTACGCCTACGGACTGTCCCCACGGAGATAGCAAACCAGACATGTGTGAGTGCGCGTATGTGTGTGCGCAAGTGTGTGTGTGTGTGTGTGTGTGCGTGCATGTGTGTGTGTGCGCGTGTGTTTGTGTGTGTGCATGTGCGTGCGTGTGTCTTTGCAAATATCTTAAAAATGTTTTGCCTTTAAATATATTATAACATATGTTATAACAGCTACATAATATATATATATATGACAAGAGCTAGGTTTAAGATAGGTCAAACATTTTAGAGAGTAAATAAATCTTGTAATGTATGTGCGTGTGTGTTTGTTTCTCAGGTATCATTTAAGATCAGCTTTGACTTTAACCTGAATCAACTACAGAAAAATGCTGTTGTGAATTTTGAAGCACACAGGTACAGAATATTGTCGCTTTAACACATAACTGCTTTTAATATAGTGATGTTACGTATGTGTTTTGTGAATAATCATGAATAATACTCTCCAGTGACAGTGAGGAGGAAGTGACATCAGATAACAAGGTCTCTGTCGTCACCCCAATCCAATATGACTCTGAAATCCTTCTCACCAGGTCAGAGGTCAATCTCTAAAAATAAGCAATTCAGCCAATGATGCCGATCGTGTTGTTATATAGGCCTATTTCCTGTCCTGTTAAACTTAATGCAGGTTAAACATGCATTGAAAATGAGCTGCTGCAACACTATATCCACTCAGAACAACTTACCAACCCTCCAGCAACATATTATTAGAGTTTGTAGTAATGTTGTTATTCTCTTCGTACTCTTTTTATTTTAACAGAGACATGAACTTGGATTTTTGTGTGGTTGGCGCGGAAGATCAAGTCAAAAATACAGTCTCTGATTTTGATGACATCGGCCCACAATTTGACATCTTATTACAAGTAAACTCTAAACTATATATATTTATCTTATATAAAACACGTATAGGTCTTTAGTCCCTCCACGTATGTCGAAGTGCAGCTTTAAACAGAGTCTTTCTGCAGGTTTCTACTGGAACCTTCCCGATCAACCAGGCTGTTCTGACTGTCTCTCTACCTTCCAGCACCGAAACTGGAAATCCTCTATTATATATGACTTCAGTCAAAACCGAACCTGTAAGTATGAGGCTGTATTAAACTTATCGGTTACCAGTTACTGAAGGTTTTATTGAGCACTTTGTATAAATTGTTTTAATGCAGTAATGCTACATAAATGTAAGGGTGTTTGACATGAAACACTTGTAAGGTTATCAATAGTTCAGCGACTATATTGATGGACACATTATGTTAACTACCCATCATGCCTCAATCTAAACGAGACTCCATTTAAACTTTGAATTTTTTGATCAGGTTGGAAATGTGCAGTGTGACGCCAGCAGTATGGTTGACCCGTTGAAGATCAGTGAGAAAACACACACTGCCATCTTTACTAAAGAGAGCTTTAGAGGAACAAAAGAACTGGTTAGTGTGTGTGTGTGTGGATGTGTGCAATGTGGGCAATGTGTGGTCCCGAAATCCTGGTAAACCCTACAGAAACCAAAAGCCCCCCAAAGATAGTTATACTAGTAGTTTCTTGGTCCCGGTGAGTAAAACAGTGTATAAATCAAACTAAAAGATGTTTATTTGAAAATGTTGAATTGGTTGGGTTTAGGGCAGTGGATCGTGGGGGGGGGGCGTGGCCACAAGGGGGGCCCAGTTGACATCCAAGGGGGCCTCAATACGACAACTCATTTAAAATTAGACAAAATGAGCATTGAAATACATTTAAAAAAACTTAAAACCAATATATGTCTTATTATTTGGCCATTTCCAGTTAAAGTCAAGCTTTAAAGTATTTTATTGGGTAGAAAGAGATTTTGTGAGGGGGGGACTTTGAATATAGTTGAATACAATGGGGGCCTTGGAGTCAAAAAGGTTGAGAACCCCTGGTTGAGGGGATACAATATACACTTTTTACAGTACCATAACCATTGAAACCCAACATGTGTGTGTGTGTGTCCTTGTTTATATGTAATTATACATAATACGGGCATTCTTGCACCAACTTACACTTGTTCATTTCCAGAATTGTAAGGCTGCAAAGTGTGAGCCCATGACTTGTCGTCTCAAAGACTTGGAAATGAAGAGCAACTACTTTGTTAACATCACTGCCAGGCTCTGGAATGGCACATTTGCCTTTGTAAGCAGAGTTTTGTCTTTACCTAGCCTAGTTGTTACCATGCAGATGATGTGCTTATCTCTCTATCATAATGTGTTGTTTAATAGGCTGATTTTCAGACACTTACATTGGTTGGAGACGCTGAGATAGAAACATCTCAACCTGATCTCATAGTCATCACCCATAAACAACAACAGGTGTGTCTCATAACCCTCTTATTCTTTAGATATGATCAACCATGCTTAAAATATCAGCTTAGACCAACATGAGTTTCTCAGCTGGTGGACCAGAATAGCCTTTGCCAGGAAAACTACGCTAGTAAATGAGGTGTGAGGTATTCGATCTGCCTTATTTAATCGCCTTTTTAATCGGTTAAAAGTTGGTAAAGCACCAATGGCTTTTTATTATAATAAGCGATATACGAATACATTTTGAATGAAATTCTGGTGGGGACAGCAGCACGCCAGCACCTTAAAGGTCCTTCTGTACAGTTTCATCTACTACACCCTTGCCTTCACCATGAAAAGTTCAAGGTGCGGGAAAAAGTAAGATATTTTGAAGACCGTTGGTAACCGAACAGCGACGGCACCCGTTGACTTGCATTGGTTTTGTGTCCATACTATAAAAGTGAACGGGGTCCAGCGCTGCTCAGCTACCAACATTCTTCTAAATATCTTCTTCTGTGTTCTGCGGATGAAAGAAAGTCATACAGGTTTGAAATGACAAGAGGGAGAGTAATTAATGACAGAATTTTCATTTTTGCCGAACTATCCCTTTACCATCTGCCTGTTTTACAAAGAGATATTAATGTTAGGTTTGTGATGCCTGCTTGGTCTTCATTAGGTTTCATGCCATCTTTTCTGATCCTATATTGCAGATAAGAATAACAGTGAGTAAAGAAGGAGCCAGTGGAGATGTTCCCATCGGTATTATCATAGGAAGCGCCATCGGCGGGCTCATCCTTCTAGCTTTGGTTACTGTGATTTTGTGGAAGGTATATTTATCATAAACTGTTGAACTAAAACTAAGATTGCTTTAGAGAAATTGTTCAAAACTGTGCATCATACTTATGTTTCACCAGCTTGGCTTCTTCAAGAGAAAGCAGTTGCCACAGAAAACGGAACAGGAAGAGGCAGAAGAAGAAGTGCTGCGTGAGAATCCAGCATAAACAGGATAGAGTAAATACTGCCCTCTCTGGATATACTGGAATTAATATCCAGTTTTTGTCAACTATACATTGTGTGTGCTACCGGTTGCACACATGTGCTGATATAGTACTTTAAGGTTTAACTGATATTCAGTTTTATTTGAGAGTGAAATCCAAACCAGCCCAGCAGCGGGATTTTGTTCTAAGGATATTTTATATCAAAACATCTCAGGATTAAACATTTTAAGCATGTGCATTTTTGACTTTAGTTTGAACGGATCACGATGGAAGCATGAACAAATACGTCTGTGCACGCAGCAGAGTTATGTTACATTAAAGACACCACACAGAACCTTAAGAATCCTTTGCCAGAGGCTATAGTCTTTGTTTTTGAATCTCTGTGTCATTCACATTCTCGTTCTAACATGCCTTTAGATGTACAAGAGCAATTTCCATTAAAATCAAATTCTGGATTTCTTGCTGATATACTGTATTTGTTTTGTACATATATATCCAATATATATAATATATTATGTACTAAAAACTATTTCAGTGCTCCCTACAGACGATCATATAAATGACTGAATGTTCATTTTTTCATAACTATTAACAGTAAAGGCTATTTGTTTTTTAAGTTAAAGTGTTATGTTTTAGGTTACTGGTCGTGGTTAACGTGTTCTTCTGTGAATCTTTCTGTTGTTCTAAACTGAAACTAAATACTCCACCCGAATGGACATGCAGGCTCCTGCACGTAAACAAGCACCGAAATTCCACAATTGCGCCTGCTTGTGTTGTACGTGTTAGGGTCATTTGTGATTACTTTGAAGGAATTCTCACCCAACCACACCCCTGCAAAACCTCCATATGGTTTATGATGATAAAGTGTCCTTTAACTTTATCCATCTCTCTAGTGAAGATGAGAGCACGGGAAGTGTTTTCAGAGTTAATATGGGAACTCACAGTTCAATGACTCGCATTGTGGGATCTCGTCTTTGTAAAAACCGTATGAATGGCTGCTGTCGTGATTATCCAAGCCCTGAAGGGAGATTCAATTCTTTAAATCTTATTTGTATTTCTATTTTCAGTTTATCAATTTGTAGCACTTTATTACGTTTAATATCGAATAGGTTTAATATTAAAATTCAATGCTTATACAGTATGTCCCAAAATGTCTTTAGAATAACAAAACAGTTAAGTAATGGAGTGTGCAATGCAGAACCTCATAACCATTTTGACGTTTAACCTTCTAACGCTTAACCATCTGGTTCCATGTGGTTCCTCTACACATGGATGTCTCAGGTTTATACAGTTGTGCTCAAAAGTTTACACACACGTTGCAGAAAAAGCTGAATCTTTTGAGGATTTTTGAAAATTAAGGTTTATTTTTAAGTTAGTCCTGCCCTGAGCAAGTTATTTCACAGAAGTTTACACCCACCTGACTTTAAATGAATGGTGTTGACTTTGTAGGCAGCACTGAATGTTTCTATCTGTTGTAATAGTTGTGTATGAGTCTCTTGATCGTCCTCAATGTAAAAAGAGGAATCTCAACATCATACAGCTACTGGACATGAGTCAAATATCAAGAAATGCTGAAAAAGATTGTGGAGGACCTGGGGGATTGTTTTGAAGATCAGTGGACAGTCGAATGACTCATGACCAACAAGAAACCCTTTAACAACTTTGACTAAACATAGAAACTCTCATTGATTGTTTAGGTAACATCACAGTATTGAGAATCAGGGGCGTGTAAACTTTTGCACTCGGCTATTTTTAGAAACTCTGTTATTATTCTTTAGTGTGAACTTTATGTTAACATTTCTTTAGTGAAATAACTTGCTCAGGGCAGGACTAAATTAAACATAAACCTTTATTTTCAAAAAAATCCTCTTATTTTTCCAAAAGGTTTCAGCTTTTTCCAGATTCTGCAAGGGGTGTGTAAACTTTTGAGCACAACTGTGTATAGCTATAGGCTGCATATTACATTTCCAATGCAACAAACTCAAAGGTTTTGTGTGCTTGTTTTGTCTGAACATTTAAGTGCCTTGATTGATGCATTCAATTGATATAACATGTGACTTTATTACTACAATTTTGACTTAAGAACATTTTTATTAAGACTTAATATCTTTCCTGTCACGCGTTTTTTACACACACACATAATGTCCTAAGTCACAATATTTAATGATGTCAACGGAAAACATGCCATTAGGCTATATACACATTTGATCATTATGTTTGTCAAAAAAGCATTCTGAGCAGCATATTAACTTAATCTTTGTGTTTAAGTTTGATGGGGGTTGAGGGTGTTTGGTAAATGACCGCAATTGTGAGTGATGTGAAGCGCAATCATTTCCTCTTGCAGCGCTGCTCAGTTCACACACACACGCGCGCGCGCGCTCACGCTGGACTGCATGCGCATACACTGGATGCTGGATAATATTATGGATTTTGTCATGAAATATCTGCTGTTATTCCTCTTTTTGTGTAAGTACTTTCACACGCGCGTTTATTTGATCTCTGCATTGATGTAGCCTCATTGCGAGTTGCTTAAACGCGCTGAATTAACATGAAGTTTTGTGTTATATATAAGAGTTGCGCTTTTTTTATCATAATGCATGGATAAGAAACGAGACATTAACGTTTGTGCGGAAAATACATATTTTCTGTTTTATCAGTTTGTTAAGGTGTGATATTCTGTTATTTGACTGTCAATGCCATTTCGACGCATTTCATATCATTTGGACTTATTTTTTACATCTCGTGAGACATTATTAGATAGACGGCGGCAGTTTGATATTTTGTCTTGACAAATAACAACCATAACAAATAAATGTCAACATTTCTTGATGATTTAAACGCAATCCTTGAAATGCAATAAAATGCAAACAAAAACTTAACAGAAAAAATGATGATGCACTAAGTATGCAAAATGTGTCAAAATGAAAACACTAAAGAATGCTCAGAAATAGTGTTGCTGGTTGTATTCTGAATGGCGTCAGATCATCTCAACTATGGCTTACTGGTCATAATGCATGCAAGCAGTGGACTGGAACTGCATTCCCCCTTGGTAACCCCGCAATCTGACCTCTCTTATTTCTTGTTCGTCTTCATGACATAATTCTTCTGTCTCGTTTCACATGTGCTATATGCACACTAGCTCTCTTTGTGCACTGACTGTGTCCGTCTCTTTAAATTCAAGTTTCCCAACTAATGAATGGAGGATTCTGTCAGAGGTCCTATAAGTAACTTATCTGCTCTTTTATGTATGGCTCTCTCACTTTTTTCTATTCAATAGTGAATATCATATTGAAACTGTAATACAAAGCGACGTTTGAGTGCATGAGCAGGCACTGATGAAGACACCAGATTAATGTGGCTGTGTTGCTCCTGTGCAGACATGTTTCTACATCTCTGAGTCTCTGCAGGTCACTTGAAACATTCCTGTTGAAAAAAACAGGTTAGGTGTTTTGTAGCATGGTAGCTGGTTTGAGCTGGTTTAAGCTGGTTGTGTGCTGGTCCTAACCCTTACCTTATCAGTCCACCATTTAGGTTAATTTCAGATGTTCAGAAATGACAACTTTGTCCTTTATACATTGATTAAAAAGCATAAACTGTCATATCCCCAAATTGTTTAAGGACAATAGATTGTTTACAGGCTAGAACGTGTCTCATACAGCTCCTGTTTATAATGTTCACCCAATCCTTTAGAGAACGTGAAGCTGACGTCACGCCCAAAATTGCAGTGGCGCCGCCATCTTGGAAGGATAATACTCCACTGCTATTATTGTTTAGATACCGTTACTTGTTTTGTTTGATATATGGAGAAATCGAAAGATTTGTGAAAGAACTAAGTGAAAGAAAGAAAAGTTAAGTGAAAGAACCATGGGCTTTTCCTGAACGACTCTGCGTAATGCTATTGCAGTTTTTAACACAGCAAGACCGACCTGCCATAGTTATATTTCTTAATCAAACAAGAAAACAAAGCAGCTATTCTTCCAAGATGGCGCAAAATTCAATTTTAATTTTATACATAGATACACGTACTGTAATAAGAAAAAATATTCGAATAAATCGAATTATGACCAGCTCAACATTAGCTCTATTGGCTGTCGACCAAGTCTATTGTAAACTTCCCCTTGTTGTTGCTAAGAAGTTGTGGTTTTTTGGATTATAAAGATGTAATGCAATAGCTATGCAATAACATTTTATGATCTAAATGTTCTCTTTTTGGTTTGATAGTGTTGTAAATGTTGCTTCATGTGGGACATGATCAATGCTGTTTTTTTCCAATGTTTTACAGATTGTAGCATTGATATCGCTCAGGGTTTTAATGTGGGTACCTCTGGAGCCAAGATCTTCTCAGGGGTGTCGTCAGAACAGTTTGGTTACACTTTGCAACAGTTCAGCAACAGTCAAGGAAAATGGTAAGATTTATAAGATACAACGCCTGATCTCAGGAATGCGTAACTATTTTATGATGTGGCTAATTTGTATGAATTCGTACGATTCGTACAAAAACAAGAATATAAGAACATAATAATTAATATCAAGAAAAAAGCCTTACACTGTGTACACACCAGACGCAACCGGCGCGACACGACACGCCACGCGTGTGGAGAAATTTAAACTGATGCAATTTCTAATGCAATTTAGGTTCTAATACAATTTTTAGTTTTTTTGTCGCATCGCGACACGTCAGGTGTGGACACGGTGTTACTAAAGCACGTCCCTGGAATATTCCATTTAAAAACGAAACATAAAATTACAGGGTATAAGGATATTGTTTTCCCTGTTTTTATTGTAAATTTACTGTATTATCTGTAATTTTACAGGTTTTGACCGAATTTCTTAAAATAAACTGTAAAAAAGAACATTTTGTTAAAAAAACTGAAACTGAAAGCTGGGGTGCCAGAAATAAACTGTAAAATAATAGGTTCTCCCTGTAAAATTACATGTTTTGGTTGTTCTTGTACATTTGCAGTCTTTTTCTGGAATTTTACGTTTCAAAAATACATAAAAATCGGAAAGACAGAAAGACCTCTGTAAATTATCGTTTTGTTATACAGTGTGGGTTACCTAAGAATCTGTCATATTTTTCTGTCCCTCTTGTCATTTCAAACCTGTTTGACATTCTTTCTTAAGAAGAACAAAAGAAGATATTTTGAACAAAGTTGGTAACCGAACAGCGCCGGCTAACAACATTTTTCAAAATATCTTCTTTTGTGTTCTGCAAAAGAAAGTCATACGGGTTTGAAATGAGGGTGAGTAAATAATGGGCGGGCATTTTTGGGTGACCTATCACTTTACCATTCATTGCACTGAAGCAAATCTTGCTAAAACGTACAAGTGAGATGGTTATTATTTTTTGGTAGAAAGCTACAGTACCGTTGCATTTACTATAGGTGTGATTTCAAGAGGATCACGTGACCTCAACGGCCCGTCATGCTGGCACACACTTGGATACTGATAGCTCTTTTGTATCATGATTCCACTTGTCTCAATATACGCTGTACTGAACACACAGACTTCCTGTGGTCATTAAATTTGTCTTCATCCGGGTATCACAAAGAGGCCAAGTTCCTTTAGAAAACTATCTGCCGGAAAACAAATGGCTTCTCTCAATCCTGTCACTAAAACAGATTTCCTTAGTATACAATATAGCACATTTTCACTAAGTAATATTTCATCTACATTGTCCAGTACTTCCTCTAATGATAACAAACAACGTATGAGCAGCTGGGATAAATTGTAAATAATGAAAGGCATTGTTTATCAGGACACACAGCTGATACACAACTCTTCAGGTGTATTGTGTTAAACTGTGTCCTTTAACTGTTTGAGCACTGTATTCACCAATCGGTCTTCAGGACTTGAACTGGATCTGTATCATAATAATGTGGTACCTCTATAATAACTGCCCACGACAAATGATAGGGTTACTTCATATAATTTGTGATGGTTATTTCCAACTTTATGCATTTATCATCATTCATTCATGGTAACCTCTGCTGCGTCTAGACAGGCCTTTATTGCAAGCATTTCCAAACAATCTCCCTGTTGTGCAACAGGTCAGATGAGCCATTTCCTGCTGTAGCGTAAGCTGTTGGTGACATCATCATTGTTGCGTGTCATGCTTTAGTGTGCACTAGTTTGAATGCTGCTGATGTTATCACTCTCATTGTGAGTTTGGCATTAGCTCTGACTAATCTGACTTGCCCAAGCCCAAAACACACACAGATCCCTTTTAAGGGACTACATTTACAGGTTACTTACACTAGAAGGGAACACAGAAACTAAAGTTAGTATATAAACAATGACTTTGCGGTTGACTCAGAATTACTTTTAATTGTGATGTAAACTATGTGGAAACTACCTGGGAATGTCCCAGAATTGGTTTAAAGGAAATTTTAAATCCCCTGGATACCATGAAGATACTGTAGGGAGTTGACTGCAAAAAATGACACATTTCAGTGATTTACTTTAACATGGTTCAAGAATAATTGCAGATGATCTTTAATTTTTTTGTCAATTCTGTAGATAGTAAAATCATAATTTTAAACAAAGTTTATACTGTTTCTCTCACCCAGTAGTGTAGTAAATGGATATGACAAAAGATATTTAATTGAGAAAAAAGTTCTTTGTTAAAGGGCCAGTTCAGCCAAAAAATGAAAATGATTCAAGTTTTCGCTTGCCCTCGTGTCATTTCAAACGCGTATGACTTTCTTCTGCAGAACGTGAAAGAAGATATTTAGAAGAATGTTGGGAACCAAACAACATTGGCCGCCATTGACTTCCATTATGTGGACATTTTTCAAAATATCTTCTTTAGTGTTACGCAGAAGAAAGAGTCATAAAGAACGACATAAGGGTTAATAAACAATGACATACATTTTATTTTAGAACTATACCTTAAATATAATGTGAAGATATTAATAAAACACAGTAGTTCCAAGAACATCAACCCCTCCTACGTTAGTTGTTTTTTTTAATCTTAGGATGTGATGTAATCTTGTGTGTCACTGTTTAGTCTGAGCAGAACATGTTATCATGCTAAGGCGACCTACAGTAGTAGTGGCATTCTGTGTAATTTAGTGGGTGTGTTCGGATTTTATAATGGATAATATAAGGACGCAGCATGCACACTTGGATACGCATTCAGATACACACACCCTACGGTGTTATCACTGGTCATTACAGAGGAAGCTTGTCATTTCACACTAGCGCCACCGAAAGGAATAGCACAAATAATAAGGATACCCCTGTGTGATGTTCATCCGACAAAGAGTTCTCTGTTGTTTGAGCTTGTGTTTTAAACCACAAAAGGTGTATTTTTTTATAAGGTAAATCTTTTGTTGTTCGTCAGGCTCCTGGTGGGTTCTCCATGGAAGGGATACACTCAGAACCGAAAGGGAGACATCTCGAAGTGTGACCTCACAAACCCTGGACCCAGCTGTCAGACGCTTAATCTTCAAAGTAAACAAATATTTCCCATAATTCCTAAGTCATCAAGCACCGTGTTCGTTGGATAATTTTAACCTGAACTAGAAGATCGATTAAACCTGATCTTGTGGTGAATCGAGGTTAAAACAAAACCTCAAACCTTAAAATATCACCATGTTTCATGTGCTTTTAGATTTTGTCAACCTGCCAACCGTCTCCAATGGCAACAACATCAACATGAGTCTAGGACTAACTCTCACTCGAACAACGAAAAATGGTGGATTTATGGTAATAACCGTTACATCTGACACAAAAAGCGGTAACGACAGGGTTGAGTTCGGTAACATTAGATGACGAATTGGCTAACATGACCCGACAATGAACGATGATTCTACAGTATTTCTTTATCGCCTGTTTGCATATTTCCAAGCCATACACAAATGAGGTTTGAGTGCCTGAACCGTCTGAGAAGTTTTGAGTTTTCAGTCACGCCCACATGACGTTCACTCCGTGTGTGTTGCAGACATGCGGTCCTCTGTGGGCACAGCTCTGTGGCAGTCTGTACTTCTACCCAGGAGTATGTGCGGAGGTGAACCCGCAGTTCTCTCTCCAGTCAGCATTCTCACCGGCCATTCAAAGTAAGAACACACTTAAAATCATATTTTCAATATCAATAAAATCATTCAAAATTATTGGAGTAAATAAATCTCTATATAAACAGTTCAGTCATCATAACTCTTGGGATGCATTTTAGCATGTTAATGCTCATGACGGTTCAATATGAAGAGTTTGGTTCCGAAATGACATAACTCCGTTTACATTTTTTTCAAAAATCATGTTTTTTATTGTGCATTCCGATTAATATCAATCAAACTGCAGTTGGTTTGTTTTGATTTAAGCCATAATAACTCAAAAATACAGCTAACAAACGCAATAAAAACATGACAACATAATACAAATTTTTTTTTATCTCATTTTGGAACCAAACTCTTATATTTCGTTTTGGTCTAACTAGATTAGCTTATGCTGCCATGAGCACGCAAGTAAAACTGCTACAATGTACACAATAGCCCGTAAACAGGTCTAGGCAGGTGGTGCTTGGGATGGAGGCGGGTGTCTGTTAGAGTTCTGAGCACCATACTTCCTACAGCATACAATCCTTTTAATGGAGATCTAGATGAGGCATATACTGTTTTGTCGGTGGCTATAAACGGTGACTAAGTCACTCAAGCTAGATCACAAAACTAGCCTCTGAGTTCCATGACTGACCGTCTTATAGCAACATATTAACATGGTCTATTCCACTTTCAGAGTGTGGCAGCCTCATGGATATTGCCATTGTTTTGGACGGATCGAACAGCATATACCCGTGGAAACCAATCGTCGATTTCCTCAAGAAACTGCTGGGAAGCTTAGATATTGGACCTCAGAGCACTCAGGTGAGCGAAAACAGCTTGGGTGCTTTTGATCTGGGTTCGACGTGTGCCTAGCGTATTGAATCATTTGTACGGTTCTTATTTCTTCCCCAACAGGTCAGTGTCATGCAGTACGGTGTTGATGCCACGTTCAACTTCTATTTGAACTCCTATCAGACAAATGAGGCCATGATCAGAGCGGCTTCAAGTATTCAGCAGAAGGAAGGAATACTCACGAATACGTTCCAAGCCATTGATTTTGCCAGGTGGGCATGACGCTCCACCTTCCAAACATAAAGTGACTGTAAATGTTCTGTCATTGAATTCTGATTATTACTATAAATGAAATACAGTGAACAGAAAAAACCGGCCTCCTACTGAGAGCAAATATATTCTTGATATACAAAAATAATTTGATTTAAGTACGGTGCAGTTTTCGGACCCTTTTAATATTTAACCCACAATTGTGGAGCTTTCAATCACTTGTGAGTGCGCACATGTTTGTATTTCATAGGAATAATGCATTCCTACCCCAAAACGGAGGTCGTCCTGGTGCCACAAAAGTGATGGTAGTGGTCACTGATGGAGAGTCTTCTGATGGAAAACTGAGGGACGCTGTGATTCAAGCGTGTGACAAGCAAAATATCACTCGCTTTGGCATCGCGGTTAGTTAATAAAATATATGTGAGCGATACAGCCTTGATGTATTGAAATATATTTTAACATTTATATTCAACATACTTGATTCAAATGTGTCTCATGATGTTAAAAATCTTTTAACCTAAAGACACTGTATGTTGACATTACTTTTGTATCAAGGTTTTCATTATGAAAACCAAAGTTTTATTTTAAAAACTTGAAATAGATGACTTGGACCAGATAATGAAGAAAAAGCAGCCAATGAGAGTTCATAATAGATTCAATAGTCCCAGGAGATCTCAAGAAGCTGGCCGGCGGAATACGATTTTGTACATTTAAGGCAAAGGATGTCTTCTTTCAAGATGCTAGACTATAATATAGTTTTAATTTCTTTTTTATGCTTTTGATCATAACATTATTCCAATTTTGATAACTTTACTGTTATTTTAAATGTGGAAACAATACACTGTAAAGAGTCATTAAGAGTTTCAAAGCTTTTGAGCGGTCGTCTATATTTGAATATGATTTTTTACCTTTTTCCTAGGTGCTGGGATATTACACAAGGAATAACATTGAAACAAGTAAACTCATCGCTGAGATTAAGTCAATAGCCAGCTCTCCAATTGAGAAATACTTCTTTGATGTGTCTGAGGAGGAAGCCCTGATAGAAATTGTTGGAACCCTTGGAGATCGAATCTTCAACATTGAAGGTCCTTTATTATGTCCATTGTACGGTGCATTAATAACAAATAAAGGAATGACATAAAAGTTCATGTATCGGAGATTTTGAGTTTCTCTTTTCTTTTTTCTTTTATTCAGGTGTTGGAAAGGCTGTTGGGGGCTTCTCAATGGAAATGTCCCAAGTGGGTTTCAGTGCACATCAGACCAAAAATAAGGTACTGGCTCTTATTCTCTCTGTGGGATGATAATCCATCAATGTTGTCTTTTCATATGTTCGGCCTCCTAGTGGTTAACATTCTCAGTCTGGGTTGTAGGATGTGGTCTTACTGGGTGCAGTTGGAGCGTATGAATGGATCGGCACCGTTGTTCACCAAACGGCTCAGGGATCATACGTTTTACCCAGAAATGCTTTCGAGGAGGTGCTGGAGGACAAAAAACATTGTTCATTACTTGGTAAAACAGCATGATTTCCACCAAATGTATCTTTACTGTATATTAACACCTAAATGCATCAATCATCCATATACTGTACAGTATATATTATATGTAAGTATGTATATAATATTGTTGTCATTGAGCTAAATGGATTCATTTCCCCGGCTGTCTGTTCAGGTTACTCTGTCAGCACTCTAACACACGGATCTTCTGAGTTTTATGTGGCTGGTGCTCCTCGTGCCGTTCATAAAGGACAAGTTGTAGTTTACACCCTCGACAGCAAGAAACAGCCGGTGATCGTAGATTCACAGAGAGGAGAGCAGGTACACGATACACTCAACAACCTCAATGCTAGCAGATACAAACAGAAAAAACAAAAGCGTTAAGTGTATTTGACGCGCGTGTGGTTTGTAGATCGGGTCTTATTTCGGCAGTGTTCTCTGTCCTGTTGATGTGGATGCTGATGGTGTGACTGATGTGCTGCTGGTTGGAGCTCCGATGTTCATGAGTGAAGAGAAGTTTGAAACGGGGAGAGTTTACATCTTCTCTATTACTAAGGTGAGAGCATTTCTACCGTCCCCTTTTCCTTTCTTCACATATTCTCATGTGTGGTACTTTTCATTTGAATGTAGTGGGGAGAGACGTCTGACAACACATTATATTCACAATAATATTCGCTATGATTTGTAAATGTAAGTGTTGATGTGCTTCAGCTGTACGGCCCTGTAGATGTGCTCCATTGACCTAACAATGACATATGTCAGAAGGCCAGCTTCATGTTTGCTTCAAACAGCAATTAACCGTAAATTCTTTAAAAAAATTATGTATTACTGTGGAAATCAGGTATGGGTAGAATCATCATCATGAAGTATTTATGCATACATGTCAATGCACAATTTTTCAAAACCAAGCATTTATTTTACAGAATTTTTACACTTTGAAAATGCGGTAACAAATATCAAATTACATTTAATTACAGCTTGGTGTAAAATAACATGAATAACAAAACATTTTATTTAAAAAAAATGTTCCGGTGCCCCAGTTGCCGAAATATTAGGGTTTTTTTTTCTATTTTTTACAGGTTATAATTTTCTGGCGCACATGGTGAATTGTTGATTATCATTTTTTTACAATCACTTCACATTCTCAAATGAACTTTCATTGAAATTAAGAGTTTATTATTCAGATTGTACGCATTTGTTTGCACTACAGAACAAAAACGTGATGGTCCACGGCATAAATGACACCCATCCACCTTCAGTCCTTATCTGTTGATCTAACGCCAATAAGAATCCTTTTACAGTTTTAATCTCATTAGAATCAGCATCTTCTGTCTTCAGGGTATTTTAAGTAACCAGGGTATCTTGGAAAGCTCCCACAAGAACGCTCGGTTCGGAATGGCCATCACTGCTGTCCCAGATCTGAACCTGGATGGTTTCGGTGATGTGGTGGTCGGTGCTCCTTTGGAAGGCAACGATCAAGGAGCCATTTACATCTACTATGGAAATCGAAAAACCATCAGAAAGCAAAGCTCGCAGGTAAAACTCCCGTAAATACGTAATCGATTTCCACACATAAAAAACGGCAAATGCCTAAACTTGGTTTCATAAATTCAGAAAATTCTTGGATCCAAAGTGGACCGAACGTTGAGGTTCTTCGGACGTGCTCTAGATGGCAGTACAGATATGAACGGAGACTCGGTCCCAGATGTCGCTGTGGGGGGTGTTGGGAAGGTGGTCCAGCTCTGGTGAGAATTTCAACACGTCAGCCATTATTACACCACTGATTTTCATAGTTTGTCGGGGTGAAAAACTGCAGGGTTAGATCCTATGTAACGGGACCCCATGCTAATTTCGAATAATTCATTTACTGCCCACCTTCAACAATGGAGCTGAGCGCGGAACAGCTGCACGGATAACTTCAGTCATGGTGGGATATTCAACAATCTCCCCAGCTGTCCTGCGGATTCCCACTTTCACCACTTTCTGTGTGACTGTCCTGTTTGTTCCAAAACCTATAAATCAATTGAACTCTCTGCTTGTAATGTTTGTGGTTGCAGGAGCAGAGGAATCGCGGTGGTCACACCGAAGGTTTCCTTCACTCCTGATAAGATCAGTGTTTTGAGCAAACCCTGTCGGTATGCCGGCAGGCAGGTGTCCTGCTTTAAGGCTAAAGTCTGTTTCAGCGCAGCGTTCAGGCCGATAAAACCACAGGCTGTGGGTAAGAATGATTCTGAATCTCACAACAATAGGGTCATGTACACCAGAGTTGTTCCAAGTGTCTTGGAGAGGTGTCGCCACAGTTCTTGGGGATTTAGGCCATGTCTGTTATTCTGCATATCATGTAATCCCAGATGGACTCGATGTTGGCCAGATCAGATCTCTGGGTCATCATACTTCAGAAAAAATGTGTTCATACTAAATCTTCCTCGATTAATACAGTTGTTCGGAAATCTACACAGTTTTTTGTCTTTTTTACTATTTGTGTGTTTCTATAAAATATCATAAAATTCTTAAATCGACATTTACTTCAGAAGGAAAATTATATTTAGACTTGTTTCATTGACATTTACAGTAAATATTTATTTATTCAAGTATATATTTAAAAAAAGCTCAAAATCTGCCACGGGGAAGAAATGTAATAATTTGAATTTAGTTTTACCTTTTTTGTTTCAATTTTATTTTACTTGCAGATTTCATTCTTTTTTTAAACATGAACATAATACTTATATTTTGAAATCTTGAATATCTTATATGGATCTTGATTTAAGAGTTTTTACATAGTTGTACTCGAAAGAAGACAAAAATGCTTTTAAGAAATTCAATCTTTTTTGCACTTTTTGTTTCCAATCCACACACGCTCCAAAATAGATTATCTACTTGGTATTTTTGTCTTGTTCTAGTGTAAATATACATTTACTTTAAAAGCAAAATGACATAATATGACTTCTTGTTTTCAGACAACAATATAAGACAAGATAAAAATATAAACTTAAAGAAAGTAGATAATAGAGATGTGAAACCTAATTCAAGTTTATTTTTCTTACATCATTGGGAGATATTTAAGCTTGTTTTAAACATGACATCACCTCATTTATTTATTTATTACAGAAAACAAGACATCTTAGGTCATTTAGCTTCTAAAGGAAATATATCTTGATTTAAAAATGATTAGATATTTGATTTGAAAAACAAGACAAAAAAAAAAGTATTTATAATATATTATAGCTATTTATTTATTTATTTATAGTCTATTTGCACTGCACTATATGGAATTAATAATTGAGTTATTTGCATATTATTATTCTGTGACAACAAATTTACAACATGTGTTGTTTTTTCTTTACATTGTGTACATTTTGGGACATTTAAGAAGACAAAAAGTTTTTATATACAAAGTCAAATGAAATGCAAAAAACCTTAAAGCTCAATATCTCCCCATACTGCCAAGAACCTTCTAATTCCAAGGTGACCATATGATAATAAACACTTAAGCATATTACTTCAAGTATGCATCCGAGCATAACACGATCATAAATGCACGTATTGTTTTTGTTATATAAATTCAGATATCAGGTACAATCTGACACTGGATGCTGATCTACAGTCGTCTCGCGTGAGCTCAAGAGGTCATTTCAGTAACTCGGATCGAGGCTTGCAGAAGGACTTCAGCGTCACTGTGCAGGACACGTGTGAAGAGCATGAAGTCTACGTGCAGGAGAGCCCTGATCTTGTTAACTCAATCGCTCTGCGTGTGGATGTACTTCTGGGTCATCCGGACGCAGACCCCGTTCTAGACGCCTTTAGTCCGTCTGCATGGGAGTTTTTTGTGAGTGGCACAAACCTCTATGCCTTTTTTAATATTGATTGCATTAAAAAAGATATCAGCATTCTCATTATATGTTTTGTTTACACTTGCTCTCCATGCAATACAGCATTCTGAATCTTGACTTTTTGATAGAAAGTATACCAAAATGTTATCTGGAGTTATTTACGGTTAGTTGAATTGCCCACTGTAACAAGATTGAGTCGATCAATTATCAGAAAAAACTGTATTGTTAAATACCGGCGCAAGTGTCCTGGTATGCAAATGATTTATGATAGAAAATAATTCAGGACATTTTTCATCAACTTTCTTGAATGCTGAATTTATTTCCGAGTTTTTTTTTTTTTCGTTCAGATCCCGTTCTCAAAGGACTGTGGGCCGGATGACATCTGCTTCAGTGATTTAGTGCTGAGTGTGGAGAGTGAAGATAAACTTGGGTAAGATTCCTTGGACTGTGTGACGTAAACATGCCAACAAAGAAATCTTAGCAATTATATCATAAACACTTTTTGGACCTTGGATTCAACAATTTCTTTTTTCACTGAATTAACATGTTTAAACATCACAACTGATAAAAGTAGAGATGCACCGATACTCAATTTCTCCACCGATATGTGATTATTCAGAGTGATATCTGCCGATGCAGATGGTTTGGTGGTTACATTAACTCGCATTAACTAAACTCTGACGATTAAATTAATTTTTTTAAACTTTCTCAATGTTATTTATTCATATTATGACTATTAATATTGAACATCAAACTGGTAATGTGTCTTAAAGCGGCCTTAACACACAGGGTTTCTGCAAATCTCATATTAATCTTGAGTATCTATAGAGTAGTATTGCATACTTCGTATCTTCGAAGAGTATTTAGTTTGATCACATTTATAAAAGATAGACACAGCTTTACGATTGTTTCCGAAAACATACGTCGCGTGCGGGGGGGAGGGGTAGGCTGAACTAAAGCACGTGCGCACCAATTGTCAACAAAACACAGACATCAGTTTTACTCACCGCATGCGGTTCATGTCCGGCATCTTTTAGCGCTGGGACGGCTCCATATATCAGTTTCAAACGATCTCCAAATCCAGCGTTATATCCACAGTTTATATGACATTCATCAACCAAATGTAGTGAACAAACAAACAAACATCTGAACTTCGCGAACGTATGCTCTCTCTCTCCTGCACACAAGTGAATGTGGCGTCTGCGTCTGCGCATGCTCCTTCTCCTGCTCTCCTTGCGGCCGCGTGCTTTCCAGAATTGTCCAATAAGGGACTAAGAAAGAAATGTTACGAAACAGTTTTATGTGTTCGAAAAAAAACTTTCCGAAACCTGTACGATCGCTGGGGGAGTGTATCGTGCACAGAAATACTACGTATTATGCCCAACTCGTTTTTTGACAAGTTGACCATGTTAAGCATGAGAAGACAGCACGTTTAACATTTTAAAGAAGTCAGAATGCATGAAACACCGTTGCAGGGGCGCTTTAACAATTTCCATATGCAGAGCACAAATGTATAGTATTTTCCTGTCCTCTTTTGATTGACAGGATATATTGGCCCTGATCATTGGCTGTGTAAACTATCAACCAATAGCTGATATTTTGAAAACATTGCTTTTATCAATAATAATAGTATTGATAAACCGGTGCATCTCTAGCTATAAGAGATTATTATATTGCACATGCACTTGAATTTAATTATGTTTGTTTACTTTTTAGCAAAACTCCACTAGTGGTCAGCCACAACAAGAAAAGATTGTCTTTCACTGTGACAGTAATGAACAGAAAGGAAAACGCCTACAATGCAAGAGTATCTGCCAGTTACTCCAGTAACCTGTTCTACGCTACTTTTACACCTGTAGTACGTGACATCAGAACTATTTATCTGGAATTGATTATAATTAAAGGGACAGTTCACCCAAAAATACAATTCTGTCTTTTTTTACACACTTGTGTCATTCATAACCTGTATATGACTCTTTCTTCTGTGGAACACAAAAGAAGATATTTTGAGAAACATCTTTGTGGTTTTGTGTCGATACAATGGAAGTCAACGGGGTCCATCTTGTTAGGTTATCAACGTTCTTCAAAATATCTTCTTTTGTGTTTTGCAGAAGAAAGAACGTCATACAGGTTTGGAATGACATTAGGATGAAAACATTTTTGTGTGAACTATCCTTTACAACATCAATTTACATACATTTCAATTAAAAATGTCATGTTTGATAATAACTTACATTAGAGGAATTGGGTTGTATTACTGTATTGTTTCAACTTTTTTAGACCGATGGGTCAGAGGTAAAGTGCACTTTGATAAAAGAATCGGACACAGTTGTTTGCCAAGTGAGTTATCCAGCCCTGAGAACAGATCAATCGGTGAGACATTTACAAGTTGAGTGTTCATCTGTGTGTATGTCTGACTGACACCATTCTAACACTTTGATTTTTTGACACCAGGTTTCATTTGCGATCAGCTTCGACTTTAACCTGAATCAGCTACAGAAAGCTGCTGGAGTGGTCTTTGAGGCCGTAAGGTAAAACAAAACTGAATTGAGCATTTACAGGCAGTTGTAGGTTTTATTGTTAACAAAAGATTGATTTCTACTGCAGTGACAGCACAGAAGAAACTCCTGCGGATAACAAGATCTCTGTCTCTGTTCCTGTCCAATACAACTCAGAGATCATCCTCAGCAGGTCAGATTATAACACACACCTCCATCTCCGCTTCACTTTCTTTCAGTTTTATTCATATTTTGAATTGGCAGCCTTGTGGTTAGCGCGCCGACATCTGGCGCCAGTGCGCTCATGGCAACCCGAGTTCGATTCCCGTATTGATGGTCCTTTGCCTGCTCCCCTATCCCCACCCCAAGCTTTCCTGTCAGCTCTCCACTGTTCTCTGTCACTTAAGGCATGACCCCCAAAATATTTGAATTGGCTTTATTTTATATATTTTTAGTCTTAATTATTATGTTAATTGTGTATAGTTTATTTTTTCCATTTTTGCTATAGAAGTTTAATTTATTTTTATTCCAGTTTTAGATTATTATTATTTATTTTTAGTTAATAATTTTAGTGCCTCAAAATGACTGTGTTGCTAAGGCAACATTTTCATTTTTGTTTCGTTTAAGGTTTTCAAATAATATTTAGGCCGATATTTTATTATATTTCAATGAACAGTTTTTAAGGGATAGTTCACGCAAAAATGAAAATTCTGTCATGAATTGCTCACTCTCTAGTTGTTTCAAATCTGTATAAATGTCTTTGTTTGGTTGAACACAGAGAAAGATATTTGGATGAATGCTTGTAACCAAACAGCTCTTGGACCCCATTGACTACCATGGGAGGAACAATTCAAAAGTGCCCCAGATCTGTTTGCTGTCTCACATTCTTCAAAATATCTTCTTTTGTATTCAATAGAACACAAAAAAATATTAAGTAATTTTTCCTGCTAAGTCAATGGGGTCCAAGAACTGTTTTTTTACAAGCATTCTTCCAAATATCTTTCTGTGTTAATATGAACAAGGAAATGTATACAGATTTGGAACGACTCGGGGGTGAGAAAAGGAAAATTTTCATTTTTGGGTGAACTTTCCCTTTAAATATATTAACCCTGTTCAGTAAACGTTGTTTATTTTAGATAACTTTACAATAAAAACATTTTCGTTTAGTAAAAGGATTTTTATTAAGGGGAAGCAGGGATTCTAGTTGATTTTACCCAAGGGTTGTTAAAATGATTTTGTCTCTTTTGACATTTTTCCTGTGTCAGGTAAAAACTTAATGTAGTCATTTCCATTTAAAGTAGAGATGTGTATACCAAGGATGCTTAACATTTGGATAAGAACATAAGCAACACGAGAGTAGTTTCAAACTGTCCCCTGTGAGTTGTGCGTCATTGTAAATGTTACAGTCATTGAGAATTTTTCTCTGCTTTCCCCAAACTGACATTTCCTTTAAATGTAACATCATTTCACAAAAACCTGTCCAAATTGTGACGTTTTACTTTTTTTTCAGAGAAGCAAACATTAATGTTTATTTACTTGAAAAAGAGGAAGAAACCTCAACCACAATAAACTCCTACAGGGACATTGGTCCAGATTTTAATTTTAATCTGAAGGTGAGTGTTCCGTTTGACTGATTTACTTCACAGGGTGCTCACTACCTCCATCTGTTGGCTTGCTTTAAAAGTCATGAACGGTTATTTCATATTTTTACAATGAAATTAAACTGATTTGAACTTTTATTTTTTATTAGTATTACAATGATGTATTAGGCCTTGTCAAAAATTGGGTTATGGGCTAGTTGCAAAATGGCGCCGGTGAGCTTTTGCACGCCAGAGTCCACAGACTCATTTCCGGTCGTATAACACTATCCAGTTGTTTTGGGTTAACACAGTGCTCAGCAATGTAAAGAGGATCCGTCATATCGCTTATATATTACTTTCTTATTTTTATCTAAAAAAAAACCTTATTTACCGGCCCAAAATCCTCCTTTTCCCATAAAGTGTTATACAACCGGAAATTACTCCACCGACTCCGGCGCCACCTTGTGCAACTAGCCAAAAATGAATTATTTCTTTCTTCAAAACGTGTACCTACATGACTCCGTCTTCTGTGGAATACGAAAGAAGATATCCTGAGCAATGTGTGGTTTTAAAATGGAAGTCAATATAACGGTGACCAGGATTCTTCAAAATATCTTCTCTTGTGTTCTGCAGAAGAAAGTCACGCAGGTTTGAAATGACATGAGCGCGAATAAATGGCGAAAGAATTCATTCATTTTTGGGTGAGCCATCCCTGTGTGTAGATAAAACAATCCATCGATTCCTACAATCCGAGTTATCCATGAAGAGTGAAAATAGCACACCATAAACTGCAGAAATAGTAGTAGCACACTGGTACATAAATCCTATTATGACAAAGTCATCTTGTTCACTGGAGATCTGTGAATGGATTCATTTCTGCAGGTTTCTACAGGAACCCTCGCAGTCGGCCTGGCGTACCTCGCCGTCTCACTGCCCGTCAGCACTAAGGCTGGAAATCCTCTTCTGTATGTCACCTCGGTTAAAACTTCACCCGTGAGTAACTCCTTGTAAAACATATTTGTGCTTTTACACAGTTTATTCAACTCTCCAAATATGAGAACACGCGTGATTGAAAGCACATGGGAATGATTTGATTTTACGATTCCAAATATTGTTTCAATTTCACGCAACAGCCTGAGAAGATACACTGTGCGGACAACCATCTGATTGACCCATTTAAGATCAACGAAAAGCCTTTTACTGCCAGCATAACCGAGGAGAGCTTTAGAGGAACAAAGGATCTGGTTAGTGCTTCTGGCTGTTTCTTTCTCATTTTCCAGAATTCAAGAGCTCTAAAAACATGTGCGCTTGAAGTGACATCTTTATCGGTTATGACTTACAAAGGAAATCCTAATGAACGAAGTCTGAAACTCTGCGAGAGATGTTTGTGCGCAAACGACTTGTATTATTTTCATACGAGGGCGAACGATTACAGTACAAATAACAGGATGTCTTGGATTTTCCAGCCTCAGAGGTGTAACTGTATCTGTCGTGTGTTGCGCAGAACTGCAGAACGGCTTCATGTCAGGCAATGCAATGTGTCCTGAAGGATCTGGAGGAGAAGAGCGATTATTACGTCAACGTCACTACCAAAATATGGAACGGCACTTTTGCAAAGGTAACATCATCGGTTTCAGATGTCAAATCGTATGTAACTTGACGTAAATGTTGACGTGTCACCATCACCGTGTTTGTCCCATTCAAGGCAGATTTTCTGTCCGTCTTACTCACCGTGGAAGCTGAGATAAAGACATCTCAATCTGACTTGCTGTTCATTGAACAGAAGCGTCTGGAGGTAAGGTGTTTGCTCACTTATTTCAAATACGTTACGTTTTAGTAAACGTTTGATCATTTGCTACAATACAACAGTGTATATTGTATCCACAACACATTTTAGTATGTGGCCATGGCCTCTCGCAGCTCTTCCTGTTCCTGCTTCATATATATCGTACTGTATTGCTTTCTTTCTTCTGCAGGACACAAAGAAAGATATTTTGAAGAATGTTGATGACACCACTGGCCCCCATTGACTTTCACTGTATGGACCCTAAACCACTAAGACATTCCTCAAAATATCTTATTTTGTGTTCTGCAGAAGATGTAGGTTTTGAATGACATGGGGTGAGGTTTTTACTGCAAGTACATTGCAGAAGTTTTTACATTTGAAACGCATTTATATCTGCTTTATTGATGTTCGGCACTTGGTTGATCAAAGAGTTACCATTCAAAAAAAGGAAGTGTATACCTCATGACCTCAAGTTTCTTTGCAGGTTGATGTCACAGTAAGCAAACCCGGAGCTAAAGGAGACGTTCCGGTTGGCGTCATCGTAGGGAGCGCTATCGGCGGACTGTTATTATTGGCTCTTGCTGTTGCATTGCTGTGGAAGGTACTTTATGTTGCCGCCTTGTATTTATTTCGTGCTTCCTGTACAACGTTCATAATCACCTTATTAAAACGCATTCTTTCCTCAGCTTAACTTCTTCAAGAGGAAATATCAACCACTGATGAAGAACGGGGGGAAGGGAGAAGAGGACCAGGAACTGGAGAACCTTTAGTGAATTCAGTTCACTCTTTCAATGAGGTCCGACACAAGAATTTGTTCACACAGTGGCCGTTCACATGTATGGCACTTCAAACACGTTTATCTTGTATGTGCCTGACCGGTGTATCTTTCAGATTGGACCTGACGCCGCCTGTCTACTGTATTATGATGTTCACATGTTCCTGGAGCGGATACTGTGTGGTAAATCTTGACTTTTAGCAATTGTAAATAATAACCAGAGGCATTGAGACGGTCATATGCTGGCATATGAGGCGTTCAAACTGACCTCGCTAGTATAGCAACCCACCTGTCTCAACACATTTGATCATTTATTTTAGATTTCAAATAAATGATCCAATGTGTCAAACTAAGCTACGTTTGCTAGCGCAATATGCGGAGACAAATCATGCTGGGGCCACACCAAAAGATAATCGGGCCGGTTTCTCCCCTTCTGACAGTCCTAGGTAAAGTCCCGATGATCTTATCAGATTTCCCTGTGGTGTGATGCGTGTTAAGAGTAAATGTACCCTATCGGAGCCGTCCCGATCGCGAATCGGAAATATTCAACATTTACGATCAGAAATCCTGATGTGTGGGGGGAACCCCGAGGACAAACGCACAAGAACGCTGTTGATCGTCATGTGGAAGTAAACAATACCCTGTTAGAAAGCCAGCTGACAGAAGTATAACAACCGTAGTTATCGCTTCAACAAACCCTTTTCTTTATTCGGGCAATTTTCGGGCAAAAGCATAACAAACACGTTAATCGCAATTACAAATAATTTCTATAAATACCAGGCTATGTGCAAGTGACGGTAGTGGAGTGTGCGGATGCTTTAAGGTGGAACAGATAAAATAGGTCCTAGTGGAGCCAGTAGACTCTTTCGGGTGATAATGTCAGCAGCTATTTTTTACAAAAACTGTATTAATATTCTTTTTTAATTACTGTGAAGACATACAAACAAGAATATATGAGTTGCACTAAAATTATATCTAGCGCTGTGCCACCTTAAATTCTTTAGACGACGCTGCTTGAGCAAATTCTCACATTGAATAATATTTTTAAAATGACGTAAAATATTAGATGTACACAATTGTTTATATTGAACGCATATGTAATAAACAAAGCTTACCGTGAAATTATAAATAAATTTGTCAGGACTCTGTTGGTGTGTTTTGTCACATCACGGCGCACCACACATTATAGGAGCAAATGATTCAATCTAGGATTTTTTCTCCTCACGTTTGTGGTCTCTCTCCGTTTAAAACTCTTATAAGAATCAAACAAATCTTTTTGTGTGGCCCCAGCATAAGACATTCATAACCAGAAAGTGTAAAGAGAGTGGCGCGACAGCCATGTGGTGATTCTGGGGCGGGGCTATCGGTTTGTTTGACCAATGGCAGACAAGCGGAGTGTTCTGGAAACGTGTCTGTCACTGCACTAATGAGAGAACATGTGATGGGGTCTGTTGTGCAGATGTTGTATTGTGTACCGGCGCCCACTCCATACTTGCACAAATTCTACGTACTGATAAGAACGCAAACAGAACGTTCTCGGTAAACTGCGGTTTTTAGAATTTAACGTTAGTTAGAAGATTTGACGTCACAATTCACATGATTGAATGTATGTGAAATGCTGTACTACTGATGGGGGAATTATTCATCAATACGATACTATGGCACATGAATTCTACGGATGGTGTGATGCGTGTTGGGAATCTTGTTCTTGTTAACGTTTACATGTTGTATTTGCACTGGTGGCTCTTTAGTACTTGTCATTCTTTAGAAGAAAAGTCAACTCTATTCTTTTCATCAAAACATTTATTTTTCATTAACGAAATGTTACAAGAACTTTGAGCCGTGTTGTTTTTTCAATAAAAACGTCTTGATGCTTAATGAGATGTACTGTAACTCATCTGCTAGTTAACATTTGGGATCTTTTCCACCATCTGCCCACAAACACTCCTTGTTCTCTTTCCAGCGAGGCTCCCCAGACTCATATATTTCCTGAAAAGAAAGAAATAATTACAAACACGTTCCAAGCGATTTTGCAACGTTATTTACTAAGAGAAATTATGACACTTTACTGGTAATAATTAGCACGCTACTATATATATATATATATATATATATATGTACTTTAATTTATAGCATGAGATTGGACACTTTCCATGAATGGAGAAATGTTAGGTTCAGGGAAAAAGTACTTTGATTTTGCTTTGACTAGAACTACTGAATACGTAAGATCAACTATTACCATAGCAGGTATGACATATCGCCTATTGCTCCTAAACTCTTTGTAAGTCGCTTTGGATAAAAGCGTCTGCTAAATGTCTAACGTACCGTCAGATTAACCTAATGTTACATGAAAAGTACAGCAGCTATTTTTGAACACATCAAGTACTCAAACTGATGTTAAGTGTAATGTCAAGCTAAACCCTCAACCCTGACAAAACTACACTGAAAAGTGATTAGACTTATTTAATTGATGGAATATATATAAGTACAATAAACAGGACATATAAACTGTGTTTAAGTGCATCCCAAAATTTGGTGAAACGGAACAGTATTGTAGTTTTAAGTATTCTCTACATTATTAGTAAACAAGGTTATTATAGTTATACTAAAACTATTAAAAGATATGTTTACTGAAATCAAACAAAATTATTTAATTTTAAAATATTATTAATAAACTTAAACTTATTTAAACACAAAAAGTTGAAATCTAAAATAAGTTTAAGCTAAGGCACTAAAACGGATAACGAAACAAAAAATAAATCTAGTACATAAAATAACTAAAATCAATTAAACTTGTACAGCCACATAAAAAAAAGATAAAATGACAAAACAAAATAATGGCTAACTTTAAAGCTAAAACTCACATCAAATATAAAGTAAAATAATAAAAGCTCATTCCAAATATTAATAAAACTGAAAACAAAACTATAATAAATCCGGTAGTAAATAGTTTTAAGTATTTAGTTAATAGGTTAAGTACTTTTGCTTACCGATTAAATAAAACAAACACATTTCAAGGAACAGTTCACCCAAAAATAAAATGTCTGTCATCATTTACAAACCCTGAAGGTGTTCCGAAGCTATAGAAGATATTTTGAAGAATGAGGAAACCAATCAGTTCTGGGGCACCATAGACTACCATAGTAGTTTTCCTTCCTACTATGGAAGTCAGCAGTGCCCCAGAACTGTATTGGTTACAAAAATTCTTCCAAATATCATTCTTTCTGTTCTGCACAATAAGAAAACTTGTACAGCTTTGGAACAACTTCTGGATGAGTAAATGATCATAGAATTGTAATTTTGGGCGAACTATTCCTTTAAGCTTGGTTTCATAGTTTATTTCCGCACGTTGTCACAGGGCTATACCGAAAATGTTTTTCACACCTTTTTCCAGATTGGCACAGTTGCTTTGAGTGTGTCGATGCAAAACTTCACCGCCTCCAGTGAATCACTTCTGTGTGGCGATGAGATCCCAATTATAACACTAGCTTCCGTTACTGGTACCACACTGTGGACACGAGACACAAAACATACAGTTCTCAGTACGTAATGACATTCGGCGAAGTAACATGCTCATTATCAGAACAGATTTCAGACTCACCCCAGTCTGTGTTGTATATTGATGTGTCTGACACTCGGCCATTTTGTCCTGATGTCACTGCAGATTTTCGTAAGTTCCAATTCTGCCATCGGTACGTACGCTTCATATTCCAGGCGTACTACTTTTTTGTCCTCAAAATGATCTCTTGTAGTACCTTAAATAGAGATAAGCTATAAAACCCATTTGTAATAAAGGCAGTTGTAAACCGAGGCAAATATCAAATGAATATACAAAACAGACATACCAATAAACAGAGATATAGCTCCACAGGAAGCACAAGTTACAGATTCAGATACAGCATCCGCAGAAAGCTTATCAGTAGTGAGTGAAATTACATCTCGACCATTTAAAGCCATACCTGCATACATACAAATCACATCAGACCCAATGACAAGCAGACATATCCAAACAGACAGATCAAAAATATTGGATGCACACCTTTGCAGTTCCCCTACCCTCCACTGAGGGGCGGTATAACAGCCACCTCGTCTCCCTCTCTGAGGGTCAAGGGCTGATCACTCAAAGGCACGTACTCCTGACGCACAGCCAGCACCACTTGATCCCGTAAAACAGCGAGTCTGACGAACAAAAGTGACTCAGTCTTTAGATTTGTGAAGAATGTGTGTGATGCTCGTGACGCGTTGCTATGTGGTTTCTAGGAGTTTTGGCCGGTCGCAGTAAAACTAATTGAAAAGAGCCCAGTGTCTCGATGACTTGTACATGTCTATATCCATTCATCATACAGCAGGTGAAAACCTAGAGAATAAAGTAATAGCACACATCTCCTCCCATGACAAGCATCAATAATTACAATGAAATCATGTCACACCCATTATTGTTATTTACGACAAAGCTATGTTTAAATACTGATGAAGTAAACTTTTGGTTACCAAAAAGACAACACAGACATGAATGATGCCATATGCACGGAAAGATAAAGGAAATAAATAAATGCGTCCTATGGTGTGACAGCAAACATTTTTGAAAAAATAACAATGAAGATAAACCTCTCTTAAGCTATTTTATGTTACAAATATGAATAATATCAAAACCTATATGTGACCCTGGATGACAAAACCAGTCTTAAGTACAAAAATACATGGTATGGGTCAAGATTATGGATTTTTCTTTTATGCCAAAAATCATTAGGATATTAAGTAAAGATCATGTTCCATGAAGATATTTTGTAAATCTCCTACCTTAAATATATAAAAACGTAATTTTTGTGAGTTGATGTCCTGTCACGGTGCCCATGATCACAACTTCAAAGGCAATTTTCTCAATATTTAGATTTTTTTGCACTCTCAGATTCCTGAGTTTTTAACTGTTGTATCTCAGCCATATATTGTCCTATTCTAACAACTCATACATCAATAGAAATCTTATTTATACAGCTTTCAGGTTATGTAAAAACCTCAAAACGATTGACCCATAAGACTGGTTTTCACATATTAGTAACAGTTTGTTTTCTTAATTTTTGCAGGACAACAAGCATCTTAGTTTCTAATCATGCAAAACGATGTGTGAAAATGTACTATATTCATTTCCTTATGTCTCTACTGCGATGTGTTTTCTGAAACGATGCACAGTTGTGAGAAGCGCTAAACAAATACATGAAAAGTTACACAAAGCTATGAAATGTCCGCTATTTTGTGTGTAAAACCGTCTTCGTCACCATCACTTCCAGAACTGGACCCGATTTGATCAATGGACAAAAATGAACTCGTGTACCTTGGATGTTTCTCCTCTAAATGCTGCCACAGTTGTACAGATGTGACGTTTGACGACACGGCGATAATCTCCGATTTACGGCCCGTTAATTCGGCACTTTTTGCAAAGTAGAGAACAGACACCTGACAACGACAACAAGGTCAATATACAACACCAAAGTCACATGTGCAGTTTGAAACCAACTCGATCAAACATCCAATCTAACCTACTGCCATTAAACATGACTTGATTTCGTCACGTACGCTTTTGATTGACGTTTTGCACGTAGATAACCATTAAAGTAGTTGTGTGGACGATTAAAAGCGCGCTTACCTCGGTATTCATGTGTGTATTTGTGTATACGGACACATGCAGACTTGATACAGTTGCAGCGCGTGTCTCTAAGAGCCGGAATCCGATTGGTTCTGCTTGGAGTCAGCTGACCCCTGACCAGGAAACGACGATCACGCCGATGCTTTGAAACGTTGCGATCTTGACAGTCAATAAATGCTTTTTATTTGTTTGCTCTTACGCTAAAATATACGGTATCGTTAGAAAACCTGCGCCATTTAAACCCACTCGTTTTATTTGTCACGCAACTCCACCAGCAGATGTCTCCAAATTCACGTCAAGCCATAGACCACGTTAGGTAGTGATGATTATGCAAATATTGAGACAGGTTGTGTCATTTCTATTAAAAACATGCCATTGAGATGCCCATGTAAATAAGCACACACATTCTATAGCGTAGTTAGCAGTACGCAACAGCCATACTTGTGCGTAATAACGCACGTGTTCTCTTAATAAAACAGCCGATGGGTGTTTTGGTGGAGCAAGTCAATTCTGTGTGGTATTCAATCAACCCAGCGACATCTGCAACCACAGACCACAGCTGTGCAGCGTATGTCCCGGTTGTTCACAACTCTTTGTTATTAACAACGTGTGGAGGGAGCAAGTGGGATCCCCGGGCTGGGTGCATTTCTCCCAATATACCGATAGAGGGACATTTCCACCTGAGACTCTCAGGATTACGTGATTTGTCCCATATGACTGCGCTTTAGTCGTAGTGGTAGTTTCTCCATTAATCTAACACCAGTTTGGCTTTGGTGACAAAATCAACGCTTCTACTTAAAGCAATGAAGCTTTACAGTCGAGTGCGCAATGTCAGCAGCTCGGTGTCTGGTGCGTCACGTCGCGTCGCTCGCGGTGCAGACGGGCTGTAACGCAACACCCTGATAGCTTCCTTTGAAGGCGAATTGTTGTGCTATATATACACTGGTTTGACCCCGGGGACGACCAAACAACTGTCCCAACTACTATTAGACCCAACGTGTCCTTGAGTTTATTATTGCCCCTCAAAATTCACTATAATGGACCACTTTAACAGATGATCGCTTTTCGTCTGAACCCAAGTCAACTGCGTGAAAAAGTTGCATTCCCACACGTGCGCATATTATTCTAGTCTTGTTTGTGTTTAAACATCTTGCCAATATAGTTTTTATTTGTTTATTTGTGTTGTTTATTTGTTTTGCAGCTTTTAGAAATAGACTGGTGCAAAGAGCCTATATTTGTAATCTCAGAGCACCTGAGCATCCACGAAACCGTTCTTTTTGGTTTTATTACTTTTAAAATACTTTTAAGTTTTGGCGATAAATCATGTCAGGACATATGAAGAGTTTGCTTCCAACTCCGTTTTTAAACATTTTCAAAAATCACGTTTTTTATTATGTTATCATGTTTTTATTGTGTCAGCTGTATTTTTGAGTTATTATGGCTTATATCAAAACAAACCTACTGCAGTTTGAGTGATATTAATCGGAATGCACAATAAAAAAACTCTTCGTGTATACGTTTCATTCTGTGGTCGTCAATTTCAATTGATCAATTTCACAGCATGTTAAAATATGGCACTTACAGCTATCCCATAACAAATCGTTTTGCAACTATCAAAAACATCATTTCCACGTCCACACCAAATTTCCAAATAAGTTATCCAACCCTACGAAAACCGCACACCCAAATCCTGCTCCTCGTGAGGAGAGAAAGTTTCTAGACGTCCAAATGTCACCTGATAAATGTCGGTGGGCAAACTATTACAATGCTCTCCCCACCCCCCTATGAACTATGAAGACCGCCCACCACAGGCATCCAACTCGAGACCCCATTTAGATTTAAAAAGCGAGACTGAATCCGTGTGTATGACAGTCACTGAGTGCACAGCATCGGCGCAACATCTGTCAGCCCGTTTTCCGTCTCTCTCCAACGCGCGTCTCCACTTCATACTGAGGATGCTACAGTTCCCGCAGCTCCGCCAAGGCGTGATCGCGCTTCTCATATGGTTCGCGCACTTCATGGAACAGCAGAAATTTCAAGGTAAAGTGAAGTTTATCCTTTGCGAAGGCTGAATGAGAAATCTGAGCCGTTCGTGCATTGATCTGGACTTTATCGGCGTCATTAAGGAGCGCGCACTGGCATCCCTCGTGCGTAATACGAATAAATTGTTTTTACGAATGATGCTTTTAGCCTTGAAATGTTCATCATTTTTACCAAGCCGCCTTCCTGTCACTAAAAACTTTGTCTTGAAGTGAGAATGTTAATCATTTATAAGATATTTTGTTAATAAGGGAAAACTTTATACAACAAGTGCAGCGTTGGTGCGTTAAAATTCTGTCTGAGAGAATTAGCAAGTCTTTTCAAGGCATCAAAAATGCCTGCACTACCAGTTTGTCTAAAGAGATTGAGTGATTTCAGATGGCAGAAGAGTCTAGAAGGCTAAAAACTGCAATCCAAGTAACTTGGCAAAGTCCCCTGAAACCTTTTCCTCCTTGTTTGTTTAATATTTAACCAAGAACAGTCAAAACCAATAACAAGTGGTTATGCTGGGCACCAATTGGCTTTACTTGGTCTCATTCTCTTGTAATGATGCTTTAAATGAGCACAACAGTTCTCTGTATGTGTCAAGTGGTAACAGATCAAATCTTTCCAGCCGGCAACTGCTGGCTTCAGCAGGGCAAGAACGGAAGATGCCAGGTTCTGTACATGTCCGGGATGAGCAGAGAGGACTGCTGCAGGAGCGGTCGACTGGGCACGTCGTGGACAGAGGAAGATGTGCCCAACAACACCCTGTTCAGGTGGCTGATCTTCAATGGCGGCGCACCCAACTGTATACCTTGCAAAGGTACCACGTAAGATTAAAAGCAGAGAGAAGCTCTGCGGTTTTCATCGTTTAAGCAACTGGCGATGCTCATCTGTAAGATGTTAAACTGAAGCTGAAGGAATGTGATTGGTGGCCTGTGAAGATTTCAGACAGGAAAGATTAAGCAGATTGAGTATGGAATGCGACGGCATGAAAAAATACAGTGCATCTCTGCAACTTGTTAAGCGACTTACCGTGCCGTACCATCTGCTGGAAATAAACGTAACATTAGTCATGTTTATTGGCTTTGATTGATTCTGTTCAAAACAAAACAAATGCATAAATTGCCCATTTGATTATGTACTTGTGTGTATTGATTTTACAGAGACTTGCGATAATGTGGACTGTGGTCCCGGAAAGAAGTGCAAAATGAACAAGAGGAATAAACCGCGGTGTGTGTGCGCCCCAGACTGCTCCAAAGTCACCTTGAAGGGGCCGGTGTGCAGCTCGGAAGGGAAAACGTACAGGAACGAATGTGCCCTCCTCAGGGCCAAGTGCAAGAAACATCCCGACCTGACCGTACAGTACCAAGGAAAATGCAAAAGTACGTCTTCAGTCAAATCTTTTCGCTCCTTTTACCCCGATGTCACCTAGGACGTAGGTCATTGTCCATCGCATCTCTTGATTAATGTGAGCTGTATTACGTACACAGAGTCGTGCAATGACGTGCGCTGTCCTGGAAGCTCGACGTGCGTACTGGACCAGACCAACAACGCCTACTGCGTAACCTGCAACCGGCTTTGCCCCGAAGCGATCTCGCCCGAGCAGTACCTGTGCGGGAACGATGGGATCGTGTACGCCAGCGCCTGCCATCTCCGAAGAGCCACTTGCATCCTGGGAAGGTCCATCGGAGTGGCGTATGAGGGGAAATGCATAGGTGAGAATCGGACTGAATCTCGTGCTTGCACAATACTCTCCTAAACATGTGGTTCCCATTACTGTGTTTTCTGTTGCAATAACACATTCATGTTTCACATGGTTAGCTCTGACCGTTGCTGCTTTCTGTTATTTAATACCTCTTGAAACCACATCGAGTTAAAGAGCGAAATAGGACTACAGTTAGCGTTTCTTTTGTGAAAACAATGCAGCTGAATGGGGATCAAGAAAGTTGTGGTTATACTGTAAATTCATACAACGTATTTATGTGTTCAACATGTTGTAATCCAACGTCCGCAGATGCCCGGTCGTGCGAAGACATCGACTGCCGGGAGGGACGAAAGTGCCTGTGGGAGAAGACGACGGGACGAGGACGCTGCTCGGTGTGCGACGAACCGTGTCCCGAGAGTCGCCCGGGCGACAGCGTTTGCGCCGGCGACAACGTCACCTACCAGAGCGAGTGCGTTATGAGGCAGGCCGCATGCTCGATGGGTCTCGTCTTAGAAGTCAAACACTCGGGCTCGTGCAACTGTAAGTAGGATGCTAAATCCGGCCGCAAATCCACCCTTCCCAACTGTGATCTCCTTCATTTTTCCCCTATCAAAAACCACACTCCCTTCCATACGAGGCAGCACGTTGTTGGAGAGCTGGTGCTGCATGTGGCTTTGCATGGGCTTCCTCGACTGCAACTCATTCAAGAAGCGTGTTTCAACTCAGTGGCACAGAACGTTTTCTGGAGACTTTCGAAAGCAGATGTCCAGAGACTCGGTTTTAACCCAGAATCCCTGGAAGGCTTGCGATTCAGGAATGCGAGACGGCTCTGAACGTTCTGCTCTTCCGCATTGGTTACACTGTCTATGCATCAGAGCCGGAAACGTCTAGACTGACGGAATTGACAAATCGTGTGGAAAGGGACATAGGGACATAGACTCGGTTTGTGAATCACGCCGTTGTCTCTGCCTCTCAATTGCTCCGTGATCGTCACGTGACGGAGCAAAAAGACTGAACCTGGTCCCATTATAGTGCTGCAATACAGAGGACAGAAATGAAATGCCATTAATATTTAAAATGCGGGGCAGACGTGTTCCTGTTGTGAATTCTTCATCTTTTTAATATATAGATATGTTTCTGTTAAATATTTTGAAGTATTTGAAACAAACGGAAAGTGTGCTGTGTGTTTTATATGGTTGGTAAAAGTATGCCCTCATAAAGTCTAATGTAGAGGCAAATGTAAGAAATTAATTTCTGAGACTTTGCAACATCGTAGCTAACATCTCAACTTGCCGAGCACTATCGTCTTTGTGAAAAAGGGACTCAATTTTTTGCATTTTACGCATACCAATGTGATAATGACATGACTTGTGTTTTGTTCTTGTTTTCTGTGTTAAACTATTTCTAATACAAAATCTATAAAGCCACTTTTCCAAGAGGATTTCTTTGTATGTAAAACGTCTCCAAAGCAGAACTTCTTTCTAACCTTGTACTGTTCGCAGAAAGTCTAGCAAATCTCATGCGGAAAAAATGTGAATGTTTGCGATTTTATGTTTATTATAAACATGTTTATACGGTAAAATGATTAGCTTGAACACAAGCTAATGCCGTAAACTGGAAACATCTTTGCCCGGCCCGGCTTTCTGTGTGGTATTGACAAATCATTTCGCATTTCCAAAAGCTCGACACTATTTTTGTTTATAAGAAGGGATTAGGTAATGTTTCTTCGCTCGCTTTTGTTTTATTTTGTAAAGTAGAATAGAGGAAATTGTCTCCGCTAATGGAAGGCAGAGGTAGGGCACCATTCCATAGAGTCCCTTTCTGTCTGTGTTCAGGCAAAAACACCTCAAAACCCCATCCCATCCTCGCCTTTCGCTCTTAAAATGTGACCTCGCGTGAATTGCAAAGCGTCATGCTTTGTGATGCTTTGAGAGAAAGATGCAGAAAGCTTTTCAAAGTCATGCAGGAAGACTCTGTGCCTCCATTTTGTGGTGTTTTATGTTAATGCAACACCCACCGTGTGTCTCTCAATAGCTCTATCAGAGATCGATGAAGAGGACACGGCTGAAGATTACATGGATTATAGCCATCTATCTCGGTTATTGACTGGATAAACCACCGCCATGATCTGGACATGAGTCATGTTCATAATGTACATTCTTGTATTTATTTTCCATGGCCACATGGAAGATGCTTATTGTTCTAGATGTTTATTTATACAATTTCGCCTTCTTATTTATACCTTTATAGTCTGAATAAACGAGTTGTGTCTCGTCTTTCTCGTTTTTGAAAGTATTTATTATAACATGCTGTTACATCTTGTGAAAAAACATGAACAGACAAAAAACTTTTGTCAACTGAAATATCTGCAAGGGTGCATGTTTTATTTATTTGTAATCTAATGTTCACTAATAAATGTATTCACCACAGCTCTGTTTACAATCAAAGCTGACCTTTGTCAGTAAATTTGTCTTTTTTTTCTCTACGTGTTGCAAAATTTATGTTATACAAATGATGAAAGTCAATGAGTTTTGGTTTTCTAGAGACTTATTACAACCTTGATGCCATTCGTTTTTTTTTGCCTGTGTTTCATGTAAGAGTTCAAAATGTTAAACTTTTTATTCATGTATTATATAGGATTTCCGAAATTGATCTTCGCATTGTATATCTTCCATATATTATTTGTCTTCGGTTTAGAGATCCAATCAATTTTATAGTTTTGCATTTGTATGTAAATGTTTAATGTATATAATGATGTCATGTCCAGAGAGGCCGCATAAAGAGTTAAAATGGAAAGAATGTCTCCTACTGTACTTCAGTTTCTAATGTAACAAAGCAAAACTAAAAATATACAAATGTACAATCTGTATAAATGCTAATGTTTTACACCTATTTAGTCCTCAGATTGAATCCTTAGAAAGTGCATTTGTTATTTCTTGCCAGTCGCAGGCAGGTTGAGAACACACACACACACACACACACACACACACACAAAAGCCACCAGAACTGTCTGAGTTGAAGCGAGGAAACTCAATTTGCCAGGAAGTCGTACAGACAGGACTAATTGGTAAGGAAAGCGACAGCACCTCTTTGTTTGGCAGGGCTTCGCTGGATGTTTACTCTTCATTTAAACCCACAGTTATCTGTGTCAGACACGCACTGTCTCTCCCACACTAATTTCTTCATCAGCGAACATGAAACAGACATCTGAACAGGTTTTTACTGTAACACTCTTTCTAAAATCTCCAAGTCATGCTTTTTACAAACAGACCCTTCATTGTGTTAAATCTGGCTTTAAATGTAAGTATCTTGAATCCGTGTTAAAGTAGCCATGAATCCAGCGATCTGAACACAGACGAGAGATAGTACAGTAAGATCTCTGCTGGCATGGATGATCTTTTCTCATTGAATCAGCTGTGGGCACAGGCTGTTTTGTCATAAGGGAATATGGGCACCCGGGCCCTTCTGCTACCCGCTGGGCAGCATCTGTGACAGCTCAGAGACGAGGGAGGAAAGTGCAAATGTGAAATTATTGCAATAGGGAAGATCGTAATCGAAGATCACCTGTTTTGGAAAAAATAGCAGGCAGCCACTATAACAATGTTAAAGAACAGCTGACGTTACACTTGAGAGGAGAAAAACTTGTTTTTCTTTTCCCATAGTCATGCTGTAGAGGTCAATTTTCTTGAGCTATTCGTTGTGGGGTTGACATTTAAAAATTCACATTCTGCAGTTTATGTTTGTTTTATGTTTTATTCTTTCCTGCTGAAAAAAAACAACAGATCCAAACACACTAATAACCAAAGCATAATAGAAAATTAAATAGATTTAATGGTTATAATGGGAATTGCACTGGCTTTAATGGAAACTATAACAATGTCTACTGGTACGGGAAGGTTCCTTTTGGAGTCCTATCCTATTGGAATAATGCCGTTAGGAATTTTTTACTGGTTTTAATGGAAAAAGCTAACGGTTTATAATGGCATTTAAATGGAAAAGTAGTATTTCTAATGTGGTTTATATATATTTTTGTTTTCAGCAGGGTTGTTTTCCAGTAAAAACAAACATAGGCTACTTAGAACAAAACAAATTAACAACACTACAAAAATCAACCATGTTTTGGCATTTCTAGTACACACTATAACCAGAAATGTACTAAAACTGAAATGTAACAATATTTGTAGTAAAATTTGGATTGTAGAAACAGTAATCAATATGCCAAAAATGACACTTTAATCATTATAGAAAAAGGAAGATTTGTTTTTAGAGACAATATACCTAAATTCCATATTTTAATCTCATTTTTTATTTATGAATAAAGGCGTGTCATTTTTTTGGAGGATCTATTGACAGAAATTAATATAATATACATAACTATGTCTTCATTAGTATATAAAGACCTTACAAAATGAATGCTTGTTATGTTTTTACTACCTTAGAATGAGCTGTTTCTACCAGTGGCATGGAATTCGCCATTGTTTCTACAGTAGCCCTAAACAGACAAACTGCTCTACAAAGCGCGTTTCGTAAATACGTTATGTCCTTCATCAAAGAAGCGAAAACGTGAAGACATCCGTCAGATCCGCCATAGTGCTTCGAAAGGAGGGCAGGAGCGTTGAAGTGAGCCATTGTTTACAATTCGCAGCATCACCACTAGTTGCCGCTTAGGTTGACACAAAGGGTGATCTGAGATTTTTTAATGGGAAAAATATATATATTACTTAAATAATGTCTTACATCAAAGTCATACATTTGAGTAGTCAACATTTTTTCGCAAGATGCACGTTGCTTCTAGAGAGCATTTGATTGGACCAAAATTTGTAGCGTAAGATGCATCATCAGACTACTTTAAAGTCCCCGTGAACCGGAAGTTGCGATCATTTTTACTTCCGTATTTTGCCGTATTTCCGAGTCAGAACCGTTGAGAGAGAGAGAGAGAAAGTCGCGGCAACTCCGTTGACTCCAATGGAACAGCATTTCACAGCAATGGCGGTTCATGGAGGATCTCAATAGTTACTAGTATATACTAGTAACGCATACAGCTGTGACTAAACAGACCAACTGAGGTAAACTTCTAACCCATTTAAAGACGGAAGCCATTTAATGAATAAAAAAAAGGAAAGAAATAAAGCATTTAAAGAGAAAACATAACTTGCTGGAACTATCTGTAGGCTCCACGTAGGAATTACGTGACGCTCCAGCGTTTTGGACTTGCGTTCTCTCTCTTAATGGCTCTGTTCCGAGTGAAACTGAATTTCTAATGAAAGAAAGTAGTGGGCGTGGGTTTCGTCTTTCTCTGCGAATCGATTGGATGTATAAAAACAGCCATTGCATTTTGGTTGCAGACTGACAGTTGAAGGGGAGGGGTTAACGGATGCTCCGCCCAAGCCGTCTAACATATGTCATTTCAGATGGATAGTCATTAGGCTACAGGAAGGAAGCAAAGAATAGGCATTTCCATTTTTTATTTCACTGGGACTTTAAAGGTTAATAAAAAAAAACGATACACAATACAACTTACTAAAATAACATGTGCAGTGGATTTTCTAGTTTATGAGAGGACACTGTGTGCCTTTTGGGTCCCTCAGGAATACACACGCTGGTCAAAGGACAGTGTTAAATGTTAAGGCACCAAGAGCTCTGTGGCGCAAACAAAACGTTTTGGACCGAACCAGTCTGGAGAGGACTGAGCTCTGTGGGTCATTTCCTGACAGTCCGCTGGAGTCTCTGTAGCAACCAGAGTCAACCGGATCCCCCGCTGGGCCTCTCATAGAAGTTCAATAGAAACGTGCGAGCCAGTCGATGTCTGTGAGACAGCCAGTGGTCAGCTGAGGTTTAACGCCCTCTGTGTCCGCCTGATGCCTGCAGATAGACTGCCAACGTATTGAATATTTCTGCCGCTCAGACAAACCAGCCTCTTCCGACTCTGTCTGTCCACTTTTCACTGAGGCAAATTGGAGTGTTTCTGTTGCTGTTCATGCGCGCTTTTAAACAGACCTTTATCTTGGTTTATATACTCGGTCTGTTGTTTTAAGTGTTTATAGAGCGTTATTGAAACCAGAGATGCCTCCAACCACTGAGTGATGGCCCGTATGGAAAGTCCATGCATATTAACGTGCCGTCGACTGTTTTTCACGATCGTAAGAAATGTTCTCCATTAGCGGTCGTATAAATTTGCTTTGGATTCCAACAATGGTCGGAAAACCATCAAAAGACAGCTAAGCTTCCTCAAAGCTGCGGCGGATCCGAATCAGAGAGGCAACAGAATCCGATGTTAAAAAGCCGCCAATTAAACTCTGGCACCGGACTTTGAAACAAGATCACAGAGAGCGCGCGCCATAAGAGTCCATCACTGGCCTTCATTGTTAGTCTCAACATCACTAAGAAGAGTTTTTTCTCACTCGCTTTCTAAAGGGAGACGGAGATAATCCATGCATCAAAAGTGTCCCGATTCAGCATGTGCCTCGTTACGATGGAAATGGGGGGTGTTCATTTTGTTCCAATATTTGACCTTTGTGTTGCAAGAACAATGCAAAGTAGCATCTCCAAAGGTTCACTAATGGACGCAATTCGAGTTGAAGCATTAATTCTTATAATTAGCGATGGGAACATGGAGGAGATGGTATGGCAGCTATACAATGGCTATACAAACATGCATACTTTTCATAAGGACATGGAACACTTGTAAAGCATGCATGCATGAATGGAATGTAGGACACGAGGATGCAACAGAGTTAGCTTTTTAGATGCATGTTAGTGTTCATTTCAAATAGAAAAGAGTGAGTTCAAGGGGATATATAAGTCGTTAAACTGTAAAAATATTTACACTGTAAAATAATGTAATTTTACGGTTTCATTTTACAGAATTTTGTGTATTTTTGAAATATGGTAAAAAAATCTAAATTTAAGAAAACGACTGCAAAAGTTACAAGTCGAGTGTAAATACCATGAAAAACATGTCATTTAACTTTACAAAAAATATTTTACAGTGTTTTCTTGTAAAACAGTCTTTCATTAATATCTCAATGACAGTTTTAACATTTAGTCAATTTTAACTTGCTAACTTATGCACATTTATGTAAATGGTTTATTTAACTTGATATAATATGGTTAGATTATTACACATAATACACACACCCTTGACTTAAAGGGACAGTTCACCTAAAAATGAAAATGCTGTCATCGTTCACTCACCCTCAGATTCTTCCAAAACTGTATACATTTCTTGGTTCTGCAAAACGCAAAGGAAGATATTTGGAAGAACGTCAGTAATCAACAGATCTCATCTCTCATTGACTCCCGTTATTTCTAATATGGCAGTAAATGGGGGATGAGATCTGTTACTGGTTACTGACATTCTTCAAAACATATTCCTTTGAGTTCAACAGAACAAAGGCATGTGTACAGGTTTGGAACAACCTGAAGGTGAGTAAATGATGGCAGAATTTTCATTTTTGGGTGGACTGTCCGTTTAAGGGAGGCCGGACATCCGTCAAATATCTGTGCAGTTGGTGTTGAATGCACTTTTAGTCTAAGCAACATTGCATCACGCCGCGAACACGCAACCTCAAACATGGTGAAAACCAATCAAATATTCATCAAAAACAACTCTAAATACGAGAGATGTCTAACGTACCCGTTCACAGGACAAGCAACACATCGACAAAGCGTCACAATCCCATTCATTTCATTGGAGAGCTGGCGACTTCTGGCAAGACGAGAGAGCAGCTAAAGAAAGCAATAAAGCCTGTTTAAAAGTCTTCTACCACTGAACAGGTGTATAGATAGAAAACTATTCAAAGAAGATTAAAATGCTGCCAGACAGACCAGCACTGGATAAAGTACCAGGCTGAACGTTTCCGTCTTGCAGAGGGCTTTGTGGACTTGGTTAAAGTCTTTAGATAAATCCCAAGCGTTCACCTGTCTGCATATAAATATTCGTCCGGAATAGCAAGTGAGGGAGCAATTTTGGGTCTCAGGTTATTTTTGATAATGTCTCTTCCCTAGACACAACACAATACCAAAGATGGGTTTTTCAGCGATTCTATTTCATGTGGTTGATTTTTTTTCCATTTTATACTGCCAAAACGAGTTTTGCTAGGCAGATAATAAGTCAAACACGATTTGTTTTGTGTCCCAGATGAGAAATCTCTGAAAGTTCCTATTTAGTATTTAAAGATTTTTAACCGACTAACACCAGAACGCAATGTTCTGCTCTGTACCGAAGCTGGCATGTGCGAGCAGTCTCTGTTAATGCGGCTTTTTGACGTTTGCACACACGGTGTTCTTGTACAAACTCTTTATAAGTGAAAGTGTTCAAAATGATTTACTAATAGATCTGGGTTTTGTTAAAAAGGATAAATGGATCAAATTCTGGTTTATGGGAATTCCTCTAAGCCAACGACAAGAAACCGCTTCCATCTAATGGGTTCGTGGGCTAAAAGGACAGCTGGTTGGGAATAGCCTCGCTGTAGATGACTAATCCATAGAAAGGGAAACACGATGACTAATCACGATTGTGGGAATGACTTAAAGAGACGCCTGCGTTCTTATTGCATTAGTCAAGAGAACTCAAAGTCATGTCGATGAGCAAAATGAGAAAAAAATGGAGGGTTATTCAAATTGAGGAATCGCTCTTCCAAAAATGAACATTTGGTCATTACGCACCCTTGTGTCATTTTAAATGTGAATGACTTTCTTGTATAACTGGAAAACAAAAAGAATGCTAGGTCCCGTTTAGTTTCACTATGTAAGAAAGAATGGCCAGAGTATTCTTTGAACTTTTATTCTTTTGTTTAGTGGGAGAAACTAATTCAGGCTTGGAATGACATGAGAGTAAAATATAAAATATATAAAACTATACAGTAGTTGGGTCATTCTCACGAAACCACTAAAACATCATGGCAGTAAAGCTTTGAATAAAAAAAAAGATTTGAATAAAAAAAACAAATGATCATAATAAATATAATTGTGTTATCTACCTTGCACAAAGCATAATTCTAACATAGGAATGAGTTAAGATTTGTGTATTTTATTGCTTTTCTGATGAACTTCTCATTACCGTAATGCATCCTGATGCCTCGTATCAACATTAACAGAACTTTCATGTATATTAAAATGAAGACATAGTGAATATAAAGACTGTTTTAACAAACACGAAGATATTTACATTACGTTTGGTTTTATGTGAAGAAACGCATGCGCCAGTATTTTTCCAAAATGGCTAACAGGTTAACAGATTACTTTCTATTTTTCTAACTAAAAGCTTAATATTCTCTTGTCACGCTGTGTACACAACGTTTTCAATTGTCATTACCGATACAGGTAGTTTTTTCACATTTAAAGAAATTTCACATTTTATTCAAATATAATTCAGTAATGTCTTATTATGTATGATTAATAAAAACTTGCTTTGACATCATGGCGTTGCATTTCTCTAGCAAAACACGCTATGAGAATTTTTAGGGCTTTAAAATGTTTGAAATTGTGTTAAACTATCAGCAAAAGTTTAGAACTGAATGCTTTGAAACATAGTTTGATACATCTTGAAACCCAAATATCTTCAGGGTGACCCAGTTTTAACATTATTAAACGTAATTGTAACACACCGGGTCTGCTGTATAATAAACACCTTTAGTTGTGAAATTTAGGCATTTCTGAGTCTCATTTTAACGTCAAAGTGACAAACGGTGTTAACCTTTCAAATAGAAAGCATTGCACTAATGGAAGTACACATCACACATGAACATAACAGGCCAAGACCTTGCATTTAAAGCGATAGTTTACCCCAAAACAAAAAAAAGTTGACACGACATCATCATTTATTCACTCTCTTGTCAATCCAAGCCTATATGACTCTTTCTTCTGAACAACACAAAATAAGATATTTTGAAGAACGTTGATAACCAATCAAACACTGACCCCCAAGTGACTTCCCATTTCTCAAAATATCTTCTTTTGTGTTCCACAGAAGAAAGAGTCACATATGGATTATGAATGACACGAGAGTGAATAAATGAAGACAGAATTCATATATTTGGGTGAACTAACTGCCAAAATGATGCATTATACACAAGTCAACGAAGTGAAACATAATATCACCCGACATATAAATCACAACACACGCGTTCTTCTTCAGCCTTTATTTTCCATGTTGCTCAGTGGAAATGACGCATAAATACATACGAACACTGTCAAACGTGTGAATGACTTGATACCACCACTGTAAACTGCCCGCTAAAGTAGACTCGTCCCCCGTATAAAGACAGGCACATAAACTTCTCGAAAAACAAGACTAATCTGTAACAAATGTACAAATATCTGAATTACAAAAAGGCAGCTGAACCGGTTTGGAGGGTATAAAATCTTTCTAGATATAAATATAACAGATGTTGCCCATCTACGATCATGCTATCAAGGTTATTTGTATTTTTGTGAATGATACGCTCGCGTGTCCTAGTCACGTGTATAATTTGGTTAACACCCAGACTGGACTCTTGCATTAACTTTCTGTCTTTGCATGTATTTGATGTTAAGGTGTAGGACCTCCAGTTTAACACTTATAGTGTGTTTTACATTCAGGGCCGAGAGAACCCCAAGTATTATATTTCGCATGGCTTGTCAATCATCATCATCTAACAATCTGTGATATGTTCTGCTTTAAAATACCGCTACAATTAGGTCTGTTCCAAAATTTAGTGAGTGACTTCTCTGCCTGTCCCGTACGTACGCAGCTGCCTTGTTCGGCAGAATCCTAGCTGAAAAGGAACCTCGTAAAAGTGACCGATTTGGAACGCTCTACATGGCCAGCAAATTTGCGTCGTACAAATAGTGCTGAACACAGCAGACCCGATTCGCAATTCGCTGCGATACAGACGACACCCAAAAGGTGCAGTGCTTTGAAAAGCTATAACTATACAATGCACATCATTTTGGATAAACAATTTTGTGTATAATCTTGATTATGAATGATTATTGAATAAGACATATTCTGTACTGAATGAATGTTATGCTTACGTTTTGACTGCGCTCGTTGCAATGCACTATGGGATTGCCCTCTCTGCTTTGGAATTTGGTCAAAAGAAGGTCAGTTACATCTGTAGAACACCCTCTGGAACATCCAGCGTGTCGGATGCCACCTACGATGCCTTAAAATGCCGCCCAGGTAGGCTGCTCACTTATAGCTTGATGGTACATCGAGTGCAGCTCCATTCACTTTTGAGTTGACACGACACCGGACGATTTTACATGTTTTATGATTTCAGAAATCAGTCAATTCCAGAACTCTTAACTTCACAGCCACAAATAATTAAAACTGCCTACTTGAATTACATCTAAGGACATTTGTGAGAAAACATGGAAACGTCTCAAAAAATACATGAGCACACACATCTTAAGGCTTTAAAGTACTGACATCTCTCTTGCAAACACTCATTCAAACAGTCACGCACACACATCCATGGTCCTAAGAAAAACAATCTACGGACTACGAAAACATGACTTCCAGTTGCCCTACGTATCTATTTAGTAGCGATGTGCGACTAGATCTGTATCTAAAAGGACAGATGACCCTATTTACTGACAAAGTCGATTTCTTGTTCTCGGTTAATACGTGTGGTCTGTGAGAAGGTCTCAGACTTCTGAGCTGAGGTTCCTTCATTCTCTGCAGATATGCATCCTTACAGATAAGGACTCGATGTTTTTTCATGGCTCAATTTGTTACACCACTGTAACAGAGTTAGAGTAACAATGTAGTTTACACAACGGCCGTTCTGAACTGGGCTGTACTGGCCGGTGGTGCGTTTGGCGATCGGTAGCGTCTGAGGGATGATGGGATGTTTTCCCTGGATCATATCCTGCCTGTGTCCTGGTCCTTCTCCTCCAGCAGATGAATGAGCTGAGCGAAACTCTCCTTCACCGCGTCCATGTTCTCCACCATGCTGCCCTCCAGAATCCAGCTCTTGCCTCGTGCCAGCGGTTCCAGCTCAAAGAATTTCTTTATCTGAGGGTGTGAGAAAGAGACGGGGAGAAGGAAGGCTTTACTGGGTGGATACAGAAGTATCGGTCTCATTCACATGGGTTCATCTGACCCCGTCAGGTGCATTGCTTGAAGTGATAGTTCGCCCAAAAAGGAAAATTCTGTCATCATTTACTCACCCTCTTGTCATTTCAAACCATTATGACTTTCTTTCTTCCGCAGAACACAAAAGAAGATATTTTGAAGAATGTTGTTAACTGGCACTCATTCACTACCAATTGTTTTGTGTCCATGCAATAGAAGTGAATGGGGTCCGACGCTGTTCGGTTAGCGACGTTCTTCAAAATACCTTCTCTTTTGTTCTGCGCAAGAAAGTTATAATGGTTTGAAATGGCAAGAGGGTGAGTAAATGATGACAGAATTTTCATTTTTGGGTGAACTATCCCTTTAAGGAGCATTTGGGAAGTTCCAGGGTTATGGATGTGACATTTTCTTTTTATTCTTAGAGAATGTATTTATTACCAATATATTGAAACATCTGTTGATATTTTACTAAATTCCCTAATGATAGAGTCCAGAAAAAATATCAGCTGGCCCTATACACAAGTTTTCTATTTTAAAGAGGGAATATTCATGGGTTGTGGATGTGACAAAAAAAGGATGCATGTTTTTGAGAGACAACATACTTTGTATGATTTCTGTGAATGAAAATGTACAAACCATAAGGAATAAAACCCAACAAAACATAAAACTGTTATTTTATAAAAATGTTCTCATGCCCATTTAATAAGGAATAATATGGATGTGACAATTTTGTTACGGATGTGACCGTTTACTTACCTGACTATGGAAAAATGCTTTAAAAACAAAAACTTTAATAGAGACTTCACATTAGTTTTTAAAGCAACAGATGTTGACATCTGACCTATCAGTATAGCGAAAACCGTTGGTTAATCTCGATTCTTTCCATCTTAAGGTTGACGTTTTGAGTTGCACATTTGTTATAAAAAATGTGAACAATGAACTCATCTGCTAACAAATATTTGGATTCCCCGAGTTAACGTTGCTAGCATAACATTATTATCCCCAAAGCTGTTAGGTTTATTTTTATTCCTCATACTTAAGTTAAGTTCTGGAAATAGCATCAAAACCGATCCTTGATGCAATCTCAAGACAAACATTCTTCATTCCCGGTTATTTCATGGATGTTTTTGGTTTCTTTTTTATCAAGCCTATTGACATATTGCAAACATTACATGACCAACTGATCTTGCAGATAGTTATCAAAAACGTTTGGGTGGTGTTAACCTAATTTTGGCCAATAACAATGATAATACAAACTGCGTGTTAAACATGGTAAATATTTCATTTGTAACATGACGTCAAAAATCTAATTTTTTAAAACAATGTTACAGATATGTGATATCTGCCAAGAAATTCCAATGTATTAGCCAGGGGAATATGAGGACAGAGTTGTAGTACTAGCGCCAATCCTTTTCAACGGGACAGAAAGGGGAGGGGGGACTGGAATGTAGGCGCTCCGGTGATCAGTGTTTGCTACGCTAGATTATACGAAGCCAAACAAGAAGAAATATTCTCAAAGTGAATGAGACAGTACAGGTGTGTACTGCCATAACATCAGCAAATAAAGATAAATGGTGATGTCATATAAGTGATCAAAGCATTTTCTGAGATGAAGAATATTTCTGCTGATTATTTGCAGCTCTGCTGTGCTTTCAGAATTTCCACAGCAACAATGAAAGCAACAAACACTAAACATTTCAACAAGACATGAGTTATTTCCAAACTTTTCATTGGTGATTGTGAGATCGGGTACCATGTCTCACAATCGATTCATCTATAACCATTCAAATCTCAACAGCGTAAAGCAGTTGAGATCCAGAAGAAAACACAGTGACCTGCGCTAGCATCTAAACATCGAGCATCCAAAAATGTCCGCCCCTGTCAAAGCGATTTCCTAATTTACGCTTCCAGCCGAATCGTTGACCTCTGCACTTGGAGACTTAAAAAGGCCCAGAATAAATACGGGCTAACCAGCACAGGTGCGAAAAGTGACTGATGCGATTATTTCGAATGCTGCGCTGATTTACCACGGGAACATTCTTGACACGCTATATTTTCAGCGCGTTTTGGCTACGTTTTTGGAAGCCCGTTTATTGTCTTGTCACCTGATTGGCTCATTCTCAAACCTCCCTGCTGTGGAAAGAGCCACCCCACCAGGAGCACTTGGCCTCTTATTCCAGGTTTCGGATCGCTCGCAGCGTTAAAAAATACCACATCCATGTGACATCAAGGCAGACGCTGAGCTGAATTGACAGGGTCCAAAAAAGCGAAATCGGTCGCTTTCCTTTGAGTGCGCGAAAGGGAAGAAAAAATGAAATTAAATAATCCAAGAAAACAAGCTTTGAGCCAAGGCTTTCCTATCATGCCAAGAATGTTGATTAAGATTTCCCTGTCTGGGACTACATCGCTACAAAATTACACAATCCTGCTGCTTCGAAGAGCAAGAGCAAACTTGGACGGAGTAGCCGCGTTTGTCTATTGTTTTACTGCGAATCGCGTTGGAACCCGAGTTTCGATTGTAACGGTTACAAAAGACAGGGGACTTGGACGGGCTGACGGTGACGTTCGTGAAAATTGCTTCACACAGATGACACAGATGGTTTGCTGGTCAGTCTGACAAAGTGAAACAAAGTGTTTCATCTTCATACTGCTCACATAATACCCAAAGGACTTGCACGGGACAAACCGCAAGTAATAGACTGCATGTTACTAGTAAGGCATGGAGCTGCGGCTAAACATTTACATTTCACTTACGCATTTGGCAGACGCTTTTATCCAATGCGACTTACATTGCATTATCCTATACATTCATACATGGGTATTTGCAATCCCCTGGGATCGAACCCACAACCTTGCGTTGTTAACGCAATGCTCTTACCACCGAGCTAAACAGACCAAATGAAGTAAACTTTGAACTCATTTAAAGACGTTAGTAATTTAATGAATAAAAATAGGAAAGAAATAAAACATTTAAAGAGAAAACATAACTTCCTGGAACTATCTGAAGGCTCCATGAATCAAAATGTTGAACTTCCGTTGGCGCAACTCTCTCCCTCAACAGCTCTTGTTTGGGACAGTGTGAGTAGGTCCTTAGTCAAGTGGATTTACTACTTCATTTTGGGTCTGAAATTTACTTTAAAAAACAAAAGTGCAAAAATAAATAAATGTAAATTTATAAAATTGTACTTATTGTTTTTTTTCAGTTGTAGCAGCTTTTGGAAAACGTTTGGAAATAATATTGTGCATGAAGAGTGTTGTTAAACAGAAACACTGTAAAATGTACCAAGATGAATATATACAGTACGTAGCCTATATAGCCGGGTCCACATGTATCTGTAGAGAGCTCAAAGTCAACTTCAGTGCCCCACCAGTTAAATAGTCCCGACTGACTGTTCCACCTGGTCTCCTTCAAGACTATTTTGGATGTGAAGCCTTTCCGGTGTCAGTGGGACAAACCCTTAACTCAAACAAGCCGTGACCAAACGTCTCCCCGCGACCTGACTACTGATGCCCCCGCGCAAATCCACAACCTCACAAGTTCCAGGTGAGGGGCCGTGAACAAGCCTTTTGGCCCGAACGCTTTCATCGGCTGCCTGCCCGGTCACAGGGCAGGTATACAGTAACTCAATTTGCGTGGAGCTCGGCAGTTCACATCTGGACTTGCAACATGATAGATAGACGCTGGGACTGAGCCAATGAAATGCAGCGCTGCAGAACTGTTAGGTCTCGTATTCATCCAGCCATCCAACCGCCGACAGCTTGTCCTCCTGGCCTGTATGCTAGCGTGGATCGACCCTCACTCAAGGCACTTCTGGAAACACCCACAAATAAAGAACATGGACGAGAGACGAGCATCCCCTCAGGCGCTGACAGGTGACCCGGCCCACATCAACAGAGCACTGAAACTATGATCAACAAATCCATCTGATATCCATCAGACTCTGAACTTTATCCTCATAACCACACACACCTGCAGTTTTTGTATTCCTAACAGAGAGACGTTTTCCAAGTTCTTTCTTCTATGTGCCCTTTTATTTAAAAAGATACCAGTAAAATATATACTCCACTCAAAAGTTGTTCCAAACCTGTATACAGTTCTTTGATCTGATGAACGCATAGAAAGATATTTAGAAGAATGTGCAACAGACAGCTCTGAGGCACTATTGTCTACCATAGTGTCGTTTTTTGTTCTTTTGAACACAAAATATGATATGATGAAGAATGTAGGAAAGCAAACAGTCGTGGGGTTCTTTGTATTCAATAGAACAAAAAAATGTATACAGGTTTGAAACAAATTGAGGGTGAGTCAAGGGTGACATCATTTTAATTTTTGGATGGAGTATCCCTTTAAGACCCTGTTTACACCTGGTATTATTGCTGCCTTTACGCGCTCTCGGAAATTCCATAATTCCCACTCCAATCCAGAAGTAACGTCTGGGTTTAGTAAAATAAAAAGTATTCAGTAACAATTTAGTAAAAAATGTAAAACATTAATGTTACAATGATTTAGTAGCATTGAAACATTACAAGTATAACATTAACAGAGCATCGTTCCATAAATTATTTCCGGGTTGAAGTGGGAATGATCGAATTTCCTTGAGCACTTGAAGGCAGCATATGATCCATTTTGGGCAATCACATGTCGAAGTGTTAAACAGCCATAAACCCTCATAATGTGATCCAGTCCCTCCGTTGCATTACGCATTGTGTTAGTAACCCAAAAGATGTGGGTTCGATTCCCAGTGAACACACATATTGATCAAATGTATAGCTTGAATGCACTGTGAGTTGCGTTTGCCAAATGCATCAATGTCATTTGTCTATAACAAACGGTTAACTCACTTGTCAATCAACCGCTGTCCTTAAAAAAAAAAAAAAAATACTTAAAAAAACAATTTCCATACCTTTTTCTATTTTTAACATTCAGCATCGCAAAATCATTTACATTCATGCACATACTTTTACCCAAAGGACCTCAAAGTGCATTTAAGATGTCCGTATGAATGTTTTCGTGGTTGCTTGACCTCACAACCTTGATGTTGCGAGCATAAACTGAGCTATATGAACACTGCAAAAACGGTAAAACTTAGAAATTTGTTCATCTTGTTGAGATGCCCCTGTCTCAACCGAGCACCCGAGATAAATCTTAAAGGTATAGTTCACCCCGAAATGAAATCAAACCTGTATGAATTTCTCTCTTCTGCAGAACACCATTGCCCCCCATTGACTTCCATTGTGTGAACACAAAACAACTGAGACATTTCTCAAAATATCTTCTGTTGTGTTCTGCATTAAAAAAAAAGAGTCATATAGGACGACACGAGGGTGAATAAACGATGACAGATGTATTGTTTTTGGCTGAACTGTGCTTTTATTATCAGGAGTAAGAGCCAAAACGCAACAGGAGAAGTTAGACCCTGAGATAAGGCTGAAGATGCACAACTCCTGCCCCACTAAGCCGTTATTTTGCGTAAGCCTGGATTGTGTTATTTTTTCCAGTGTTAAACCAGTCTCATTCCATAGCAGACCACAGCAGTTTCACGGGCCCCTCTACTCACATGCTAAAGGCTGCACTCCCTTTCTGAAGATATTTCCTCATATTAATACATGGAACAGTATTTCACGCAGGGCAACGAAGGCCCCGTCGCTGGGGATTCCTCAGCGAAGAAACATTCCTGACAAAGCAGCTCAGAACAAGAGCTTCGGCCAAAATCGCGTTCAAGTTTCAAAACAAAAAGTGCTGGCCAAGCAATACGGGGGTACACATGCGCATGCATCGGAGGTGTTGTGTTGCTCCTCGTACTCAAACAAGGTCACCGTTGATGAACACGGGAACGAAATGTATCGGGATTTCTACATACACCTGAGATGAAAAATCACAATCTGCTCCCGTGCCACGGCCCCCGAACAGACATAACTCCCCGACTCGCGGCCGTTATGTAAGCATGTGCTTGAGTTACGGCGATGACTGAGGTTCTGCGTTCTCATAACTCACCGTCTCCAGAACATTAGGAACGTATTAAAAGGAGCTCAAGCCGCCCCCCCCTGGATATCTTCAACAACACTTTACCTAAACATAATTCCAACTTGGAGCCCCAGGCCGTATCACCGGTGATCCGTGGGAAATAATCCAAACCGAGAAACGCCACTAATAGCCATCGATATTCTTTCTGTCCTCTCGTGCAGATGGTTAAGCCATGCTAGCCGCACGCGGAGGAACAAACAAAAGGCTTAGACGAGATCTGCTGTTCAGACGGACAAATTGAATTGGTTAAAAATAGCTAATTGGCAAAAGTAATAGTTGTCCATGAGGTCTGGGATTCAATTAGAGCGCACGTTGCTTCCAGAAACTGGTCTGGAGGGGTAAAAAAACTCCATTACGAGATGTCAAATGTGTCCAGGTGATGTCATACACTTCCTGTGCACGCCTGCATGTGACCTGTAACGCTATTGGATGGCTTGTACAGTGTGTAGTGTACAGACGGCGGGCGTCGGATGCCAGGCTGTATGTGGCACATGCCCGCTCAGTGTGATGAAGCATCGCCATCCCAAAACCTCAAAACGTGATGTAAACCGGGTATGAGCAGTGCACACCAAAATGAACCATCTATGACTACTTTCCATCATTGTGTGCTGTAATTTCAATACAACACAATAATTTGGTTACTCGGTCCGCACCATCCCTCCGAGATCCGCCACCATATGGTCCCCAAGCAGACGGATGCTGGGCATCAAGGCCACCAGACATCTCCGGTCCACGTGGCAGCACCAGTGACCCCTCTCAGCAGAATGCCCCGAGTCGGGCGGCACAATAACGTCTGGCCAGCATGTTTCTTTCAAGGCCAGACAGAATACAGAGTCCAAGCAGCCAGACGTTCCACCACAGTTCAGCCTCCTTCAGGCGCACAAGATGGCCTTTGTCTCCCCGTCTCAAACGCATCTTTCAGGACAGGCGAGGAAAAATTCCCCCCCCCCAAAACATTCAATTGATGGCGCCTGATGGCAATGAAGACTTTGAGGACTTTTCTCCCATGTATTTCAGGGATACACAACAAATTACTCAGGAGCGCTTATCTAAAGCGCCGTAAGGTATGTTATACATTCGCTGGGCTAATCGTCCATAAAAACACATGGAGATAGAATTCCATTGTATAGCTGAATGACTTTTACTAAGAGAGCAATGTTCAGGAATGAGAGGATCTCTGAGTAAGCACGGTGTGAGGATGGCAGAGGACAAAAGCAAATCGAGAGGGTCATCGAGGACATGAGGTGAGCGGATAACACCAAATGCGTTTGTTTTTCCGCTCTCTCTGTATGGAAGGTGATGCAACCAGAGTTTTGTTTTCAGGTTTTAAAAACATTTCGTTGGAATTAGATTTTATTTTTATACTTCTTTATACTTTCATCACATTCATTTTTGTTTAGCTTTTAGCAATTATGTTATGTGCTTAGCATATATATATATACTGTATATATATTGGCAATGTCATTTTTTTTATATGTAAACATGTATTGTATGTTTTATTTTATTTATTTATTAATACTTTTATATCAATAATGCACTTAAATACTGTAACTTCAGTGCCTAAACTTATTTCAGTTTATGAAATTATTATTATTATTTAAGTCTTTCAAATAATGGTTAGATTGATATTTTTACTGTCATTATTTAAGATACTTTTTTATTTGATCTCATTGAATCTAACCGAACTGAGAAACTGAGAAAAAGTTTTTATTTTGATTTAGTTCCTGAATTTGTTTGAAATACAAATCCATCAATTTCCATAACTAAATCAAAATACATAAATTTGGTTCCCAGTTCACAAAGAGTTTACTAAAATTAAACTATTAACACATCTCTGGGAATAGAAATCAAATAAAAAAATATTTAAAAAATTATAAATACTTTAAGTTCTAAAAAAATATATGCATCTAAAAAAATAAGTTTCTGTTAATGGTTCATTAGTCTAGTATTTTTATTTAATACATAGATAGAACATTGGATTGCATTGTGTATGGATGTTTTAACACACCTTTTGCAAGAACTGTATTTAATCTATATCCGAAATGATCTCATCATCAAACAACAGACTGCTGAGTTTGTTTTTCTCCAAAAAGTCATTAAATCGAACCCAAACAGACAGAATTCCTTACAATTCCTATCCCTGCATATATCAGTGGAGAAAATATCTGTCATGTGAAACAGGTCCGGTCATATTTTCTGGATCGTGGTCTCTGTGTGCCACTGCCACTCGTGTTGGTTCTGTACACATCCATCTCTATCAGTCATAACTCTATTAGAGCCAGATGTTAAGGGTGCCCTGTCTACTTCCAGAGCCGTGGTAATTTTATTATTACTCTAAATCACAACCCAGCGAGATCACCAGCGGTAATAGGGGAGGGGATGTGCGGTTCTTTTAAAGGTAAGACATTGACCCCTTAGATTACCGCATGGGGGGAGCAGCTTCCAAAGAGCAGATGGGGAGACGGGGGCAGTAAATTACCCCGGTGACTGTGACTCTGCTGGGTAGAGTTTCAACTGCCGGGCTCCGAGATATGAAGACCAAAGAGCTCAAGGGTTACTATACATCAAAGATACAAGAGTCTTTCCTCTTGCATGAGGAAGGGATTTACCACATACGGACACACCTGTAATGGTCAAACCTCGGGATATGTTACTATGCAAACATTGTCAAACTACATATTTCTTCTGAAGAGTGTTTCTCAACTGCTGTGGTGTGACCCAAAATGATCACATGTGTGTTTTGACAGCAGGGACAAAACAATACTGAATTCACATAATAAAATGCAATAAAATCGAATTGGAAATAAACAAATGAATCATCTCCTAAAACAAGAGAGTAAATTGTATTAACTACCCACGCAATACACTATAATTGTTTGTTTAGTTTTTCCCATTTTTTGTATGTCTCACATTTTCTGTAAATGTATGTGTTATATATTATCTCTTATCTGGTTTTTAAAGATAAATATCTGCATGATCGGACAATAAAAAATCTCAAATAGGTTGACCACTACATATACAATTTATAGATTTGATGATGCAATATTTGAGTTTAATTTCACAGATGATCCGGAATTTTTTTATCTAGGGTGTCACTATGTACTGTAGGGATGTAACAATATCAAAATCTTACTGTACGGTAAAACCTCGGTATAAAGTCCACCGTACGATGTTTATTGCAGTATTTAAAATGACAAATGGTGACTTGGAAAAGTGCCGTAAGCATCCTCTTTTCTTTATTCTCTAACTCTCTTAGAGGTATGAGGTATAGTATGAGATGGGTCAAATGACCTAAAAATCCCCTTTATAAAATAAAATAATTGCACCAGATGGTCCTTGCCAAAGATAACATCTAGATTTTTTTCTAACGTTCTCTATGTTAGGCCCGGAAGACCTATCGTTTCATTCAATCATGTGACCACTATTGTGATAACATGATATTGATAATAATGTTACATCCCTAATGTACTGATATTGACAATAATTGTGATATTACAATAAGTGTCATTATTCCATTGTCTAGTTGAATCCTCAATTCTGATTGGCTGGAGAGTGTGCATTAAAACAGTTTAATGCACATGTTTAAAATGAACTGACGAATTTTCATCATTTTCACCTGTCTGGTCAAAAAAGACACCGTAAACATCAATAAGAGCTTTGACTTGGCAAATGACCATGGTATAAATGGGATAATCCACAGCTTGGCGTACATTAAAGGATTTTAATGCACTTCGCGGTGGTTCTTGGCCTTCAACGAACCACGAAACACTAAACAACATTTATTTAGCTGTAAACAAAATCGGTTGTGTTGTACATCATAGAAAACACTGTTAGAAACTGTAAGTTATTACAGTAGAGAAAAAACTAGTTAATTTCTAGCTTTTTAACGCTATTTTTGACTTCCGGGTTTTAAATCCTCATCTGGCCAACGTCAAAGGATGTGACGTGGCGATGTTCTATAGTCCATCGATGACGCGTCGCTGTCTCATTAGAATTCATGAGACTGTGTTTTTTTTTACCAATGAGAAGACTAATTATTCATGATAGGGCCTTGTGATTGGAGCGCCCGTCTCTCATGCCGGAACCCTCGCCGTTTTTTAACGGCTCTTCTTCTCACAGCGTTCACGCCTATTTTAATAGCATTTTTCAAAAACGACAGTTGGGTAGCATGTAGCTGAAAGGGGAGGTTTCGTGACACTTTAGGGGCTGTGTCCACCGAGGCGCATTTACGCGGCTGAAAACGGCAGGAGCTCGGCTGAAAACGCCCCCTGCAGGCGCAGCCCCTAAATGCACGACTAGCCATGTAGCCCCTTACATATTACACATGACCATATTGTAATGAAAAGTTGACGCTCCAACATAATAGTTGGGGGTATTTTCACGTCTAACATTTTGGCTTAAAGGGGAACTCTGCCGTAAAATGAAAATTCTGCCAAGAATTACCCTCAAGTGGTTCGACAAGCCTAGGACATCGAATCATTTTCGCAACGCAAATTAAGATAGTTTTGATGAGGTTTCGGGAGCTTTCTGACTCCTGCCCATAGACGGCAATCTAACTGACTTTCAAAGTGTAGAATTACGTTGCTGTCAATCTCAATTTGAGTCGTGAAGACGAACGAATATCCTAGGCTTAATAAGGGTAATTCATGGCAACATCGGTGGAGTTCCCCTTTAATGATTGTGATTAGGAGCCACGATGTTTACTTCTTTGCCAAACAGAGAAAACACCAAATAAAATAGTTAAAACCTGATCTTGATCGTGACAGCCCTAATATAGTTGCACTGCTGACAATTCAGAACCAAATTGGGAATAAAACATTTTGACAAAGATACACAACTTCTAGACAGTTGCTAATGCTCTAAAGAACGAGGCCCGTCAGGTTCCAGCACCTTCACATAATGAGAAAACGAGAGAGAGACGGACAGCAGCAATCTTTCCCACAGCGAGTAACACGAGAGACTGTGGAAGGGGTGTAAAGCCAGACAGACACCCAGACAGTGGAGTGAGTGTGTGTGGTATGAGAGAGCATGGTGTTTCTCCTGCTCATCAGACATTGGCCTTGGCACCCAGCGCTAAAACCCATGCCAATGTCGGCTGAGCGAATTCCGAGCCCCCGAGGAAAACAACAAACGGCTCTGTTGTTTGGACCCGGATCGCTGTGTGTCCACAGGGGGTTGAGGAAGACTCAACTCAACTGGTCTCTCGCATCACCTCCTGCATCAGACTGCAGTCTGCTTTTGTGTTAAGGGCCAACACTTCCCTTCTGAATACATCTTTAATGCGGTGACAGATCTTCAGGAAACTAAACGCCTTGTTGCATTTTATATCTCAATCTTGAAAATAACTTTTAGGCACTTACTTTTGTCCCCTCGAGCAACCATCATTATAGCTTCTGGCCATCTTGGCTCAAGTTTGCACATACGAAAGAGAGAATTATGGGTAATATTTCATTTGGTTGTTGATATTGCCGCACACTGGGTAATTCTACATCAGTAGAATAGTTCCCCGATGTCACATTTTTTAACAGCTTGTATTGTTTTCACACTCATATATCTCAACAGGTACTAAATATACTTTTTTCGTCCCGTCTTCACAAAGCTCAGAGGAAAACACAGGCATTAATCTAGCAGTCACTGCAAGTGTTTTTTTTTTTTTAAGTATACAAAACCCAACTGTTTCCATTTTTTATTTAAAGCAGAACCTGCAAACTTTAAAAAAAACTCAATTTAGCTCAAATATATTTGGGAAAAAATAATTACATTAAATTGTCTTAATCGATAATTCATTGGATTTCCTAAAAAACAACACAGCATATCGGCTTTAAAGTTCCAATCCGTGATAATTTTGGGTTAAAAAAGAAAAATCATCAAGTACGTAAAAAACCTTTAAATAAAACTTGTAATGATGATTCGTCATATGAGCTGTCTGATTTCATTTTAACTTAAGTAAAGTACAAAAATGAACCTGCTATTTTAGGTTTCAAACAGAGAGGGCGATAGAGAGGAAAAGCTAACAGATTGTAGCTTTAAGGAAGCTCTGTATATTTAGTTTGGTTTCGCGTTCGCCTGACACCAATCAGCTTCTTTGTTGAGCATTAAAAACAGCTAGAGCTCTACGGATTGGAAAGGACGGAGGGCTCTCAAGACGCATTTTTAAAAGTTACACTATTTTTAACCTGACGTGCCGTCTTTAAAACGCAATGCTCATTGTGGGATGCTTGAAAAAACAGAAAGAGACATGATGCAGCTGCAGAATAAAAATGTCTGTCTGAATGTGTATGACGTTGTGCATAAAGGGGATTAATTTAAGGATGTGACACATGATTATCTTGGACACCTGGCTTACAGTATCACTGCTGTGTAAATTTATGACCGTAACGTGGAACAAGATGTCCAATGAGGAACGAAACAAAGCTGTCTAAAGTACTGTCGCCGGTCTGTAATCTCCAAGCTACTCTTGTTGAGCCTGTGTGCTCTGAAAAACGGTTGGTTAAGCTGGACTTCATAAATAGGATTCAGAAAAGCAGCTTTTGAAGATATAACCAGTTCACAAGGAATCTAACTGTATGATATGGGGCATAAACATATTAAAATACAGAAGGCAAATACACCACTAACCTCACCAAACTGAGCTATTAATAGCGAAATTATTATAGTTTACAGTACATTTTTGGTGTAACTTTCATGTTGATTTTATTTTAGCTCATTCATACATTCCCTTTAGTTATTCTTTAGCAAAGCCCTGTTTTTTCAATTTAGCTTTAGGGACTGTTTACACAACAGCGTTTTCATGAACAACTGAACACATTTTATGCATTTTGGCTCTTTGTTACACTAAAACGGAAACTTCTGAAAACGGGTTTCAAACTGCACGTTTCTGAAAACCATACCGTTCCAACCTTATCATCTAATTGAAAAAACTCTGAAAATGTGAATCTGTGAACGTGGTGACATCATGCACACGCGCATATTACATGTTCAGTCTATAGGCATGTGCGAGTATAGCCAAAACAACATTGGCGGCCAACAGTTTGTACTACTTAACACACTTGTTTACATTTCTTCAGTAAAGTTGAGATTAACTTCACCGCTATGACCAGCGGAGACTCGTTTTGGGGTTAACCTTGGTATGCGTATGTGTGCGTCATTTTTTTTTTTCAACGCCACCTACTGACCGGGCATGCATAATACAATGTTTTACTCGTTTTTTTGGATCCGTGTGAACAGATCTTTTTGACAACGGTGCCGTGTTTATGTAAAACTTTTCAGAAACACAAACAAAAAACGTTTGCTTTTTACTACATCGTTGTGTAAACGTAATCTTAGATAGCAAATGTTTTTTCACAATGTTTATGCGTTGGTTTGACCACAACTTTGCTATTTAAATAATTAATTTGTAACCCTTTACAATAAGGTGCTATTTGTTTACAATTAGTTAATGTATTAGCTAACATGAACTAACAATGAACGATACTTCTACAGCATTTATTATTATTAATTCATGTTAATTTTAGCATTTACTAATACATTATTAAAATCAAACGTTGTCACTGATAACATTAGTTAATGCACCATGAACTAACATGAATAACTGTATTGGGTTGAACTAACATTAACAAGGATTAATAAAATGCTGAACAACTAAATTGTTCATTGTTAGCTAATGTTGGCTAATGCATTTACTAATGTTAATCAATAGCACCTAATTGTAAAGTGTCATCATTTGCTTTATTTCACACTATCAAAAAATCCACAACAAGATCGACTGTACCAGTGCTGGGTACGTGAAAAAGTTAGTGGATAGATTCCAGGTAGAGATGTACCGATATATCGGCTAATAATTGATATCGGTCCATAAAAGCAATCTTTACACTATCTGCCGATAGTTTAAAAACAGCCGATGATCAGGACCGATATATCCCGTCAATCAAAAGAGCACAGGAAATTGGAATGAATTTGTGCTCTGTATTAAGAAAATGTTTAGAAACATCACCAGCTTGATTTTCAATATTAATAGTCATTATATGAATTATTAACATTTAGAAAGTTAAGAAATATTCATTTAGAATCGGTAATAGCAGATATCACTCTATCGATAGACAATCGTCTATCGCATCGGTGGAGAAATGTATTATTGGTGCGGCTTTAATTCCAGGTCATAATGTTATTTTTTAGAGTGACCTCACGGTTACGAACACACGTTTTGACAATGTCATGATCATCCGTAAAAAGACAGATGATACGTAACAGTTAACACCAATGAATAAACAGGTTTATGCTGGCAAGTGTGTTTGAATGTGAACCAAACCTGCATTTGATATGTTGAGTCTTTGCAATTTATATCTGGTAAAATGAAACATCTGAGATGTCTCCATAGACTAGCGTGTGCAGAAGATGTAGTATATGGGGAGAATTGTGTTTCAAGAAAACATTTAGCAGCAAAGCTGTTTTGCAGTGCAGAGTTTTCTTATTGGCCCAAGACTTCAGAACAGCTCTGTAATTGGCTGGAGGACAACATTTTTGACAACTGCGGCATTGTTCCAAGTAGACAGTCAAAACTATATATATATATATATATATATATATATATATATATATATATATATATATATGTGCTTTATATATATATATATATACTCCTCTTAAATAGTGGTGACATTGATCAATTAACATCACAGACTGGAAAATCTGATTTACCACAAACATTTGTCTTTTTTGTTGCAAAAAAACGGCTGCGTCAAAAACGTAACATAATTCAATTCAACAGCAGGTTCAGTTTACAACAAATGTTGGCAGCGACTTCTCATTCGATCCCCAAAAAACTGTTTTGTGCCCATAGGAGGTCCATGAGATCTGATCCAGTTTGAAATCGATTGAGAGCAATTTAATGGAAAACAAGCTGGTCGGCTCCTATCTCGGCCGCGTCTTGTGCAACCCAAGTTGCACGTCCAGCAAAGCGAGCGAGTGCGACTGCCAACTCCAAAGCCCCGTTTTGACACACATCAGTGAAATGGGATGCGTTATTCTCCAAAGGCCGATATTTACTGCTCACTCAGGACCACTTCTCAGCCGGTTCATTAGCGCTCTGTGCATTGGGCGATACCCTGCAGCCCGCGGACCGATTTCTCCACTCGGAGCAGATGCGGGCGCACACACAAATCCATCCGAGCGGTACAGTCCAAGTGACTCTCACACACACACAAATAGCAAAGACACAGAGTAACTCAATCCGCCAAACATAAAAGTGACAAGGGGATCATTAAAATAGAAATGCGTCGGCAGAGACATGCCATGCATACCGACTGTTTGCTATTACTAACACCAGTAAGCACTTCATCTTAATTTTGGTGCCGGTTGCGTTTGAAACGATGTTCGAAGGGATCGCAGGAAAATGAATATACGCTTATGAGAGGAGACAACAGCTGTAGTGTTTCTCCACACCACCGATTCTTTGGGCTCTCGACAACACAATGCCTTATTGTGGAAAAAGCCTGAGAAAGTTGGTAAGCTGAGTCTTGTAGATCTGTGGGAGAATGTCTTGTGGCCTGTCAGTGTTTGCAAACAACAAGTCCATCCCCAGAGACCCAAACTGCAGGCGAAACACCGCCGTCCCGACCAGAGGACGAAATCGAGCGAGTGATGACGGCATTGTCATTTATGGCAGATTAACAAAAAGACAAGCAAACAGACAGCTGGCTTTACAATATGTAGGGCTGTCACAAATCGCAATTATTTGACGTAACCGCTATTATTTTACATTATTTATTTCAACTGTAATTATTGCGTGAATAAGACACAAGGAAGAGCTCAAGCATATTCAGCGACGCCTCTACAAAATAAATTGTCGTCAAATAAATCAATATAACATTTAAAGATGTTTGGTGTATTACTCATATACCGCAAAGGACAATTGAATAAAATAATCACAATATTTGATGATAATTATTCAATGATTGAGTGACCCAAAAAAGTATGATAATTAATCGCCAAAGCCGTGCAACAAACGATTAATCGGCATGATCGCAATTATTTATTTGACAATTAATCGTCAACCAAATTTCATAATCGTGACAACTTTAATGTTGCGATCTTTTAAAAAAAAAAAACACAGTGTCCATTGCAATGGCCTGCCAAGCTTGCATGGAGCATAGATCATATGCCGAATGCTGCTCCGCTGATACACTTTGTTAAATAAAAAAAACTAAATTGAATGCAAAGGGACCATGAGTGTGTAAAAGTGAATCTTGCATTTCAATTGTGCCATATTAGATATGGTTTGTATATTAAGTTCTGCTTTTTGCATGTGTTTTCTCTATAGCTTTCTTTTCTCATGAAAACCAACTAAAATAACTGTTAATATTAGGTTACCCTTTTGACATAAGTATTATGTGATTCCTCTTAAATGGGGGTATTATGTGAGCGTTAGGTTTCTGCTTGTTTAGAGCAGGCGGCAGGTTTGCCCTGGTGGTCGTCCAGCATGTAGACGGGAAGCGTGCAGAGGCGAGGATGCTGAAGGGTTGAGTATTAAGAGAGTCTCTGGTTACAATTTGTGCTGAGCGGGTGCAGAAGGTTCGTTCTGAGCGGGTGCAGAAGGTTCGTTCTGGTGGTGGGCCAGAACGACGACGATGGGAAGAACTGGGCGAGGATTAAGTGAGTATTAAGTTACGTCTTGTACAGGCGGCAGGTTTGTCCCGATGTTGAGGAAATGATTAGACGAGGATCTAGGATCGGGTTACCTCTTGTACGGAGCGGGCGGCGGGTTTGTCCTGGTGGTTGGCTAGGATGAGGAACGGAAGCGTGCAGAGCTGAGGATGTTGCAGTGCCGAGTGGAGCTCTGTACGTGCCGCCTCCATGTCCTCCTCGGACGAAGCGCTGTCCAACACGAAAACCACCCCCTGGGAACCCTGGTAATACCGGCTCCAGTACTTCTTAATTGAGTCCGCTCCTGCAACAAAAACACACGGTTTCACACCATCAGGGTCTCGGCGAGGAAGTCACAACATTTAATAAACACATTAACCCCTTCACCGAAAAAAAAGAAGGTGGCTGCAAAATGGAAATCAGATGGTGAGCTTTAAGACACGAGAGCTTCAATAAAACGCCCTTGGCAACTGAGCGGTAAAGCGACTACGGTGTATTTCGACACAGTATCAATTCGAACATTGCTGGAATGCATTTGGTGAGGACCTTCTTTCAAAAACCAGTGCGGATATTGCATTATGTATCTTTATGACCTCAAGCACGCATGCCAACTTGCACTCCTGCTCGGGGAAAGCCTGTGGGGAAAAGCCGTGTTCAAACGAAGAGCGCTCGACCCAACAGCGTTTCTTTAAAGTCGACCCTGAGAGCATATTAAACTGGTTTCTTCTGATGGCCAGTCTACAGCACAGTTCAAATGGGCCCACTTTTACAGTGAACATATGGTTTCTCTTGCGCGCAGCAATTTGGGGGTACAAAAATGTGGCCACCAAGACACACAAGCGCAGCATGGCTTTGGTTAAAGTGAGTCATAGTGGGGCCTGTACCCTAACCGGGAAAAAAAACAGAGCCCGGTTTGACTCTACTAATGGAATGCGCGGCATTAATTGCGTGCATGCTTCGTGTGCGTCGCCTACCGCGCCGATACGTTTGCTAGCAAGTCGCTAATAAATAGGTGACATCTTCTATCAACACCAGAGATTAACCAACAGCTTTATTCAAAGCTCTTGAAGTCCTGCCAGAACGTACGAGCCTGACGCTAAGCAGCTGTGCGTCGTTCCACGACGGCTCTCCGCCGGACCCGAGTTTAATGGTTCCGCTCCCAAACTTCTGAGCGCTTTGTCACACCACAAACTGAGCTCTTAGTCATGCCTCGCCAAATTATCGCCACTAAAACTGTTCTGGAGTGCACTGTAACTCGCTCCACCTATCAGATTGGGTTGCAGCACTCGAGTGGCCGATATCATCGCCGCGTTTGACGAACAATCTAATGCTTCCCGTTTGGAATGATCCACCGCGGTATTCGACAACAGCTTCCCAAACGCTGTCATGCAACCTTGACAGCAACAGCAAACACGCTCGGCGATACCCGGCCAAAGAAATAATGTTTTGTGCAGATGTTAAGACAAGTTGTGACTCACGATAAATATTTGTGATCCTCACAGACAGGCCATGTCCGAGGCTGACTCATCTAGTTAACAAACGTTTGATCTGTTGTTGCCATTATAAAAAGCGCCATTAAATATTAACGCGTAATCGGTTGACTTAAACAGCTCATTTCCGACACTGTTTTCTACGTGGGTCACGGGATAAACTTGCTCTTTGATTCGATGTGACTATAAGTCTCCATCTACTGGCTGCGTGTTAAAAAAGGTCCCAGCTGGGAGGTCTCGATGAAGCAAGGGCTTTGAAAAGCAGCCGTTTACTTTCATTTCAATCGAGTAAACATGTGCATCACGCAGAGAACAATGTGACGGAACGCAGCGGCGTTTATCAGCAACTGACTGGCGCATTACAATCTCATGTGATAATGCAACTAAAGCACATTTTCGCAGAAATCATTACATCATGGCCGGGGTCCAGAGAAACAGAGAGAGAGAAAGCGAGACAGAGAGAGAGAGAGAGAGGGAGAGCCTGCTAAGTGCTTTCAGATGGCCGCTGCGAGATGGTAAATGTGAGCATGTGGTGCCTCCTCTCCGCTGCGCCTGTCAGCCTGCTAGATCACACAGGGTGTCATCGTGATACTGTTGGGAAACGTGCGCAGACGGCACGGCGCTTTGAACGTCTCTTGGCTTCCTGACATCACTCACGCCGACCCAAAACACGGGCCAGACGAGCAGACCAACCAATAACACGTGAAAACGGTAAACCGTCTCGACGGCCGCGGCGGAAACGACAGGAGGGCGAGCGTGTCACGCCGGCGCGCAACCTCCATCAATAAAGTGTGACATGAGCTTTCCGCGTCAGGTTCAAGGTTAATGTCCCAGTCGTAACCCAAGCCTGATGTTTTTGGGGAAAAGGAGGTCAGACTCTGCAGGCCCCTGACATTGAGCTGAACTCTTCAGAGGTCTGGAGGGGAGGTTTCTCAAGTGCTTAAAAGGAAAACAGAACGTAATTGGGCATGTTTTCAAGGAGAATTGGGAGGTTAATCAGTTTGAAGATCATTTAACATTCTGTTTCTCACCATTTCACTTTCAAAAGGTATTTTAACCAATAATGACCATCGTTTACTCAACTGCATTTGTACAATTTCGTCTGCATTTCGTCGTTCCACAGAGCACAAAATAAGTTCATGCTTTTCATTCCCATTATATGAAAGTACGTAAATATGACCTTGCATGTGAAACCCAGCTAAAGTGATTTTTTGCGATTTTCTGATTTCTACATAAATCAGAATGTAGAAAATATTCTGTGAAAAAATATCCTTGATATATTTAATACTGACCAAGGAAGATAATGTAAAAAAATTGAAATCATAGTGAAATTAAGGATTGAAATCAAACTTTGATGCTCATAATAAGATGATAAGACGTATCTGAAATTCACAGACTGGGTCACAAAAGGTGGCCGAGGGGCTATTAAAGCATCATAACAAGTCTACACAAAAAAAGGAGAATCCACTCAGCTCAGGATTTATTACAATTCACAATACAATAGTATCACAACATTCTGAAATTCAAAACCAGATGTAATTTCCAAAACAACGCTTTTGTCATTTTTATAGTTTGGACAACGTTTGAGGTTTGATTAAACGTTCTATAAGTAAATTAATAACAATTGACCAGGTATGCAACTTAAAATTATTTGCGTAATTGTAACTATAATTTTGTGAAATTTATTAATGCGAGTTTCAATATAAAATTTGAATTAAGAAAATAATTGGAGCCGGGCGTACACGGTCCGAATTCTGATGGTCGGAAGACCGTATGTCCATGTACACGTCACGGGCGAGTAAAAACTGAGAAGTGTAGGGAGGCAGTGATACATGACACGGTTGTACGACCTGCCGATTTCCCAAGCAATCGCACGAAGTTCCGCGCCAAAAACATGGAGTCAGAAGAAGAGATTGCTTTCTTTGTGGCAGCCATGGCTTGCGAAAGGATATAAAAGAAAATAAAAAAGGGCATGGCAAAGAATTTGGTTGAAGAGCTGAGAACAGCATAGACTTTCTGTTCGAGGTAATAACGTATCTATCTGATCGTGCACGTTTTGATGTGGTCACGGAAGATATCATATCAATCATAGCATGTCACGCAAGTTTGTTCAAATAGTAACTCCTGATTGGTCGATTTCAGATAGATCAACAAATCGGCTCGTTCAACAACATGCATGTCACCGTTTCTGATAGCTCCCCGAACGTTTTCGACATGTTTAAAAATGATCGGGAGGTCGGGAAGGGATCTTAAGGCACTCTGCTCGGCTCGTAATTCCTCGCACAAGATACGAACTGCGACCATACGAACGATTTCCTCGCAATTGGAAAAAAAAAAATCACCTGCGAGCTCATACGACAGCAAAAATCCCACCGTGTACGCCCGCCTTGAGAAAGCTTAACTGGCTCCTCAATTATGACAAAAATAATAGTCATGACTATTTAGGCCAATACTGAGATCAAGATTATTAACCACGATTATCAATTGTCTTTAATAAATGTCAACATTATAGAACATATTATTATGTATATTATATTCTTAATAAATACAACGTATAATACATTAAAAATACCTTTTCATAATTAATATAATCAATTATGTCAAAATAAATAAAATATGTTGTTTACTGCTGAACAACCGAATAAAAACTCCTATACGTACATCCAACATTTTGGTAAACTACATTTAACATCTCCGACTAAACAAGCCGCAGCCTCATTGGGAGTAAGTTTGTGCTTTTGATTAAATTTAGATTTATTGAGGTTTAAGTTTTTACATTTGGCCGACGTTTTTATCTGAAGTGACATACAGTCCATTCAAGCAATACATTTGATTAGTTAGATTTTTTTATTGCGACATGTCTTTCCACAATATTGTTACACCCCTTGTAGTAACCAACAGCTTTGTGCGAGAAACAAACTGAAATCACATGTCACCATTCACTTACATTATATGGAAAACTACAACATCAAAACATCGCTAAACTTCTCATTTCTTCTCGATCCACAGAACAAAAACTCATAGACTTAATAATGACAAGTATATGATAATCGAATTTTCATTTCTGGGTGAACCATCCCTCTAAATATCCATTTCCATCATGTCCCACCCTCAAACTAACTCATGGCATGCACAAAGGACCAGGTGGAAACCCCTCTCCGCGCTCTTCGCTTATCTCACTTACAGGACTTACAGTACGTATCCAACTTTGTCACCTCACCTATGGAGCCCTCCCTTCCCCCAGAGCTGTGTGCATCTACGACGCCCTCCTTTTCACATCATCGCTCACTCATCCTAAAGACGGATTCAAAGCGGCAGCCCATCACTCACACGAAAACGGAAACGCGGGCCAAGATGGCTCACGTTCACTGATTGGTTCAGTGAATGAGTGACTTCTAAAACATTTCACTTTGCGTGCGATATCCAAGCACCGCCGCTTCCAATTTACCTTGAAGAGCAAACTATCAGTCATCAAAGACATGACTCTGCATCATTTGGGGTTGGGTCCTCGTGTCACATCTGTGTCAAATCACGTTTATATACCCGGTGCTGGGTTGCCAAAGTTTACTTTTCAGAAGTTGAAATGCATTGAAATGACAACAGATGTGTCCATAGGTGCTGGCTGATGACAATAATGATGCAGTTGAAAAATCATTAACAACAGAGAGCATTTACCTCCGAGTTCCTTGACGTTTAAAATGGCGTTCTGGAACGGCACGGCTTTAATGCTAAAACCTGCAAATGAAACAAAATTTTTTTTGTCCATCCAAAATAAACAAACAACCCCGGCACACCTGGGTGGTCGTGTGCAGGTGTGTAAAAAAACAAAACAGTACGTTTTTAGTAGCACGCAACTATCTTCTATAGGCGAGAACTTTGATCAAAACTTTGCTACCTAGTAAGTATTTGCAGGCTATAACAGAACCTTTTCTGTTTTTCTCCAGTTGTGTAAAACAAAGTCATAAATACACAAATCGAGTCAAGTCAAACCTTTACGAGGAAGTAATAAGAGGAAGTATATAAAGTGTTTGGTGAGGAGGAAGTGCAGAAATCTGTGTTTGTGTTTTTCGGTAACGTCTGGCTCTCTGATGGTGGGCTGACCTGTGGTAGGAACGATGTTGTCCGCTGCCTCACTGCAAAGTCTGGAGAGCAGACTGGTCTTCCCGGAGCCTGTCAGACCTATGCAAACCACGTCATACTCTGGTCTGGGAGTGGGAGGTCCTTTACAGCATAACGTCCTAAAACACTGATGACAAAACGGAGACAGGTAGAAGGTTAAGATGATTTCCATTAAAACATCCCACTCAAGTTTGAGTTTTGGCTCGCGATTCTCTGTGCGTGTGTGTCGTTTAAGAAACAGAACCACATCTCGAAGCCATCTGACATCTGTTGACACCATCTGGTTGAGCAAAAGGTTCTGCGCGCAAAAAACAAGTTTACCGCACAGTGCCTCTATTGAAATTATATGGGCTGAGAGTTACCACAATGTTCTGGGCCGAGCTCGCACCCAATATATTTACTTGCAGAAATATGTCCCTGTTCTCTGTGCGCTATTGTTGGAGGGCTTTGGTTGACGTCATGACAATAAACGCTAATGCGACTGAAAAAGTCGGGCAGTAAATTGCAACTGAGCGAGGTCGGATTAACCGCCAAAACACACACGCATAAACACGGCCCATAATACTGCTTAAACAGGTCAGATCATTTAACAGATCAAAAGCTTCGCGGGATACAGTCTACGGGAGGAAGATCAAAGCCGCTGGGGCCCTCTGTTCGAGCACGTTTGACATGCGGAACCCGCGATTGTGTTGCGTTACAGTGCGACGTTACGGGTAATGGGAGCTTAATGCGGTCAAGCCTCTTCTGAGTAAAAACAAATACATATTCAGCCAGTATAAAATTTCTTATTTCCCTTTCTATCTTCGTCTCCGTCTGCCTTTTTCGTGTCCCACAGCAGACTTCACATCTGAAGGTCTTTATCTGGTTGGCTATGTATAGCTTTATTTATAGCGAGCTGTCTACTGCCTACACGGGCAACATCTTGACCCAAGTAAAACTTCATATTTTTATGATTTGGAACGGTCTACAAGGCAGCAACACAGAAATAAAGTCACTCGCATGTGCGCGGGATGTTTTACACTCGGTGTATTGCCGCAGAATTTAACGTTAGCATGTCGCTAGGTATGGGATGCGTTTATGGTGCAATTTTAATTCGATAACCATTTCACGATCAAATACAACAATATAACCAGTTTTTTTCACTGAACATGTTGCAATGCGTTCTGGGATTGCTTTTTCAGTGTGTGCGCATCAAAACTTGAAATACAAATTCTTAGAGAATGTATTTATTACCGATATATTAAATGATCGGTTTATAATTTGCTAAACCCCTGATGATAGAGTCCAGACATCACAAAAATATCAGACTCTATGCATGAGTTCTCTATTTTAAAGAGTAAATATTTTGTGATTTTTTGAGTCCTACTTTGGTTTAAGGAGTGTCCAGCAACAAGTTTACGTACACACAAGGTGTTAAAAAAAAAACCTTCATTTTCTAATAATAGTTAAATTATTATTTCCTTCTTGACTGACTCTTAAATGATTTGTTCGCCGATTCATGCGTCTAATTCCCTCCTTTCTGTCAGCGTACTCTGATCTGATTTGTCAGATGGTCTAGTCTGCTGTGATTGGTCTACCGCATGCAGTGTCGCAAATCGAACGTAGGCAGGCCTTACACCGAGTGACGCAAATCTGAAACAGAACTGAATTTAAAATGACAGACGACTCTTTCGTGTGATTGAGAGTCGACTCCTTTTTTCCCAAGCCAATAACTTTGTTATTCGTTCACTTTCGGCTTTACAATTTAGCAGACTGCTTACATTTATGAGGAATATGGACTGTTATGGATGTGACAATTCACTAACCTTACCTGACAATGGAAAACTGCTTTAAAAACTAAAAATGCTGTAAATACTTTGAGAGAGACTTCACATGGGTATTTAAACCACCAAACACTGACATCTGACCTATCAGTATGGTGAAAACCTTTGGTAAAAACTTTTCGTCTTTTGGTTTGACATTTGCATAGAATTGCACGTATGCAGCTTTAGGAAGTAAAAAGACGCCGAAGCTGTTGTGTGGCCTAATTTAATGAAGCTTTCTTGTATGAATAACTTGTTAGTGTACTGAAACTACCTTTAGATAAAAGTGTCTGCCAAATAAGTACTATGGAAACGTATCTTACTCAATTATGCAAAAACATACCAAAATTCTTAGAAAACACACTGCGGGCATACAATCCTGTTACACATAGTTAGCATGCGTTCTTGCGTTACTCTGCCGGCAACAAACCTAAGCACTCAAGGGGGCGACAGACTTGCCAATGAGGCATGAAATCTGGCTTGCTTAACTTGATGTTCCCATACTCGCATAGAGCGTTTCGACCCTTATTTAGTCATAGATACTAATGACAACGGCTTCATAAAGAGGTGTGTGTGCCAATAAGAGTGGGAGAGTGAGGCTGGAACAAGGGATTTTTCATCACACGGGGTGCAAATATGCATGGTGAATGCATTATGTGAATCATGTGACATCCAGAGGCTAAGTGCACACACAACACAGCATAACTGGATGAGGGTAAACCATGACGGATACAGTGAGAAATCATGAACGCCTATTCGTTTGTTTGTTGTGTTCATACATTCAGGCCTGAACATGTGATTGCGAGGAAAATGTGAGGGAGGCGTGGTGGGGTTTCAATCTAAATTGAATACAGACTGAGTTTGGGTGTAAGATTGGCAAATAATGACCTCTAGTGGACACAGTGATTATACTTTAAACTCCAATCCTACATGTTTTAAAAGAACAGATCGGTGCCATCATTTACCAGTCACATGGATCTCGATTTCTTATTGTTTAATATGTGATCATGCTTTAGACTCCACATGAAATTGTTCCAAATCTGTTTAAATGTCTTTGTTCTGATGAACACAGAGAAAGATATTTGGAAGAATGCTTGTAACCAAACAGATCTTGCCCCCCATTGACTCCCATAATAGGAAAAAATACTTTATATTTTTTTTGGTTCTGTTGAACACAAAAGAAGACCTTTTGGAGAATGTAGGACAGCAAACAGTTCTGGGGCACATTTTGACTACCATTGTTTTTTTTTCCTACTATGGGAGTCAATGGGGGGCAAAACCTCTCTGGTTACAAGTATTCTTCCAAAAATCTTTCTCTGTGCTCATCAGAACAAAGACATTTATACAGATTTGGAACTCGAAGGTGAGTCAATGATGACAGAATTTTCATTTTTGTGTGAAGTATCCCTGTAATACACATTTACTTCAGTTATGTTATTGCAATCGTCCATCAAAATGTAGTGATTCACTACATTCTTTTGGCTGAAGTCACCAAGCACTCCTATTTATTAAGCCCATTATTAAAAACACCCATAATCCAATTTATCTGAAATGGATAATATCAAGTCCCGTCCAACATTTATTTTTTCACTAAGCATCCTGCCTCACTCAAAAATAGGTCAAACAGCAAAAGTTAAATGGATTTTAAATTACGTTCTATTTAAAAACCAACATTCATTGGCCGTGTTTACTTCATAATCGTTGCCTGTCACTAAGGGTTATCACAATATCAGACTTGTAGCCGATGCTTGCCTTGTTTCATGTAAGCTTTTTTCTATGTGTTATTTGTTTATTAGAATAAAACCCATATACTCTGATATTCTGTTGTTTGCCTTTTTGCCAAATAAATGTGTTCAATAACCACATTAAACGCTTAGTGTTTTCTCTATTTTATACTATCCACCTCATTTGGTGATGGTTTACGCTGCCTTCATGGGAACCTGGGAAACTTGCTGATACACACATCTCGCATATAATGATCAAAATCCCACATTTTTGAAAAATCATTAATTCATTGACAACTGTTTGCTTTACATGGTTTTGGATATCGCCACTCCCCCAACAACGTCATAACTCTATACAGAGTTTCTTTGGTGAACATGAACATGTGGAACTTGTGAATACAATATTTCAGACTCCACGTAAAGGCTGGATCAGTCTAACCTGATGGGCCATTCAAAGCAAATACAGTACAAATATGCATCACTTTTGGCCCCTACTCTTTTTACGATATTTTAATATGTGTAGTATTAACACAACATCCTTTATCACGATTAAAATCTCAGTTATAGACAACACTCTTCTACTCAAAAATCCTAATTTCAATCTCAAATCAGAAAATTTTAATTATTCATTTCCGTATGTATTCAAACCAGTGTGGCATTATGAGCAAAAGCTTGCAGCTCTAGTAATATCAAAGGCCACTTTTCCAACCCTCGAATTAAATCCCAAAAACATATCCCAACCTACGTCATTTGCCATCCTTTTGGGTGAACTGTTCCTTCAATAGAACCCATTACTTGTCACCTGAATATAACAACAGCTGTCCCACTTTAACAGAGCCCTGTGAGAGACCAAAACATCAGGGAACAATCACTAGTAGTTACTTCAGTAACCAGAAGGTGGCAGCACAAAAGACGATCCTGCCTAGTCCAAATCTTATTACAAATAAAACCACCAGTAAAGAAAGTCAAGACTAAACCAGGTTAAATCTTTAGAACCAAATGCATTCAAATGTATGTAAACAATGCCTTTAAGAGGAACCTTTAGAAACTTTGAAAACAGGTCAGACCTGTACTTGATAATCCAGTAAAGAAAAGCCAGTTGGTCATACAATGTGTTCTAAGAAATTCTTTAAGAAACTTATAAAAAGCTGTCATTCTCCAAAATTAAAATTATTTTATTATCTATTCACTCTCAAGTCATCCCAAACCTGTATATGACTCTTTTGAGTAATGCTTTAGAGGTTTTGTGTTTGTACAGTGAAAGTCAATGGGTCAATGAAAGTCAATGGGTCAATGTAAGTCAATGTTCTTTGGTTACCAACATTCTTTAAAATATCTAATTCTGTGTTATGCAAAAGAAAGTAAGTCATAGAGGTTTGAGATGACATGAGGGTAAATAAATGATGATGTTTTTGGTGAACTATCCCTTTAACACCCCCAGGCCCAGTTGGCTATGCATTTATTAGAGCAAGTTGCACAACAACAGCAATGGCCTAATCTTTACACAAGTGTAGGTGTCTCCTGATACATCACAGATAATCATCATCAGATACCCTCCAACAACAGTACAAAGATCAAACACGCAGGGACAAATCTGGAGGCCAAAATATGTGCTGCAATTGGCCCGATCACAATAGTAAGCGGCTGTTCCCAGGGGCGTCATCATCTGGGGGAAAATGCCTACCGATGCCACTGCCGCCCATCCTACCCACACCACGGCTTCCAGGTAGAGACAGGCAGGGCGGGCTGCCAGCTGGATGGGGCAAACAACAGGAAACAGGAAGGGCTCACAAACTGTGATTGATGCCACAATAGGAGGCCTGAGAGGAAGCGGTAGTTCCATGCCTGAAACGAACCAGAGACGTGCTGGCATGCAATAAAAGTCAACGGCACCTGTTTGTTCTATGATAACGAAACGGGAAAGTGAAAAAATCACAAACCAGCCAACTTAATGTTAATTCTATATGGACGCTTGTAGTAACTTGGGGTAAAGCCAAACATGGGTTTACTGGTTTAATATTAGTGGCAATTGGTTTAATAATAGTAGTTTTTTACTTCTGTCAAAAAAGCTTGGGATGCTCAGATCAGAATTTTTGCAACAAACACATTCTACCAATTTCATGCTAAAATGAAAACGTGTGCTATATTAGAGGATTTAACAGCAAAATATTATCAGACCTATACACACCTGTTCGCAGGCATAGCTTTGTTCCACGGTATTGAAGCAGTGCTCATTTTAAACTGTAGAAATGGTCAAATTGTCTCAACGATGTATGCATTTTCATTTTCTGTATTGGTCATGCAGTAGTTTTGCAAATATTATGTAAAAATCAACCCGTTGTTACAGGGCTACAACAATTAATCATGATTAATCACATTCAGAATAAAAGTTTACATAATGTACGTGTGTGCATATCAATTTGGTATTTATAAACACATTGGGTCCATGTACAGTATATATTGAATATACAATATCATTTATATACAAATATTAATATGGGAGTGTCTATGTACACAGAGTACAAATAGCCCACCTTGTTGGTAGAACACATTAGCACTAACTCCGCCCACCAGTATTTGTGTGTACAGCTTTGTCGCTGGAGACCCGAGTTAAAATTCTTCCTATTTCTTCCACCTTTTTCCATCACATATCAGATCATGAAGGCATCTGTTTTCAATCAAACTAATTTAGAACTTAACAATAAGTTTTATTCATAAAGTGTAGGGTAAGGTTTGGGGTAGGTGTAGGGCTTTATTATCTCAATAAGTTACCATCCTTTTAAAGAGTAATTTTTAGTGATTTTGAAGGTTTATGGAGTGTCTAACAACACGTTTACGTACATACAAGGTGTAAAAACACTTTCATTTTCTAATAATATGCCTTACTTCTTGACTGACTCTCAAATGATGACTTTTGGCTATGCATCTGTCAGCCTCCTCTGATCTGATTGGTCAGATGGACTAGTCTGCTGTGATTGGTCTACTGCGTACAGCGTCGCAAATGGAACGTAGGCGGGCATTACACCGAGTGACGCAAATCTTACCCGAAACTGAAATTAGAACGACAGACGACTCGTTTGCGTGATTCAGAGTCAACTTCTTTTGTAACAACTTGCCAGACGGCTTACATTCACACACAGCAACATTACACACTTCATGAAATGTTATTTTAAGGACATTTTAATAGCTACACTTTAATCATTTTAATAAATATAATGATTTACACTCTGATATCATTGCATAATATTTAATGCACAACAATACTGAGGTGCAAATAGTATCTGCCACCATTTATAAGTACCGATAGCATTTAAATACTATTTACACTTAATCCAAAGACAATACAGCTATTTTCAGTTAGCGTAAATATCATATCGATAAGTAATGCTGCTATATTCACTTAGTGTAAACAGAACCTACTGCAACTTAAACTTACTGTTAATAGCATCTGTCGGTATTTACACTTAGTGCAAAAAAGCTGCTGCCTATTAATATATACATGCAAATATTTCCTAAATATATACATGTATGTGTTTATAAATACAAAATAACTATACACAGTGCATAGACATATATTATGTTAACACAAACTTTTATTCTGGATGCGATTAATCGTTGAACAGCCCTATAACAACGGGTTCGATTTTTGTATATAATATTTTCAGAAAAAGAAATTCACAATGAGCAAAAACTGTTTTGACAACTGTAAATCACATTCACTGTGCAAACACAGAATCCAGGTGAACTAACAACACTTCCATCTTTACTACCATTATACAGTCGTGTATAAACCTGTGGCTCAGTGATAACAAGTGATAACTTTTAGTCGGTCTCACGTGTTGAACCTGCATGTTTCAGCCGGGGTGAAACATTTGATACACTGTGAATCTCTCTCATATCACAGTATCTGAGTTTTGAGTCAACAGAGCGCATGGGGATTTGCACAGTATTAAACCTGCAGCAGGATAAAAAGGAAGGCGCTCAACAAATCCCATCTAAGCTGGAGCTGCCCTCGCCGCTTGAGGACCGATGCCGCTGGGCCATGAATCATAAAGGTCATTGCGTTTTAAGATTCTAAAACACAACCTGGATTTTCCAAACATCAGATAAATCAAAGCTATTTTCAGCCTTTAGAAACCATCAAACAATCACGCCATCCAGAAGGTCACGCTGTAAATAACCAATGAACAGGGAATTTCTTTAGTCCTTCCCAGGAACAAGTGAATGGTCTACTAGCAATGGCTTGATTTATGATTTTATAATCTGGAATAGCCGGGGAAGCCTACCAGCCCAGCGCTGGAAGCTCATGCAGGAAGTTTCTTATTGTTTTCTTTATTCTGTGCAGATTTCCCACTTTTGAAGGTCTGTATTTGGAGTGGTATCCTGTTTGGGCATACAGGGCTTCCAATTCCCAGCAGCTCCAGGGTCTCATAGAGCCCCAGCAGTAGCGGGCTGTGGAATATTCACCCGCCCGGAGGGGAACTCTGCGACCTGACTGCCACATCCTCGCTTATCAAAGCACGGAAGTGTAGCACACAAAATACACGGTTAGCATCTCCATTCCAACACAAGCCCGTCTCTCTTCAGGACCGCCTTCTGCTATAAGAGACACCCACCCTGTTACTGTAGTTTACAGAACAATTTTCAATTCCATTCAAATTTATATTGCGCTTTTTACAGTTTTGGATTGTTGCAAAGCAGCTTTAGAGTAAAACATATAAGTACTGGTGGTAATACATAAGGTTAAACAGTATAGAAATAAGTGGGAATAATACAAGTCAAGCAACATCAAATTATTCAACAAGCGTAATATTAACTGTATTAACGGAACTAGGTACCATGAGCTGGAGAGTAGAATAATCACCAGTTTTAGATTAGTAAAATAAAATGTTATGTAAAGTATGGCCTGTTTGATAATACTAATCATGCTAATAATACTACATTGGCCATTGAAAACATTCCTAGAGTTTCCGGCCCAAGTTCACACAATAGCATCATGAAGTTGCTGCAGTTTCATGCATTGGATCGGCTGTTATCTCACATCCCCCACCCACCGAATGATGAAAGCATCTGGAGTTCTAAAAACGTTAGAAAATATGAAACCTTGTAAATATTACCCATTTTTGTTATACTCAGGTCAGGTTTTTAAAACTACTGACACAGGACTGTGCAGCATTCAATCTTAAACTATTTTTTGGTAGGTCTGTGCCAGTGTCCTTTATTATTGGCTGATAAAAATAAAGGAATATCTTACCTACGAAATGAAAATTCTGTCATTATTTGCATAACGTCTTGTCATTTCAACTTTCTTTCTTTTGCAGAACACAAAAGAAGATATTTTGAAAAATGTTGGTAAAAGAAAACCATTGGTCCCCATTGACTTGCATTAGTTGCGTGAAAGTATTTTACATGAAACCAACTAAATGAGAACATGATTGTGGATGTTAATTATAAAATCACCATATTCTATATTAAAGCTACAATATGTACATTTTCGAAAAAAAATTTTTTTATTATTTTAAATATACAAAAAAACACTTATTGACAAAGTACATAAGTCTCCTTTCCCAGATTGAAATATCTATATGAAATATCTGATGAACAGGTAAAATGTCAGCAAATTTAATTATTTTCATTTGGACTGAAAAAAAGTGGCAGATATATTACTCAACAATGGACTTTTACTCAACAATAATTTTTTGGATAGGATATATGCTTTGTAGGACGTACTTATTGTCATGTTGATGTACAATTACAGATGCTCTGTGATGGGATGATCACGACCCATATGTAAAGAGGCAAAAGTCACTGAGTGCAGCTTTAATATTGGGAGAACATTCAACAACACTCACTTTTAAAACCATCCAATATTAATACAACTAGGTCTGCATGATAAATTGTTAATAACCACACGCGGAAGGCGATTTAGTACGATTGTTTTGCGCAGTTCTTCAGTTAACTACGGTTATATGCCGCTGGGTCTGAAAGCCAATGGCCCTCTTGCACAGAAACTCCAATTAAGCACAGCAGAAGTAGTACAACACCAAACGTAGTTCCAGAAAATGCTAATGGGGATCTTTCTATCACTGTTTTTCTAATTATTTTCATGATTATAAAGTATATTTATGATGATGTTTGACGGGTGTTGCTTTCTCAAATGCACGTTATAGCGCTTGAAACTCAGTGATTTCAGATGGACCAGAACTTACTACTGATCACAGAGCCGTACTTCACGGACAAGCTGCGCATAAACACATAATCGTAATTATCGCGATATCATAGCCATAAACGCCGGGTCGATTTACGCGATATTTAGTGAAAATGTGATCTAATCGTGCGGCCCTGAATACAAGCAATATCCAAAGCTAAACTCCAATGTCTGCAGTGTCTGTTTGTATTATTTGGGGCATGTTTGCCGGGATGTATGTTTTCCACGTAAAATGTAAAAAAACAGAATTTTACTGTTTACAGATTTTTCATGTATTTTTTCACGTAATATCCCCTTGCACCATAGTGGCGGGTAAAATAGATTATGACAGATTTTTTGAGAACCTAGCTCAAAATGACGGACAGTGAAAAGTCTAGCGCAACCTCTGGTGTGGATAGGGTCCGAGATGATCAAATTATCCTGTCCAGGACCAGCCATCATTACGCTCAAAGTCACTTACTGTAGATCACATTTATATCCTGTTTTGATATTTAATGCTCTTTTTCATTAAATTAATTACAAAGCCTTCGCAAATGCGCCAGGACAAAATACCTGAGGATTAAGAGGCTAGGACAACAGTAAAGCACTTCCCAAAAAACATGCTCATTGGGTAGTTTACTCATACCGAACAACTTCATATTAAAGTCTGGCCATACAATAATGTGAACACTATACACTGTGAAAAATAATTGTTGAGGCAACTTAAAATAATAAGGCAACCTATCCCAAGCACCTTTTTGAGTGTACTCAACAAACAGGTACTAAAGTCCAAAAAGTTGATCTAATGAATAACAGATCAAAATATGTTTTGTTGGCTGAACATAAAGAATATGGATTAACTATTAAATATACTAATTTATTTCTCTTTTACTTCCATTGTCATTAAGTGGGCAAAAGTGACACCAACCAACTAGTTTAACAACGTAAATGCAAACAAAGATCTAGCCTAAGGGTGGGTTGCAGCAAGAAACTTTACTGGTTACATCTTCACAGCATCAACTCCAACTAACTAATGACTACAAATTTGTCACTTGTACAATCTGACACTTGTTTTTACAGTCTTCCTGGAGTCAATGCTTTGCAAAACACCACAAATATATTTGCGAGGTCTGAGGCTGGAAGCTTTACTGGCACAGATCTTAAACCATTAAACCACACCACTCCACTCTCACTCGAGGGTTAGAGAACACTACACACTGAACAAAGACAAGAACAAACAGTCTAACATACCCAAATTTTCACTTGCGTCAGAATCGGCTATTCATTCTGGCAAAGAAAAACCCAATTAGACAGGCAAGAATGATACAGTCTAATTGACAGATAATAAAACAATATGTGTTTATACAAAATAGATTACACCACTATAACAATATACAGTCAGTGTTGGGTGTAACTAGTTACAAAGTAATCAGTTACTGTAATTTAATTACTTTTGGAAAAAGTACAGTAAGGGATTACTCTTATTTTTTCTGTAATTTAATTACAGTTACTTCTGATGTAATTGAACTAAATGCTGTGTAATATATTCAATAGTGGGAATGACATCAAAATGATCAGTCTAACTTTAAATTGTATGCTATAATGTATCCTTTTCACGTTTGTATACTTTGGTCAATTAATAAGAATAATTTATGAAGTTATTTATTTAAATGAATTAAATAAGCCGTTTCATGTCTATCCCTGAATCAATTTTAATAAAGGACGATGAAGGATATAGAAAGTCATTAGTAAGAAGTAATTCAATACTTTTTGGAGACAGTAATTTGTAAAGTAATCTAATTACATTATTGAATATGTAATTAGTATCTAGTAATAAATTACTTTTTCAGGGTAACTTACCCAAGACTGTATACATTACATATAACATTGGAACCCATCCCTTGATTTTTTTGTGTACAATATGCATTTGTAAATGGTGTAAATGGATTTTAAGTGTAACATGGCTGAGAGAGAGACTGGATGTTGAATAAACATGAGAGGCACTGTGTCTTGTGACCTCCATTAAAGAGATAAGCCCGATAAAGCGACTATTTACCACACCATTAGCTCTGAAACTAGATCGCACTGGCCACAAATGACCCAAATTACACAGGGTTAACAGTCTCCACGCTTGTGTACTCCAGCAGAAGCATTTAAAACATAACTCTTTCTCTTCGCGGAAATTGGATGTCAAATATTGATGACTTGTCCTGTTCTCGTAAACATTTTTATTCCAAAAAATTATTTCTAGAATAAAAAATGTCCCTCAATTCCCTCGGTTACTGACTAGAAATATTAGGTAGCAACAAAAGTATATTAGGTCAACAAAATTCTATAAATTCTTTATTTTAAATAAACAAAAATAAAAAAACTTTAATATAAGCTTCCAGTAGCAAAAGAAAACATGTCAACACTGTTCCCTACATCTTACTGCAAGTGGGGTCCTGTGTATAACAGAGCATGTGACAAATAAACAAACTGAAAAAGAAAACACTCATTCACCTAAAAATGTAAGTTCTTTCATCATTCACTCACCCGCATGTCATTCCAAACCTGTATGACTTCTTTCTTCTGCACAAAAGAAGATATTTTGAAGAACGTTGGTAACCAAACAACACTGACCTCCACTGACTTCTACAGTATGAACACAAACCACCGAGACATTTCTCAAAATATCTTCTTTTGTGTTCCACAATACAGTATTGAATACATGAGGGTGAATGAATTAATGTCCCTTTAAGATTATAACTTCTACACACCAACTAGATAAAAAAAAAATTCAAATGTAAAAGAATTCAAATAAAATGGCACAAGCTCTAAATAAGAAGAGAGATGTTCTTCGTGTTGATTTTATCAGTGGGAGACATGGGGTCAGATCTTTGCAGGTCACCTCCTGACAAAACATAAAAGACACAAATTGTCACTCTTAGCAAATTAAAACAAACATCTATTACAACTTCAAACACAACTTGCTAACATGTTCTCGGTAAACTACTTACAGACGAAAAGCAAAGACCAAGCAACACTTCTGAAAGCTACCGAGATACCAGTGCAGGCCAGATTACGTCCCACTGCGGGAGAAGCCCAGACAAACATCAACCTTTAGGGAAGCACACTAGCTATCAGGGCTATTTCAGAAACTAGTGTGAGCGACTGTGAAAAAATATTGAGGCGCACTGGTGCGACTGACCCCAACTACATTCATAACCCATTAAAATACGATCAAATTAAGAAATTACGACTCACAAATGCAATAGGCTGCTTTTAATGCTAGTCAACTGAGCGCGTTTCCCGTTATGAAAAAGGAACATATGTTTGCGCCATTTAGAATAAATGTTTCTGTGTGGCGTTGTTTTGAGCGATCGCCTAGCGTTCAACAGCTGAGCCCAACACGCTTTCCTCAGTTATATGATGTTGCTTTTGGTGCTAATAAATAAACGTTTGGTTGCATAGGCGTAATTTGCAGGTGGGACCAGTGTTGCCAGATTGGGCGGGGTCCCGGAGAAAAATGCATTTGGCGGGAGGACAAAATTTGGGCTGCTTCTGAAATTATAAACCCGCCAAAGCAGCTTGCCTTTTCTTTGCTTTTGATTAGTCAAGTTATTTCAAAACGTTCGAAAATAATCCGTAGTGCAGTCATAAACACATTATTCCTTAAGGCAACTCTCAAAGGTAAGCGCATTATTGTTGCTGCTGTTCTTTATTTTTTTGTTCTGTTGTATGTATCAATGAATTGAACATTTTTGGCTGCCGTAATGGGTGAATGAAGCTCATGAAAGAGTGGAAAATGCCTACCCAGCTCTCCTAATCCCATTAATTATAGTGGCCACTTTTTGCACAAAATGTCTTTTTTGAGGGTTAAAGTCATTGGTTAATTTCTTGATTGTCGCTTTAAAGTGGTTTCTGGACATTAGTCATATTTTCTAACTCTCTTTAACGCTATGTTTTATCCGTTTGACCTGTTTTCCTGGTTTAATTATATTTTTTCATCTTGTCATAGTTCGTTTTAAGAAGATAAAATGGTCATTATCATCGTTGATTGACATGCAATACATTTCTATCACAATATTTTGGCAGATAAGATTTGGGCTGGTTTTTGTTGGAGTGGGCAGGTTTTATTGAGCAGCATCCTAAGTGAATGAACCAATCAGAACAGGGGAGTCAAAATCTCACGGGGAATCAAAATTCGGTACAGCACCGGTTGTTATTACAATAGTTTACACGATGCATCGCGATGTAGACGTAAAACGATTCTGAATCGATGCATATAATGCAATAATCGATTCTTAAAAATGTAAACTAAATATAACACCACATATTGTTGTTTCTTTTAATTATTAAGTACTTTTATAATATTAATACAAATGGCCTTTTACCTTCGGAAGTAAACGGCAGATACGTCAGATGTGCGTATATACATACAGTAGGAGACATGGCGGAGGGTGAGCAGCGACCGGTGCTAAAAAATATACCCGCCGTATTAAAAGCTAACATTTGGACACATTTTCGGATTTTTCGAAGACAAGAAAGGGTTACTTGATAAAAGGTATGCAGTATGCAAGAAATGTCTAACCAGGATTAAATACGTTGGAAACACATCAAATATGAGGAATCACATCTTCCGTTTTCACTCAGAGCTATTAGCAACACAGCAAAACAGAGCTGTGCAGCCAACAATAAAGCAAGCAATAGAGACAGCTTTATCTCCGAACTCCAAACGGGCAAAGAAAACTGAAATCTCATTGTGACAAGCAGAGCAGGACAAGGGCCGTAATGGAACAGCGTGTTGCACCGGTCCCGCATCTCTCATGGCCCTCATCCCGCTCTGCTTTGTCACAGTCATGCTCTTCCAGTTAATGCCATGCATTGCACTATATTGCTAGTTTTCTTTTCAGAAAAAAAGAAGCCTGTTAAGTTTTTATATTTGGATTAACCTTACTCTAAGTGAATTAGAGTTAAAGCTGCTACAGAATTTTATGTTCCTTAGATTGACTCCTCTTGATAATATATTTAATTTGCACTATAAAGGGGTTTTGTGTTTACATACTGTTACAGACAATTTGCCATGTAATTTGCCATTGTTTTGTTTCAAAAGCTGCTAAATAAAATAAATTGTAAGAGAGAGAGGTTCAATTGTTTGTATATTTTTAATAACAAAAATGGCGCACAAGATGCATCGAATCGTGACCCTCTGAATCGTAATCGAATCGAACCGTGAGGCAGGTGAAGATTCACAGCTCTACTAGCCGCTTTTGGGAGCCATTCGCTAAAGCGACAGGGTTGCCAGATCTTCACAGAAAAAATAAGCAAATAAAGACAAGACGAAAATAAACCTTAAAATGCTATTGGTGTCAATAAAAGTTGTAATTTCAGTAACAAGGACGACTTCAGTTCCTACACTCACAGGATGTTCGTTTGAATACGATGAGCTTTTATATAACAAAAGCTCAGGTTAAAGTTGTTTCTAAATTCATGACAAAATTAATGTTTCTTTTAAAAAAACTTCAATTTTCTGTGCTCCTATATGTTTGACTGTGCTCCTAAATGTCTTATTTAGAGCCCTGGCTATGCAACATGAGATGGCATATAAGGGTTCAAAAGCCTGATTGGAAATCCCAAAAATCTGCAGAAGACTCCTGTACCCTGATACTGTGAGTGAAATCTGCTAGGCGTAGCCACACGGCAGATAATCGATCAGGACGAGCCCAGGACTGTGCCACCTCAGAGTATTAACATAGCTCGAGCGCTTCTGAATCTCTCCATTTTATCAGAGGAGTGACAGTTTTAAGACACAGGGGAAAGAAGGCCGCTCTAATTTTGGTGTGCCTTTGAGTTTGGAAACCTTATATGTGGCAGCTAATTATAAAGCATGTGGGAAAAGCACAAATCAGTTTCTGACAGTATTGATTTGGAGTGTCATTGTTCCAAGTGGTGCAGCAAGTGGCCATGATGCATGCGCTCAAATTCTTTTTTTTTTTGCAGTAGTCAAGAGAATACAATCTCATCCGTGCACATTCCAGATAAACCAATAGATAATTGTGCACGCTTTGACGTGCTTTTTTCAAACAGATGCATGCGAGTTAAGTCATTGCACTATGTTGACGGCGGAGCTTCCAACAGCCAATGAAGAGTTTTCAAATTGATGTACTACTCCTGTTGCTTTTGGCAGTAAAACTCAAACCAAGGCTTTAATGCTCACCAGGGTGAAAGTTAAACAAACAATTCAAACACATTGTTCCAGATCACATATTTTTCCATGAGTGAATAAGATTTTTCACATAAAAATACAACCATCAACGATGGAAAATATATTCATCATACCAAAATATTCCTCCCAGAAGCCATTGCCTTCTGTAAAATAAAATAGCACAGGACTGACATTTAACTTTTAAGTACAGTATAAACAGAAGCTGCTCTTTAAAGGTCCAGTGTATGAAATTTAGGATGCAACTTGCGGCTGACTCCACCAAGGGTGACAACCACCCAACAAACCAAATGTGGGACAGGCAATCCGTTTGTGTGGGACAATGTGGGACACCACTGAAAGGTACGTTTGCGTAAAACCGTGATATAACGGAATGAAAACTTTTAATATTTGTTATTTAGTCCATTCAAACTACAACATAATTAAGGGATAAATAAAATGTTATGTAACATAATACGATCTGCATGTCTATTTCAATTAAAGGTTAACTGTCTCTTTAAATTTTGAGCACGGACTTATCTTCTCAAAAACAGAAAAGGGAAGGAATAAAGAACAGACAAATAATGAAAAAGAGTTTTCAAATGTAATGTTAAATAATGTATTTCATTATTTGCAAATCATTTTTATTTTAAATCGCTAACCACAACCTATAACCAGTTTCAAGCCATACAGTTTACGATGTTTTAGCGACTTATCCGGCAAGTTGACATGGGACGTGTCGCCACCCGATCTACAGTTTGATTGACAGACGTCGCAGCCTCTTGATGACCAAATTCACTGCTGTCTTCTCATCCATTGGATAAAAAGTCTTTATAAGGTAAGGTCTTTATACAGCTCCGAAAACATAGTTATGTATATTATATTGCATTTCTGTCAATAGATCCTCCAAAAAATTCCATACAGCGCCTTCAATGCTAAAGATACTTCAAGTTTACATACTCATGAGGAGAGCTAGGTGGTGTGTTAACATATTTGTTCGATTTACATAGGTTGTTGGCAGGAACACTTTCCATTATTTAACACTTGACAGTGCTGAAACACATTGACGGATATGAAAATGTACAGCGGCGTCTTGACCCACACAGGTCAAGAGAAATAAATGATACATGTTATAAGCAATTACAGACGATTTTGCTAACTTCCAGACTAAATTACACCAACCCCTTCAACCACACGCCTTTTTTTCCAAAGCCCCGCCCCCCAAAGACATGTCAGCCAACCTGATTAAGAAAAAGGAAAAGCACAAAAGCATGGAACACTCCCCACAACTTTTTGTGGATGTAGCCTAGGGTTATATCATAAAGACAGTGTGATTTTATAGGACACTTAATCAATGACACATTTCAGAAAATAAAGATATGCATTTAAAAAAAAAATCTTCTTACACTCCCGACAACCGATTGTTCTGTTCATATCTGATCCAAACACAGCAAATGCAAAGCTACATATGGAAAGTCACCATTCACTTTTGTTCTGTGGGGAAAAGTGCAATGAAAGTCAATGGTGCCTGAGGCTGCCAGGCCTCAACATGACAAGTCATACAGGTTTGGGACATGAGAATGAGTAAAATGACTGAATTTTCATATTTGGGTAATCATTGCTTTTAATCAGTCAGCGTGAAATATCTCCTAAGATTTGCGCAATAACAGTGAGTATGTGGTTGGGCTCCAGACCACAACTTTCCAAATACAAACAAAAATTCTTAAATGACAAAGTATATAACAATAATAATAACTTTCAGTAACTGGTTGGCTTCTAGTCAAAGGATTAAGGTTAATTCATTGATTTGCTTTCTGCTTCAAAAAGGTGCAGAGTATGTGTCTAGTTGCTCAGAAACTAGTAACTTACATACTTTGACCTTAGTTCCTCAGTTAACCATTATAGAAAGCTTCCGTTATAGCTATAAATTAGCCTGCTTGATTGTACAAAAAAATAACATTTGAAAGAGTTAAACGAATACCACAGCTATATGTAATTATATGTTCCATTTAGACCTAAATAGCAAACATCAAACATACAACAAAAAGTAACCATTATTCCTTGCACAAATAACCCAAACAGAGAACCAGGAATATTGCTGCACCCACCCGCATTTAAAAAGGCAGAATGTTGGCCAAATGATGCCAGGTCAAACTACACTGAAATAAAATCCAGTGTGTCTTTAATGGAAAACCACAGGGGCACAGCAAAACGAATTGAAACCGAACAATCGGAACAAAAGGGAAAACCATGAAAACCATCGGCCCATTACATACATACAAAGCATGAAGAAAACGTACTTCTCCGTAACAACATACCAGAAACCTAGATACAAAAGATGTGGTCTCCATGCCAACACCAATGGCACAGATTTAAGCTCCACCCATTTCAGAGAGCCCTCCACGAATCCTAAAGCTGACCAAAAATTTCAGCGAGCATTCTAAAACCTTTTTCTTAGGATGACTAGAACGTAAAATCTGTTTACAGTTGAATACAACGTGTAAACATCTAAGATAAGCTCATATTAATAGGAATGTGGTTTGACTTACGCCAGCCCATTTTCCACTTTCTAGTGAAAAGAAAGCAGGTCTTACCCTCAAGAGGTTTAAGTTTGGGGCCCCTTCCATTTTATGATCCATCAACTGAAGAACAACCTGAAACAAATGAGAAACTGGGTCTAATAAAAGCTCTTTTCCTTACCCAACCAAAGTCAAAAGCTGAATATGGTTCATAAAGAATTACTTGCAAAATCAAGCATCCTCCAAACACACGGCACTTCCAGTTCTTTCTCAGCTCTGTTTCTTAAGGAAACGGGTCTATTCTGAGAATCCTGACCGGAACATCCAAAAGGAAACACCCCGGCGACCTTACTGCACATGTTGAAGTCAAGTATCAAAGCTCCAAAGGCACAAAAAGTTTACTGGCACGGAATTAAATTCCTTGACGCTGAGGAATATTATTATGATTATGAAATGGATGATGCGAAAAAGGACCTTTGAAAAGTGCACGCCAATGCAGCATCGCCAACAATAATTTTTTTTTATAAAAAGATAAGATGTAATCTGTGACCAAATATTGTCTAACATTAATTCATTTATTAATGGACCAGCGATAAAAAACTGTGTGACCATTTAATGCTATCTGTTCAAATCATCCAGAAAGTTTCATCTTAAAATAAGGTGAATAAAACCCAATTAATACTTTACACTACATGTCATGTTCTTCCACAAAAATAAGAGAAAAAGTGTAGTAAAGGAAAAGATCTGTTTGACTTCCGAATACTTTAAGAACAGGGCAGCAGTAGTTAAATACAAAATGTTCAACAATAATGTTCAAAATTCTGCATCTTGTTATTGTTTTAAGTAGGGCTGTCAAAAGATTAATCGCGATTAATCGCATCCAGAATAAAAGTTTGTGTTTACATAATATACGTCTATGTACTGTGCATATTAATTATGTTACTATAAATACAAATACATACACATGTATACGTATTTAGCAAATATTTACATGTATTTATTTACATTTACCAACAATTGAAATTATATATAAATGTTTAATAATTTTTAGATTTTTCTTCAAGATATGCATGGATGTGTATTTGTTAATAAATACAAAATGATTATGCACAGCACACAGATATATATTATGTAAACACAAACTTTTATTCTGGATGCGATTAATCGCGATTCATCTTTTGACAGCCCTAGTTTAAGTATGTTTTTCAACACCTTTGAAGCACCACTGACCTGTTAGTAATGCAATACCACAGCATTACAAAACAAAGTCAGATCTCCAAAAGCAGGAAAACACAACTATTGATACTTCAAACGTCAAAACTGTTGATATAACAGGAAAGCTTTTCTTTCATTGGTGCTCAGAACTGTCATCTTTTCTGTATTTGGACACCAGCCTCTACTGGCTTGTGTTTGTTTATAAGCAAAACAGATGGGAAGCTGCTTTTGAGGGACTGTGACACATCGCATAGGCAACATACTATGCATTTCTCATATTATACCACTGTTTTCAACATAAGCCAAAATCATAAACCAAACTGACGTCAATCCGAACAGGTGATCTTACTCCAGTCATCTATAAAGGATCATACAACGTAATACTTTACCAGATAATCCATGTATTTCCTCGACGGCTTCTTGCTGTTGTCTCCGGAAAGCAGGAAGCCTGAGTTCAGACGGCTGTGATATGAAGCGGTGGTGTTAATCGAATGCATCCAAAAGTCTCGCTTTTTCGACGGCTAGGCTTTGGATTCCCCGCCTCTCCGGTGTGAAAAATAACATGTGAATAAAGCGGCTAGCAGAGTTAGCTGTGCACTCCTCTTTCTCTCTCCTTGATAAACGTTACAGTCCCACGCGCGGTTATCTGCATAAAACAATTCCGTTTGCAGAGATTCAGACGTGTAATGCAATCAAATACATCGCTACGTACACATTTTTCATTCGCTTTATTTCGATCTCCGTTCATCCAGACGTGTGTACGGCGAATGTAATACAGTTAATAATGTGGGCGGAGAGAAGTGCTGTTTGTTGTGTGTTCGCGAGCCAGGGACGGCCGAGCATCAAGGCATGCGACGTGACGTCATTTTGACGCTTTACATTACGTTCATTGATCCGCTGTGGACGTATTTTTTCGCTTAAATGTAAACGGGGTGTGTCCATGTATGTATATGTATAAAATAGCACACCCTATAAGGTTTTTTTTTAAGATGTAAGGCTTCTTTTAATATTTATTGCGAAGTGTACGTGCTAGTCGTTTGAACACCAGTCATGTGATAGTAGCTGACGTTACAGGTTCCTTCTCTCCACGTGACGTGAAATGTAACGCGTCAGATATTTGTTTTATGGTGACCTCTACTGGTTAAAGTAATGCGTTGCTCTTAAAGAACATTTGAAAAGGACTCCAAATGTGTTGTGTGTAATCTGAGATTTATTTCCATAGGAACATAACCTGCTGAAAATATGAGCTTTTCAGGGTAAACAAAACGTACTAGCAACATGATCAAAACGTTGTTATACTTTTGAATTAACATCAAAACCTTAAAATGCCTGAAATAAAAAGTCAACTTAAATATATGAATAAAATAACAATCATAATAATTTTATAAAATATCAAACTGTTTGATTGAAAGGACAGAACATTTATATGTACGCATATGATGACTTGAATAAGTTTGAAATCACAGTTTTTAATCGTTCTTTTATTCTTCACTTTTCCCAAATGTATCTTTTCTTCAATGTATTCGTTGATGATTACATTCAATAGAGAATAACACTTTATATATATAATTCCTTAATAAAAACATACATTTACATAATATAATAATTCGTTTATTCGCATCCTGTAAACTTTTGAAAACAATTCTAAACGATATTATTATTATACGCTTTCAATCATATAATTGATTTATATTCATATGCACTGATTACTAATACGTCGAGCATTATATAATTGTATATAGTTGATATTGACCAATAAGGTTATTACAAAGTCATAGAAATATATCATGTATTGAAATGTAATGTTTTAGATCATGTCTATGGATAAGGATAAAGACTGGTTACAGTCGGTCTGAATGAGATGGCATTTGCGGTTTATTCGCAACCCCAGGGTGATTATTCCGATTGGCTCCACCCTCGATTATTCTGCTCCGGACCGCAGATCGCATTCAGCGAAGAGGGGCAGGAGTACACAAAACCCACAGACTTTTCCCCTACAGCCCTGTGAGTGGAACTTTCAACACGTTTTACGGGGAAATGTCTTAAAAGGTTTTCGACGTGTGTTTGTGGACCGCGCGTCGCCGAAAAAAGGCTGCTGTTTAAAAGAACGGCACGGGGAGCGCATTAGCAAAAACTTTGGAAAGTGAGTTTAACCGCAGTTTCCACGCACAGCTATGGCGCTCAGAGCGAGGGCTTTATACGACTTTATCTCTGAAAATCCCGGCGAGATCTCTGTGACGGAAAACGAAGTTTTAACTTTGTGCAGCGAGGAGGTTGTTGATGGTTGGTTGGAGGGCACGAACAGCAGAGGCGACACCGGACTCTTCCCTGCATCATACGTGGAAATGATCAAGGCTGACACATCGGTACACGGCAACGGGACATCCGCTAGTTCGGAATATTACTCCCAAAGTAGTCCTCAGAGGAGGGACACCTCAAACGAATCGACGCCCACTCATTCCGCTGCTTACGCGGGACATCTTCAACAACAGCAACGGCAGTCTTTTCAGACGAGCCAAGATAGCGACGACGATTGGGACGATGACTGGGATGACAGCGGGACGGCGGAGGAGCACCGCGCGGCACCTGAAAAAAGCGGGAACGCTCAAGCTGGGTATTCGACGACGAGTTCCTCTGCGTCGCGGCGCGACAGCGCGCAACACTCCAGAAGCACAGCAACCGTTGGAAAAAATCTCAACAGGTTTTCGACCTTTGTCAAGTCTGGCGGCGAAGCCTTCGTTTTGGGCGAAGCTTCAGCGTTGGTCAGAGATGGAGACAAAATAGTTGTGGTTATGGGACAGTATGGGCCGGAATGGCAGGAGAACCCGGATCCGTTTACGTGTATTATTGACGACCCCACCAAACAGACCAAATTTAAAGGCATGAAGAGCTATATGTCATATGGACTCACGCCCAGTCATACGCAGAACAAGGTCAATAGAAGATACAAGCACTTCGACTGGCTTTACGACCGTCTCGTTGAAAAGTTTCCTGTCATTTCGGTGCCACATCTGCCAGAGAAACAGGCCACGGGGCGATTCGAGGAGGATTTCATCTCCAAGCGTAGGAAAGGTTTAATATGGTGGATGAATCACATGACGAGTCATCCAGTTTTATCCAAATGTGATGTTTTCCAGCATTTCCTTACGTGCAGCAGCAACGACGAAAAAGCTTGGAAGCGAGGCAAGAGAAAGGCAGAGAAGGACGACTTGGTTGGTGCCAACTTCTTCCTCACCATCTCCCCTCCAGCTTTACCCCTTGACCTACAGGAGGTGGAAACCAAAGTGGACGGGTTCAAAGCGTTCACCAGAAAGATGGACGAAAACCTCATACATGTCAACGTCACCATCAATGAATTTGCCAGAAAGCAGATAACAGGTTTTAAAAAGGAATATCAGAGAGTCGGCCAGGCCTTCAGACTATTAAATCAGGCCTTCGAGTTCGACCAGCAAGTCTACTCCGCTCCATTAAACAAGGCCATAGCACACACTGGAGAAGTGTACGAGACCATTGGGGATTATTTTGCGCAGCAGCCCCGACAGGATTTAGACCCCATATCCGATCTTTTAGCGATTTACCAGGGACATCTTGCAAACTTTCCGGACATTATCCATGTTCAGAAAGGTTGGGGAATTTTCTTGTGTGTTTGCTCGAGTGTGTGTGTTGGCATGCCATAAATTGTGGATGTAGGTCAGTGGGTCGCAGTTTATGTCGCATGAGATCGGTTTACGGAAAACACACGTTTGGTCGACCGGCCATTGGCTATAATACATACATGGGGAATAAAACTCGATGTTGTTACGGTGCTGCTATTGCATGGTGTATAATAGAGTCAAGGAAACAGACAAATGAAAAAACGATTTTGACTTCAATCCAGATAGATATTTTTTATGATGTATTAACTTAATACATAATCGCAACCGGCCCATAGCAACAAGCTCTCGGCAGTGACAAAATAATGACACGTCCTGATTTCTCCCGGGTGCGAGAGAGGGCAAAAGGGGCCTGTCCTTACAGCACGGGATGTGTGTTGCTCTGGTGGACCGATGCCAACTTTGTTGTAATTCCCACATCTCTTTAGTGGGGGAAGTGTACGGCTCTAACAAAGTCTATTGCTTTGATGTGTAACGATGATATTGAATGAAGTCATTCTTTGCAGCAGACTCATATTTCAGAGCGTAGTCACGCAAATTGTTAATGCTGTTTACTATGATACATTACTTGCCTTTACGAAATAACTGACACTGGGAAAGCTTTTGTGATGAAGGATCTATTCCTAAGCTTTGGGCCCCAGCACAGGGTAGCTGTGAATGCTTGCATCACATGCATTCGCTGTTTAACTCAAAGATTTAGTTTTGCAGATGCCTTTAAAAAGCGAAATAACAATGCACACATGTCTAGTAGCATAAAGTGTGCAGGAATACTGAAAGTTGTCCTTGAGTTCATGCAAACTCAAATTCCAAAGAGATCTGTAAGCACTCAATCTGAGCCTTGACTGGTCTGAGCTTGCATTTTCATATGTTTGAGGTGGCAGAATCTCTTTAAATTGCAAACACGTGTTTGTGCGAGCGCACATTTTGAAATGGAATTCTGGATTACTCAATGCTTTAATTGTTGTTCCTCCAGGAGCCCTCACCAAGGCCAAGGAGAGCCAGAAACACGGGGAGGAAAAAGATGGAGCTGCAGGAGGCGGCATCAACGAACGCTGCAACATCATCTCCTGCGCCACGCTAGCCGAAATCCAGCACTTTCACCGCGTACGCGTGCGCGACTTCAAGGCACAGATGCAACACTTCTTACAGCAGCAGATTAACTTCTTTCAGAAAATCACAGGCAAGTTGGAGGAAGCCAGGGACATGTATGATCAGGCGTAGAATGTTCAATTAGGGATAAAATAATACTACGAAGGAACTGAAGGAACTTTGCTTTTATTATAGATGCGTTCGAATACAGGTATTTTATTTTTCTGAATTGTTCCAGGTGGCCTTCAGGGATGTGTAATGTTAAAAATGTGTGCCAGAGATTGGCAGGCGCCCTTAAAGAGATTCGATTATGGTTTATTCACCCTCATGTCATTCCAAACCTGTACGACTTGTTGCAAATCTGCCAAAAATAATATGTTAAATAACGCTGGCGAATAAACACGTTTTTTACGGACGCAAAACCGCTGAGACATTTCTCAAAATATCTTCTTTTGTGTTCTGAATAAGGAAGGGTTTTATGACATGACGGTGAATAAACAACAACAGATTGTTTATTATTAGATTCAACTATCACTTTGAAATGAATACTTTGTTATTAAAAATTAAATAGCGCATACTCTGATGTTACATTACAGTCATTTGGTTTTCATCAGGCTTGAACCCTTGAACCCTTGAACCTTGAAGTGTAAAAACTATTTCAAGTTTACAGTTTTATTGTATTAGTACTTACGGTAAATAGTAAACAGCATAAATGCTTCTTTATAACAAAGTGCCTGTGATGTTCTTTCTCTTATTTCATGGACTTTGACCTGTGGTGACCCTAAATAAGAGTAAGTTTGAATGTCTTTTGTACTGTCTTTTGGTGCTTTTATTCATCTTAATACAAATATTGTGACAAGTTGACCTTTTCATTGTCTCACTGTGTCGGACAGCATGTCAGATATGGTTGCTGCACAATTCCCTCTCAGTCTGTGCGAGTTTTACCTCACTCACGATCAATCTTTATCGAATCTGCTGCGAGGGAGAGGCCCGTGTCTGTTTTAAATTAAGTTTGTAAGAGAAAGACGAGACACAGTCTCTCAGCCCTGGAGGAGAAGTGCAAAGAAACAATGACCTAGAAAACATGGGCTGAACCCCCTTTATCTAAAAGACATTCCAGACGAGTCGCAGTGGATCACTCACGGCTAGTTTACCAGCAGTTTCATTATTCAGTTTGTCACTTAGAACTGTACTTCACTTAGTTTGGCATGGTTACAGCTTAAAGCACATTGTTAAACAATCGTTATTATGACCGAATACCAGCTGTTTAAAAAATGAAGTGAAAGTGCAGAGAAAGAAAAACAGGAAAGCAAATGTAAGCATAAGGCAGATTCAACAAGCTCTTCGATCAAAGGGCGTCTTTAAGGAGAGTGCTGTTATCAGTTCTGGTGCTTACTAAAGGACAAAATGAGTCGCCCAGAGAAGTCGTTGTCTCACTACAGCTGAATTATTTATAAGAGCTAAAGTTAGCCTTCTGTTTCCACACGCTGCCTGCCTACACTCACCAAACGTGAAGAATTTACTCCCACATTTCCCCAATATTACGTAACATAAGATCTAATGACTAAGACGGTTCACATCTGTGTTTGAGGGTTTTCTAAATCAAATATCTAAGCAGGTTCATCGTCTGAATATTTGGCCTGTTGCTTGTTTGGGGATAAAGAAACTTAGTCATGTGATGCGTTTTATAAAAGCAATAAGCCTGGCGAAGCAGTGGGTTACAGAACTTTTTTTAACAGCTAAGGTGGTTGTAGGCACGACGCGAAGCCCTAAGCGGTTATAAAATGCACTGTAACCCACTGCTTCTTGGGGCTTATTGCTTTAGTAATACCCAATGAGTGTTACATGAATACCGTCATCGACCCAGAAACACTTTCAATCACATACATAAATACACACATAAATATGAAGAGTTTGGTTCAAAAATGAGTTTTAAAATATTTCGAAAATCATGTTTTTTTATTGTGCATTCCAATTAACAACAATCAAACTGAAATTTGTTTTGATTTAAGCCACAATAACTCAAGAAATACAGCCAACTAACACAATAAAAACATTGATATAAAAATGTAGTTATCTCATTTGGAACCAAACTTTCCATATAAACGTTCATAAATAGTATTTGCAGCACATAGAACGTTCTATGTATTACAAAATATCAAACAGTGTCGTATGTCGCTAAAACAATATCAAATTATTAGACACATTACACATTCTATATATCCTACGAATGCCATCATGGTTGGAAAGTACCGTTGCAAATACATCCGTGGGAGAGGATTTGTTATTGTGGTCAGTGTGATATTTTTAGTTTAGATACTTCTTAATAATGTATTTTCGAGTAGTTTCAGTTCCCTTAATTTCATGCTAAATTGACGGACTGTGTCTGTAGCAAACGTGTAAACTTAAGGTATTGAGAATACAGAATAATGCTATTGTTTTGTTATCAACATATACAGCAGTGTTTCTCAACAGGGGGACCGTGGCCCGCAAGAGGGTCCCAGCTAATTTCCAAGAGGGCATCAAGATGACTAATATTTTAAAATTAGACAAAATGAGCATTAAAATACATAAAATATTTTTATAAGGAATAAATGTTTTCCAGTTAATATAAAGCTCTAAAATATTTATTAAAAAAATTCAATATTCAAATATTTTATTGGTTAGAAGTTTAGAGTTTTTGTGAGTGGGAGGAGGAGGAGGGTCTTTGAATATTGTTAAATACAGTGAAGAACCCCTGATATACAGCAAACTACAAGAAAGATTTAATTAGAAAAGGTTTAGTTGTTGTTGGATAGCCTGTAGTTCTTGAACTTTATATACTGAAATATTAATGTGCATAAGGACTACTTTTACTATACCATTTATAAGCAATTTATCTTATGAATGATAATAGGCAAAATTACTTATACTCTTGATAAAAGTGCTACCAAATGTTAATCTCAACGATGCCATAGATTAAGAACCAGTTTTGTTCACCAAAGAAACAATTAAATCAAAGGTTCATTTTCACTTTTAAGCACCTTTATGTTAAAGAGTGTATATTAATGTTTTATAAAACCAAGAAGACTTACAGTATATTCAACTTTATAGGTTGCTTTACTCTAAACCGTGGCAAAATGTCTGATCTGATGTTAACATTCTGCTCAAACTGTTTTCAAGGAACTGTATTAACCATGTTCACCCATCTATCCATTGTATAGGCCTACTGCAAGAAAAGTGAGTGCAAGACATTCCGACCCAATAATAATAATTTATGGTCATTTAATAATAAAACATAAAAAACCTCCAAAAGATCTAAGCTATAGCAAGGGGCATTTCTAGGATTTTCATTTAATGAGGGTGTAATAGTAAAAAATTAAAATAAATAAATAAAATAAAATAAAAGTTTGACTAACAGGGTAGGATGGTAAACTTATTGCAGCATTCCACTGTATTGCATACATGGGTATAACATTTGAGTACTGAACAAGCCAAATACGAGTCTTCCTATTCACACACATATATACACGCACACACACAAACATATTTACTGTAAAAATACAAAATTTTACTGTTTGCATTTCTAGTACAAACCTCTTTCTATGTTCAAGTACCAACAGAAAAATGTAACCAGAAAACAACATTAAACTTTAAACTTACATTGACTATCCATATTAGCAATATAAACAATACAGCTAAGAGGCTGCTGGAGTCAGTTAATGCCACATGCACTGTAACATATCTTATATTGAAAGTTAAGTTTTCAAATGAAAACAGCAACATCATGATTGTTTCATAAAGAAGACTATACTTTCATATGTTAAGGGATTCATTTTCGCTGGAAGAAACAGCTGTGGTGTGATGAGGGGTGAACGCAGCGAAAACTTGCAGTAAACCTATTACTCCCCCATGACATTTTGTAAACTGTAATACTGACAAAGAACTGCACCGATGCAGATATTATAACAATCTATTGAAAAACACACACCTTGTCTTGTCCTGAAAGATGGGGAGGAGCCGATTTCTGTATTGATCACAAATTTGTGTACAGTTTATGGAGAATCACAGAATTTTTAGGGGGGCTGAGTAGAAATGTTAGTGAAGCTAAACCCGCCCCTTAAAAATGGCCTATGGACGCCCATGGCTATAGCTAAAGAAAACTAACATTAAAAACGTATGCACAAGTTTTTTGGTGATGAATCTTTCCCTTAATACTACATCAACCGACCTTCAGTCTACAAGGTTGAATAGTAGTAGCATCGGTGGGTTTTCAGAGTACATTAATGTACGTAGAAGTACATAGAAGCTTGCTTTCCTCCTGTCCATTGAATGGTTCACAATGTTCTGGTAGGAACAAAAGAGTTGTGTCAAACCCAGTACTGGTTTTGTTTAAGGGGTGGTGTCGCTGGGGAACACTGCTGGACAGAATTTGGGTCAAGTGGACTCCATGTGCAAAGAAGAAACGGCGGCACAGCTCGTTCAATCTCAGGGACCAATGCTCCGCCGTGTAGGGTGTCCAAAAGAGGGCTGCCGGGGCAACTCGGAGTAAGTGGAGTTACTATTACAGAGGGAACCGTGAGACTTCTCTCAGGCTGACCCAGATATGGGCTTGTGGCTAAAATTTCTTCTCCGGGGTTCTCCGTCAGATCCTGGATCATTGCTGGGTGGGCCCGCTTTTCCCTGCGGTGCCGGAAGACAAGAATGAGAACAACAAGGATGACAATCAGCAGGAGGCAGGCAAGAAGTGGAAGAATGATAAGCAGTGGATCAGACGCAGGTCTTGGTAGGGACTCCATTCTGACTAAGGTATTTTTTGGAAAAGGGTCTAGTTTACCAATTGTAGTACGGGGAACGTGTGGAATGGTGGATCTGCTTCGTGTGTGGTTCCCCCAACGGTTTCGAGGTTTCAGCTTGGCAGCCGTTCTGTGGGGTCTTGTTGTCGGATCAGTATGAGATGGAGGGTACATGGGTGACTTCAAATTTGTTGTTCTGTTAAATGTCGGCAACCTGGTCGGCCTCAGAGGTGGCTCTGAAAGTAGGTGCTTTCCTGTAACAGGGTCATAGGGTAAAACCACATACACAAACTCCCCCACGGCAGGCTGAACATTGGCCGCCTTTAAAAGGAAAACAAATGAGTCACTAAGAGGATGGAGCGCAGTGACATTGTAACTGCCCACTGTTGTGTTGCCATAAACGGCGATGAAGTTGATGTTTTCCTCAATGGCCACTCGTCCCTGTTCCACATCCCTGAATGAAAAGGATTCCACTGAATGAGACGCTCCCCCAAGCCCAAATGTAACCTTGACCAACTTGCCATGTTTCGGAGGCTCAAGGATTTCAAATACAGGGTCACTACCACTAAGGGAGGCCAATTCGGTTGCATCAAGGACATCCTTTCTGAGCTTCACCGGGATGCCATTTGGGATCCTAACATGCTCTCCAAGGTGGATCAGTGGTCGGACAGTGATGTTTACCACTTGGTTAGTCAGGTTAGTCTTAGATGTGAAGACCGTGAACTCAAAGCTGTCCTGATAGGATGACAGGTCAGTCATGCGATACAACACTATGCCAGTGCGCAGGTCCTCTTGGTCAAAGTGTGTGACTGGATTTTCCATAACTATGAGAGTCCCGTGACTTGGTGGGGTCGTAACTAAATACTTAATGGATGCGTTTCTCTCATTGGCGACTGCAGCCAGCTGCTCAAGTGTCAGAGTCACTGTCATCTGACCTTGCAACAGAGTCAGTCCAGTATTGTTGACCACAACGATGGTGATATTCTCTACCTCCACACTGAAGAGCTTATAGAGCGGTCTGTGAAATCCATCAGTGATATTGAGGTAGATTGCCCCTGAGGCGGGTTCTCCTTTTTGGATGAAATGCACCCTTCTATCATTTATATCAGCTTGGGTAAAAGTAACAACAGACTTATTCAGTTGACCTTCGAAAGCCAGGAATCCATTTTTGGGCTTGCCGATTACAGTATAATGAATCTCTTGAGGTGGGGTGTCCTGGTCCTCCACATAAAGATATTCAGGGTCTAAGGTCACGGTGTCCCCCCAGACCACTTTGAGTTTGGGGGTTCCTGTCTTGAGCACAGGAGGTTGATCATTAACAGGGGTCACAGTAATATTAAACAATTCCGATACCACATGGTCTGCATTCTGGGGTCCTTCAGCAGTCTTGCCTCTGGGGTTTAGCCACACGTCAAATGTAAAGTTATCATGAGTGGTCTCCGAGTCGTCGTGTACGTATATGATTCCATGCTTGTGGAGGTTGAATTGAGAGAACTTTGATCTTTCATGGGTTTGGTTCCGTTCACCGACAATAATTGTACCGTGGTGCGGTGGAGAAGTGATTTCGTACCAGGCTTCATAAAAGTGCTGTTCTGCTTTATCTAGCTTTCCCAAAAAGGTTGGAGGCATCCAGCTTTGATTCGTCTATGAGAACACTACTACCCTCAGCGACAACAGCACCTAAATAATAAACACAAATGAATGTTGTTAAAAAATGTAATATATGCATTTTAATTATGACATATTCAAGTATTAATAAAATAAAAATATATAAATTCATAAAAAATTTGCCTATATAAACTTTGTTTATAACAATCATCACATATTACAAATTAAAGGGATACTTCGCCTAAAATGTTTAATTCTGTCATCATTTACTCACCCTTGGATCATTCCAAACCTGTATACATTTCTTTGTTTTGCTAGACACACAAGAAGACATTTGGAAGAATGTCAGAGCTCACCCACCACTTACTACCATAGTAGGGAAAATAAATACTATGGGAGTCAATGGGGGCTGAGATTTGGCAATCTTCCAGATATCTTCCTGTGTGTTCAGCAAAACAAAGACATTTACACTGGTTTGGAACAACCTGAGGTTGCGTAAATGATGACAGAATTTTCATTTTTGGGTGAAGTATCCTTTTAAATTTCTTCTCGAATGGGAATTTTCTTATTCTTAAATAAGTTTAAGTTTTTTTGTTATTTTTATAAATATTTTCCCATTATATTTTTGATACAGTGAAGTCAGCGATATTACCAGTGTTTGCATGAAGCGCACTCGTGTGCTCTTTGTCGGTATTTTCATAAGAGATGTGGATATTAAAGGTGTGAGCTTGCAGAGATGATGGAGGGCAGGAGACAGTGAAGGTGAAGGAATCTGATGCTGCCCATGCAACAGGTTCAGTCTGCGCATACAGTACAGCTTCTTCTTTCACCTAAAACAAGAGTGATAATGAGTCATAAAATTACACATAAAAAAAGAAGTCACGTTTATTTCAGTTGTCGTTTGCTTTTTTTGGTCCATACTAAAATATAGTTTTAAATCAGAACCAGTGGCTCCGGAACAACTTTTGAAATGACCCAGAGGAATATTTCTTTGCTCAAAGGTCGCTCTAGATACACTGAATCCTCAGGATTTTATATTTTGTCAAGTGGTTGAGTTTATTTAACTAAGTTTGATGAGTTGAAGTAATGTAAAGCCTCTGACAAAATTTAACATAGCAAGTTGAAATGTAAAACCGATTTGTACACGTACTGAAATGTACACTTACAGTATATTAACTTAATATTAAATGAAATACTTGATTCTGACTGGCTATTCGCAACATTCCAACAACATTCCATATGTGACTACAAACGCTCAAACAATCGATCATAACACCAATTCATCTGGGTTAATATTACACAAAATTGTAATAAATGAGATTATATTTACAAATAATTAAACCAACATGACCTAAAACCAACATGACCTAAACGACCTACAGTTTATACCAGAACAGAATTAAATATTCTTATATCAGCCATACAAATTCAGATTTAGTCGCACAAAAACACAAGTTGTTTAAAGGGATAGTTCACCCCAAAAAAATGATTCTGTCTTGAATTACTCACCTGTATACATTTATTTGTTCTGATGAACACAGCGAAAGATATTTGGAAGAATGTTAGCAACTGACATTTCTGGGACATCATTGACTACCATAGTAAGAACAATTATAGTATAATTTTTTTGTTCTGTTGAACACAAAATTAAATATTTTGAGGAATTTAGGAAAGCAAACTGTTCTGGGGCACTTTGGACCACCATTTAAATTTTTCCTACAATGGTAGTGACTGATGTCCCAGAAATGTCAGTTGCTAACATTCTTCCAAATATCTTTCTTTGTGTTCATCAGAACTTATTCAGGTTTGGAAAAATTGTGAGTAAATGATGACAGTATTTTAATTTTGGGGTGGAGTATCCCTTTAATAAATACTGTACCATGGTTTGGGTGAAGGAAGAGATTTCTTGTGTGGAATTGTCCATATGTTTCGCCATCAGTCTGCCGTGTCTTGGAGGTGAGGTCACAGTAAAGGTGATGGTGCGATGTGTAATATCATCATAGTCATTTTGTGATTGCCAACAGCTCGTCTTCAGTTATAAACTTGGAAGAACCTGCAAAAGGATGCAGGAAATAAATCCTCTGCACTACACAAAAGATGTAACATCTGTGACGCACTAATATCTGTATCTTTAACCGTTTTAATAAATCGGACGAATAGTCTCAGTATAAGATCGAAGCCATGAATTGCCCTTTGTCTAGCCAATGCCACCTGTGTTTACTTATCTTTTTTCATTTGCACTATGGTCAAACATTTTATATAGGGATTTGACTTTTTTATTAAACCTGTTTGCATTGTAACACTATATACATGCAGCCTCACAGTGTTACGCAATGGAGTTAGAGAAAACAAGAAACAAAACAGGGGCTTAAACATCCAGTAATAAAATTGAACCTGGGAACATTCTCAGCTCTTCATTTTTCTCCAAGCTGATGACCAGAGATTGAGCTGTGACACTGAAGATCTGTCTTAGAGCAAAGTTCAGCCCATCATTGACTTGAAAGTGAAATCCTCCTGACACGGCACCTGTCAAAACATTAATACCACAAACCTGCTATATTTCTACCTGAAAGATCAAGATGACTGATACATTCGGGAAGTACAATACTAGCAACTGAAAGGCACGTTGAACTAACCACTATGTACAAACACCAGCTGGCCGTCATTGATGTGCTCCTGTGTGAAGTTCAGAACTGGTCTGGAGGGGGCGCTCTTCAGGGCCACATGCCCATTACTTGGTGGTGTGATGATGAATTCTAGAGTCTCTGGAGGAGAATCTGGATCATTGGCGCTAAGGTCTTCGGTAGTTAATTCTGTCACTGACCCTTTCCACACCTATAAATAATAGTAAAGCGTTAAAAACAAATTATAACACATTGCATGCGATCTCACTTTCTCTAAGGCAGTGGTGCTCAACCTTTTTGACTTTTTGAATCCCACCATAGTCCACAACAATTTTGGTCCCCCATTCACAATTTCTACCCAGTACAATATTCTAGATCTTGTCATAACCAGAAAGATATATTGATCTTGAATATCTTAATTGTTTTAGTCGATTAATTACTTGTTTAAGTCATCTTGAGGCCCTCTGATTGATAAACAGCTCTTTGGAGAGGGAGGTTTTACATTTTTACAGTGTTTATTGAGCCTCCTGGTGGTGAAAATAGACATTTCAAGTCTAGACCTCCAAGCCATATAGAAATCATCATAAAGTTTCACACAAAATGTCCTTACATTGATTTAAATCAAACATATTATTGTGGTGCACAAATTAAAAATGAATAAATAAGCACATTTTCATGTTGACAAATGCTGTATATGCTGCAGAAGAAAAAGCTTTAGTATCATTTACAGTAGCCATAATGTACAATACACATAATTTCAAAAAACTCACCTTGAGGTTTCTGTTGACAGTTACAACTGGGGCTTCATCATTTATGGGTGTTATATTGACATAAACAATAAAAGGCAAACTGTGCTTCCTGAGATCCGTATCATTGGCCACCACTGTAAAATTATCAGCCCTGGTCTCACTTCCGTCATGGACATAGAATATAAACCCATGTTCAGCCTGTGAAGAAAAAAGATAAAATGTTGCTCCGTATCACATATTATCTATTGTTTACTTTATATGTAGTATCATAATGATGCTGGAATGTTTATGTAAAATTGTTGTTCTTTTACGTCATGAGCTGTAGGTAATTCACCAAGTATCAAGTGTCTTTTGTACACTAAAACATCCAAACAATAGACTTAAAGGTACTCTATAGTCCGCCTAAGAATGACAATTCTGTCATGAATTACTCCCCTTTAAGTTGTTCCAATCCTGTATAAATTGGTTCGTAGAAAAAATGTTTGTATAAGATAAGATATTTTGAGGAATTCAGGAGAGCAAACCGTTCTGGGGCACTTCATGGTATCAAAGATGCTCTGGGTACTGTCAGTTGCTAAAATTCTTCCAAATATCTTTCTCCGTGTTCATCGGAACAAAGAAATGTATACAGTTTTGGAATATCTTGAAGGTGAGTAAATGATGACAGAATTTTGATTTTTGGGTGGAGTATCCCTTTAATGTTTGACATTTAGTCTGTATTTCAGATAGTAATACTTATAAATTGCAACAAATGTAACTGCAATAATCTCATATAAAAAAATGTATATACTAAATATACTATAGTAAACTGCAGTAACATTCCTAGATACTTACGTGATTTTGAACCTTACTAGTCTTTACTACAGTTTTACTATTTAATATAGTAAATACAATATAATACTCTATAGCAGGGGCTCTCAACCTTTTTGGCTATAAGGCCCCCCATTGTATTCAACAATATTCAAAGGCCCCTTTTCCACTCACAAAAACTTACAATTTCTAGCAATAAAATGGTATTTAGAGAGTGACATTGGCTGTTAAATGTTTATTCGTTAAAAAGGGCCAAATAACAAGTAGTGTCTTCCTTTTTAGTTTTTTTTTTGTGTTTCAATGCTCATTTTGTCAAATGTTAAAATATTAGTCATTTTTAGCCCCCCTTCGAAGTCAGCTGGGCCCCCCCTGAAAACCACTAAGTTTACTAAAATGTACTTTTTGTTTACTGTATTGAAGTAAATACTGTAGTTAACAATAGTATTTGTTTCTTGTGGGATCGGCTAAAGTATCATTTGTTTTCAAACAACACAATAATCATAAAAGTAATAATTATAATTCTGAGCAACTATGATAATGCAGCCCTACATCAGTGCAGAGAAAATAACAGGGTGAAGTGAAGCTCACCTGAACTCTGGTGAAGGATGGAATGGGAACACCCGGTATCCTCGAGTGCTCAATCTGACCGTGATAAGGTCCCACAGTCACAAGATAAACAAGCTGGAGTCCATGAAAGTGTCTGCTGGTGACTTTGATGACGTCTTGACTGAGGGCTTTAGATGAACCCTCTTTCAGAGTCACATTAGACACCTCTAAAGGGATGTGCTGTGGTATAATATCCACTGAGACTATGAGATTGTGCACTGTTAGAATGCCATTGGTCACATCAAGCGAGAAAGAGTCATTCATGTTTCCATGTTTCGTTTGGACGTACTGAATGTGTCCTTCATTGATATCAGCCTGTGAGAAGTTTATGATGGGCTTTTCCGGACTACCACGGTAGTGATCTTCTTCTAGAGCAGAGGACCGCAGAAAACCATGAGCTGGTGCCGTCTTGACAGTATACACGATCTCATGAGGTGTGTGTTATCCTCATGAATGACCTAGAACAGATAACACAAGAAGATAGATAATAGTTCGCATTTCTTGGCATCACGTAGCCAAGTTATAGAATTAAATGCTACTTAGAGGGATATTTGACCCGAAAATGCTAATTATTTTATTATTCACATACCATCATGTCATTTCAAACCTGTATGACTTTCTTTCTTCTGCAGAACACACAAGAAGATATTTTGAAGAATGTAACCAAACAACATTGACCCCGATTGACTTCCATAAACACCAAACCACTGAGACATCTTCCTTTGTCTTCCACAAAAAAAAGTCATATACAGGTTTTTAACCACATGATCGTGAATAAACGATGACAGAATTTTTATTTTTAGGTGAACTGTCCCTTTAAGCTTTTCTGGTCTCTTTTAGCACGTTCACAGATTCCAGATACATAGAACTTCAAGTGCTATCAAGTAACGCCACTTATCATCGTAGATTGAATGTCTGCACCAGACAAAATCATAAATTATATCATGACTTTTTAAAAGTAAAACTAACCTTGAGGTCCCTCTTGTTGACTTTGACCGGCTTTCCCTCCTCCACCAGGATTGGATTATTGTGGATGACTTTTGGGGGCTGTTGATGGCTCTCAAGATACACCTTAACAGCCACGCTCACATCCAGCTGGACACCTCCCACCTTACTGGTGAAGTTAAAAGAATCGGCCAGGATTTCGCTGTCATCGTGATGATACATCACATAGTCCATCTTCAAGTCATGCTGTGTAAAAGTATTTGTTTCGATGTTGTTACAGTAAAGAGTCCCATGACTTGGTGGTTGAAACACCTCAAAGACAACTTCCTCATCATGCCTAACATCTACATTAGTGATTATACTGAAATGATCCGATTTTAAGGTGGCCATCTGACCTTTTTGGACCAACAGACCAGTGTTGTTATCCACCTTTACATATGGGTCCTGAGCGGAGACCTCAAGTAATGTTGATGTGTAGTGTTTTCCGTCCGATACGAAGAGGACAAACCGACCGTAACTCACCCCTTTGTGAAGAAACAGCACTCTTCTCTCTTCTAAATCTTTCTGATGGAATTGATAAAGCTTGTGTGCGGTGTCATTCGCAAGGACAAGCTCACCCATTGGGATCTTTCGTCTGGTATAAAGCAGGTCTTTGTCATCAAAGTCAGTATCGGGATCATGATAGCACAGGTCTTCCAGTGAAAGTAACCGCTGGCTGTCACGTACAACATGAAACACTTTATCAACAACACGGATGGGTTTCTCATCATTAACCAACTGGATGGAAATATTAAAGGTGCCACCCGTCTTCGTTTTGGGAGAGTCAACAGATGTGACCTGGAACGTAAACGCATCGTGTGTGGTTTCGCTATCATCATGGACATACAAGATACGTTCTTCTAAAATATCCTGATTGGTGAACGTAATGATGTCACTGCTGAAGGAAGAGTTAGAGCGCTGTATTTTCTTTAACATCCCATGTTTAGGGGTGCCGGTGATACTGTAGTGTACTTCTCCATTGTTGGGAGTCTCTGAGTAAAGCATTGCTTTAGTTATGACCTTGCTCTCCCCTTCCAAAAGAGCAAGTCCATGTTTATTTAAAACCAAGTCATGAATATTTGCTTTGATACTGATTCTGAACTCAAGAATTCCTGACATGGCGAATTTCGAGAACACCTGAAAGTGAAACACGTCTCGAGTATCCTCATGAGGCTTTTCTGTTACCTCATATTGTAATTTATGATCACTAATGTCTTGTTGAGTAAACGTGGAGTTCTTTTTTAAAATGGTTTTATCTAGAAAAAGATTTCCTTTTCTGGGTAATGTCAACATGCGAATGTGAAGGTCGCTTTCTGGAAGTCTTACACCTTTTGTGAGAACGTGGAATTCTTGTGGTGTCAATATAACTCTGTGCTCACCGTCAGTCTCGATCTTATTTCTGGGGATTTTGTAACGAATCCAACGTACCTTCACGATGAACAACAATTCGTCCATAGTTAGCGAGCCGACGGTGACTTTACATTTGAAACTGTCGGTGACGTTACTTTGCTGGATCCCGTGGAAGGTGCTGCGATATCTAAGACGCTCCTTTTCAAGAAGCTTCTGTGTAAAGGTTGTCGTTGGCTTCCACTGCCCACTAGAATGAAGTCTTTGTAGCTCTCCATACATCGGTGGCACTGTAACATCATAGCGAATCTCGACCGACTGTTTAGCGACATTCACTTGAACAGCTAGATGTTTGTTCGTAATACATGTTGCGCCGCCTTGGGTTACCTCCACTCCAGTGTTGTTGGCGACTTTGTGTTCCAGGGGAACAGCCATGATCCTAAACACCACGGTGTTGCTCACCTTATCTCCGTCACTCACCCTGAGGGCCATTCTGGAGTTCTTGACACCCTTGTGGGCGTAACTCACTTTACCCTGCTCAAGATCATGCTGGGTAAATGAGGTCACTGGACGTTCCTCGACCTCTAAAATGCCTGACCGGGCATTCAGGTTACCAAGCACTGAGAATATCAGATCAGTGGAATTAGTATCGGGATCAATGACCCTGAGGACATCCGTGGTCAAACGGCGTTTTGAGTGGTCCAGCAAAATGAAGAGACTGCCCTCTGGGAGGCTTAATTCGGGGGCGTCGTTAACGGACGTGATACTGATGTTAAATCTGTGCAGGCGGTTCCCTTTGAGATAACCGGGCACTTCCTTTTTGCTGCTGGTGAAGATGGAAAACATGAAAAAGTCTAGTAGGTCCTCGGAGCCTCCATGGACATACATGACCCTGCCGTGCCAGAGGGTCCTGCATACTGAAGGTATTTTCCTCTATATCGGAGGCGACGTCCAGACGGAGTTGCCCGTGGACCGGCTGCTCTTCGATGCGGAACATGATCTGGGATTGATGAATCCCAAATTTGCTGAACTCTAGGTTAATCCTAATGTGTTTCAGCTCCAGCGGTGCACGTCCACCCTCGAGAACCTCTAAATCTTTAAGCAAAAGAAAATGTCGCTTGTCTGCCTCAGAATCTGTAGTAACTACCGATAGATTTGTTTTACTGGGTCCAAGCTGCGTTCGTGCTTTACAACCAACAGAAATATCCTTAGTGACCAATGCTCTCGGAAGTCCCGTCCTTTGATAATTTACGCGGATGTTTCTAAGACAGCCTTTGAATGACCCTCCTCCAACACGCTTAGCAACCGTAGAGAGCAATCCATTCTTACGAACTTCTGCGTATGAGTCGAAATTCACCCCACCGAGATAAAGAGGTCCAGTAAGCTGTAAGGTACTGACATTGACACCAAAGCTCGAATTGTGCATCTCCAAACCCACAGTAAACTGTAGATTCATATGGGACAAATAGAGTCTCAACGTATGCCATCCCCCATCACTGATAGCCATGAAGGAACGTAATACGGTTTTACTTCCACCTATTTTAACAACTGCAACAAGGTGACCCTCTTCAATTTCCAGGGCAATGTAGTTACCGCGGCCCGCAGAGCTGTACAGAAGAATCCCTTCTGAATGCAACGTATGCAGTTCACATTCAAATACGCCTTCTTGCGGCACTTCCCACGTAGGCAAAGTCATGTACGCTTTGGAACTGAAAAAACTCATTGAGTCGTTCACAGTGGCTGAAAACTGTGGGCTGCAGCCAAGCGAAGCTTCGTGAATCATTTTGTATCCAGAGTAAGGCCTAAGAGAGGACAGGAGGTTATGTTCATTAAAGAAAACCTCATCCAAACAACCTCGAAAGCCAAACGTCTGGTGTGCAGAGAGGTATGGTCTATTTAGACCCTGAACACCGCCGACGAAAAGTCCATCCTGGATGCTCAGTTCAAAATCGGACCCTTGCATCTTAACAGTGCTGAGGGAGGATTTATCCACAGTAAGCGTGATGTTGTCATGATCATGATCAAGTTCTACTGTATGCCAGGTGAGGTCATTCAAAACAATGCTCTTGTCAGACCGGAGAGTGCGTTCTCCAGATCCAAGATCAATCCGTACCTGACGGAAAAAAGTCGTTTAACATAAAACAGAACACGACTAAATGATATATGTTAATTACTACTGATAGAAAATTCTATTATATAACAGACAGATCTGTAAAATATTACAAGATCACACCAAAGCTGTTTTCCGTTTTTCAGAATTGACTATTTATAGGGACATGTTGACGTAAAATGATCATGTTTGTTTCATAAACTAAACTGACTACTGACATTTCTTTATTTGCAATGTGCACACAATGAAAACTGTCAAAGCAACTAAAAAGACTTAATGTTTGCAGACGTCGAAAAAGACGATACTGTTTTTGAATGTATTTAAGAATTATGTGTTATTATGAAAAAAAATCCATTCATGTAACGTGTTTTCATGTATCGTGCCATGCTCATCATTATAATATTTTAATGAATTACCATTTTACAGTCTCTAAAATGTGTTGATAATACACATGAAAATGCACAGTTTTCATAAACTTAAGTCAGTCTCTTAGGAAAGAAAAAAATGACTTAGCAACTATGAGAAAGTTATTTTAGTCCACTTTTACATAATTTATATTGCAATAATATAAAATTGTGTGGTCAAATGTGCCTTCTAGAGACCTTGAAGTGATAAGTATACATTGTTATTAATATAAATTAATTAATGAATAGAAATGAATTGTGAAATGGCAAAAGTAAACTTAAGGGTAAACAACGAGCTGGCAAATTAGAATCACAACGTCAGTATTTCTTCAGCACGAAAAGAAAAAATGTTTCTGTCTGTAAGCGACAAGAAATCACTTGCCTTTTGTTTTTGCCTGTGGGTACCTGTCTGTTTTAAGCTGTATTTTACTACAACATGCCTATATCCTTCTTATATGCAATGTTTTATAATAGTCCAACATTGTTAAAGCATTTAAAAACTGCAGTAATCTTAAGAAAAGATTGTATTCTTATACAATTCCTAACAAATCCAAATCCCTGAAACAGAATGCCTACTTTCAATCTACACTGAATTTTACCTTCATTCAAAAAATGCATGTAAGTGAAATATAGTGTAAATAATAAACTATGAATGCCTAACTAACAAAATATATGGCAGTTTTATATGTATTCATGCACAATATACGCAACAAATAACTAATAATAAGCTGTACTATTATCAAAACAAGTATCTATGCAATAAACTAAGCGTAAACGCATAGTGACCTTAATGATGACCTTTTCCAGTGACATCCTAAATAAGATTCATTGAATCACCTGTATTCGGCCAGAGTGCAGCCCCACCCAGAGGAAGTCTGTCTCTCCAGCCGCCAGGAAAACCAGGCCATTGGATCCAGATGTTCGAAACCGCACATGGAAAGATGTTTGACTGGACAGCTCGACAGTTTTCAGAAGCACAAAGCCATCTCCATAGAACGAAGCTGTAACGTCATTGGTTTTTGAATGCCATTAAAACCAATACAACACAAACAACATGGTTAAAGTTTTATACCCAGCACTTTTAAGGGCGACGGACACGTGCTAGAGGCTAAATACTTTGTTCGGCTTAACACATACAGTCAAGTATGTGAAACCATATACATGACATTATGTCAAGTGTAATTTGAATAACTTTGTTCTTGGTTAGGCGCTGCTGTTGTCCCCAAAATTGAGTAAACCAGTCACCTCAACAGCTGCCGCTCTATTGCCTAAAGCAGTTTAGACTAAGTGCTGTCGTGCTGGAATGCTTCATCAGAATTCAATTAATGCATTTTAATGTGCTGAATGCCTTTTAAAAGCAGGACAGCTTAATTTGTGGAGCACTGAGTCCAAAAATTCAATAAAGGTTGGTACAAAGGAACGAACATGCCACACATTTAGCAGGTTTTGCAACAAAACATTAAAACTAAGACAGATTAATGACATCCTAACGCATGTTGTATCTTGTTCTGTTTTTATGGACTTTTTTTCAAGCACTGTGATAAGAAAACATCTGTAATGACGTATTATGTTTAGGCTGCCTAAACTGACAGCGGTTTTGAACTTTTCATCATCACTGGCAAGCTGTTCTAGTTTCATAAATAGGATTTCCTTTCATGCCCACATAGAATAAATACCTAAAAAGTATTTACAAAGTTATTTACAAAATTCTTCACACTTTGTTTCATATTTTTAAACGTTTAATGTTCCTCCTTTACTCTTCTGTTCTACAATGTATTGTGTTGAAATGTTTCTAGTTATTTGTGTCTAATGACGGTAGGGAAGAGCGCATCCATTCAGGTAAACAACATTAACTTGGACAGATCGGATTATATGTAATCCCATATCAGACACATGCATAAGTATCTTTGTACAGTGAGGTATTCATTTATCCCTCCACGTCACTCCGTGTGTTTAGACATATGGGCTACTCACTTTGATTTTACCATGAAAATGATTATTACAATTACAAGTCTCAAAGAAACAAACACTAGCCTCATACATTGTAAACATATGTAATTAATACATGTGTAAGTGCTTTGAACGTTCGAGTAATAACATGTGCAATATCCGAAGAGATATTACTTTAAATATTCTTTACTCACCTCCCCAAACTTGACCGCCACTCAATAAAAGAAGCGCAAACACGCCCCAAATTAATTTCCACACAAAAGAAATGTGAATCCGCATGTTTTATATCGGCCCCATTCAGAGTCCTTAACACACACCACCAAAAGTCCGCCCATGGCATCCGTCCAGCTGAAATCACGGTTCACTTTTTAAATCTCCGTCCTGTACCTGCAAGTGTCCAAGACCCGACACGTCACGGGCGTGTGAAGTTAACCCCGCCCCCTCTGAACTCAAAGCCAGAGATGCAGGGAGAAGGGCAGTCTCTTCTTCAATATTCATAAGCACAATAACATTTTATGCAAAAAGAACAGTGAATCTGTTCTTGTCAAATCAATATGTTATTATATGGATTACTTAGGATGGGTATGTTAAAGACAATTTTAACGAACGAAAAAACAATTAGATTTTGTATTTTTTGTAAATTGTAGTATTTCATAAATATAGCAAATGTCTATAATAAGTAGGGCTGTTAAAAGATTAATCGCATCCAGAATAAAAGTTTGTGTTTATATAGTATATATCTGTGTGCTGTGCACAATCATTTTGTATTTATTAACACATACACATCCATGCATATATTTAAGAAAAATCTAAAAATTATGAAACATTTATATATAATTTCAATTGTGGGTAAATATAAAAAAATACATGTAAAATTTCCTAAATATGTGTACATGTGTGTGTGTTTGTATTTATAAAACATCATTAATATGCACAGTACATATATTATGTAAACACAAACTTTTATTCTGGATGCGATTAATCGCGATTAATCTTTTGACAGCCCTAATAATAAGCATAGGAATACGTAAGAAAATAAGTATCCAAACTTATAATAAAAAAAATCAGAATAATATAGACATACAGTAAATGCTTTGACTTTAATGTGGTTATTCATATAGTTTAATCACTTTTAGATTGACCATTAGCTGAACCATTAAAAACGGCATCAAAGTAAAAATGTAGTTTTACATGTGTGTTAGCTTTTGAGACCCTGGTATAAACTAGAGAGGTCGTAAATAAGTTCCTAAACAGTTGAAACCTTGCTAATGATGTGTTTCTTCTATTCTATCCTTCAAATATCTGTTTTAGTCCAAAATCAGAACAAATGTAACAATAGGATATGTATTCTATCAACCTGTTTTTCCTACAAACTCAACCTTAGCGTTACAAACAAGACACGGGTATTCATTTTTAAATCCAGCATTAACATCAACATTTAGGATGTGCCTTGAGAACGAGTAAAATGAATATTACCTATACCTGAATAGGATGCATAGCTTAGTAAGGCACATTATAGCATGTCCATTAACAGAAACGTGTCCATTGGATGCAAGCTTGTGCATAGAACGAGAACAACAAATATTTATGCATACACTACGAACAAAATGATACAATTACTTATTACTTTTACTGTTCCAAATACTGGATAGTGTGGACCCTAAAATTAGCATGTTCCACTTCCACGTTTAGAGGCAGCCTTTCTAACAAGTCAGAGCTGGAGCCTGGGAAGAGATCAGCAGACACACTGTAAACCGCATAGCTGTCTGAAAGAAGAACTAGATCATCTTCGTTCTCTGAGATGCCTATGATGGTAAACCACTCTCTGGTTCGAGGATGGTCCGCAAGCTTGATAAAAATAACAAAACATAACTCAGGCATTCACTTAAAGGGTGTTTATGGCTTTAATGTGTGTCTCATCTCTTAAAATCTAATGTTGTAAGTCAATCATTTACAGCTAGAATAGAGTGTATGTTTATACCTCAACGGATGAAAAACATGACGAATTAAATTTGGCCCTTCCATTGGGCTTGACTGTAGCCCTCAGGTGAGTGACCAGAATCTGGGCCCCTTCATAGAGTTCAGCCAAAGCTTCGTCCTGCCAGAGCGACACCTCAATGAGTCTGTCCCCACATCTCAGGACGAGATCACGGACCGGGACATCTCCATCCCTGCGCTGAATCATCCTGGAACTGGACAACTGCAACCAAATAGCAAAACTTTCGTAAAGATTGAAAGGTACCCAAGTCCAAATATAAAGCATGACAATTGCAACCAGTTTTAAAAATAAATAAAAGTTCAATATTCACTCACCTTTTCTATGTATCCATTAAGTGACACAAAGCTGCTTCTAATGAATATGTCATCTTCATCACCTGTCATTTCAGGTGAAGGTGGATTGAGAATGCTTCTTGCCATTCTCTGAACATCCTCATCTATATCAAGAGGAGCGCATCTAAACTTTTTCGTGGTGGGACCTAAAGAGATACAATGATTTCCGTTCTTGACATAGAAATCATAGTCTTTTACGTAAATTGCCTCAGTAGGCTTTAGATGAAGTATATTTCAACTTTAATTTTGTTGATTTGTTGTTTTTTTTAATTATAAAGATTGACAGAGTAACGTTAACGCGAAAGATCACTGATGTAATCAATTAACGCTAACGTTAAGTAGTCCTAGCACAACAATTCAGGCATCGGAACCACATAAACATACGCTTAGACGTTAAATACAGTTATAATTCTGGGGAAAACACTTTTAATTAAAATATAAATAAAAGTGTGTCTTACCTCAGAAAATCAAACTGACCTCTCAAATTCCAAATCCTGATGTTGCGGATCAAACCAATCACACGACGTCGTCAAGGCAACCATCAACCAATCAAATCTCGAGAGCCTGGGCCTTATGTTCATTTTTTAATTTATCATAGTAAGTTACATTTTCTATGTATAAAATTAACTGTATTAATTATGGTTTAATATTTTATTATATTATTCTAAAATGTGCAAAGTTACGGATTACACTTTACTGTATTCGAGTACATTATATTACCTTCCAGTTATGTTTAACTCATGTTTACCAACTTGTGCAAATGATTCACCTATAATTAGATTCGACTCTCAAAGTGACCGTTGTCAACACATTTTTATATAAATGATCAAATATAACAAATGATAAAATGTATAAAAATATGACAAATGAATGATAAAATAATGCTTTGGATCAGCAAAATGACATGAATTGTTTTGGTCCTACCACTTATCTTAAAATAATATTCTACAGTCTGAAATAGATAGCTTTTTACCTCCTTATTTAGACAAAACTATTTTTCTCTTGTCATTACCCTAGATTATACTTAATTCTATATGCATATCATTTTTCTTCATGCTTACACTGTTTTGTGAAAAAAACTAAATACAATTTTATTCAAGGTAAAGACAAAAGACTTTACAACTCCACCTAGTTCAGTTACACAATTATTTTAAATTTCAAGGTTTCTGAGAGAAATATGTACACATGGCTCTAGCTGAAAGTTGTTTCTATGTGTATACTGGTTTCTGTATTTAAAATCTTCAGTTTCGTGCTTTGCTGTGTTTATGTGGTCCGGTAAAATACTCTAATAAATGAGTCAAATAAAAGAGCCGGTTTCAGTCCGTGTCAGAAGATTTAGAGGAGCTGTCGGTGGAAGATGACTCTGTGTCTTTCTTTGTATGTTTTTTCTTGTGTTTCTTCTCTTTCTTTTCCTTTTTCCCTTTCTTCTTGTGACTCTTGTGCTTTTTCTTCTTGCTTACTTCTTCCTCATCATCACTTGAATAGGACCTGCAAACAAAAAAATAGCGATTTAATATTGTGTGAAACTGTTTAAGACATAAGTTCCGAATGGAAATTATCTTTAACAATGAGAAACTTTTTTTGTCAACAAAAAAAATGTTTGTTGCCATCAATATCAAACATATTCATTATTAAAAAATACTGTGGCTGAAAAAAATCAGAAATTGCATAATTGTAAACAAAATTAAAAACATTTCATAATATTCTAACGATCCCTCCTGGGAGTTCATTTAAAATACCTTATCTTTAACATTTACACTTGTGATTTTATACCGACAATATAATTATACCAAACACAACATTTTTTTTCCCAAAAACCCATATAATATTCATACAACTTTAATTATATTCTAGAAGTCTTCAGGGTAGGGTTGCACCAGCCATTTGTATGTTCTTTCTTAAATGAGAACGTAAAGTCCACACTAGAGGCTTAGTAACTACTAGCTAGTTTGTAACTAACTCTGTACGTTATTCGGTTGCACCATTTGGCCTTAAGCTAGAATGTAGCTAGTAATTTTTTGTAAGCTCTCTGTAAAGCAATGCGTAGTCGCATAATATTATGTTTACCTTCAACAGTCCAATAGCAGCCTTTGAATTCAAGAGGAAAAGTTGAAATGTTGTGAAAAAACGTTTTTGATATTAGCTTATTTTACATAACATAATAACGGTAAAAATAATTTGATGAAATGGAATACTACCTAATTATGAATAACATAATAGGTATTAAATATTTCAAATTAATCAAGATTAATAAACAAATTCTAATTAAAAACAATACAGCATCATAAAATAATAAATGTCATGTTATATGTGATTTCATTTTACTGCCAACCGCCTACTAAATAAAAAAGATGATTTGATTTTGAAATGCACAGCACAGGCAGATGGATACACATAGGAGGCGCACTAGTTCAGCGATTATGCTGTTTTATTCCCAGTGTTACTCCTGATGGGAGGCTTCCGTAAATATTTAGTTGATAAGTAACGTTATGCTTCAAGTTGAATAGTGCACCTGAATAATATTTAGTAGTGGGTAAGTTGTAACTTGTTTAAGTCAAAACTAGGCCAAATTGTAATTCAGGCACAGCTGGTGCAACCGGCCCCTGGAGCTTAATATGTGTTCTTGATCTCCTTGGAATATTTTGAAGTGGACAAACTATTTCTTAGTCTAATCCTTTAAGAAATTGTATGTATATTTGTAGGTAAAATACAGACATTATAAATGCTGCACAGGCATGGTCCAACCTGAAGGAGAAGAAATAAAAAAAACTGTAAAACAGAGCAATGAGTAAGTTCCAAATGTACCTCTTTTTGGCCTTTCGTTGGGATGTGTCCTTACTTTTCTTTTTACGCTTTTCCTTTTTAGAATCCTCCCGAGAACCTGAGAGCAAAGTATTTTATGAACATCCGAACACAAAATTAAATGTAGTGCATGTATTTAGTCTGTATGTTACTATTACTTATTTACTACTTACTAGTCTGCAATACGGAAACTTGTTTTACAGTATAAACATGAAACATAACATGAAAGACATCAACAGTCACGCGGAATACTATTTTGGCAATTTCAATAACAATTTGTATAGGTTATACCCTAAAAAATGTAACTCAAGTGCAATTGAAGTATGCTTAGAAATAGTGAGGGAACCTTTTGAATGGCTGGTACCCAAGATCTTTTCTTTACAGACAGCTTCCTGTTCCTCTTCGCTCTCCTCAGTGCTGGTACTGCTCACATCCAGAACAATGTCCTTCCTCGGGTCCACACGAACAAAATTGCGACATTCAAATGTCAGATGTCCAGCTGATGAAGAGATTAAACAATTAAAAATTGAAAATATACACACCAAAGTAAAGACATTTAAGTGTGATACGTACGATATCCGCATCTTTTGCATCCAGCTCTGATGTGGTCCTTGTTTGGACCTGTTGGCAGAAACACCTTGATTTGTCTGTGACGCGAGATAAGTCATAAACTGACGGAAGATGTGATTGTATTTGATTATAATAAAGAGGTAACCCGATAAAGTTTCTAGAAAGTTCCAAATGTAGCATGTAGACAGCAACCACTATAACCAATAGAACAGTTCATTGAGCACGTCAAAAGCATACCTGGGTCGGCCATGATCTCCTCAAAAGTATTTTAGTAGGGAAAAAATAGATTAAACCAAAACAATCGGTTTATTTTGTATGGACTGCTTTTCAAACCGTGAACTCGATCCCTTTGGCAAATGACTCCGAGTGGAAACGCAACCTGCACATTGGTTCCCACTACAGACACGTTATCCCTGTGCACTTATTGGCCTCTTATTCTATAATTCTGATAGATGTACCTGAGAAATACTTGCTTAGTAAAATAAATAGAGAGAGTGTTTTCTAATTTAATCTACTTTACGTTTCCTCACTTAAATATTGCTTGCTAATAACTTACTATTTGTGGCTTTTCCAGCAGGGGGCACAAGGCGACCCAAAAAGACGATTTCCCATAGCTTCGCTTTCAGATTTTTTTCAGATGTTTTTGTCTCCTTGTGGACATTTGCATTGTGAAACCTGCAATCATTTCGATAAATGAAATGTAATTAATAACAATATGAACAAATAACAGACGCAAACGAATGTGATTGGTTAGGCCTTTTAAACGCGTGAGAATGTATGAGGTACCACGTGACCATGTCGTTGACGCTTCCCAAGCGGTTTGGACGGTAAAACGTGATTAACTTGAATAATTTAGTACTTAAAAACACGCTTTAATAACAGCAACTTGAATAAAAACAGTACTCAGTTAAAGACAAAGCGTGGTCGATAAACCTCACGCTTTATTGAAACTTATTGTTTCACTCCGCTACGGTAGGGGGCGATAGTCACCTCAACTCAAGTCTTAACTAGCGACTCTGCGGGATCGAGTGAACCCGGGGTGCTTGTTTTATTTTCATAATATCGAGGTCTCTTATATGATTTTGAGGAAAATCTACACACATACTCATTCAGAATGAGTAACATATACATTCAAGAGCCACCCACGAATGGAAAGGTGAGTTTTATCAATATCAAACTCCTGTTGCTGGAACGCAACTTAATGCAGCATTATGTGCAAACACAATATTGCTATTCTGCATTTTATCTAATGTTAATAACTGATGTTACTTATCTAATGTCATTAGTTTATTTTACGCAATACCTGATATAGCTACATACCACTACTTTACCCTTTGTATATAACGTTACTGCATATAATACCAATGGACTCTTATTACATTATTAGTATCACAATATTTTCCAGTCACTTAAGTTACAGTTTAACTGTACAATGACACATGATTTCGAAAAAACGTCTTTTCAATCTCATAGGTCCTGCTTAAGACCACAGCAGGGGATATTGATATGGAACTTTGGTCCAAGGAAGCTCCAAAAGCATGTAAAAACTTCACTCAGCTCTGCATGGAGGGTAGGTGACATCACATCATTTAATTTACAGAAATCAATATGTATATGTCACTTAAAAAAACGGTGTATGGCTGTCTACTTATAAAGCTACGTGTGTATTGCAGGTTACTATGATGGCACAATCTTCCATCGTGTGGTCACAGATTTTATTGTTCAAGGAGGTGATCCAACAGGTACTGGAATGGGTGGCGAGTCCATCTACGGTCGCCCATTCAGGGTAGGTTGAGCAATTGATATGATTTTCTTAAAAAGTGAATCATGTTTAGAATCTTATACGTATCTATGTTCCATTACAGGATGAATTTCACTCCAGGTTACGCTTTAATCGGAGGGGTTTGGTCGCAATGGCAAACGCAGGACCTCATGATAACGGGAGTCAGTTTTTCTTCACACTGGGACGCGCTGATGAACTCAACAACAAACATACAATTTTCGCAAAGGTCATATTTCCTATTTCATAGTGGTAGTTCCTGTAGTTCCTGTGGTTGTAATTCTCTATTCTCTGTCCATTTGTGAGATCCTTCAACATTTGGATTTACGGTTGGTGAACAGTTTTTCTGTTGTGTTTTTGGCTGCAGGTCACAGGAGATACAGTATATAACATGCTGAGGTTAGCAGATGTGGAGTGTGACAATAACGAACGACCTCTCAACCCACACAAAATTAGATCTTCAGACGTAAGTTTGGTTCTGTTCTGTAAATGTTCTTTGCGATTAAAATGCAATCTTATTTATATGAAGTTGTTTGTTTTGTGCAGGTCTTACACAATGCCTTTGATGACATCATACCTCGTGAACTTAAAGCTAAAAAGGAGAAAAGCAAAGATGAAGGAAAGAAATCGCAGTCCAAGGCCACCAAGTATGGCAGACATTAAACATACACTTTTATTTATTTTTCTTTTATTTATTTTTGAGTTTGTGAATCAATTTCAACTTCAGGGACAGTGTAAAGACAGGAAACAACATATGTAAGATATGTAAAATGACAAAAACAACTACTTCAACCAGATATAAAATAGATGGGTATTGATTATTTCTGCAAAAGATTTTTGGATAGTAAAAAATGGTATATTATTGGCTAATGATACTTTTAGCCAAAAATCCTATTTGTTTAAGAGTACTTCAATAATTAATCAGTGTCAGTTTTGATTTCATGTTTACATTTTTTTTTATGTTTGCTCTTGTGTTTATAAACCATTTTTATTTGATTATTTTTCATTAATGAAAACAATGATTTTTTTTATTTTCTAGAAATTTCAGTTTGCTGTCATTTGGAGAGGAGGCAGAGGAAGATGAAGAGATGGTTAATCAAGTCAGCCAGGTCACTTAAGCTTTCTAACCAATAGGAAAATTCCTTCATGCCCAAAATGATTCATGTGTTAGAAGATGTGTGTCATGGTTCACTAACATGTTCTTTCTTGCAGACCATGAAAGGCAAAAGTAAGAGCAGTCATGACCTGCTGAAAGATGATCCCAAGTTAAGCTCCGTCCCAGTCTTTGACAGGTCAGAAAGAAAAACCCTCTGTCTTCTCATGAGCGGTTTTATTAAAATGCCCTTGTCTGTGTTATTATATTAAAATAGACATTGTGCTACGGTAGCGTGTTTGTTATTTCATGCAAAAGAAGGTGTGATTTAAAACATGTGCAAATGTGAATAAAACTATGATTTTTCTTTTTTTGTGTAAAGGAAAGACGACGAAAGAACGGAAGGGGATTCTCTTGAGGTACATCCTTTTAATGTTGTCTTCTGTTTGGTGGTCATTTCCTTCATTTCTTCCCTCACACAGTGTTAATGTTTTTGTGTGTGTTCACTGCAGGACACAGATGATGACTTGGAGGTAGAAGCCGAGGGTGAAACCGATAGGGAGAAGGTCAAAGAGTACATCTCCAAAAAACTGAAGAAAGATAAGACGGAGGACAAAACTGAGACCAGTCTTGAACCAGTGAAGGCGACTTCTCGCAGGTATGGGATTGATCTCGCTTAGTTATAATCTAACGATGATGTCATTTCCTCATAGTGCTAGGATTCAGGATTGAAAAATGCTTTGAATTTTGTGTATTTCTCTGAAGTGCTTCATGACGCAACACAATCACAAGCAAACGTTTGATACGCAGCTAGTTTTGAACCAAAGGTTCTGTTTTCACCTAATATGATCATGTTTACAAAGCGCAGTATTAGGAAAAACTTTGCACACAATTTTGCAGTTGAAAGTGCACATGATGTTAAATCTTGAAAATGGAAGTTCACCTTGCTTACAAAGCTTTATTAAAAGATGTAGACTTGAGAACCTCAGCTGTAGATCGATAGAAAGAGCAATGAAGGTGTTGTCCAGCAGAAGGCACTGTGGTTCTTTGAACATCATGTACTGGCAGGGGATGGAATAACTTTGGCGTCAACAATACTACATTTTTTCTTACTACTGATCTGTGCTGTGGCCTTAAGTAATCAATGTTATTTGATTTGAAATATATAGTTTATTACGTGAGGTCTGTTTTATGATTGGTTTCATTCCACCAATTAATGACTGGCTTCAGATACAGTCTGAGGTGTTGACAGACATTTTAATGATATACTCTTTTTAAATTTATACCTTGGTTTAATATTAAAACTTTATTTGAAATCTTTTTATACGTTTTTTTTCTACCTGGACAGGGATACGAAGTTATGACTACATATCAGATTTTATTTGATTTATATTATGCTGATAGTATTTAAAATGCCATTAAATTGTAAAATACTTATTATCCATCTATTCATTCAGCCATGTTGTGATTGCAAGTTATAAAGTTTGTGTCTGGGAATTTGATCAAGTTATTATTGGCAGGCCTGTGAGCACTAGTGATCGCATTTTAAAAGAAGCTTGTCTGATGTCTGGACTGCATACATCCCTCACTGCGTCACACCTGTTTTTCTCCTAAATTTCGAAACAGTTTTTTGTTCTCAAGTCATGTTGCCGTAAGTTAGGGGTCAGTGCGTCTCGTTCATGTGTTCCATAGACGGATGCAAATCCATCTCTAGAATTGAAGGCAGGATTCTTTTGCACCCTGCATATGCTAGGAGCGGAGCATCCAAGTCCCCTGAGTTTAAGAACATCCACTTTTGGATGGTCCACGATCCAACAGAAAGCAGAGATTTAGATTAGTTCTATTAGAGAGAAAGAGTTTTTGTTAGGGGATAGGTTTTCTGCCAAACCCACTTTTGCAAAGATATGTGCACGTGTCACATATTTCCAATGCTGGTACAGTAAATAATAATAATAATAAAGCAAGCTAATGATTATGCAAAGTTTTTAAACAAGCAAAACACATAAAAGAATGCTTAAGACCCACGATAAGTGTGAATACACTGAAGTGTTTACTTTGTTATAGACCATTCGGTGACAAAAAGTCAGTACATGGTTAGTATGAGTTTAAGAATAGTTTGAGTAGTCAGAGATGCATGTTGTGATTGATGTTTTAGATGTTCTGACAAAAAGCGTAAGCTAAAAAGGAGCAATGAAATAAATATCGTGAGCATCCTTCACACTTGTGGCGAGACCATATTCAAATTGGTGGGACGGTTCACGATGATCAGCTCTCCATCCAAAAAATATTCATAAGATCAAGTTGTTGAAATTCAGACAGAACAACATGTTCAGCCTCTCTAAATCCTCTCTAAATCAGCAGAACTTTATTCTGTTCAGTAAAAGCTCGACTACCCATGCCTGATACTCCTAATATTGCTAAATGCCAATGACACCTGCAGTCAACCGGAACCGAGACTAAAATGCCCTTCACTCCCATTGGATGCACTTCAGCGAACACAGTTCCAGTTCCTTCAAGGTGAAGGAAAAATTTGGCTCACAAATCAAATGACAGCGGGGGAAAACGCTCTCTCCTGCCAACCTGGCAACCCCAGCGTTACTTTACGAGAGACACAAGACTGTAATTTTCTGTCTTGCATTAGAAAGATTAATTGTAAACATGATTCGGCAATATTTTTATTAAAAATCTGTTCGAACGTTTTGGGTACCGCTGGCTTTTCTAGGGCGCTATTGTTTACTTTGCTCCACGCCTAAGATCCTTCAAATCCTTGCATTTCATTTGTTCAATTACAAAAACAGAACAGGGTTAAATGGCATTGGGTTGGCCGGAAAAAGTTTAGTTTAAAACTGATGCACTCCCAAAAAGAGAAGCATATTTTAAAGGTATAAGGTCAATAAATTTGTGTGGAACCCGAAAGGAGATATTTTGAGAAATGTCTCGGGGGTTTGTGTCCACACAATGGGAGTCAACGGGGTCCAATGTTGTTTGGTTTCCAGCACTCATCAAAATATCTTCTGGAGAAGAAATAAAGTCATGCAAGTTTGTAATGACATGGCGGTGAATAAATGATTACAGCATTTTCATTTTTGGGTGAACTGTTCCTTTAGTACTTCTTCATAAGCTTTCATAAAGTTTGCAGTATCACTCTCGGAAGATAGATTTTGACGGGCTTCAAAGCCTTTTCCACTTCAAACCCACCGTCGCGGATACATATCGGTCCATCTCATGTAATCCATGAAACCATCGTGTGACCTTTGAAAATTCAGGGATTAACGGATTCATAACATCAGTACTGACTGAGGCTTTAAATGCTGAACCCTTCCCCGCGTTTCCCCCTCCCCTTCTGGAAGCACACCTGCCTTATCTCAACATCAGCCGTTACGTGTCTGGATAATTTTCAGATCATAATAAACACACTCTTTTTCTTTTTCTACATAATGAAGTAATGGTCAAACCCACAGAGTCTCGCCGCTTTGATTGACAGCTAGCGAAATGCAGAAAGACTGTAGTATATTAACCACAAGCGTAGTGTTTGGCTGCAAGAACTGTAACCCAACGCAGTGGTTTGTCTTGGCCCGCAATCAAAGAGTTGGCTGGTAGGTAGAGTATTGGTGCGAGACAAAGAGAGCATTGTTGAGGCCGAGCGCTCTTTCCTGCTAGAAGGCTTTCACAGGAGCTTTTAGGTGAAGGGAGAAGCTCTGCTTGCCAGTCACCTGGAAAGGAAGCTCAGGCTGTAGGAAGGATCTGATGTTGCTTGGAATAAAGTCTACGAGGCTCAAGCCGAAATCTAGGTCCTCTGGATCTGTGTCTGCTGCTTAAGATAGTATTTCATTTCCTGGTTGGCTTTCTCGATGTTTCTGTTACCGAGTGTAGTTCAGCACGGTTTAGAAAAAGACGTCCGATGTTCCTTCGCTGATGAAAACGATTTTTCGGAGGGTCTACAATCATACAGGATTTTATTGATGGGCGAAATCCTGTTGAATCTGGAACCTACTGTTTTGTTGTTTTGAATGAAATGTTCAAGGAAACCTGTCGGTTAAAGAACTATTGTATTTAAGATTAGATATGAGATATTTAAGACCAAATATGAAAGTGTAATAGTTTAGGAACCAGTAAAAAGCATTCTAAACTGCAATGTGTAACTTTTGCCTCTATATCGCCATCTCTGCTTGAAATGTAAAACTGCTGAATTATCTTCCTCTGAAATCGTATCATTTTAAAACCGTTTCGAACACTGATTATTATTATTATGCATCTTCAAGTACGTAATATTAGATTTTTGTTCATTTTTAACATAAATGTTATTTTGGTTAAAAGTGGAGTTTTTACTTTCAGAAAATGTGTCTTGTCACTCATGTCTGTCTTGGTAGCTTGTTATCACGTCACATAATTACCGGATTGTGGTTATTTGATTTGAGATTAGTAATTTTTTTTTAATAGCGAGTGTTTGTTGTGCTATTTAAATGTAATTACATTTTTTATTGGTTATGTATTTTTTGCAATACATTTTCTATTAATTATAGTTGCAGTAAGTCTAAGTTTAGTGGTCATACAAAAATATTTGAAGTACTTTATAATGCAATAATTCAAGTACTTTATAGAATGATGATAATAATAAAAATAATAATAATAGTTATTGGGCATCAGGATCTGTATTTTAAATAGAAATGGTTGTGATATGATCATCATGGCATTTCAAGATTTTCCTCCTTATGGCTCAAGACTCCACCTGCAATTTTTATTACTTTTAGATTTATGGATTTTAGATTATTAACCTTTTTTTTATTTTTTTTATAAAAACGTATGAAATGATTTATATTTATTAGGTCCATATCCAGCACATTTAAATTTTCTAGATGTAAACACTTACGGTTGGTGGCATTAATGAAGAAAGCAGCATGCATCTGGTAGCCGCCCACTTACGCTAAACCCGACAGGCATTACTACAGTACAAAGTGCTTCCATATGGCTCCGGGTACAGCCATACTAATATTTCCATTTTTAACCTGAGTGGCTACAGCTACAATTCAAAAGAGATATAAACTGTGAAACTGTGAAAAGAACCAAAGTAAAAGTCTACTAAACTGGCTCGTTCTTTAAGAAACAGTTCATGGTATTTATATATTTTTTCATATATGCTATTTAGTGCACTTAGCATAAAGGGAAGATGGAAGAACTGAGATAAAGTCTGGGTGAACCAGAGGTTGCGATCGACTTCAAGTGAGAAAAAAAGAGGTTGTGGCTGGTTTATTATACTGAAAATGAATTGTAAACTTCATTGAAAATCGGAAATCTGCAAAAAAAAATGGATTGACTTATACGGGTGAATTATTCACCCCAAAACTAATAATGTTTATTAACGAAGTATATAAAAATAAAGGTCTATTTTGATTTCATACATATTTTTGCGTTTTTCAGTTGAAAATACTAAAAACACGCATTCAGTCATTTTTATCTGATGCAATTAAATCAGCTATAAATTGATGCCATTTATTTAAAAATGACTATAGAATGCTATAGGTACTTGTGAGATATCACATCCAGACACCTTACCTACCATACATACAGCTGGAAGGCCCCCAATGACTTTGTCTCAGCCGGGTTATAGCCCTTGACATTGTAGTAAGCGTCTCATCCTTGTGACCTTTGACCCGAGTCATTTCTGAACAAAGAGTCTGGATTTACAACCGCTAGAATCTACCAAACCGTCGTCGAGTAACCTTAAGTGCACTCGTGTCATTATCTACCTCTCAAGCTGCTGTGGTCCACAAAACAAGATTTTTCACAAATGGTTTAAGGTTAAATTCCCTCAAATCCCTGACAATACCCCGCATTTTCTTTAAAGCGAGCCCAAACAGCAATTTATCGAAACATACTCTTCTTTTTTGGCTACAGGGTGACGGTTTCTAATTGACTGCACTTGTCCGTCATCTGTCAGAGTCTGGCGCTCTGTCATCATCTCAAGAAAAGGTTGCTCTGATCGGTAAAGCACAGATTCTTTTGCGTGGATGCCGTTTGGGAAAGTCTAAGTCCTGGCAGCTGTGTCGCGGATCTGCAGGTTAACAGATTTCCAGCCCGCCGTAGCATGTTTTCCCTGTATGGGGCAGTCACAGAGATCAGCTCGAGGCGACGGCATGGCACTCGTTCAGCAGAGCGGAGCTACGAAGAAATGAAACATTTGTGTATTTGTTGAATTCATAGCATTACGTGTTATTGCAAGACAGCGAGTCTATGATACACTTTTATGTCTTTAAAGGGACAGTTCACCAAAAAATGAAAATTCTGTCATGATTTACTCGCCTTCGAGTTCCAAATGTGTATAAATCTCTTTGTTCTGATGAACACTGAGAAAGATATTTGGAAGAATGCTTGTAACCAAACAGTTCTTGGCCACCATTGACTACCATAGTAGGAAAAAATGATTGATCGTTGTTCTGTTGAACACAAAATATGTTTTGAAGAATGTAGGACAGCAAACAGTTCTGGGGCACTTTTGACTACCATTGTTTTTTTCCTACTATGGGAGTCAATGGGGGTTGAGATCTGTTTGTTTACAAGCATTATTCCAAATATCTTTCTCTGTGTTCATCAGAACAAAGAAATGAATACACATTCGGAAAAACTCGAAGGTGTGTAAATGGTGACCGAATTTTCATTTTTGGGTGAAGTATCACTTTTTAAGTGCTTTTAAGAATGGAAAATCCGTGATAATCAAGTGTTATTTCACTTCCAGCAAGTACTCGACATGTTTGTTAACTTAGCTTGTGGTGGTACACACGCTCTTGCGGTTTGGGGCTCCAGTTGTGATCAAATTTGTTCATTTGCGAGCAAACCAGCGGTTTCGACTTTTGTGGTCGGGAGTTTATGACTTCGTTTTTATCATGCACGACAGTGTATATATACAGTGGTACGGTTACAATTTCTACTTTTTCTATCACTTTCTTCCAATTCATCATTAATATTTATTACGGGGCTTTCAGTTATTCAATTATTCAGTCTCCTTTCAAAAACGTAGGTAGGCTTCGGACTTGGCTTCGAGAGAAACCTGGAAAACCAATATTCTTAACTATCCTCCTTGAAACGTGATATGGTATTATTATACGCAGACTCTGCTTAAGCAATCTGCGAGACCTTGAAGACGTTAGACCTCTCCATGCAACACTGACATTATACCGCTTGATTATAAAACTCTGAGCCGTGCCTTAAAAAGTCAGAAATCAGTGGAACTGGATGGTATTTCCACTCTCGCATGTGTTTTGGAAAACCGAATCCGAAGCAACCCACCCAAGAGACGTTTTTGGAGGCCGGTGGGGAAGCGAGGGTTAAATGTTCTGATTTATGGGAAGAATTGGTCGGTAGCCAGTCACTTTGTGTGCTTTCTTTATGAAAAGTAAATCATCCAGAGGTCTCCGGGTTTCGCTTATTTGAATTGTCTGAATGAGCGACAATCTCTGGCTGCTCGGGAGAGCCGTGAGTGACGACAAAGTCTTTCCTCCGCTCTTCAGATTTTAAATGTACCCGTCAGGTCTCGGCCGGCACCTCTCTCTCCTGGTTTGTGAAATGACAGTCTCTTCGCCGCTGGCGGCCACAGAGGTTTCGCTTCAATGCCTGGCATTGTACTGGCTGATGGAGGATGTCTGCGGCCCCTGGCAGATGAAGTCGGGAGGCGGTGGGCACGCTTTGGCTCCTCTTCAAAGCTCTTGCTCATTAATAAACTCTCCCTCCTTTTATCACAAGGACACTTTATCACACTGTTCTTTTCTTCAGTTAACAAATACCTTTTTATCTCGCTCCGCTGTCTATCAAGGTCATATCTCTCAGCTTTGCTATTTTTACACAGTTAGTGATTTAATCCAGTGCTGTTTATTAACAGATGCCTTATTTCAGTCAAATTGGTCAGTTTTGTACACGGAGGGATTGCAATTCTGAATCGGCGCTATTGGAATGCATCTTATCCGGTCAGGATCAGTCCGGCTCTCAAAGACACACAATTGGTTGAGCAAGTTAAATATAGTTTCCTAATACTATTCAAACAATTATTTTAATTGGAATCATATAAAATATAAGCCTAAATATAGTATTTTTTGAAAAACTTGAACTTAATGAAAATCAACTGAATAAATCTACGAGAGACCAAACTTATTCACTGAAAATAAATAGAACTAAACAAAACAAAATAAAAACTAAAATTATTTTATTTGATATAAAATTAACTTCAAATTAAAAACCTCCATAGCTGTATAAAAAAATCAAATAAATAATAAAACAACCAAAGCACATAGCAGTATAACAAATAATAAAACAAATAATAAAAACAACAAAAGCACATTGCAATATAAAAATAAACAACTAAATAATAAAACAACAAAAGCACATTGCAATATAAAAAACTAAATAATAAAACAGCACATTGCAATATAAAAATAAACAACTAAATAATAAAACAACAAAAGCACATTGCAATATAAAAATAAACAACTAAATAATAAAACAACAAAAGTACATTGCAATATAAAAATAGAGAAACTAAATAATAAAACAACAAAAGTACATTGCAATATAAAAATAAACAACTAAATAATAAAACAACCAAAGCACATAGCAGTATAACAAATAATTAAACACAAAAGCTCACAACAATATCAAAATAAAACTAATAATTAAACAACAAAGCACACAACAATATAAAAATAAACAACTAAATAATAAAACAACCAAAGCACATAGCAGTATAACAAATAATTAAACAACAAAAGCTCACAACAATATCAAAATAAACAACTAAATAATTAAACAACAAAAGCACACAACAATATAAAAATAAACAACTAAATAATAAAACAACCAAAGCACATAGCAGTATAACAAATAATATAGCAGCAGTATAAGCACACAACAATATAAAAATAAACAACTAAATAATAAAACAACCAAAGCACATAGCAGTATAACAAATAATAAAATAACAAAAGCACACAACAATATAAAAAGTAAGCAACTAAATAATAAAACAACAAAAGCATATTGCAATATAAAACATATAAATAATAAAACAAAAAAAGCACTATGCTTTTATATCAGTATAAAAATTTAAGTAAAATTAATATAAAATAATATAAAAATAAAAACTCAAAGTACAAACGGCCACTAAACTGTAATAATAAAATAAAAAAACAATAATGTAGTGCCCATTTAGTGTTTTTAGGCTTCTTTGGGATGTCAATATACCAGATACTAGACAAAGTAATTGTTGATAGCATCACAACTTTTAAGCTTTTCAAGGGAATCAGTTTCTGTATTAGTTATAGTCAACATTAAGTTGGAGACATGGCCTGTGCTCCATTGGGAATTAAATGAATACGGAGGAGGTCGACTCCACCTGAGGAACAAAAGGATATTCCGAGGAATTTGTTGAGCCCTGAGGTGTAAATTAGCAGGTGTTCCTCTCTCTCTCTTTGCATTTTTCTTGGCTTTCTCCACTGTTGCCAGCAATCTGGCTGAGGGGCTCATTGTGTTGCCGTCTCCTAGGATATGCCTCTCTTGTTTGGTAAATGGTAGCATGTCAAGGCAAGCAAAATTATCACTTAGTTGGAGGTACTTCCCCATATATCCTGCCCATTTCCGACCAAGGGTCAACATATGACTCTAATAGATAACTTTTCACTCTTGTGGAATCTTCATCTCTTAAAATGAAACGTTCCTTTGTTCATCAAGAGAATTAAATTCACAGTAGAAAAAAAACATCAAAATAACGATACGCTTTTTTAAGTGCTACATAATGCCATATATAAAACATGTCTATATGGTTTCATAAAGAACATGTTGCACAAAAGGTTCTTTGTACTACAAAAAGGTAAGAAAGAAATGGTTGTAGCACCTTTATTTTTAAGAGTGAAACATTTATTCATTTGGCAGACGCTGTTATCCAAAGCGACTTACAAGTAGGAGAGCATAAAACATTTTGTCAACACGCTAAACAGTAATCGTTAGTTTACAAACATGATTTATTTGACTATTTTTACATCACATTCATCACTGTACCATGGAACTATGCAGTATTTTTATTTATTTTGTTCAAAACCACCAGTTTTTCCTTCCATGAAACTTAAAATGATGGTGGAGATTTCACTTTTTAATGGATTTGGAATGACGTGACCAAATGAGGACAGAAGTTATATTTTGGGTGAGTGTTCTGTTAATGGTCATGCCGCTGTTACGGTTTACTTTTTTGCCATTTTATGAACATCTCTGTCAACGTTTGTAAGTTAGTATTGCACAATTGAATTACTATCAATTTCAAATTAAATTATCATAAAATTCACATAAAAACATTTTTTTCCTGATCTGAAATGTTTGTTAAGACTCTTAAGGCACCTGAACCAACTAAGATGACCTGCACCTTAACTTCTGCCGTCTTAATCGTCTGTCCGTAAACTAACCAAACATTTGCAGGAAATGAAAATGTCACCTTTAACCAAGATAAAGCAAATCAGCTGGATATTCAAGACCTCCAGCGGTGGGATGCTGTTAGTACCGCTCATGCTGTTACGATTCACTGTGAGCCCTGTTGAAAATCATTTATAATGTGACGATTCCAGCCGGTTGAGAAGTTATTTGAATCACAATACATGTTTTGAACAGCAGGGGCCGCTGTGTTTACTGCAAACTTTGAAAATGTGGATATGCTAAAATGTCTTCAATGTAAAAAACGCACAGACAAGGTCTGTATTATATATTATAATATTATATTAAAGAGGCTTTTGTATTATTAATTTTATTATTTATTATTAATTTGCTTTAAAATTTCAGTTAAGTTTTGTTATTTGACAAAAAGTTACAGCGTACAGCAAAGTGCAGCATTTTAGAAATAATGAAAGGGCAGGTCATTTCTAATTTGTCTAAACTCATTTTGTAAAACTAAATCGGATCGTGAGATCAGTATCGTGAATCGCATGGTGAGCTGAGGGAATCGATACCTCCCTAACTACCGCTCTGCTTTTGAATCCAACGTCGATGCGCTTTTGGGGATTTTGGACGCCAAAACGTTGCAACATGTTGATGAAATCACATTTATACACGGTCACACTCTGATGCGTTACTTTCGATCTCCGTGAATGTTGGGAACACTTGTCGGACATCCGAGAGATTCTACCAGAGGAATATAAAGGAACTTTTGGAGAAAGTTGTGTGTTTGCTCAGAGGAGTAGATGGAACAAAGACAGTCATTGTTGTAGATGGCTCACGTGTTTCTGGGCTTGAGGCCCGGGCTCTGCAGCTTACCTGCTTTGTGGCCAGGTAAGAACCTGGATTCAAAACAGAGCTGTCAGGTCCTATGAAAATATTATTATAGCCCAGGAGAAGATGCTGTCTCTGGAGCTGCCAGAAACTGTAGGTGGGGGCAGTGTTTGCACGTGGAGGCAACTTCCTCTCGCAGAACGAAGCCTGGTAGTTTATCTTTGAGGACCTCACACCTTGCGAGTATGTGTCTGCCTCTGCCTGTCCTTATCAGCTGTCCTGTGACATCTGCTTCTATTGTCTGAACTGAAGACATGGCTGTTCATTCATCTCGGCTGCAAGACCAGCGCAAACTTATTTGATTCTTTTGGACATTTTGTACTTGTGTAGCCTCTTACATTTAACTGTCACTTACTTAATAACAGGAGGTTACCTGGATGCCTTTTTGCTTATCAGGAGCATGATTTAAGTGCCTTGCTTAAGGGCGTCATGGTGCTTTAGGGATTCCAAGCTTTCTGTTATCAACCCAGAGCAATGGTCAACGCCCAAAAAACATTTCGTCATGGTTTACATTTACATTTACGCATTTGGCAGATGCCTTTATCCAAAGCGACTTACATTGCGCTATACATTTGTTTCTGACTATATGCAATCCCAAGGGTCGAACCCATGACCTTGGCGTTGGTTGCGCCACGCTCTAACCACTGAGCCACAGGAGCTGTTCTTGTTGTTTCAAGCCTATACGGCTTTCATTTCTTTAAAAACACACTGCAGTGTCAAAATGTCTCCACTCTTAAATTCGCCCTGATGTCCTTCCAAACCCGTATGACGTTCTTTCTTCTGCAGTACACAAAAGAAGATATTTTGTGAAGAATGTTGGTAACCAAACAACTAGAGCACATTGACTTCCATAATTTGGAAACAAAATCACTGAGACATTTCTCAAAATATCTACTTTTGTGTTCCACAGAAGAACAAGAGAGTCATATGCAGGTTTCGAATGACCTGAGGGTGAATAAGTGATCTTTGGGTGAACCATCCCTTTAAGGCCTATTCATTGCAACACGTATAATAAATTGCGAGCAACAGGACAGGTTTCCTTGCATACGAGAAATACAATTTGGACATCAGTACCTCTTGTCATCATCAATTGGTCATCAATCCACATGCACAAATTGGGCCAAATGGTTTTCAAACGTGAATCATACTGAAGTTCACGTGAACCGTACACCAGACCCCCATTTTTAAGCTGACTTGGGCTGCACCGAGGTGCGTTTTTGTTGCCAGTTTAAGATCACCGATCAGGTTCACAGCCATAAAGATCAGAAAAAGGCCTCACTGCACGATCCGTGGGACCGAACCGTGCAGATTCAGCGTCTTTTCTTGAGGTGCCAGAACCCCGGTTGATTTGGAAGCCACGCTGGACCTTTGATCTAACAAGGCGCCACACAATTTATTGGAGTTTTACACGTCTAATGCCCTTATTTGTTCCTGACACATGTTGGAAGGCTGCGTTTAAGATAATGGTTGCCTTTATTACTGTTTATTGTGAACACAGAATTCTGCTCGGATTGTTAAATGAGAAGCTAATGGTCGGGAAACCCTAAACTGTGAGTTGTTGATGTCATTAAATGAAACCAATTTGCGCCAATGTGCCTTTAATGAAACTTTTCATTTCTTCCGCCTTTTGCATATGATGATGTTTCTTATATGAAATTCATATGTTATAAATATTCAACGTTTTTTGTTTAAAATTCGCATTAGCATTTTGGTCTATGTTTATCACTGCATTTGTAATTATCCACGTCATATTATCTCTCATCTGTCCTCATCTAAATGATTTGTTTCAGATTGAAGAAAAGTATCTTCATGTGTAAAAATGCTACGCGTGTTTTTCCTGCCATAACACGCGTGACTTATCGTGAATGTTTTCTTTCCAAGAGTGAAAATGAACTCCAGCTCTCTGTTGAATGGTTTTCCACAGTGATGAATTGCGAAAAGAAGCTCGCCAGCTGAAGAAAGAGTTACTCGCAATCAAGCAAAGAAGAGATGAGGGCTATAAGGTGGAGGAGAAACAGAGCGAGGGTGAGTGTCAGCGTCACATGATCACCGCTGCTGGGAATGACACAGTTTAAATTAAGCAAATATATAATTTAATTTTAACATATGAGTTAATGAAGTCTTTATACCTTTCCTGCAAGCTTTTTTGAGATTTTATTTTGAACAAGTTTTCTTTTTGTCGCTTGTTTCTTTGTTGCTGTTTACAATAAGCTTCAGTTTGTTACCATAAGTAATTATATGAAACAAGGTTTTTTCCCCTATAATACTCATTTTGATCTCTATATACGTTTCTTGACAAGTCTCTAGATGTTGTAAAATAGTGCGTGACATGGCAGAACTTTCTTTTGTATTTAGTCTTGGCAAGAAAGTTTATGAGATTATCTGTTTGCACAAGTTCTAGCAATAAAGTTAAAGTGTTGTTTGTAATACAATAAATGAAAGTCATGTCTGACTCCGAGCAGTTTGACAACATTCCCTTCTAATATTTACTATGACCATAGAAATGTGTCTCCCGGTGGACCAGAGCGAATGTTTTTCATTTTTTCCTCCCTATGTGCGCATATTTGTCAGTAGTGTCCGAACAGTCTGAAATCTGTTGGTAAAGACACCGAAATTTCCGCACGTTAAAAAATAAATACGATGTCACGTTGTGTCAGTCACATTTACACACTGCCTCCGATATTATCGTCCGTCATAAAAAAATTCTGTCCGGGTTTGATTTTCTGCATTTTTCGCATCCGTTAAGCATTTTGAGTGGCCTTTTTTAACAATTCAGAGACACCGTACAGTCGAGAGCCAAATACGAAAAAACGCATACGAAAATTTCGGACTGTATGTGCAAAGACCTTTACCCTGCGGTACATGAACAGTTTTGTCACTTGCGATCACGACGACCGGCGTCTCCCACTTGCATTGTGATCTGTAAACCCTCGCTTTACAATTACAATACTTATTATTTACCATATTTATTGTGAATTATTTAATATATCCCTCCATGATATATTTAAGTCCCACTAGAACGCGCTCCCCAAGAGAGTGTGCAAAATGTGTGGAAAAACTCTTGGTGCTTTCACACTGACAGCTCTCATTGTAAGACATAAGCGAACTCTGTGTGTTTGTCCGAGTTAACGACAGTATCTAAGGGGGGGCGGGGCTTAGCGATAGGTCAATTGCAACCAACGGCTCACTCCACCGCTCCCCCCTCCCTTTCAAAGTACTACGGCGGCTCTCAAAGGACTAAGATGTCGTCACGTTTTCGCTTCATTTCTCAAGGAGATAACATATTTACGAAAGGCGCTCTGTAGAGCAGTCTGTCATTTAAGGGCTACTATAGAAACAACATGGTGAATTCCATGTAACGGGACCCGCTGTGTATGTGGATTGAAATAGCTCGTTCTAAGGTAATAACAACATAACGCTTCTTTATGAAGACATCGTTATGTAGATTATATTGCATTTCTGTCAACTGATAGAACAACATATGCTGACCATATGCTGAATGAAATGTTGGCCATTGATGATTCATCATGTGCATGCATATTGCTAACAGACATAAACACGGATATAGGCATAAACATGCATTCCGAATACTTGTATATGACAGACTGGTATGTAAAGATCAGCAACCAGGTGGTTTACATTGTGAGTAGCAATTTCTGCATAACCTCATTGTCTTACAAATGCGCACTCTGTTTCTATCCGCTCTAAATATTGTCCCACTTAGGACATACGAGAAAACACTAAACTCACAGAGAAAGACACTGCTATACCTTCTTTTCGTTGTAATGAATAAGCTTTACAGAAATGATGTCGGTCACAAGTCTTCTGAACCGATGTGCGCGATGCGTTTTACCACTAACGTTACAACACAACAGCTGTCTTTGGACCAATGGCCAAGTCTCAGGATTAGCCGCGAACATGTAAACAACAGCCGCTAACAAGCTACACACATTATTTAAGAAAGGCGATTTAAAAACGATGTGTAATACTTACTACTTCCGGAGAAGAAGCTTGATCGAGAACAGCTGGTACTGATCCACTCTTGAGAATTTTTTTTTTGCGAAACCTATGCTATACTGACCTGTGTTGACTCGACGCGACCGGGAGTCGGAAATACATTCGACGGAAGGTGACTGGCTGGAGCCTGGTCTCCCGGGTGCTGGGCCACCCGTTCCCAGAGCTTCCATTTTTCAACCTTTCCGGCTAGGGACCTAGGGATCGCATCGACTCGCAGTCAGCATCCTTCGAATGCCCCGGTGGAGTCCTTTCCAACGAGCCCTGGCTCGTTTCTGTAAGTCTTTTTCGGACCGGAGATACGGACTGTGAATGTGTGTTTGTCGATCCGGAAAAAATGCTTTTTCCCCAGACGCAGAGTTCTTGGCGTCCTAGCCCGGGCAGCGTGTCTCTGGCAAGGTGGGGACTACGCGCTCATAAGGCGGAGTCTGTGAGCGGTCATGGGCAGGCGTAAACAATGTGAGATCAGATTGTTAGGGTTTCCCCAACAGCCTGTTTTGTGTCACTGTTGTGGTTTAAAGGAGATTACAAAAAGAAGAACAGATGGATTTGTATAATTACAGGGTGATTCTGCACACACGCTGGCGACTCAATTTCTGGTAGATAAACATTTAAAATGCGTTTACTGAGATAGCGGCCCTTTAAGGGCCAAATCTCATATTTTATAAAAACCGCACTAGAGTTTATTTGGAAGCAGACCTGCCTTTTCAAGGGTCTCACTCCACTTGCTTGGTGCACACCAAGGTTCGGATGCCAAGAGAAAACACAGTCTTTCGTTTGCTATTTGTTACATTTCTTCGTAAACAGCGTGACACCCAAATTTTACGTAAAGGAAGTGAGAGTGGATTTTAATGTAAAGTTTGGTCAGTTTGAATGTTCCATGCAAATTACCTCCTGAACCTGGCATTGCTGGTGCCAGTGCCAACAATTGAGCTACAGGAACAATATACCGTATATTCCTACATATTTCTCAGTATTATGCGAAACACGTCAACGTTCACAGTGGCGAAGCCCTGTAGTTGAGTCATTGTATGTGTCTCAAATCCTAAAAGCAGTTTTGGCTCTATGGTGTTTGGTGTACTTCCTGTGAGGATAACCGCATGCATGAGGTTTGCTCAGACGAACCTTTGACCTCTGCGGAGGGTTGCGACGGCCCTGTTGTATATCAACGTCTTCACATTGTGTGTTCTGAGGAGGCAAAAGGTGTGTCCCCTCACCCTAGTCATTTTTAATGCCTAACAAACATTCTGTCTGGAATGTGGTATGTACACTTGTAGTAGCCGTAGCATGTTTGAGGACAGTTTTTTTCTTGTTAAAGAGAAAGAATTTCAAAGTGATGCCTTGAATATTTTCAGGGTTGTACGAAGTAATGTAGCATACCGGCGGGAACGATTAGACCAGGAATTTATAGACTAAAGGAACAGTTCACCCAAAAATGTCAATTCTATTATCATTTATTCACCCTCACGTCATTTAAAGCCTGTTATGACTCTTTCTTCTGTGGAACACAAAAGGTGATATTTTGAGAAAAGGTTTAGTGTACATATAATGGAAGTCAGTAAGGACCAGTACTGTTTGGGTGCCAACATCCTTCAAAATATCTTCTTTTGTGTTCTGCAGAAGAAATTTCTATAAATAAATAATTGGCTTTTCAATTGCTGCTCTGTCAGTTTCTTGACACAAGCTCTTCAATTGTGCTAGCATAGTGTTGACAATACCCACATTTTTGTGGGAAATGTGGAGAGACCGGCACTTTGTGTACGCAACAGAATTTTAAACAAATAAAGATGGAAGTGTTACAAATTGCAATGTTGAAGAGACATGGTGTATTTTTAAGACACTTTAAAGGATTTTCTTTGCCAAGCTGCTAAAGACATATTCAAGGCGTCGTGAAAAGACAGTGATATTTGTGCGTGTGTGTGTGTTTATTTATTTACTAGAATGCAATTCATTTAGCAGGAGTTCGTATGGCTTGCGCACGTTTTACTTGGACGCGACTTTTCCTTTTTGGATAGTCAGGAGTCTATGGACCGTGTGGAATGGGCATGTTCACCATGTACTTAGCAAAAGCTTTCAAAATACCAAGAAAAACCAAGAGAATGGAAAACATCAGTGGCTTGGATTGTGATTTCTCTGTTGATCTGTCAAAGATAAGTATGTTATAAAAACACACACAAAAATATAACAATTCAATTCAGATTTTTTTATTTGACCTTTTCTTTTTGTCAATCTGTTAGCGGTTTCATTCTAGTATTAACCACAACTCTGTTGATTTGAAACCCAATATAAGGAATCAAAACTTCTGGATTGGCAGTCATTGCATTTTAAACCTACTTCCAGCTAAAGTGAAAGTTGGTTTTCTTGCCATTGGTTTCACCCCCTAATCTCAATGTTTGGGTTTGGGTTCTCTGGTGTTCATATGTCCACAGAGGCAACTTCAAGCTTTGTTTTCAGTCCCAAAAGCAAACACATTCCTGCCCTCTCTTTAATAAAGCAGCCCGCTCGCTTGGCATCTGGTATCTTATTTTAGAAAGAAGCCAATTGTCTCCTCCGCAATTGGCCGAGCCAACTTGAAGACATTTGTACCGTTTTTGAATTATTATTTTCGACAGACATCTCTTCAATTTTCAAGGCATAAATTATAGCATGTTCGTCTGGTCTGGTTTTCTCTTTCTTGGCACGCCTGTCATTCACGAGAGCCAAAAATAAGAGAAACATGCTAAAAACGCTGTCCGTTTTCTACCCACCCTAAATGATGTGGCAACATTCTTTCTACCACTCGGAGTTATTTATACAGGTTATGCCTGTGTGCACAGGGTGTTTTATTTCAATGGAGCCTTGTCAGTCAAACCCGGTGATGTGGAAGAGAATTGTGAGGGAGTAATCTTAGTTATACCCTTTTTATATCAAAGCCATTTAAGGTGTAACTTGGGGTGGGCACGAGTGCTAGAGTGCTTGGACGTGACGGCAACGAGTGATCATAAAAATGATTATTGTTTGGGTCTAAAAATACATTTTTAATAAAATAACTAATTTGTTATGCTGGAATTTCGGGTGGTACCCTGAGATTTGATTGGATGCGTTGTGAGGGTTTGCGGTTAGTATTTAGTGTATTCAGGTGACATTTTTTTGTCTTTTCACATAAGCATTGTGTATGCCATGAAAGGTGGTTCACTAATGCAAAATAGTGTACCGCAGGTATATTGTGTTTTGTGCGAAAACTGCAAAACTGGGAAGCGAGTTTAGCACTTCCAGTTACATCGCCCCAAAGTCAATGGGCTTTTTAATGGGTTTTTTGGTTGAATGCTTAAAATAAGCTGTGTGGTTAACAAAACCTCTAAATATTTTCACATTTTAGTCTATGACATAAAACACAGCTGTTATAACCCGCTCTTGGTTTTTAAAGCTTTATCGTGTCGTAAAAACGGTGGTTGCTAAAAGTGACTACATCCTTTGGCGTGGACATTAGAAGTCATCACGCATATAAATCTCACAAATAATGCAACGTGGACACAAATCTCTAAAAGGGGTATTCAAACAAGTTTTTAATAGTGCGGGGCAACGATTACATAGCAACCATAATTTTGTCCTCCATTGTTGTTTCAGATTTCTGCCTCCGCTCGCTACGTCATAATCACGTCACTACTAGAGCAAGCTCCTGATTGGTTAACGCGGCGCGACTTTTCGGCAAAGTTCAGATTTTTCAACTTGAGTGGTTAGCGCAAAACACGCGTTACGCGTATCAAATGCCCGAAACGCTCAATTCACGCCGTATTATTCGTCTAATGCACCGCCTCATTCACGCGAATCGCGCCACAGGAAGTCCTATCGCGTCTTTGCATTGACTTAACATGTAAATTTCTCGCGCTTAATGCTTCATAGGTGTTTGGTGGGGACACAACATCAGGCCAACCCCAAATGCTCTCATTGGTTAAGACGCGACGCACAAGCCAGTACCGATCAACATCCCACCCCTCCTGTGACCCATGGTTTGTCTGCATATTTCAGAGCCTGTGAGCAATGCACTTTCGAAATATAATAATAATAATACTTAATAAATGCGTTAACGTGATAAAAACGCGTTTAATTGCCAAGCCCTAGTTTTTAATGAAGTTTGAAAAGTATAGCTTTACTGTAGCTCAGTGGTAAGAGCATTGCGTTAACAACGCAAGGTTGTTTGTTCGATCCCAGGGGATTGCAAATACCTATGTACAAATACATAGGATAATGCAATGTAAGTCGCTTTGGATAAAAGAGTCTGCCAAATGCATAAATGTAAATGTAGTGTAGTCGGTTTATAGCCTCACAGCTTTATTCTTCTGGCCATTGTATTTAGGCTTCAAAAATAACAAATGTTAATTTGTAAAGATTATCTTTGAAGACAAACCGTGTGAACATGATAAACCTTTGTTTATCACAGAGCTTATTTTTGCGATCTTCTAAAAGGCTATAGGAACAATGCATAGACTTTTGGTCGATGGAGTCAGTGGGGCGCTAACTTCCTGGTTGGCCTACAAAAATGTGTCATCCCGGCACAAGTCTATTACAGTGTACTACTGGAATCAATAGTCAACCAGACCACTGTTGCAGGTAGGCTTGGGTGTGGTTGCCTGATGCACATCCAAGTTTAGTGTCTGCAGTGAATTGTGTCTCAAGAACTCAACTGACTCTCAAGTTCTTCAGTTCTAGATTGCAGAAGATCCCAGAATTAAATAATGGGTCACAGTCAACTTGCCATTGAAACTGTCCCTTCTTGACCAACAATCCATCGCCCAAAACGATGAGATGTTTGCTGTCCAAATCCACCCTCTGCTGCCGCATACTTGATTTGTAGTTTCTTTTGGCTGGAGTGGCAGGAGAGGGGTGGAATGTTGTTAGAATAGCCATCAAACTCAAAGACAGTACTTAGAAACACCAGCTGGTGTAGATGGAGTGTGCTGCTCTTGTAGGCCCTAAGGGTGTCATCATTCAGCAGCCTGCAAGTTGCGGACTGCAGCTGGGCGCGAGCAGGACCGTCGGGCAAGCCGAGTGGAAGGCATCACTTTTTGCTCACATAAATCAAAATGGAAAGGCTTTCTACCGGCACTGACTTTTCAGATAGGCTAGTTCAATGGCTGCTCTGAATCTGTGGCATTCACTGCTTGAATACCTTTGTATATGAGTAATTGCATGCTTCCAGAAGCTAATGACAGCCATTCTGTTCAAATAACCTGTTTGGTCCCAGCTTTAGTTAGTCAATTAAGTTCCACTCTACCTGAACATTACATCTCGGGTAAGTCCAGCCCATTCCATACAGAAATGTTTACAGCGTTTTTAAGGATTTTCGAAGATGACAGAGTTCAGATTTTTCTATCAGGCAGATAAATAGCTTTCAATTCCATTCTTGAGAAACAGATGTTTTTGGAGACTTTGTCGGGTTCTTACTCTTTTAGGTGTATTGGAAGTGTTTGTGAAATGGCATTTGCCTGTTTTACTTTCTTAACCCTTTCGGCCTTGACTTTTGAATTCCTATTTGAGCCCCTGGCATGGGTTTTTATTGCGTGATGGAAGAGGGAACAGCAAGTAGATGCAGACCCTGTCCACATTAAAACGTTTTTATTTGAAAATGCATCTTCTCTGTATTTTGCCCTTATGTCCACACTGAGGAAGGTTCCACACTGCCCACAAATTTTCAACGCAAATATTTGTTGCCATAACGCGCTACAACCTAAACAATAGATTCTTATGAAGCACTTCACATAAGACGCGAACATTCGTGCGGCGAAATTGCGAATGTTTTTTTTTTTTCTTCTCCAGTACGACCAATGTTTTCACATTCGCAGGAAGACACAAGCTGTCCAATTAGATTCAAGCTTTTCTTCACGTGCTAGGAGCCGCTGCTGTTACATAAACAGGCCACACGGTGACGCTAAAACACCAAAAACACACGGATTAGGACTCGGGATCTGAACAGGGAACTTATATTATACTACTAATGTGTACTTATACTTACCTTTATTATTTGACAAAATTGAGTGACTGGATGCGCCGCTTGCGCAATATAAAATTTCTGCGCATTAAATGTATAACGCGCTAAACATATGTGTTGTCTATGTAAGAGTTCGGTAGCTTGCTCCATTCATTTCTGGTGGTCCTTGTTCATGTGCGCGCTTCAGCAGTCTTAGGCCAGGCCCAAATGCTCTCATTGGTTGAGACGCGTGGCGATGCCCATCCCAAGCCAGAACCGATCAACATCCCACCCCTCCTGTGACCCATGGTTTGTCTGTATGTTTTAAAGCCAGTGAGCAACGCACTTTCAAAATAAAATAATAATTCTTAAAAAAACTGTGTTGATGCTAATGATAAATTATTACACTTACATAAAACAGGAACGGCTGATAAAGTGACGACAAGTTTTATTTTTGTGAGCACTGTTCCTTTAAATGGCTTCTTGCGCTGGACAGCGGTGCAGTTGTAGTGCAGTTCGCGTTCATTCTTCAACACGATTTGTCAAGTAAATCAAAATATAATCGCTCAAACTGCAAACAAAGAGTAAACTAACACAGCAGTATTTACTCCTGCATTACGTGGATGTATTCTGCGCACACAGACTACCAAAAGAATGCGAACATTCTTGTACTTTGTTGTAACACATGTTTAATTCAGTCCTATCAAAGCTGTATCTTTCACAATCTGGACAGTGGCCACCATAAACACGCTTTCAGCTCGAACGGGCAGCCCTGTTTTTTCTACAGTTTCTACACAGTCCGTGTGTTTTAATAGTCTTTGGCTCATTACGTTCTTTCTGTCTTTCTAGTTTTCTATTAGCTCATGCCACAGACTAAACATTTTCAAACATAGCCAGCTTCAGTCAGTGGCTTTCAGACTAACACGCGTCTCTCTCTTTCTATTTCTCTCTCAGTTGCCGAATAACAAATTTCCAGCCTCTCTTCAATGCGGTTTTCAGTGCGCCATAAATAAGGAGAATAAACAAATGTTCCATTTGCGAGGGGAAAAAAGATTTTTCGTTACATGACAGTGCTAACGTGAAATAAATCACCCGTGTTGGAGGCTCCGTGTGATGTAGTTTGTCCTCTTGAGCTTGTAGTGCGAAGCATTCGGTCATAGTTGCCATGAGGGCAGGTGAAGTCCAAAGAAGCGTTGTGTCCGCTGGGTAAACGGTGACATCAGTGCCAGACCGTCTGAGCTGGGGAATTTGCAGTGGCACATTAATGATTGTAGACACCAGTGTCTACAGCTCAGCCTTGATGGTATTGACTTTTCCAGGTCTTGCAATTGTAGCATGGGATTAGGAGAATATACTTTATTTATAGACACTGTTGTTGGGTGTATTATGGGTCATTTATGTAGTTATTGAAGTATGTAGATCACGTGCATCTCTATACAGCAAAGAAAGTCATCAAGAATTTATGACCCTCAGGAGTCGCCATCTTTATTGACGTTTATAGCTTTATAAACTATATGTATTTCATATTTATGTCCATGTGATATTAATAACTTTTGCTCTGGTATTTCTTTCGCCTTTAAATCTTCTCATTTTCGCCACACTCTTTTAGAAACAAGACGGATTAATGAAGAAAAATGAATCGCTCTCTTTTAAGCATAATTCGTTTTTTCTCTTACAGTTGACAGTAAACCCTCCAGTGAGGCAATGGTTGAGTACCTGGAGAGCAGGAAGAAGTATGAAGACCTAAAGCAGGAGAAAAGGAAGAAGGGGTCTGGTCGAGAGGCTCAGGTAAGTCATAACTTGAAAACGTCTCTTAACGTTTACATTTGGAAGATGCTTATAACCAAAGTGACTTGCGTTGTATTGAAATGATTAGGGCTGTTGAACGATTAATCGCATCTAGAATACATTTACATTTACGCATTTGGCAGACGCTTTTGTCCAAAGCGACTTGCATTGCATTATCCTATACATTTTCTTTCTAAGTATGTGCAATCCCCTGGGATCGAACCCACGACCTTGGCGTTGCTAGCGCTTACCACTGAGCTACAGGAAAGCCTTGAATAAAAACATTTGTTTACATAACATATGTCTGTGTACTGTGCATATTTATAAACGCACACACATACATGTGTGAAATATTTGCATGTAAACATTTCAATTTATACCACGGTTTGTTTGAATACTTGATTCTGATTGGCTGGAAGGTGTGCATTAAAACCGTTTAATGCACAGGCAGTTCCAGTCGGTTTGAGCAATGTTTGAAATCAACTGACAATGATCATTTTCACCTGTCTGATCAAACAACAATAACAGCTTTAACTTGTCAAATGACCATGGTATAAGAGGGATAAACCACGGCTAGCCATGCATTAAAGGATTTTAATGCACTTCGCGGAGGCAACCACCTTGGCTTACTCGTATATAATTTACTTTTATATAAACATTTATTGATTTTTATATTTTTCTTATATATATGTATATATATAAGAAAATGTATGTATATAATGTTTTTATTCATACAAATTTAATATGCGCAGTACATAGACGTCTATGATGTCAACACAAACGTTGTTCTGGATGCGATTAATCGCGATTAATTGTTACCAACCCTTGCAATGCCTGGGAGTCGTACCCATAATCTTGGCATTGCTTGCGGCAATTCTCTTTTGTTTGAGCTCTAGGAATTGTTATAGTTATATAGTTATTCTTATAGCCGTATTAGATTTATGAATACATTATTTACAATACATAAAGTTATTGAAACTAATTTGTTTGAATTAAAGAAAAAATGTTTTTTAGGCTCTTTATTTATTTTTGAACCAGATGCAGGTTTGATTCTGGGCGCAATTACATTTCTCTATTCCGAATCCTCCTTTTCCACCAAACCCCCTAAAATAAAGAGTCTTAGTTAAAATCAAATAATATGAAATGTCATATGAAAACATAAAGAGCAAACTTCACTAAATGATAAACGTGGCCAAAAGAATTAATGGTAGTGATATTATTGCAATATCAACTTTTGCAACAATTTTTTTTATTTATCATTTAATAAATGATGCCGTAATCACAGCTATTATTGAAACCGGTATATTGTGATACCCCTAGAGATGGAGGTTTGATCTAAAAAAAAACTCCAAAAAATGAGTCTCTGTTAAAACCTAATAATTTAGAAGGTCCATTTGAAGACTGAAAGATGATAATCACGTATCGTCTCTCTTCCCTCTCAAAGACACTCGCCCTTTTGGAACGCTTCAAAACCAAGCTGACATCTGCGATCTCAGACACTTCTGAAGTTCCGGAGGAAAACGTGGAGGAACTAGGCGAGGATGATGATAAAGGCTGGTAAGTGGGATGAACTTCTCCTGTCTGTTTTCCTCATTCCCGTGGAGGTTTAATGCACTAATGGACTTGCAGTTGTCTACGATCAAATGCTTTCTCAATAACTCACACCTCATTGATTGTCCCAGCGCACGGCTACCGTTTCACATTAAGTTAGCCGAGCTATTTATTTGAACTAACATGGCGAAACATTCATACTCTCTCCATACACAGCTGCCGGCCTCGAGTGTGCCTGAACCACCTTGCTCTCCGGCCAAGTAATGCGTTTGGCTCGGGATCGCACTGACACCATTAGAACAGTATGCGGTGTTTGTTTTTACTGCGCTGCAATAGCCACTTGTGGAGAAGTAGTTTTCTCAGCTGACTTAACTGAGTAAATAACTGCTCGAGCAGACGGTGGGCCCACATGGAACGCGTCACACCCACCGTACGCCAGACGGCCCGGCAAGGCCGTGGCACTCAAAGTGGCCCCAGCAGGGCGTTTCAACCTGCAGTCAGACGCGTGCTGTCTTTTTAACAGACGGTCGTTACGAATCCCAGCAGGAACCAGCGCTCTGGGGTTTAGACTTTTGTTGTCTTAGAAATTGCTGTGCCAAAAAGACCAACGTATAGGAGGTTTGAGATGCTGGTGTCCCAAAGACCTCCTTGAAAAACATAGTTTTAGTTGACTGGGTTGTTACATTTGTTTTGTTGTGCTGGTATACAGTATTGTTTCTCTTGAGCATTAGCAGATGTTTACAGTCGATATTCTTGTGTTTTGCATATTATAGGTTAATAAAGCCAGAAATTCAGAGAATAGTTGACCTGAAAATAAATTCTGTCATTATTTATGTTGTTCAAAACCCTTATATGAGTCTTTCGTCTGTAAAACAGAAAAGAGGATATTTTGAGAAATGTCTCAGTGGTTTTGTGTCAATGGGGGAGCCAATGTTGTTTGGTTACCAGCGTTTTTCGAAATGTCTCTTGTGTTCTACAGAAAAAAGAAAGGCATACAGGTTTGAAATGACACGAGGGTGAGTAAATGACGAGTGACCAGTTTTATTTTGGGGTAAACTGTCCTTGTAAATAATTGCATTGGTAAGACGGTGCTACAACACCAAATCACCTGCACCCCTCTCTGCGAGCCAATATCACGTCTGTTCTGTTTTATTTTTGCACTTTGTTAAATATGAAGACTAAACACTGTTCCCCTTCTGTGGCATTCTCCAGAATCAGTCTAAGCATCAGCTTTGATAAAATCAGACCGTCCCAGTGCCACTTGCTATAGTAACAACAATATTCCCTCTCATTTTTTTCGATATCTCTTTGATCCTCATATGGCAAGTTTGAAGTCTGCGCTCAATCACGGCGCCGTAGGGCCTCGATGGAAGCGTCACTGGTGTCGCTTTGGATAAAAGCGTCTGCCAAATGACTAAATGTCTCCGTGCGAGTAGCACCGAGCGTGTTATTGACATCGCGGTCCTTTGGCCAGGATAACATTTATGATGCTGCAAAATGAATCGGACTCAAGGGAGCATCAATCTTGATGCCGCATGCGAGGTAGCGGTTACGGCTCCGATTGTGCGGTAAAGCACACAAATAGAATATCAATTAGAAATGCTTCGGTCTGATTCTGTTTTCCCCATAATCTCCCTAGCACATGTGATGAAGACGAATGTGTTTGTAAGTACGGCCTCTGAGGTGCCAGTAGATCCTTACAACAGATTTTGCTCATCCACATTTATAGCTTTCAGTACGAGCGATATGTTTTTCTCTTTAATGAACTCTAATGTCAATTGAACATTACTCACGGGCGCGTCACACGGCACTTTTTCAGAGGATTACGGGAAGCAGGCTGGTAAATCATTCTGGTGGGTCTCGGTTAAAACGTATAGCTACAGCGGTTTGTACTACTTGTTTTTTTAAGGCTACGTATGCATGATCCATAGATACAGTTCATTGAGAATCCAGGGTAGTTTTCCACTGGAAGCGTTTGAAGCGACTGTGGGTTGGATGCGGCGGGTCTTCGCCGAACTGTACGCCGCAGTCATTTTTCCTAGCGCGAGCGCATTTGCAGGAAGACCGTAAATCACAATCAAACGTAAAGAATGCGGTTGAGCGCATGCCTCTGTGGAGCGTAATGGCTTTACGCTTGATTAATTGTCAGTCTTAATGGTGTGCGAGACCGCGGCGGTGACACGCTTGAGGATAAAGCGAGGATCTGTCAGGTGGTCGTCCTCCCTCTTCGCACAGGAAAATGGATTTGTGTGCGTTCTCTAAAGATGACTTAAATGATCCAACAACTAACACATGAGATCAAAACAGGGATGCCGTCTAAGACCCGGTTCCTACGTGTCAGTTACTTCATCCTCGTGATAGACTGTCATTACCGACTCCCGGACATCTCTGAAGGTGGCCCACTAGCTGAGATCCCAAATCTCAGCGGAGGGACGAGAGGCCCCCCGTTTTAGAAAAACAGCAGTGGGAAGTCTGCTGCGCTTTCTGAAGGTCTGGTGCGCCCCGTGAACGGAACACGGGTTACAACAGGTCAGACACTGGAAGTCAAGTCTGGGCCAGATTGTAAACTATTCCATCTGTGTCTGCATCTACAAAAAGCCCTTTCGCCCAAGTGCCCGGGCCTCACTCCTTCCTCCTCTCTTTCGCAAAAACGAAAGAAAAATAAATTCAGGAAGAGGCTTCCGAGGGCCTCGGCATCACAGCCGAGACGGAGCGAAAGCCCGTCCCTGATAAGAGCCCCAATCAGATGGTTTTTTTGGAGCGAGCCATAATTCTGGTCGAGGAGTCGGACGGGCTGTCATCACAGAGACTGCTAGACAAATTATCAGAGCCGACTGCCTCGCGCGGCGGGAGTCCTCCGAGTCTGCCAGAGTATAACCATGACATTCTAGATGAGCTGTCACATCTCCTACGGACTTCAAATGGACACGAGCACGCATGCACACACTTAAAAACGCGCTGGTGTACACGCGCCGGCCTGCTTTATACGTCTCTTCGGACTGATCCAGGGGTTCTGCGAAGGCTCAAAAATAGCAGCGTGGTGGATTACTTACCAAAGCGAGACTTTTGAGAGCCTCATAATTTTTAAGTGGAGACTGCTTCAGTACTCGGTTCCTCTATGCATTCGTCTTGACTCAGACAACCGGCTCAATATCAAAATCTCCTCCGGTTGCTTTCTGACACACTTCTGTGAAAGCACCCATAGTCGCCCCCGATTGAATGACAGCCGGGAGTCGTCGCATTATTGAAACGTGCCGTCACATCTTGTTCATTCAAACCAGCCGTGGATTTTGGCGGCGAATGCGTTCGGTGGGAGACCAGCGCTAAGCGTTTGGATGTTTTTCCAGAATTTCTGACCTTCGCTAGAATAGCTGAAACAGGTGTGGAGCGTCAGTTTCTTTTGCATCTTTTTTGGTTCAGATGAGACCCCAGAGAGCCATCCGGCCATGTCCATGATGTATAACAATGACCTGTTTCACCCCTACTGAAGTTTCTCCGTGGTCGACTCCATGTCTTGATTCTGACAGTTGCCCTGCTGATCTTCTCAGTAGGAAATGTAGGTCAGCAGGGCAGGGGCGAGAAGTGAACACATTGGACTTGCATCTAGTTCCTAGTCCAGCTCCAAAACACTGCAGCAAGTGTGACCTCAGGAATCTCAGCGGAACTTTAACCTTTTTACACTTGCAATACCAATCTTTAAGCTGAAGTCCATCACTTTTTTAGCTATAAATAATAAAACAGTTAGTAGCCGTGTTTCCATCACCCTGGTTTTATGTGCAATTTGAAGTTTTGCATCAGAAAGGAGTGATGGAAACGCCAAATTTCGAAATAAAAAACGTTAATCCGCAAATCAATTTTTTTAACCAGAGTACTGATATTGTTACACAGCATCTGAAATGTTGTTTTGGTCGTTCTTAAATGCCTGAGCAAAGTCTTCGAAGTATTTCTGTAATTGCCTCTCAGAACTGTCACGACTGCGTTTCCCAAACAGACATCCACGAAAGCACTGCATTTATTGTGTTTCGTCTGCTTGCGCAAGTAATTATTATATATGAAAATTATGATATTATTATATTTAGTGGCTTCTCTTACTTTTCTTACTGAAATTTAATGCCAATTTATTAGTTGACTAGTTGGATGGAAATGGTGCTTATGCGCAAATGTTTTATGTGATATTCTACTTTTGCACATATGCTAACTTCGCAACTTTGGATCCCGGCTACTGACGAGATTTCTCTTCCCGGTTTTCTTTTCGTTACAATAAGCACTGCAATATCGCATAAAAATATGAATTCTTCATTTTGATTTCATGATGACTTTAAAGTTCCCGTGAACCGGAAGTTGCGAACGTTTTTACCTCCGTATTTTGACACATTTCCGAGTGAAATGGAATTTTGAATGCGAAAAATAGTGGGTGTGGCTTTCGTCTTTCTCTGCGCTTTGATTGGATGTATATAAACAGCCATTTCATTTTAAAATGGAACTGGCAGCAGACTGACATTTGGAGGGGAGGAGTTAACAGATGCTCCGCCTAAGCCCTCTAACATACGTCATTTAAGATGGATAGTCACTACAGGAAGGAAGTGCTTTTTCAGATTTCAACTGAAGATTATTAGGGCACACGAATTTTAAAAAGAGAATGACCCACATTGATAAACTATTTACAAAAACGCTGCAATATTACATAAAAAATACAAATTCTTTATGCCTTCTCACCTTACCCTGAACAGTAAGACATAAGACGTCATGTGACTTTTGAATTTTCAAGCTTTTGGATACCAGAGCAAAAACTAATATGCTATTAAACAGGCGCGCCCCATCCAGTGTGGACAAAATAAAACATTATTATGGGTTCTAATGCGTTTCTAATGTCTTTTGTTGTGTCGTGTCGCATCGCGTCCGTTGTAGACACGGTGTAAGTGTAAACTGTCTGATGAATCAGTGCTGAGGTTTAGTAGTCTTCTGGAGCTTGGTGTAGATGTTTTAGCCAGCGCTGAGCTCTTCCTTCTGTTGGTACTCACTATTCCTCAGTGGAATGTTTCTTCTGGCTGACGGTTTCCTCTCCAGCCAAGCACGTGGAAAGAAAAAGTAATACCGAAGAAATGAAAGCTAGATCTGTTTATCTGTAGTATATGCTCTGTAGTGGACATTTCTATTGCGAAAGAAGCTGAAGATCAACTGATGTTTAATCTGCAAGTTCCAATCCGATCAACCTCGGGGAATCGGCATGTACAGTCCAAAGAATTCATGGCAATATTTGCCTATTGAAACGTTTATGATTTTGTCAACGAAAGCGAAACATGACAACACACTATATAAATATGACAAATAACAGTGCCATTTACTTCATTATACTAGAATCGGAAGTCTCACCCTTCAGAAATGATTGTGAGTTCAAACTAGGGCTTTTGTATACAAATAGTTGATAGTTGGATTGCTTAAATGCTGTTATGGGGCTGTCACGATATTACATTTTCCTGACAAAATCATGGTGGCCAAAATAATCCACAATAACAATATTATCACAATAACGTTTTTCTTTTTTATATTTTTTATTTCTTTTTCTTCTTTGGCCAATCGTGTGCGGTTCATTTCCGGTTTATCGTGCAGCCCCGAGGGTTATTCTCGGTTACTCTGTTCTCACGCCCCTACACTAGTATTGATTAAGGTTGGTATTGGTACACTGGTATCGCTGTGAAGAACGTTTGTAGCACCATTTCTTTGGTACATTTTTATAATCTAAGGAACTATTTTCTGGCGAAACAAAAAAGGTCTGCGGATATTAAAGGTTCTTTATGGAACCATACAGATGAGAATTTACGAATAATATTTTATTAGCAGATGTTGTTGAAGATCTTGTTTTTGTTTTTGTTAGTCTGTTTGCCTTATAAGTCACCAGGTCTGGTTTTTCCGAAACATGTCATGCGTCGGCATGGACTTAAAATAATAAATGTTTACACACGGTAATGATATCTTGCTCCCAAATGACACATCACATAAAGGAATAGTTCACCTCAAAACTATCATTTGCTTGAAATATGATTTACCAGACCTCATGTTGTTCCAAAGGAACAGACTGAAATTTAATCCGTATTTGCAGCAAATCTCATTGTGGAAGCATGTTGAGTCAGATTAGGTTAGATTGGATGCTTGAAAGAAGTATTTTTACTTCCAAACTTTTTATATTTCCAAACTTGAGAGTCTGATTTTCATGATTTAGTGGCCCGTGACTTGCCTTACTCTGTTCTTTTGAACTGAGCTCTGCTTCCCTTTTTTGATTTAGGATGGCCCATGTTCTCCAATTTGATGAACAAACCAGAAAGGTGAAAGATGCCAACATGCAGGACGAAGACACGTTTGAGATCTATGATCCACGCAACCCCGTCAACAAGAGGAGAAGAGAGGAGAGCAAGAAACTCATGAAAGAAAAGAAGGCCAGGAGATGAAGCCAGCACGCTGACTGGCGTGGTCTGTCTGTCTGAAATGACTCCTGCTGATAGCAGAAACCATTTCTACACGTGAAGAGAACTGGGTGTTGTTCTGTGCGCACAGACTGTTTACGAGTCCTGCTTGGTTTTATTTCTGTCTGCTAACATTTGTAAAGGTAGCAGTTGTTCATTCTTTTTAGTCTACAAGGGGAAGGTAGCAGACTCTTATTATGTATTTTCTGTTGTACAAAACAATGTGAAAGTGAAAATTAAAGAGTGAAAATTAAAATGTCCGTTTTGTGGTGAAAATAAATGTGATTATTACCAATATCTCATATAAAACTGGTTCCACTATACATTCTGAATCAAGCAAGCGAAACGATACGAGTCCCACCTGTCCATTAAATAATCAGAGTAATGCAAGACACACTCGTCCATGCTGAAATAAAAAGCGGCTTCCACTGTAAGCCGTCACCAAAATCAATCATCTTGTTATATTTAGTAACTATCCCACAATGTAAATGGTGACGTGATGTTTTGAAACAGCGGACCAGACTTTTGAAACCACCTCCCTGAATAAGTCCGAGCACTGGTGGCTACTGGCTTTGGTGCATCTCACCTGCTTTAAATGTGCAGCGGCTTTGGCCGCATGGCTCTTATGGTGAAACATTAACTCTGTTCCATGTGAAAATTTAAGCGTGATCCCAGAGGAGCAGTAAAGGGTTGCACGCCGGCCAAACCGTGCTGCTGGTCGTGCATACTCGTGGTAGATCGTTTAGACTGAACCGCAGTGGGCCGACATCACCGGTAATGCAGCTAAACTTGGTTGTGTGGTAAGAAATGTAAAACTGAAGCATGAACAATAGGAAGTCTTTACTATTTTGCTTCCATTTTAAATCCGATGTTTGTTTTCAGGTAGAGGATTGTGTACGACTCTATGAAGAATAGGGATGTTTTAAAAAACATTTGTGAATTTTAGCCAATGTTTTATTAGCGCGGACTATGATGTACATTATAGATATACACACATAGATGCCTCATTAGCAGCTGTTTCTAAGGCCGGCTATACTTAAGTTGACCGCCATGTTGGAACAGTCAAAGCCGATCCGTAAATACTTGAGCAAGTTGACTGTGCATCTGCAACCGTAGCTGCAATACAACACAAAGGTTTTGGTGCTGGCAAATCGATTAATCGATTACAAAATGTTTGGTTTTATATAATGTGTGTGTGTCGTGTATATTTATACAGTATGTATATATATAAATACACAAAACATACACGTATATATTTCAGAAAAAATTGTCAAATACAGCTGCTCAAAAAATGAAGAGACAATTTCAGACACCGTTTTTTGGTTTTAAAATGTACTATGTGTTTAGTTAAAATGATGTTTTTGTTTCATTCTGTGAACTACTAACGTTATTTTTACCACATTTCAAATACAAATATTGTTTCTGTTTGCATTTATTTGCAGAACATGAAAACTGGAGAAACAGAAAAGTTGCTCATAGTAGCTTATAGCTAATATTTCAAAAGTAGCTTATATTTCCTTTTAAGCAATACAACAGTAATATTTGTACACGTATTTAAGAAAATGTTAAAAAGAAATTATGTAATAACCTCGATTTGTATTCCAGTTTTCACTTGTCTTGTCATGCTACCGGTCTTGCACATTGCTGTTGGATGACCTGGACGAGGTTTGATTTTATTGAAATGCAACAGTCACTGGACTGGAATGGCCACAATATACATCTAGAAATGCTGATTTGAAGTAAAATTTGAAATGGTCACTCAATATTTTCCGTGGCTATATATTTATGATTCTACATAACGAAAATTATATTTAAATCAAAATGTATATAAATTTACACATGTATGTCATTACATTTAAATATACACACCAGACACATATATCATATAAACAAACATTCATGTTGGATTCGATTATTGCAATTAATCACAATTAATTGCGATTAATCGATTTGATAGAATGAAATATAACACTAAAAAACTTTTTTTACTGGGGGGGCTTTGTACTCCTGGACAGTGGAGGCGACAGGAACATGAGGGTAAGAGGCAGGGTGTGGAATCGGGACATGACCCGGCTCGGACTCAAACCCAGGTCCCTGTGAGCCAACATCTCATGTATATGTGTCTGGAGCGCTACCGCTCTGACAACATAACACTAAACTTACCATCCAGTTTATCATTTATTATTGAGTTAACACAAAAAAAACAGACCAACATCTTTAAAAGGTTTTCTCATTTACAATTTGGCGGAAAGCATAGCATACACGAAGCCGTGTCTGGAGCGGTCAAATGTGCCATCTACATGTACATATCTATGATCTATACGCTATATCCGAACTAAATGAACTCATATACTTTCCCACTAACTCTTCTGCGAAAATGGACCAAAAACATAGATGACTTGTCACGTACGAGCACAGATTTCATCCAATCAGATGCTCCCTAGTATAAGGATGTCCCACCTCTTGTTTCAGTAGAAATTGGCCCCACCTCCTACTCACTTTTTAAAGTTTCGCGCTGCGTAATCGCGTACTATGACAGTACGTACTGATTTAAATAAAGGACCTACAGGACCTATCGACCTTTAAAACAGTACGTTCTATATAGCATGTGTGGGGGTGACTTTCTGCTTAGTAACAAAAGTGGATTTAAAGGTTGAAGATGACAAGACAATGTCATTCTCGCACAGCGACTCCGAAAAAAAAACACTTAGCATTCTTACGTGTCTCCAGAAGAGATACCGAATCCCCATCATTACTGCTGGTCACATGACCGCGGCTGATTAAATGGAGCAGTAATGCAATTATCTGACTCACTATCTCTCTCTGTCCTTGTGAATGAGCTCTAAAAATAGCTTTGTTTAATCCTCTGTCTCCAGTACAAGAACAAGGTGAAATCCTCACCGCCTCTTGTTTCCACTTTGCGGACCTCTCCACTGTGGGAAAACCACTTTTCAGACACAACTAAGATGTTTGGTTTGAAACTTTTACTGCAAGGTTCGTCTCTCGTTGGCTTTTAGGGTCATTCTCTCACCAGTCATACAGTACATCACTGTTCCTTCATGTCTCTACATCAGATGTATATGCTAGTGTTATTATCCTTAAAGGGATACTTCACCCAATTTCTAAAGGTGCTCATCTGCACCCTCGCTGTACTGTTAGTGTAAACACTGAACTCTAGATGTCTCCACTAAGCCATCTTTCCCATGAGCACTAAAGGACAAACATTACAAGTCCCTTAAGGGTCCACTGTATTGTGTTCTGAGAGATCTGCTTTCAAACATTTTGTTTGCCCTGGACTTCCATTGGTCTCTGAAAGCTCACCAACTTTATGTGGTACAATGCGCGAGTTATTTTTCAGCTGTGTTATAGTCATCAGGTGGGGATGAGATCAACCCAAATGTGGCACAAAGTTGCGATGGACACGTTGCTTAAAGGTTGTAATCTTGTGCTTGGATCGAAAGCTGTTGACAGATGTGGATCCTTTACTGAGATCAAGTTTCGCTAAATGTCTCATTACAGCGTTTGTATGATAACGACTGGCATGATTTTCATGGAGGAAGTGAAAAATGAAATGAAATACTATGTAAACCATTACTTACAGATGGGTTTGCACGGGTAGATTTGAGTATCATTTGGATATACGTTGTATTTTGGTCGCACAGAATAAAATGATTGGTTCGTGTTTTCACGTCTTGTTTTTTTTCCTCAGGGATTTTAAACAATTCTTCTTTTTTACAATACGGTCTCTGTTTAATCCTATTGGTTGGGCTGCCAACACGTGACCTGTTTTTTTTTTACTTCACTGCTTGAAGAAGTTCTCGCTTAAAGGGATATTTCACCCAAAAATGAAATTCTGTCATTATTTACTCATGTCAATGTTCTGCTGAACACAGAAAGCTATTTGGAACAACTTTGTAACCAAACAGTTCTGGGTCACCATTGACTACCATAGTAAAAAGAACCTACTAAAAAACTACAATGGTAGTCAATGGTGCCCCAGAACTGTGATGTCCGAATTTTCATTTTTGGGTCCCATTTCCCTTTAAGTTTAAGCTTTCTTATTTCATTTCCGAGTTTTATTTTAACATTTTATTTAATTTTTCAACGACAGACCTATTCAAGTTTTATTTATATACCAAAGATTCAATTAAACCTTGAATTTTGTCAGATTTAAGTGCAATAAAAAGGTTTTTGAAAATTGGTAATGTTTACGTAAATACGTAGATCTGCTATTTGAATTTCATTTTCATGTTTTAAACTTTGTTCAAAATATTGTGATACTATTGTATCGTGAACCCAGTATTGTGTATTGTTTTGAACTGTCTCGATACACCCCTACTACTCAAATATACACGCATTGTAAGTATAAGAGATACGTTTTTACAAGTAATATTAACATTTAAAATTATATAAATTAGTTACAAGTACAAGTTTATTATGAACACTTACACTTAAAATACTGTACCCATAAAAAATGTTAATATTCCGGCAGCTGGGGCGCCAGAAAAAAACATAAAATAAAAAAGATTGTAAAGTAAAATGACATGTTTTTCATGTTTTTACACCCGACTTGTAAATTTTCAGTCTATTTCTACATTTTGACCTTCTTAGCAAATTTCATATGTATAAATTAAAAGAGTTCTCGGTTGCTAACGTACAATTCAACTATAAACACATTCTCAGAACAATCCCACAAACCCCACACAAAAACCTCCTCATTTTGCAAAGGTTTAACCATGTACTCATTCAGAAAACACAAACACACGATATAATGAACTGAAGTGTCAAGATGTAAACTCAAATAGCACACATTTATCCATCAGTAATCCATTCAGTAGCAAAACTGATGACACATCAATCAGAATCTCAGGATCATATCAATAGGAGCACATCCTCATGTCTTCACGGCCTCCTCACCCTCTGAATTGGCTCTATATCTCTCTCCTCTCTACCTATAGCTGGTGTGTGGTGAGCGCACTGGCGCTGTTGTACAGTGGCTGCCGTCGCATCATCCAAGTGGATGCTGCACACTGGTGGTGGTACATCGTTGGAGTCCCTGGTCAACTAGGTGGCAATGTCTCAATCTGTGCTGCTATCAGCAACCATGTTGTTCTACATCACCATGTTACACTCGGGCCATATAACACCCAACACCTTCAAAGATTTGCAGCCAATCTAAGAGATATTTTATTTGAGCAGCAGTTTCAAGAGCAGCAGGGTCAAGAGCTAAATGAGAATCCCCTTCCCACCTATGTGATAGGAAAGGGAGTGGTTTAACATCAATGGGCAGTTTATGAACTTGTAGCTCCCTCCATACTCCCCTTTCCTGAATCCTGAAAGAGTTTTTCTCCTCTTGGAGATGGAAAGTATATGACAGACAACCCTACACCAGAGTAAATCTGCTGCAAGCCATGGATTTAGCCTGTGGTGATATAGGTGAGGAATCATGTCAGGGCTGGATACGGCACACAAGAGGCTTCCTCCCCCGCTGCCTCAGGAGGGACAATATTGCTTGTGATGTCAACGAAGTGCTCTGGCCTGACCCAGCCCAAAGACAAGAAGAAGCACATCGATCACATGTTTACTCCTTAGATGTTTGTCCCTTTTAGTATTGTATCCTGTAGTACAGTGCATTGGAGGCTGTATACTGTACAATGAAGAAATTGTATGGCCCTGAACATTGTGCTTTCCATTTGTTAACAGTACTGACTGCTCAACGCGCGCCGTATGTCTTCGGAAACAATCGTACAGCTGTATCTATCTTTTATAAATGTGATCAAATTAAATACTCTTCCAAGATACGAAGTATGCAATACTACTCTATAGATACTCAAGATTAACATGAGATTGGCAGAAACCCTGAGTGTTAGGGCCGCTTTAATGTTTTCAGAAAATGGAGCAAGGTTTCAGAAATTCTGTTTTAGCAATCGAGAAAATCTCAAATATGAGAAAAATGTCACTATCCTATATATATAAACTCTAGCACGGGTACACCCTCAACATCTGTGAATGTCAAGTTTATTTGTCGCATTTTTTAAATGTTCTTTATTTTTGCAGAACTCAGAGACGACTACTTCCAAATAATATTTTGTCAGAAGACCAAGAAATTGCTTTACTATCCTTTAATGAAATTGGACCAAAGGTGCATAGGATGCCATGAAAGGGATAATGTACAGGCAGCCGGTTGTTATCGCAGAAATAAGCCCCGACAGTGTGATCAGGAACCGACGCGAAGCGGTGGGTCTTGTATCACACTGGAGGGGCTTATTTCGCGTTAACAGCCAGCTGCTTATACATTATCCCGCTTATTACACGGCTACTTGCCACATGAGAAAAAAAATAGACATGAAATGTGAATTTGAAATATTTTATTAGCTAATTTTTACCGAATGCAGACCTTCCACGAGGAAAAGCCGTTTACTTTCTTTTAAAAAAAGGTTTTAAGGTAAGAAACGACATTAAAATGTCACGAACAGGCAATTTGGTTTAATCGTTTGTAAATATAATGTCATATAGACATAATTTGTCAAAAAACCTGTCAAAATGATTTGCTGCATCCACTTTACCGTGTATTATTATGTTTTAACTGGCCAATCAGAATCAAGCATTCCAACGAGCCGTGTAATACGTTTTTTTCTGTATTTATGCATTGTATGTATTTATTCTGTATTGTGTTGTAAACCCAGTTTATATATATATATTTAGTTTTTTTTATCTTTTCTCTACTTTCATCTAAGATTACTTACAGTAACAGTAGTGTCATTTAGTATTTTTCCTGAAGCTCTCTTTGAGGTTGTATATTGTAATGGACACTGAGCTGTCAAATATCTATTTTCTTGAATCCCAAAAAGAGGTTTAAGAGTGTTTTTGAGGGCTTGTGTGTCATTCTGGGGAAAAAGTTTGAATTGTTTTGAGAAGAGAGCTTCATTTTGACCTGAAAGCAGGATGTTCAGGGTATTGGGTGAGAAGTTGTGGATTAGAGTTTCGAGAAAAGGAGCCAACATTTCAAAAAATGTGTTTGAGCAATCGAGAAAAACTGTAATTGTTTCGTGATAGATTGACACATCCTCGTATCAGTTTCTGTAAGAAAACACTTTTTAATCTTTTGAACATTTAGTTACGCTCAGGTGATGTCTTTATCATGCTAGATTCTCTCAAGGCTCTTTTTGAACTGGCTGCTGTTTTTGGTGGCTCTTCAGTGCTCGCGGGCAGATTAGCCTGAGAGGTATGTAACCTGCATGGCCTGTGTGCAGTGGACCGAGCCTCAGGTCAAAGGATAACGGCTGATGGTCAGGAAACAACTGGCTTTCCTTTCTGCTATTGGCTGTCAAGGAAACACACCTTCATTTGTACATTGCCAACTTCTTTCCACACATTTTTGTTCATGTTCGCTCAGGCTCTTCTAGGCTTCTCGTCTTTCTTCTGCGGTCCGGCCTCATTGTTGTCTTTGAGGAAGGATGTCACGCTTTGGTTCTTCGCTGATACTGTGATTTAACTGTCTCTTTTGAACGTTTGTTTTACAAATGAATACAGTAGGTTGTTAATACATTCTTAAGCATTAAAAAGACATTTTCATTTGCCATGACAACTTGATTATTTGTTGGCTTAAAAAGTCATTTCTTTTAATGTCGTTTTATGAATATTTGGACTCCGTAACAGCTTTCAATGGCCAAGGGCCGGCCAACAAGCAGTCTGACTGATGTAAATCAACCAATCACAGCTAGCTTGTCAAGCGTCACATTCATAGCATTCCATTTTAAAGCAAGTAACCCTACAATAAGTGACCACACCTTGTAAATTTACAGCATTCCAACAAGTTCTCTTTAAAGGGGTCATATGGCGTGAACGCGTGTTTTTCTGTGTCTTTGGTGTGTTATAAGTTGCCTGTGCATGTATTAGACACGTAAAATTGCAAACATTAGAGTGTTTGAACAAAAGATGCATTCTATCTAAAAGCGAATGCTCACCCAGACCTGCCTGAAACGCCTCGTGTAACCACACCCCCACAAATCTACGTCAGTCGTGGTATGATTTGACAAAGACCGCCCAAATCTATAGACAAGTAAGGTGGGCGTACCTGTCAGTACAATTGCTTTGAAACCTGATGTTCCAAATATGGTGAGGCGTTACATTTCCATCACACGCTTGCAGTATTCGACCAATCACTACGCGGTTAACTGGCCAATCGTAGCACACCTCGCTTTTCAGAGCGATGAGACCTTATAATGAAGCGTTATGTTTTTATTACCTGAGCTATTTTTATCTACATACACTGCGGGTCCCCTTGCATGGGGGCAATTCCATGAAAATGTCAACCTTGCCTTGAAAAAAAGTTTTTACCAACGTTTTTTAATATGGTAACAGCACAGATATTAACATTTGGTGGTTCAAATACCCATGTGAGATCTCTCTTCAAATTTGTAAAGCATTTGTTTTATTGTGCCATTTTCAGGATTGTCACATCTATAACGTTACATATTCCACGTAAATGGACACATGGAAAATAAAATACAGTAACTATTTTATGTTCTATAAAGAGGCATCCCTTCTCCATTCATTGGGTATTATTGCTTCAGGATTGTGCATTTTATTTCACAGAAATCCTACAAAGTTTGTCGTCTCCCAAGAACCGCGTCCTTTTTTGTCACATCCATAACGCATGTTTATTTCCCTTTTATAAAATAGAAAATGTTTTCATAGACTGACACTTTTTGATGTTTAGACTCTATCAACAAGGGTTTAGTTAAATATAAACAGATGATTCTATTTATTCGTAACCAATTCATTCTCTGAGCATTTTTATGTCACGTCCATTACGCAAAATGTCACGTCCATAACGCTGGAATTGCCCATGGGATTCTCCGTGTTGTTTCTACAGTAGCCCTAAAAGGACAAACTGCTCTACAGAGCACGTTTCATAAATACGTTATCTCCTTCGGTAAAGAAGCGAAAATGTGACATCTTTGTCCTGCGTCAGCCGCCGCAGTGCTGCGAAAGGAAGGGGTGGAGCGAGTCGTTGGCTGCAGTTCGCAACCTCACCATTAGATGCCACCAAATTTCATACCTTGGACCTGTAAAATGAGAATTATACCGAAAAGTAAATGCAAAGAAATAGCACGGCTACACCGTTGTAAAAGAAAGGGCAGCGCCGTGGATTTATACCACAAGAAGGAGAGGATGCCGCATTTTGCTTCTCTTTTTAAAGAGTCGATACCAAGCACCTCTTGGTATAACAAAACAATGTCCACTTTTTATTTCGCATATCTACATGCACTGGTGTTTATATAATGAAGAACCCTATCATGATTACTTAAAACCCCCCTAAACACATCTTTTCTTCACAGTGCCCCCAATAAAATACTGCAAAGGGCCCATTCCACTTGCACAGAAGCCTTATTATTCACACATATCCTATATCATATTGGAGTAATAGCGCAAAGACATTTAGAGGATATGTTGTCTTATGCTGTCTTTTTCTTTCTCATTGGCATCACATGCTCAGAGGAAAGACGGCAGGGTCCTTCACCCTGTTCTGTTTTACTGCCCGCCGCTGATTCAGCCTCTTCAGGATAAGTGATTGCCTATTGATTTACAGTACAGTTAATCTACTTACCTGTGTGTCCTCTCAAAGACGCTAGAATACATCATAAAGACGATAGACTTCAGGGTGACCTGCACGTGTGACCCAATGCACAATTCTGCGCTTTAGCCATCGTCTACTTACAATTACGTTGAAACGTATCACTTTCTCTTTTCTGATCAGGATATCCACCCAAAATATAGACCGTCATTATTTATTCTCCCTCGTGTTGTTTAAAACTTGTATATGAGTCTTTGTTCTGTGGAACGCATAAGAAGATATTTTGAGAAATGTGTCTGTGGTTTTGTGTCCGTATAATGGAAGTCAATGGGGATCAACGTTGTTCGGTTACCAACGTTCTTCAAAATGTGTGTTCTTCAAAAGAAAGTCCTACAGGTTTGGAACGACATGAGGGTGAGTAAATGATGAACGATTTTTCAACTATTATTTTAGAAAACCCGCTTCGTTCCACAAGAAAACAACAACAATGCTTTCAAGCCATTTGTTGGTAGGACAAAGATGACAGAATTTACATTTTTGTCCCACATTTGAAGCAAAGTTTCCTTGTGCGAAGGATTAGAGCTCACTCCGCTAACATGAAGCAAGACCCATGTTGTCCAGCTTGTCGGTTCAGTAGCCATGTGGCTTTGATCTTCTCTAAAGTGCTGCAATATGGGAGTCAGCTGTGGGAACGGAGCAAAGATGCAACCCAGAAGAAGCTCAGCAGATAGCAGTTACCGATGACATGATCCTTCAATGAGGGCGACATTCCTTCATGTCATAGACCTGGTGTGAGTGCAGAGTCTCCAGCAACACCATCTGGACCGCTGGTGGAGACTCGAGTTGTGCCGAAGCACTTGAGATGCTCTCAACAGCGGCACTTCGACGGGCTGGGAAAACTGGATGGCACTTTTTGTTTCGCTCAAGGGCTGCTTTTCATTTGATCAAATTTCTCACACCTCATCACACCGTGTAGCGTGTGATCCCATTGGTCAATACCTGAAGCCCCGTAGATCTTACAGGATCCCTTGTATCACTTTGCAGAGGGTTTTTAGTGCCACAGATCAAAACCAGCCCGGTGTGATTTATCTAGACAACAGTTGCTCACGTCCAGCCAAAATTCTTTGGAGCACTTCATGGATTCTCCGAAAGGGCCCCAAACATGTTCCCAGACCTGTGTGTGCTGTTTCTACACGTGACTGAGTTCCAGGCGTTAAGAGCACCTTTTTTCATGGTCCTACGTGACATCTTTCAAACAAGACGAGACCATTTTATTATTTGTGACTCGGTCTGAAAAAACCCAGCTACAGTCCTTTTTTATGTGATTTACTTTTGTCTACAGAAAGTCATTCTGCATAATGTAAAGACCTACAATAAACACCTTGATATCATTAATATTTAATAAGAGAATGTGACGGATTAAAGTAAATGTTTAGGAAGCCAACTCCCAGTAGGTTTCGTGCAAAATAATCATAAAATCGACTGCCAATAAAATCATTCATTTGAGTATTTTTTTAATTATGAATGAACATTTGAGTAGTGTATCTCAAAATCTATCACCTTGATATCATTCATATTTAATAAGTAAGACAATGTGACGGATTAAAGTCAATTTTTAGGAAGCCAACTTCCAGTAAGTTTCGTGCAAAATAATCATAAAATCCAATAAAATAATTCATTTGAGTATTTTTTAAATTATTAATAAAATTTGAGTAGTGCATCTTAAAATATATCCATTAATTGATCATTTCCAGCAATAAACACACGTGTTTATGGTTATGATTACTTTGATGCTCCGATTCTCATAACTAGATTGTGGGACCCCCAGGACCTCAAAGACGGGGTTACATGCCGTATGCGATGCTTTAATGTCCCTGTTGTGAGTCGAAAAATGAAAAGGTCTATGATCCGTTTCTATTATTATCTGTCTATTTAAAGGTTTATACATTCTGGTTCTCATCCTGTTCACACCTTTTTATCAAAACCACCTATGGGTTCCCACCTCAGTGAAGCACCCCGTTTGTGTTAAGCACTGATGTTTCTCACGGTCTTTATAATTCGGGTACAAAACAGAATAGGAAATGATGAAAAGATTGATGTTATTATAATTCTGTTGAAAATGGTGAAGACCATTAAATATAATTTGATGAGTTTTAGGCAAATAAGGCCTTTTCTGGAGCAGAGACTTGATTCTTACTGCAAAAAAGTTGCTGTAGTTATGCATCTAGTTGCAAGTAACTTACTGTAGATTTATCTCAACAGTTTGTTCAAAGATACAAGAAATCCTCATCAACCTTTTTCCGTTTTTTTACTAATTTAGTTTCCCAGAATGCTTTGCATGAGGCGGTTATTTTGTGTTCTTTTTCTGTAAAGATAAGATGTGTAATGTTCATGTCTCTTTGAACAAACTATTGCCAGTAAAATACATAAATGTAAATCTACAGTAAGTAAACTGCGACCAGTAAAACTATAATTTCTATTGTATTACATGTCGGGTTGTGAGACTCCGACTAAATACACTATACGCTTACAATCACAAGTTTAATGTCATAAAACGTGAAAACGAGTCTGTGTTAACCGCAGACCTTATGTCAGGCATTTAACCAAAGCCCCATTCCTCCTCCATCTGCTGTCGTTCACGGTAGTATTAACCATAAACAAAGCTCGTGTTTATTCCAGCTAATCGAACAAAATCCCAGCGTTAAAAGATCATACGTGTGAGGCATATCATCTTTGAGTGACTAATATAATCACTAGTCTTCATTGGGGCTCTGGATATCCACAGAGGTACAGCGTCAAACTCGAACCCCCCTGAGGTCAGACACTTCTCTCAGCCGCATTCTGCCCAGTAAACAAAGCCTTTGTTCCTTTCTGAGAACCTCGGAAGATAAACATCTGTTTTGGGTAAGTACAAAACACAAGTGCAATCTTGCCATCAGCATGTCTTTGATCAGCACTGCCTTATGCACATCCCCCTTGTGCTAACAATGAGAACGCTCCCCTCCGAGGTGGGGGGACGCAAAGCTAAATGCCTTTAACAACAGGTTGCCGTCGACAGAAAATTGTTGACCTTCATTTGCGCTGTTATGAGGTATAAACGGGTTGAAGGTTTTCTGGCTTCCCTGCATAAATAGGGCAGCGCTGCAACGTTATTTCTTTTGACATATCGGCCTATTCCTCTGGTTTACAAGCAGATAAAGAATGGAATGGGTTCTTGGCAAGTGTCTCTGGTGTCTTGCTTTGTCTTTGTTGTGGCTGTGCTGAGAGCCGACATGTAAACATCACAATCGTAGCTGACAGTTGCAGCCAGCTGCTGAGACATTCCTAATCCTCGGTCTTTCTCCTTTTCTGTCGCTCGCTCTCTTTTTTGGCTAACGGTGAGCGAGACGCCCATGCAAGTCTTCAGGTGTTGTGAAGCAGTTGCTTTAGATAAAACAAGATGGTCAGTATCTGTTTTCTTTAAAACACTTTACTTTAAAATAGGCATTCAAATGTATATATTACAAATATATAGAATTAGATTAGTGCTTTTTTTAGTTGATGTTTGATAATATTCTCTTCATCGGTTAAGATCTCCTTATATTTCAAAGGAAGATCAACACTTTAATGAAACTCACAGAAATCCGAGCAAACCCTAACGCTTGGTTTGCAACCATAAAATGATGTTTCCATAACGTTGCTAGGAGGTTCTTTTTAAATACCTTAATATAACTTACTGTATACTGATGGTTATTTTAGGTTATTTTCACAATCATAAAATAACATTCGCTGAACATTGCAGGGTGCTTTTATCTAGGTTTTTAACAAAAGTTTGTTTATTCGTTTTCATTACTATTACATTATCTCAGAACTGGTGGACATCAGTGACGGACATGTTCGGCGTGTCCAAGAATGCACCAAAGAAGGAGTCATTTTTTTACCTTAATTTGCATTATATTAAACCCCCCTCACCTTTATTTTGATATATTTGAATATATAAACAAATATGTTTAATATCGCAGAATGTCCAGCGTGCTTTTATCTACAGCGGTGACTCGTGCTGTTGAATTTCACAAAATAAAAGCATTGTGAAAGTTGTCAGTTGGACATTTGAACGGCTCAGAGACAAGTTACCAGGTTAAACGTTCATGAAGCCGTTGGCCCTCTCGTGTGATGTCACTGTAAACCTCTTTCATTTGAATGAGATCTGGGAGGTACATCAGAGGTACGATATTCAGCAAATTACAAGTTTGGGTATTTTCCAAAAAAAGTCATTAAACATAACAAGACATAATGGCACACTGTAAAAAAACTGAATTTTACTGTTATTTTTCTAAATTTTTTCGCGTATACTATTTTTTAAATACGGTCATACCCTTACAGAAAAAGAACAAACTTTACTTGAAGCATATATGTATAATGCATTATAAAGGTAGTTGAAATGTATTAATTATGCCTTGTAATGTCTCATGAATAATTGTAACTACAGTTTATACATTATAACACTTAACAATTCATTGTTACGTCGCATTTTTATTTTGGTTATTATTCTTTACAACAACATTTTATGTATTACAACTGAAGAATTATAATGCATCATACCATTTAATAGCCCTTATTAACGCATTATACCTAAAGGCTTTAAAGTACATGTTATTGTTATTTTATACGGTATATTTCTGGCGTCCCAGCTGTCCGAAAATGTCATTTTTACAGGTTTTTTTACAGTTATGTGAATTATTTTGATGCTGCTTTTGGTCTTTTTGGTCCTCTCCCCATTTCCAAAGAGAACACGCTGGACATTCTTCACTTTCTTTTGTGCTCCACTGAAGAACGAAAGTTGTGCGAGTTTGGAAGGACACGGCGGTGAATAAACACTGACAGGCTTTTCCTTCTTGGGTGAATGTTTCTTTTAATGAACGAGCCCGTTGTTCTCGTGCAGTAAACTCATTTAGATATACTTCAGACATTTGCAGGAGATCACAGACAAAACATCTAAAGCAGACGCGACCCTTTTAAAGTCATTTTATTCATGAGCCGATACATATCGTAGGATTCACCAATGGTACAAGACAAAGGACCGAGAAGTTATTATGGAAACATCTTTTATCTTCCCCTTCGACAAGATTTACATTATTGAGTATTATTTTTGCGAGCACTGGCCGTCGAGAACAGTGCAGTAATACCATAACAACATACAGTACGTCCAAACGCACTGACTCACACAATAGCACTCTGACGTAAAGTCGCAAGTAAGTCACATTCAAACTCACATTTTGACAGAGACCGCAACAGGATTGTGAAGCATCATTCCACCGCATTGTTTTCACTAGACTAGATTTGCATGTTCGCATGCAGTGAAACATACACAAGACAAGTGACACACGGCAATAAATTAGCATAAAATTTACAAATGGAAAAAAAATTGTAACAGTGTACCAACAATAATACTGAATATAAAATTGTAAGCAACTATTCACAAAAATGCAAAACTCTCCTTTTTAGGTACAGGTTAAACAATGTGACATTCAAAGACACAAGTTCACAGCCATGAGTACAAGTTTCATCGAGTGTCAAAAGCCTCCGTGTCCCAAAGCCAGTAAACTTCCTACTTCAAGCTTTAGGATGTTCAAAAGCACAATTTCAGGATGCTCAGCACGTCGGGCGTACAGTTCTGCTGTTCAATGTTTGTTATTGAATACTTTAAACATTTCATAATAATATATAACTGAATAATGTGTTTGTGGCTACAAAAGTGTAGCAGCAGCAAAAGTGTAATGGTTACGTATGAATAACACAATTATAACATATATTAATTATAATCATATATTAATATAATTATAAATTAGAACCATAATTCCTCAAACTTTCATCATATGTCGATATAGGCGTAGTTTGCGGGTGGGACAGGTGGGACATGTCCCCACCACTTTTTGGAAGAAATGAAGAAATGCTTGCGGAAGGTGTGTGTTGTTTAGGGGCCATTAAACATATAAAACTCGTGGAAACGTCACTTTCTCGCCATCTTCCGTTGCTCGCACTCGTAAGTTATATTTGCGAAGACAAAGAGCCGCGACTCCAGAAACGCGGCCAGTATGAAATGCGTGCATCATCTGCGCTCGCTTGTGCATCCAGTGTCCAACGTGTGATCCAACAACTGACATTGCTAGTCATGGAAATAAACTGTCTTTAAGTGTAATGCAACGCAACAGCCAAGTGACCTTTGGGAACCACACACTGTGAGAGCTTTAGTCGAGTAGCCAATGGACGGACGCCCACTAGGATGTATACGATAAATATTCACGAGTTATTACAGAAACAGTTTATTAAAGTATTGTTTTTGTCGTCTTTGTCCCCAACACTTTTCGAAACAAAGTTCCGCCACTGAATGTGTCTGACGTTGGATTTTCGATGACCTAGGATGTGACACGTTTGGGGTTTGTTCAAATGTATGGATGATGGAGAATGGGAAAATACATTTATAGTTGGAGGAATGTTTACACAAGACTCAACCTGTGAGCTAAACAAACAAAAGAAAGGACGTTCCAAAACCCAGTGAGCTGTCCACTGCTTGCATAGGTTAAATCTTGGTGGTCCCACACCCAAATACTTAGTAAGGATAAACCCATAAAGGCCCTTTTACATAAATTAACCATGGTTTTACTCAAATAAAATAGTCAAATAAAATAATAAAGTGAAATGAAGTAATAGAACAAAATAAAAGAAAAATAATGGTAATGAAAAATAATACAATGAGAAATAAGTCGCTGTTAAACACTAAAGGCCCTTACATAAATGAATCATGGTTTTACTAAAATAAAGCTTTTATAAAACGGTTATTCCATATGCGTAGCAAGGTTTCATAAAATAAAGTAAACCAGAACTGACCGTTTTATAATAAAAATTATAAAAGGATGAATCCGGCAACAAAAACATGGCAACCACACTTTTTATAATAATAAAACCATGGTCAATTTTGGTCAGTGCTGTGTTTAACCTTTCCTGTGTTTTTCAGTTTTTTTTTTCTCCTGTAAAGCTGCTTTGGAACAATGGAAAAGCGCTATATAAATAAAATTGAATTGAATTTTATGGGTGTGTGTCAGGCATTTGAATTCGTCTAACCAGCAAGACAACACAGATCAGAAACTGATTCTGGTCTCCTAAATAAAATACTTTATTTTCATTTTTAGTGTGATACATTCGGACATTTATTTTGGGCTGTTGTTTACTTTGATTCTGTTCCTTTCTGATCCAAATGAATCCTGGGATCTCTTTTACTGCAATCTTTAAACAGTACTTGCAATTTTGTCTCAAAATGTGGCCATGCTGTCTTAAAAGATTTACCGTTGCTTGCCTTGTGATGCTGCCTGGTTAGGCAGCTCGCTAGGTTTTGGAACCGTCCTCGGTTTGCCATCGGTTGCTCAACCGACTTGAACCGACAGAACGCATCTTGTAGCACCATAGGCCAGATGAGCTGGCCATTCAAGGAAAAAACAAGCGTCCACTTCCAGATAAAAAGCACCAGTGAGAGTAAAGGTTCGTGGACGTCTCTGATCAAGACTGAGGGTTAGATCTCATTGGAAGTTGAGGAGGGGGTGTTCTGGAGGTAGTCGACGGCACAGTGGATCCGTGGGGTCTGGCCCTTCACTATTACATCTAACAATGACTCGGCTCATGCATCCGCATCAGACCTGGAGATCTTCGAGCAAGTCATCCACGTGCTGATGAACTGTCTGTGTGAACTGCATTTAATGCGCTGGGCCGCGGTCGCGGCACAGATTTTATGTGAAGATGATCGCGCTGGAACGCGGCAGACCTCGAAATAAACGTTCGGATGTCAAAGATCGCAGAATTTAAAGCGGAGTATGGATCCATAGAGGCAGAATCGCAACTAATGTCTGTCTCAAGTGTGCATTATAATTCTAGAGACACAATGGTAGAAACGTCCCATTTGAGCTAAAATGATCTGATCGTTCAAGTTTTAGACAATGGTGGAATTCTTTGGCCCGTGGTCATGTGGTTGTTTTGAAACAATTGCGATTTCTCCAGAACTAAATTAGGATAAGCACCAAAGTATTCAACCCTGTTTTCTTCGGCCCATCTTATTTTAGAAAGATATTGTCAAAAATCTGGCAACTTGGGCTGTCTAATTCCATGTGAACGTATGAACTAAACCTTCAATGCACTGTTAGTCACCTTTCCTGAAACTTTCCGCCCAACAAATGTGTCATCATTTGTAACAACATTAAAGTTCCAAGTTGTTGAATTCAATACTGCATGCTTATCGAGTTGGTCGGGCATCTCCGTCCACTTTTGGACAGATCATGCATCACCTCATCTCCACGATCTATACTGTTAAAATGTAAAGAATTGATACATGTTTGCTTTTATTAGCCCCAATGGGTTTGTGAGACCCACGGGTAAAGCTCAGAATCGACCTGTTCGTGCGCACCTTGATGTATATCTGCCGTGCCGCCTCTGCGATTGACGTGTCCAGCACTTAGGATTACAACAACAGAAAAACATTGCTAATAATAATAACCAATAGCAATTATTATTATTATTATTATAAAAATAACAACAATAATGATCATTTTATACATTCCCACTTCACAGAAGTGAAAATAAAACAAGGGTTGTCAGCGCAGCGCTGAGCAGTGGTTAGAGTTCCACAGGGCTATCAAAGCAGTCGTGTGTTAGTTGGAGTGTCTGTGAGAGAGAGAGAGACCGTCTCCGTGCCCGACGCTGGTCTGCTTTTCTCTGCCCGTTTTCTCTCTCTCTCCTTTCTTTTCCAGCATCTGTCTTTGTTTCTCGTAGGGTCAATGTCCTTGGCACGTCTTGCAGCACATCTGCCTGAAGTACGCACGGCTGCAGAACTTGAATTTCAGCACCAATGGGCAGTATGCCACCTTGTTTACGTCTTTGCACTCTAGGAGAAGGAGAAAGAAAAAAGAACTGAGCAAAGCGGCCGAGGAACCACGGAGATCTCAGGTTAAACGATAAGCAGAACGATGACGCAGAACTTTGATACGGAACCCAGAAACTCTTGGAACTGGGACCGGCCAGGTCTCAGATGAGCCGTTCAATGGCACGAACGCTAACGCAACTATGCTGAATGTCTTGGAAGCGACCTGTAGATGCATTCCTTGACCGACTGCCTTTAAGATCTTTACTCATTTTATATTTCACTTCACGTTATTTAATAAGTAGCACGCTTGTAGTTTCGAATGGCAGTCGGATTTCAGTCGTCTGTGGGAATCCAGGAGGTTGAGCCGCTCGATTTGCCATGTGCCGGGGGAACGGAGCGCTTTGCAAACGTTTAGCACTCGCCATCTTCTCACTTATGCAACAATTACCGGCCCATATAAATCTCACCATCCTGTGTGTCTGTGCAATGGATATTTTCCACCGCTTCGCCTGGGCTAATGTTCATTTCATCTGTATTGTCTATGTTACTTGGCAGCCTGTCATGGGTAGCCAGACCTCTGACTAAACACAAAGCGGTCTGGTCCACATTCACTTTTCACAGGCCAAGAACTGCCCGCTTAGACGGGAAGAGGCCGACATATAGACCGGGTTTGCAAGACTGGTCCAGAAGCACTTCCTGTTTCAGTTTTTTTAAGAGTATATAACATGAGATCATGAAAATGACATTTCAGGTAGTGTGTAATGTTGTCGTGTTTGAAAGTAAGCAGCCAAGTTGATAATCCGAAGGTGAATGAATAACAAAGTTATTGGCTTGGATAAAAGGGACTCTGAATCACGCAAACGAGTCGTCCCTAGTCCGATTTGCGAACCGCCGCGGATTTACGTCGCAACATATAGTCCCCGCCTAAGTTTTGCTAAGACTGCCCGCAAAAACTTCACTCTTCTCCAGCAAATTCTGTAGCTCGTGAGCCTCATTCACGGTAGACCAATCACAACAGACTAGACCATCTGACCAATCACATCAGACTGGGCTAGCGGAAAGGAAAGGATTAGACGGATGAATCGCGGAACGAATCATTTGAGAGTCAGTCAAGAACGAAGGTAAGAATAACTGCCTATTATTACGAAATTTTGACACCTTCTATGTACATATAATATATACATAAACCAAAGTAGGACCTTAAAAATCCCTAGTTATGTACTCTTTAACACTACACAAGTGTTACAAAAAAATACCCAAATAGAAAAACAAAGATCTTTAAGGAACCATTGTATGTGGGACACCCACTTTTTAAAACCAATGATATTGGACCCACTGACGTCGTCAGTCAAATCCATTCCAAACTCCAATTTCGCGTTTTAGCTACAGCCTTGACTTCCATGCTTCTACTTCCTCAAATCCATTCCCCCTGGCTCATTCAGAGTCTGTAAAACTAAACTCTATTCTGTTTCGACACAGCAAGGTGAACAATGTATTGTTGTACATTATACAAAAAACAATTGTCGAATGAGTTAAAATGATTAAATAGATGCAAACTAATTGGGACAATAAAGGCCTCCCTACTACCCCTAACCTCACCATACATACCTGTTAGCCATTGTTTAATTATTAATTATTTTCATTTTATAGAAAATAAATGCCTGTACGGTCTCATATGTGTTGTGAAAATAAAGAAGAGCGAGTCTGGCAAATGGCGGATTCAAAACTTGCGTCAACAATAATTTGAAAATAGAATAATACATCGTTAATATATCGCGAAATGAGAGTATATTGAATAATACATAAGGAATTGCCATCTTTCATATGTCGAAAAATATAAACACTTGATTCCAATACTGTATATGGAAGTCTATTATTTAATATTTGACATTATATTTCGGTATATTCCCATATACATTTGCTTCATCGGGGCATGTTGTTTACGTCTTGCGAGATCATCTATACTGTATAAAGTGACCATTCACAGTTTGTGCTGTTTAGCTTGAACTTTTTTTAAAAGAATTGCAATTTGTAACTCTTTTAGTTAAAAATGAACAAAAATCGCTTTAAAGTTGAAGGTTTAAGTTTAAATTCAAGGGCACTCCCTGATTAACATTGTTAGGCTTGTAATTATGATTTATAAGTTGCGCTTCCGGCACGTTACGTAGGAAATGTCGTCGTTCATCATCATTTGACTTGAATCCATAAAGTAACCTGCGGTTTGATGTTTTAAACCGAGACTGCGACAGAAAAGCAAACTCTATGGATTGCCGCTTTAAGAATGCAGTCGTTAGAAATCTTGACCTTTACCAAAGATATGAATATTAACAAGATTGAAATGAATGGGGAGGAACGCAACGCTCTTAATGTTTTTAAGCGCAATTTGATCATAGGAAACAGTTTACGTCATTTTTAAATGTTGCTTTAAATATGTCGTTTGATTGGGATTTTAATGGCCAGAATGAAAGAGATCTTTGTAAAGGTGTATCTGTGTCTGCGGGGCTTCTTTTGAACCAGGGTCAGATTAGGCTACAGATGGTTCCAACTCCTTAGAAAACAGGTTAAGAGGCCCTCGCAGGGGCAGCTATCATTAAACAACCTCCACACCTTGGATAGCCAATAGACTTTCTTTGCTCAGAAGCCAAAACTTTCCCTCCGAAAAAAGCCAATGACTCAGGGTCTGGATACAAGCCTCTTATGGTAATTACACTGTCTGAAGCATAAAAAATACGAGCCGATGCACAGCCATCTGCATTAGTGCGGCAGCACTGTGAATCTCAATGATACCGTCTTTCTTATTAACCGCTACATTTGAAGAGAATTCAAGTGGACGTTGCATTACTGTCGTTGATTATGGTACATCTAATCCCATTAGAGTTCATTTGGAGAGGTAATCTCCAGTACAAGGTACGGGATTACGGATCCATCTCGTGAGGGTCACCAAACGTTATTGAATCCAGGATCGCCTAAACAGTGTCCAACTTCGCTTCAAACAAAGGTACTTTATTAAGGGCATGAATAGAACAATATAATCCTTTGTTAATTCAAAATTGAACGCAGAGGCCGCAGACGATATAAATCTCAACACCGTGATGAAAGACAGATGGAGCTCATGCGAACGGTCGTAAGTCATCATCTCTTTTTAGCATGAGGATAATCAACTTACCGTCACCGTTGGAGATGGGAGTGGCGTCGCACTTGCTTTCACACTGTTGCATTGTGTTGGGTCGCAGAGATTCGGGACACTCGTTGGAAAGTTGCCCCGTGTAGGACACGCACTGAACGGTCCGCATCTGTTGGCCCAATCCACACTGAGCAGAGCACTGGAGACAGACACACAAACACAATGAGACTTGAGAATAATTGTTGTGTAATTTCTCCAGAGACGCAGGGCCAATGCTTGAATTGGGGGGGCTGGGGATAAGGGACCCCCCATGGGGAATTAGGGACTCCCTATAAGAGGTAAAAATAGACTTGGGGGGTCCTTTTTAATCTTAAAACAATACTTCCACAGCATTGGAAGTATCTTAGTTCATGTTCATTTCAGCATTTACTAATATATTTTTAAAATCAAACATCGTCACTGTTAACATTAGTTAAAGCACCATGAGCTAGCATAAACAACTGTATTAGCATTAACTAACATCAACAAAGCTTAATACATCCTGAAAAACTAAATTCCTCATTATTAGGTCACCTTAGCTATTGCATTGACTAACGGTAAGAAACACGACCGTTTTAAAAACCAATCTGAGGATTTTTGTGTACAACATGCATCCGACAACCCATGGCACACTTGTGAATTCTGGCCCAAACCCAGCGAAGACTGAGAGCTACTTGTGAAATGTCATTGCAATAGTTTAATTGAGTCTCTGACTGCCGTCAGCTGTTGCGCATTAGAGAGATGATGTCGCTGGAGGCAGTAAATTGCGAGTGTCTGAGGTGAAAGGCAGAGATGTAGTCCAGTAGTCTTCAACAATGATGTAGCACACTGATTCAATGGAAAACTCAAGGGTTGCTTGGCTACCCAATACAATACACAAATTTAACTCATTAGTCACTTTCCTACAGTGAAGAGTGTGAACGCCATAGAAGTGCTGACATTACATGCTAAGACAAAAATCTGATGTGGATTTAGTCATAGACGTTTGTGAGAGGTGCAGTGAAGGACCCCTCACAGAGCCTCTAGAGGAGGACATCTCACATGAGTTTCCAGCAGCCTTCCCATTTCATTTCTTCGAAATCAAAACATTTTATTGCGGTTCAAGCCCCTGACAGATGGGATACGTCAGTGAAGTTTGAACCAATGACCTTTGGTCCATTGTTCTTTAGTACCATCTCTCCATTATGAGTGTATCAGTTCACTGTGGCACGAAAAATCACCCATAAGAAAGAAAAATCACAGATGAAATAGCTTTTATATCTCCGTTGTTCTTTCGAGACATAAATGAGACTAAATGGAGTGCCAAGTCTCCTGTGTCTCAGAAATCTCACAAATGTCTCCATTAGAGTTAAAAAACAGTCTCAAACTGAGCTCAAATTTGCCAAGTCCGCATTTACTTTCATTTACAGCTGCACACTCTTGCGACAATCTCTACATTTTGCAAGTTGCCACAGATTTTAGGAAGTTTGTTTGATTATGCGTTAAATTCTGCGATCGCAAAATCCTGCAGAGACTGGGATGGGGGTAAACGGTTTTCTTTTATCGGGGAAAGGTCATAAATGCCGTATGCAAAAAACCCTCAGCAGAGGTAGTTAGATTTTTTTTTAAGATATCCGTTTATTTTGTGCATGTAAACACACTCAATGTCTAAACATTTTTCTGAAAAGTCTTAACCCTGATAGCACACATACATCTGGCTTACGTCTATTTGACGTCTGAATTTACATCTGCAAAACATCTACAATACATAGTTTGCTCATCTGCAATACGTCTCGGAGACATCTGCTGTCAGACGTCATATAGACATCATGAAGATGTCTGTAAGATGTTTATGATTTAGAATGGATGTAAAGCTGCTCTTTCTAAAATGTTTAGCAGATGTTTTTACGCAGCAGATCTCCAGATCTTTAGCAGACGTATTACAGACGTTCAGACGTCTTCGAGACGTATTGCAGATGAGCAAACTATGTATTGCAGATGTCTTGCAGATGTAAATGCAGATGTCAAATAGACGTAAGCCAGATGGATTGTGCCATCTGGGAAAGGACCCAGTCATTGGTTGTTTTTGAGGCTTTGATTATTTTTTTGGGGTGTTTAACAATGGATGTTCATGTTTCTAATAAAAAAAACGCTTTATATTTCACATATTTCAAGTCCATTGTTCATCGCTGTCCCACTTCTACCAAAACGACTGGATTTCTTTCGGTCTATAAAAAGTCCCTCCTCCCGAAATGTATTGATTGGTTAAGCTGATCAGGTCTCTCGTGATTGGCTTCCGCTTCTCAGGCTGTTGTGATTGGTCGGTGCCCATCTCAGTGCACGTGAATTCATAAGCTTTGGCTTTTAGCAATAAACAGTAACAATGGCGTCAACTTCACTTATTATAGTAATGGAAGCTGTTATTTGACCGTTGGTTATCTTAGAATGTATGTAGCTGAATTCTTATTCCCAGCTGTAGGACTGTGATGAAAGTAGTTTAGCGCGTAACTCAGTTAAATGTTTACGATCTCTGATAACCAAACACTACTCCAGGGGCTCTTCCTCTTCTCTAAGGAAGGCCCCGCTCCTTTTTTGGCGTATTCCTTTGGGCAGAGGTTATTAAAAGCACTCGGAATAGTGACATCATGTACCAGGGAAGTAGAGGGCTGTAGTCCGATCCAGCCGTTTTCTCTAGTCCTTGAAAAGAGAATCCTGTTAAATATCTCGCTTGGCACTGAACTTTGAGCTTTATCATTTTGCAGCTATTATTTATGCTCTAACAGCAACATTACACTAACTAAAGTTTGAAAAATGGGATTGCGGGGAACGTGTTCTTTAAAAATCTCTATTACAATATTCTTACAAGATCAAATCTGATTCTTGAAAACTTCTATCAGCTGCGGCTTCCTTTAGGAAGTATTTAAAATGGGCTCCTCAGTTATGGTGGCCACGCCAGAGCCTGATTTAGCAACTTTTCGACAACTGTCCACGAAGGTAACCGTTCAAGCTGATGTGTAAGCCACTCATACTCAGCAGCTAAGCCATCTCAACGCTTTGATAGAGGAGATGCTAAAGACTTTGCAAGATTGCAAACCCGAGTCTCCAGTCAAGATGGCCGCCAGTCCAGAGCCCCATCGCAGGATGGCTGCCAGCCCAGAACCTCCAGCCATCCTGGCCACCTCACCACCTCATGGCCACCTCCTGCTCTGCCTCCAGCTACACCCTGGCCTCCGACTTTGCCCAGTTGGCTCTACCTACTACTCTGCTGGCTCTGCTCTGGCCCTCCGTCCCTCCCCCAGTACCACTGCCACTCCACCACCACACTCTTAGAGCGGATTACCCTGTTACCCTCGTTACACAACACACTATTTAATTTGAACATCCGAGGTTCTGGAAGGACAGTGTGATGTCAATACTAGTAAGGATACTACTTGTTGAAACCCAACAAAAAAATCTGCTTTGACTATCAAACAAACGGCCATTTTAAACCATCCAATCAGTTCCTAATGGGTAAAATGAAGTCCCGCCCTACTTATTCTTACTCAACGTACTACAGTATTTCCCTCTAAAATCCGACTCAAATGGGTTGCTGCAAAATTCACAGATTTTGAGCATATCCTCAGTCAGAAGAGAGAAAGCACAGGATTGGCCTACAAGTGAAATGTTTTGTCTCCTTTTTAAATGTTCCTGGCATTGACAGAAATGCTTGTCTACTGCAGAGATAAACTTCAAACAACCTGGATGATATGAGCACCACTTACACACTCGTGGTCCGTTAAACCCGCTGTCACTCACAAATACACACGTCACTGGCTTTCCAGTGAGCGAAGTTTATCATCCGAGCGTAAATTCTGTTGACGTCAACCAAACACATGGTCTTTCTCATGCGCATTCAAACAGTCTGCCTCTTCATTTATAGATGTGCTGACCCAAAAGCGAAACAAATCCTTTTTTTTCTCCAAAACAATCATTTTAAAAGTCCGCGTTTAACAGTTCCAATAGTTTTCTGGTTTCAGAAAACAGTACTTTGCTTCGTCTTGAGCCGTTTGAAAGAAAGAACACAAATCTAAATTGAGAAGGCATCTTTGACTTCAGAAAATATTGTCACAAACTGTGTTCAGATTTGCCCAGAATACCAGTCTACAACCACAACTCTTCAATGCCCAAATGCAAAATATCCTTTTGATGCTTTCCACAATAATTTCATATCTCTACATCAATGGTCTTACTTGCATCTTTATTTCTAAAACAAAAACCTTTAAAGTTCCAGCGTGTCATTTTTTTGTGGGATCTATTGAAATGCAATATAATATACATAACTATGTGTTAAGAGGTGTATGAGACCTTACATATGTTTTTATTACCTTAGAATGAGCTATTTCACTGTCCCCTTACATGAAGTTCACCATGTTGTTTCTACAGTAGCCCTAAATGGACCAGCTGCTCTTTCCCAAATACTGTATGTTATTTCCTTTGGTAAAGAAGCAAAAACGTGATGACATCTTAGTCCTGTGTCAGCCACATAGTGCTTTGGAATTCGCAACCTCACCACCAGATGCCGCAAAATGTCATACACTGGACCTTTAAAGTTGATATTAGATATGTGTTACCTGTCCCCATTCTCCAGGGATCCAGCGTGGTGGCGGACAGCGTCCGAGGCTACAGCGTATACGGACCGGAGGTTTGTTGTGGTCAGAACAGAGGGCAGGTGGGAAGGTTTTGGTCAGGTCGCTACTTTTACACAGAACAATGCGATGCTTGAAGCCAGGACCACATTTTGGGGTACACTGTAGTCAATAAAAAAAAACAGAAAAATCATGAAGTATCTTAAGATGATAATAAAATAATGATACGTAAAGAATACAATAATCACCTCTGACCAATCCAGAGTCACCCACTGGGGTGGGCAAGACTGATTGTTGCAGGACTCTTGTTCGATTGGCCGATGGGTCAGACAGTGACTGTCTTCTAAAGTCTCTTCCTCGGCAGGTCCGATTTTACGTATACACAAAACGGTACGTGTACGGACGCCTCCATCGCAGGTTTTCGCACATTCAGACCAGTCACCTATAAACCACCTACAACACAAAATAGTATATGACACGAAAGAAAAATGACATAATGCATCAATTTCCGCAGTGCAAAATTTAAAACACAGGTGAAATAGCTGTAAAAAGTCAATATGGAAAATGTGTTAATATTAATATAGTACATTGTGCACATTTTTTTAATTTATTTTTTGACCTGGACAAAATTATCTCAAAATTTGAAATTCTTTTCTTTTATCTGGCTTTGGAGTTTCTATAAATTTCTAGTTTTATCATTAGTGTGGTTTTCCATCTGAATGAAGTTTCTTGCGTTTCATTGCGTTCCAGTGCATCCGCAGACACTCCAAAACCCTTAGGATGTCTTAAATTTCACGTTCTTAAACATACAGATACCCCGCGTCCTCTCGCCGATGGTCCGATAAATCAATAGTCTGTGTGTCTCATAAAACAAGCAAAATAAAATTACAGCAGTGCATAAATTATTAATGAAATAAAATCGCCCGTTATCGCTAAGATCATTAGAAAGCAATTACCTTTTCCAAAAACAACGAGACGTTCTCAAATGACCATTATGACCTATTTCTGGGCCAGAGAGTTGCATGCCTGTGATATCAGCTGAAGATCAAAATTCATTTTCAATGATGTTTTTGTGATGCCCATATCGTGGTTCGGGTTCACTTAACCCCCCGCTGGCAAGAAGCTGAAGCCAAGTGGCCAAAACCATATATTCCTCCTCCAATTTAAAAACTGAACTCTGCTCCGTTGAAAATGAGCACGTCTGGCTCCCACACACACCCATGCTCCACACGTTTATAGAGATTGTCCTTTGAGGGTTCATAAAGTTCGCTAGCCAATACAATTAAACGCAGGTGATCACTCATACTTTTTTGGACGCCTTTAGGATTTTGGCACCGGGTCCAAATGAAAATAGGTAACACGTGAAGAAATGAATCATGTTGCTTGGATCTAAAGAAGGTCTATTTAGTTGGGGTGTTATGAAGACAAATTAGATATTATAGGTCGTGGCCTTTTGGATTTTTATTGCTGGGCAGCTATATACAGTTTTGATAAGGCTCATCAAAACAGAATGAAAGTGTGTTGTTTCATCATTGGCTGGCGAAGACTGCAAAACCTTGAGTATGAGCCAAAAGTTTGGTTAACAAACTCTCAAAAATATCCAGATCTTTTTTACACCAAAGCCGCATGATGAGAACATATATATATATATATATATATATATATATATTGCATAAAAAAATATAAAGCCTTTTTTTAGAAACAAAGATAGCAAAGATAATTGATTTAATGTAGAATCATTGTTGAGAATACCCAAATTAACATTCATTTGACGTAAAATTTTGATCGTTGCAATCTTACAACTGTAAAGTACAGTTGTAAATATGCATTAAAATAAAGATTAATAAAAATAAAAGTTGCAACCCGTAACTCTTTTTGGATAAAATAAAATCAGACATTGAGCAAGTACAAAAAAAAAGTGTTTGAAACTGCCACTTTACTTTACACCGACAGTAAATGTCATTTATAACTCAAGCTCTCGGGTTAAATTTGATGGAAAATGTCAGTTTGACGTCATTTGACTTCAAGAAAAGTATGTAATTAACCTGCAATTTCATATTTTAAACTGAGATGGCGACAGAGAGGGAAATATTACACACTGCAGCTTTAACTGATGTCGTTGTTTTACTAAAACGATTGTGAAAGTGACTGACTATCATTAACATATAAGTGATAAGAAATGGCATGTAATGAGAACTTGGTGGCGATGTGCATCATTTAATGACAAGGAACGCAAATGCTTCATTTTCAATGTGGATATGAAAGATTTACTGGAAAAGTTGCAATGTTCTATACTCACTCAGGAGGGCATGGCTCAATATTACAGGGTCTTTGATTCTCTGGCGGTTTGCTGTCCAGGTCACAATAGCTGTTTTGGACCACCGAGCTGTCGTCCAGCCTTTTACAAACCACCTCCTGCTTCTGAGTCCCTGTAACACAATAAAACATCACTTCATTCCTCTTCCTTTCACCTGCGGCCCAGAATTCGTATTTAACACTTCGGCAGCTAAATCGCAAAGCGCCGTGTGGTCGACTTGAGTCGCCGCTCTAGATCCACTTGTTGACAGAGCACTTGGAGGCATGGAAGCGTATTAGTTTCCCTCAGTATTACTAGGTATGCAAGTGCCTCGGTTTAAGCGATTGTCTTGGTGAATGACTTTTACAGAGAAGACAATCTTTTCCTTGGCTCTTGCTTTCGGGTTACCACAGCGATGGCACAAAACTGCACCAGAGGCCGTTGGTGCAGGGGTTCTTTGGGGCCCGTAAGGAAAGACATTAGCCTTCAGTTAAGCCCGCTTTATGCCAAGCTTGGCCGGCGTTCGAGGCCACCTTGAGAGGTGGATCTCACGGCTGCCAGTACGGCATTCTTGACTTAAATAACAAAAATTCTCCAGGGGGAATAGACGTTTCGCTATCATCAGAACACGTCTGCTGCAAATAAGGCCAAAATAAAGCCCGATGACATCAGATTATGATGTAAGGCCGTTGCACGTAATGATCAAAATAATAAGTTTTACTCCGAATAGCAACGTAGAAATCGTAGATGGGAGTCTGTAAAAGAATAAACCCCAAAGCCAAGCTTATGGCTGCGGTGTGAATCGAGAATCATTTTAAAGAGAATACTGCCGAGTTTTATGACTTGGCGTTTCAACGCTCCACGTGTGGTTGTATTAATAACAAAGAACTTCACCAATGACATAAGTGTTGCCCCGGGATATTTTTATATAAACTAGAATGTCTTCAGATGAATTGAGCAACAAAAGATTGATTTGTGGCGTCTCGTCTTTTGCAGACTACCCTGCGATGTTTGCATTTTTTGGCGAGCATTTCAAATGTTTTCAATGGCCGTTCTTAAAAAAGCAGAGAGGAAAACTATTTATTGTTGTAAGAAAGCCATTGAATCCAGGCGGCCCGGACAGTCCGGTCATATTTGAGGTGAGGCCCCACATTTACATGTGGTTACGACATTCAAATATCGCAATACGAGGCGGCCTCGCAGTTCTCCACACAAGCCGTACATTACCAACACGACCGCGATGAATTACAGAAATGCATGATCCATAAAGCCAAACGTAACATTTGACAGATCCATCCATATAAAATGACACAGCATAATCATTTAAGAACATTTTTGTCTGGTATATCCGCATATTGTTTTTATAAGTTCGAGCTCACTGATCTATATCGAAAGAAAAGGGGAATGTGCAGGAACTTAATCGCTAAATCTTTTGCTGACTGTACATTATCCCCTTTATAAATTGGTGGGGGGTTGAATAAAGAAATGGATATAAATAATTGATGAGGTACAATTTGGTCCTGGCTGAACTGGTAAAGCGTGAAGTTACGATGGTTGCGGGTTAAGGGTGTGATAGTTCAAAATGAAAATCAATTTATTCACCCTCATGTCATTCCAAACCTGTATGCCTTTCTTTCTTTCTTCTGCAGAACACAAAAGAAGATATTTTTGTGTATAATTTGTAACTGGAAATGCACCGAGCAAATAATCCGAATTGGCCGATAAAAGCGAATTTTCACACTATCGGGCGATAGTTTAAAAACAGCTTAGTTTGATGTTCAATATCAATAGTCATTATATGAATCATAATAGTCAGAAGGTTAAGAAATATTGATTTGATCTTATTTAACAATCGTTATCGGCGGAGAAATTTAGTATCGGTGCATCTCTACTTCTAACCAAACAACATTTGACCCCATTAACTTACATTGTACGGACGCAAAACCACTGAAAAAAATATTTTCAGACAATTCTCCATAAAGGGATTCTTATGACCAATCGGAATCCATTTTTTCAGCATGTCATAAGGTTTGAAATCAAGTTGAAAGTAAACATTTCGTTGGCTCACCTCCCGCACAAGTAGCTGAGCACTCAGACCAGGGCAAGTGGTGCCAGGAGAAGCCCACCTCATTGTCACCGCTTCCCGTCCGCTGGATCGGCACGTTAAACTTGTAGCGGATGCCCAGGTTCTGTTCCTGTAGCAGCACCTGAAGTGAACACAGTGGATCTGAGATTTGATTGCGGTCTCAACCAAAGACTTGGCAGAGGATATTAAAAAATCTATTCTGGGAACAATAAAAATTATGTCTATTTTAAGAAACTGCTGGGTCCTGTTTTAAGAAATATGACATTCTGATATTTAAGAAATATGTGTCAGATGTTTGTTACATATGTTGATATTGATGTATTTGAAATGACCGGCTCCCATTCACTTCTATTGTAGCCACACAAAACCAATGCAGGTATCAGATGGTTCAGTTATCAACTTTCTTCAAAATATCTTCTTTTGTGTTCTGCAGAAGATCATGCAGGTTTGAAATGACAAGAGGGTAAATGATGACAGAACTTTTATTTTTGGGTGAACTATCACTATTAGAAGATGTATTAGAAGTTGAACAGCTACAATATACACGGGTGTGAGTTATATGTTGAAAAGCTGTGTTAACTAGATAAGGCCGCAATGGAATGGCTTATAGTACATTGGGTACTTGTATATTTTTCAGTGGTTCTGGTATTTCCAGGACTTCTGTCCAGGCAAAAACAACTGTGGTCACCAAGACCGAGCAGCAGGTCCTTCAGAATGAACACACACGCATGCTGAAACGTGCGCGTATTTTCATTTGACCAGTCCGATGTTTTCAGAGCAAACATATACAACCGTTAACTTTGAAACCGCCAGCTAGAGTTCATGTGAGGTTTGTACACAGATGTGGACTTAATTTAGAACGAGCCAAACAATTTCAGCCTATTGAAAACACAATCCTGTCCTACTGTGTCATTATTATACCTTTACCATAAGACTTTTTTACTATATAAGCTTTGAGTTTGCCAATGACTGAAAGATCTACACGTTGCAGAACCTTAGACAAAATGTAAAAAAAAATTATGCCATAAAGTGAGACAGCTACCTAAAGTAAAGATTGTGTTTCTGAACTTTGAAACGAATGTTGCATACATTAAAAGCCCAACCATGTGTTTTTTTATGTAAAACTTTGGTAAGACACTCAATAAAAAAACAAACGCTGTCACAAAACATCCCATTTTATATTCTAAATATGTTAAATGTGAGCAAAATCATAATTAGATAATAAAATAATCAAAACATTTATATAATATATTATAGCAAATTATAATATGATCAATTATATAATCTTAAAAGAACATATCATATTATAAATGACATATATTATACATATGATATTATAATTACTTATAATCTATATTTAATGTTATTTATTTTCTATAATTAATTCATATTTAACATGAATTATAATTGAGTTAAATTAATATAAAAATGAACATTAAATACATAATAATTTAATAATACATAATATACAGAGCACTAACAATGGCTTAAAAAATAAATGCAATGAAAAAAGATCTACTCACCATAACAAGCAAATTTTCTGTGGTGGCTCCTAAAGCTTCGAGCGACTCGGGTTCATCGGTCGGCCTCTTGTAATGAAAGGCAGTTCCTGCGATGTCAAATTTGCGGGGCCAGTCGATGGTCCAGGCCCCATTGATGTAATAGTCATCCCCTTCTGATTTTAAAGCTGTGACAAGTGAGAGAGACCACCGGTTACAACCCGACGCAAGCGAGACGCTGCCAAGTAGAGAGAGTGATGTCAACGCTGTCATTCATCAACTCAGGATCAGATTGCAGAGCAGCTCCGGCTTCCTGATGTCATGTGCAATTTCACTCACACTATTGAAGGCTGTGCAGCTTAAAAAACAGTATTCAAGGGTGAATGTCTACAGATATTCAGTTAAACAATGGTCTTATATTCAAGCTAAACAGATTTCCAAATATTCACTCCTGCATTGATCGATATGGAGCCAAAATGTAGACGGTTCACATGTTGTTCAGCAGCTCAAATTATGGAAATAAGGACTGTATTTTGTATGTCATATCTGCATATACTATAATAACTGGAGAGTAATGAGAGTTTTTTTCTTGAACACTACTGAAAGGACAGATACATGTAACTTGACTGATGTCTAACATTAAAGGGATAGTTCACCCCCCCAAAAAAATCTGTCATCGTTTATTCACCTTCATGTCATTCAAAACCTGTATATGACTCTTTCTTCTGTGGAACACAAAACAAGATATTTTGAGAAATATTTATGCATGAATGCAGTCAAAGCGATTCAGATTTACATCCGCAAAAACAGTCATGTGAAAACACTTTGGAACCCAGAATGAAATCATGAAATGAACTTATGCCACTTATGGAAGACGAATACAAAAACTCACCAATGTAGTTCTTTGACACGGCCACCTCCATGATTTCAATGTGAACGGATCCTTTTGGTATTTGGACGACCTCCATGTAACCTGAAATGTAATGTAAAAGTGAGACTGAATCGCTCAAGTTAAAGGTGAACATGTACATCGATTTTGAAATCAAAACTATGTCAACTATTGATGGAACTGTCTTCATTTTAAGTGCGCACAAGCATTTCGGTAATTTTAAAATGATGCCCAAACGTGAAATACTAGGGGTTGATCTCAGCCAACAGGAAACGTCTCAGAACGTTGTCTAAACTTTCTCTCAAAGTTCTCTCTAAGTTCTCAAAAAAACAAAAAAAATGTTGTTGCAGTAAATATTAAAAGACAGTTTATTATCAACAGTAAGTATCAAAGTGTGTACGATCTAAAAACATTATTCTGACACTATTTAAGACAGTTTATTATAAACAGGAAGTATCACAGTGTGTACGATCTAAAAACGTTATTCTGACATTATTTAAGACAATTTATTATCAACAGGAAGTATCAAAGTGTGTACAATCTAAAAACGTTATTCTGACATTATTTAAGACAATTTATTATCAACAGGAAGTATCAAAGTGTGTACGATCTAAAAACGTTATTCTGACATTATTTAAGACAATTTATTATCAACAGTAAGTATCAAAGTGTGTACGATCTAAAAACGTTATACATTATTTAAGGGAAGTATCAAAGTGTGTACGATCTAAAAACGTTAGACAGTTTATTCAGTAAGTCCTAAAAACGTTATTCTGACGACAATTTATCAACAGGAAGTATCAAAGTGTGTACAATCTTAAAACGTTATTTTGACATTATTTAAAACAATTTATTATCAACAGGACGTATCAAAGTGTGTACGATCTGAAAACTTTATTCTGACATTATTTAAGACTATTTATTATCAACAGGAAGTATCAAAGTGTGTACAATCTAAAAACTTTATTCTGACATTATTTAAGACAGTTTATTATCAACAGGAAGTATCAAAGTGTGTACGATCTAAAAACGTTATTCTGACATTATTTAAGACAATTTATTATCAACAGGAAGTATCAAAGTGTGTACGATCTAAAAACGTTATTCTGACATTATTTAAGACAATTTATTATCAACAGTAAGTATCAAAGTGTGTACGATCTAAAACGTTATTCTGACATTATTTAACAACAGTAAAAACTGATCTAAAAACATTCTGACATTATTTAAGACAGTTATTATCAACAGTAAGTATCAATGTGTGTACGATCTAAAACGTTATTCTGACATTATTAAGACTGAAAGTATCAAAGTGTGTACGATCTAAAAACGTTATTCTGACATTATTTAAGACAGTTATTATCAACAGTAAGTATCAAAGTGTGTACGATCTAAAAACGATATTCTGACATTATTTAAGACTATTTATTATCAACAGTAAGTATCAAAGTGTGTACGATCTAAAAACGTTATTCTGACATTATTTAAGACAATTTATTATCAACAGGAAGTATCAAAGTGTGTACGATCTAAAAACGTTCTGACATTATTTTTATTATCAACAGGAAGTATCAAAGTGTGTACGATCTAAAAACTTTATTTTGACATTATTTAAGACAATTTATTATCAACAGTAAGTATCAAAGTGTGTACGATCTAAAAACGTTTATTCTGACATTATTAAGACAATTTATTATCATATCAAAGTGTGTACGATCTTTTTTTATTTAAGACAATTATTATCAACAGTAAGTATCAAAGTGTGTACGATCCAACCAAAGTGTGTACGATCTAAAAACTTTATTTTGACATATTTAAGACAATTTATTATCAACAGTAAGTATCAAAGTGTGTACGATCTAAAAACGGCGTGACGATCTAAAAACTTTATTTTGGACAATTCAGTAAGTATCAAAGTGTGTACGATCTAAAAACTTTATTTTGACATTATTAAGACAATTTATTTCTATCAAAGGTGTACGATTGTTTATTTGACATTATTTTTATTATCAACAGTAAGTATCAAAGTGTGTACGATCTAAAAACGTATTTGACATTATTTAAGACTATTTATTATCAACAGTAAGTATCAAAGTGTGTACGATCTAAAAACGTTATTGTAACGAGGAAGTCGGGACGAGAGCCGTGGGGGAACGAGGAGCAGTGATGTGAATCAGCTGTGCGCACACCGTTCCCGCATCTCTCACGGAGGAGATTAAGGACGACAGGACTGCTGACGAGAGAGGACGGGCCCGGACATGTTTAAGTTTGGTTTATTCTTGTGGCCGGCAGTCGACCGTGAGGTGGCTGCCGGCCCTTTACGTCCGTGTTATTGTTTGTTTATTTTGATTAAAGTTTGTTTGAATGTTCGCCGGTTCCCGCCTCCTTCCTTCCCTACTTTGAACTGTGTTTCAGTTATTCTGACATTATTTAAGACAATTTATTATCAACAGTAAGTATCAAAGTGTGTACGATCTGAAAACTTTATTCTGACATTATTTCTGAATGTTTTTAAATGTCCACTAACAATGTTGAGAATGTTGGCACAAGATTCTCAGAGCATGTATATTTTAGCAGGATGTTTTTTCTTTTCACGTTCAATCATAACTATCACTTCCAAGCAGGACTCTTGTCAGAGGTGACATCTCGGAACGTTTTTTAAAGATCCTCTGAATTTTAGTGAAAGCCCTTCTTACTCTTGTTTATCCCTAATTTAACCTACTCCTTTAAAGTTATATGACTAAAGTGGTGCACAATTATATTAGAGTTGAATCCCAGCATGCCGAGAGAAAACCTGGCTGACTTGGCAACAGCAAATTCATTACAAGAGAAGAATCCACACGCACACAACCCTTCAACCCCCCTTACAGTTTCACATGATTTACCAGCTATACCTTAAAAGGAGAAAACAGTCCCTTACTACAGAGAATACTTTTGGATGCAGACCTCGCAACGCTTGCGATATTACTAGTTTTATTAATTCTCTCACTGGATGATGTAATTAATACTCGTATATTGTGTTACCGCTTCTATTTTGACAACTTGTTTCTTCACCCCAAAACATGAGCTTTATCATTGGTAACTTGATGAAAAATGTCGATCTTGGCCAAAGCGTCCCGTTGGCCCCTTGACAGGAGCCGCTGCCAAAAAGACAACGCGTTCCTCCGTTCGCTTGTGCTGGGCTTTGAGTGGGATTTCTCTTGTGGAAAACGATTAAAAACTTGTCGCGCCTGGCAGGCGTGCGGCGTGCGCTCTGGAACGGGATTCTGAGGGGACGGATCGTTCTACAATCCTGCGATTTTTGTGAGCTGTACTTTACATTTTGGAAAGGGTTTTACACTTTGTATCCGAAGTGACACTGCAAGCATTTGTGGGACAAAAGTTTGGATAAAACGTTGTGGACGATGCTTGCATATCCGGCCGGAGATCAGAACCTGGCCATAAACGGCCACTGTGAACTGAATTCCAACTGTTTCTCTGACGACGTCTACACTAATCCGGATAAATTTAAAAACGGCATTTTCGTCTAAAAACGCTCCGCGTCCACACTAACGTTTTCAATCATTTTTAAAAGGTTTCTCATCCACACTGAAACATGGGAAAATGCTAACGTCCCTGTACTGCGCATGTGCAAAACGTAGGACGCTTCAAATGTACGTAATTTCCGCATAGCGCTTTTTTTTTTCGTCCGCGAGTTCCACCGTCAAATAACAATTGTGAGTCACCATTCCGTGTCCTCTGAAGAAAATAAATCTGTAGTACGTACAAACTAATATTAATCTTTAACAACGCTGTAAAAACCGAGAGTAAACAAATCAAATGTTGTAAAGCATCGTCCACCATCTTGTCTAAAAGGATCACATGACTGCATCACGTGACTACAATTACGTAATATTTTCTTAAACCCTCTGTTTTCACTATCCACACTGCAACGCGTAAAGGGCGTTTTTAAATGTATCCACTTTCGAGAGCGGTTTTAAAAAGCTCCGTCTTCGTTGATAAAAACGCCGTTTTAATGTGGACGGAAGGCCAAAATGGAGAGAAAAATGCACTAGTGTGGATGTGGTCTCTGTTTCAGATGATGCAAAGATGACTGACAGACGTATTTTATGTAATCGATATGTTTAGAATGAGTGTGTAACGGGTGACCTCCTGACCTCCTCTGGGCAGCGAGTCATTGAACAGGCCCTCGGAGACCTCACACGTGCTCCCGTCCCCACCGCAGACACGGCATCTGTCCTCCTTGGCATCCGAGCCCAGTATGTTATCACAGCCAACATGCTGGAAAGACAGAGGCACAGTTTTTCAATGCAGGGCAAGTGTGAATGTGACACTTTGACAAACTATCACCATATCATGTACAATTATAAGTGTTTATTTGTGTAATGAGTGAAAAAACTTAAGGTTAACTTAAGTTAACCCTTTTATGGTGTTCATGTTTTTGCTACTCAGCCAAAGTTCACGGGTACTGAACCCAACAGCATTTTTCCTATTTAAATCAATATGGCCATAAAAATGTCTGTAAAAAACTTCACAGATGTTTACTCTCTCCCAATTACAAGCAACATAAACAGCCTATACGGTATATTACAGGCGTTATTTGTCATGTACCGCTAAATCACACTTATGAAAAAGTGTTATTAGTTTTATAAGTAGATTTAAATTGTTATAACGTTTATCATCCCCCCAGATTTTTCTTGGGCCCCTTCTAAATATCCCTTCTATTAATATCAATTAAAATATTAAAAATGAAATATTTATTATTCAATAAATGCTTGTCAAGTAAGCAGTTCCTGTACACACCCAGACACTACACAAGGGTTAATATGTGTGTTTTAAACCTAATCCAGATACATTTTTTGTGCCATCTGGACGGATGTTATGGGAAATGAATTCAACAAAATCAATAAAAACAATCAATTGACTTTTAACGGCAATGTTGGGCTATTCAAAGCTTTGCTCAACTACTGCAATAATATAATGTTTTAAAATTAAGTTAAATTGTTATTTCAATTGCTTGTACATAATGCATGTCTCAGCTATATGCAACGTGACTGTGTTTTTTGCTGTTTCTGCGAGTTCCTGTAACCCCCCCCACCCCCAAATCGCCTGCCTTCACTTGCATTATTATTTAATTTAAGGGTCAATTCCGAAAAGCGATGAGAGGTTGTTGAGTGCAGCACAGATTGATGCCTTTGGGTTTAAAAACTGTGTATTTCGTCTTTCCAGATTACATCAAAACGCAACCTTGGGGATCAATTAAATCACTATCTCAAAACACATAAATCAAATATTGGGACGACTACGCGCAAGACTCAAATACCAAACTGCCGACAAAATTTGTGCTAAAGAGTTCAAATATCTCATTCGGAGTCCATTTCACCCTAACAAAAACAGACCATTACAATATTATTCCAATTTGGTAACAAATTAAATTGTGAATTAAATATCATTCCAAACGCATTATTTCTTGATGGTTTCAGACAGATCGTCTGCAGAACGAGCGTTTAGGAAACAAAGATAACAAAACGTTAGGATAAACGATGCTGAATGTTAAGATCGTAATGTAAGATAGTAAACAACACTAATGAAAGATTGGAACTTTGACAACAAAAGTTACGTCCGCAGGATTTGTGTTACAGACAAATGGTTATATGAATAAAAAACGTACGATATTTTTAGAAGTGAACTGATCGGTTTCTCAGCTTAATGCACCGTTTCAATGGGGTAACCTCTTAAAAAGTCCACCCCGTGACCATGGTTTGTACCCATTGAAAATTCTGTAAACTATTCAATGGTATAGAGCCCATTCTGAAGATGCTAGAAACTAGAAAAAATACTAAAATTCATGACATTTAGCTCAAGGCTAATTGTGACTGTCAACCCTGTTACTTTTAACCAAGTTACTTTTTTAGAGGCAACTATTATCTCAGATTACACGTAATGATTCATGACAACTTTGTCCAAACCTTTTGTACTGTAAATATGTGTTTAGGGTCTCACCTTGCACTCTCCATTGATGCATATGTCCAGAGAGTCGGCCTGGCATCGCGTGCCATCGATGACGGCGGGAGAACGTTCGGTGTAGAAGTTGTAGCCTTCAGCCAGACAGTTTAGCGCGCACGGCTTCACTCCACCTGAGAAACACACCAAGTTCATCATCCAAGTGATGTCACTCTCGCTCTCAAAAAACATCGGGACCTTTGATCGGGTGATGTGTGGGTCCCCAACAACTCATTTACGCCCCACGATTTACGTCACGTGTCAAACCGAAAATCTATAGGAACGGAATCAATCTTTTGCCTCCACCGGGCCATCGATAAGTGATTTGCGGACTGCTTTTCTCGCAGCCGTCTCGAGCCAGGGCTTTCAGACGGGGCCCACAGTTTTCTTTTATGTCTTTGTTGATATTAACAATCCAGTCTAAGCACTCAAGCACAAGAGAGGCATTACTCATGGCGGAATCTGAACGTTCGGCCTGACATCATTATTACTCCGACATGGGGGGAGATTAACAGGCCTGCCAACAAAAATCACAGAGACATCGGCAAAGGTTATCGCACTCTTTACAAGTGAAGTTCACCTCCAAAATGAGTTTTCAGAGCCAAACAATTGGTAATTATGATGGTTATTACAGGGTAGCGAGATAAGGAGATGATTGAGTTGACTGTGAACTTCCTTTCAGAACTATTTGGAAACGGCTCTCAATCTCCTGCTGTTTTTCTTTGTTTATTGGGTTCTGGCCATTTTCTTGTAAACAAGACAAACAGCCTCGCTTTGGGGTTTTTGGCCGCAGCTTTTACAAGCAATCGGAAAATGTGATAGAGGTCATGTTAGTCCGAGTGATGAGTTAAAGGCACTCTGGGTGTGACGTGTTCACACGTTGTACATTTGTCTCTGAGAGATCTGTGTACATACAGAGCCAAACGCACACACACACACACACACACACACAGACCTTTCTGTGTTATGGAATCTGAAGAATTTTCAGAATATCAAAGAGACTTTCTAAGTGTTGGTGTTAGCGGGGTACACAAAGCAAGCCGGTATGTATACTGGACGCCGGACTCCAGCAAGGCTTTGGGAGACTGCGGCTCTCTCCGTCGCCCACAGATCTGTGTGTTTGGGAGCTGGGAACATACCTCCAGTGTATGGCTTCCAGTTGTAGTACTTCCCACGGAAAGGCATGCTGTCGAAATCGGCACACTGCTTCTCTCTAAAGTCACGTGATCCGGCTGGACAGGGCTGCAAGGAAATGTAATAACGTTGATGGGAATGAATCAATGACGGATCCAACAGTAGGGCAAACAAAAAAAACTCAACACAAAAGATTTTGCCATTTTGTGATGAAATGCAAACCAACCGCAGGATGCTGGTGCTACTGCACCGCCACAACAGCGATGGTTACGGACGTTGTTACAGCGCCTCGGATATATCACGTTTCATTTTGGCTATTAAGCTCATTTGACCATTCCATTTTCCTGCATTTCAATAGGGTGGATGAACCATTTTCTGGCATTCAGACTCCAGACATGCGCTCACAAAGGTTCGTGACTAATGGCTATTTTTGTACCACAATCGCACACAGGCCGTTGCGTGGAGCTCCTGACGGGTCACCTTTCCTACATTTCCAACCGCTTAATTCAAATTACAGTTATCATTGTCTTCTGTGGCGTTTCTCACAAGTCTGCTGCTTGTGAGTCAAAGGATGAGTCATCGTCTTATTCAGCATTATTTAGGAGGCGTTAATCAGACGTTTTATGGGTTTTGGTTGTTTATTACAAGCCAACAGCATTTTGGGGGGATGCTAACTTTTTAAAACGGGCATCACAGTGTGGGTTTTTGCAAACTATGCAGTTATTGTCTCTATGCACACTACAACACTGCAAATTTGTGAAAATGGTGATGTTATGTATTGTGTATGCATTACATGTTCAGTCTCTAGGCAGGCGAGAGTACTTTGGCAGACTTCGACACAACCAAAACAAGAATGGCGGACTACAGGACTGTGTTTGTGCTGGTTGTATTCACCGCTCTTTGGAAAATGTAAATGTTTTGTTTTTTTGGCCTGGTCTGCATTATATAATGTTGTTAGTGATCTTCGCAGAACTCTGTAAACGGAGAACGTTTAGACAACATTTTTGTCTGCATGAGGAACATTTTATAAATCACTATATAGTACATCGACATGTGAATGTACCCTTTTGTTTACGAATATTGAAAATGTCTGTATGCTGGTGGTCCGAGTTTGAATTTGGGTCGATCGTGGGTCAGACAACTCCAGTCCAGATTCAAGCTTAAATTGGGAATTTATTTTTACAAAAAACTATGTTTCAACATAATGAAATATAATCAGTGGTTCTCAAACTGGGGGCCCCAAGATGGATCCGGGGGGCCACAGATTTCGTGACATTTTATGAAATATAGAAATGTATCATACATTTAATGCAAATCAAACATCGGAAAATAAGACCACCAACTAAAGGAATTGATGTATAATTGTATAACTGAATATGTTTGAATTACAGTTCTAAGTTTAAGATTATTAAGTATTTTTTTGGGGGGCGGCAAAGAGATGCACCCTACACAAATGGCGGCATTGTAATGAAAAATTTTGAGAACCACTGATCTAGAAGACGTCTGTAAGATGTTTATGATTTAGAATGCATGTAAAACTGCCTTTCTAAGATGTTTATCAGATGTTTTTAAACAGCTTGTTTTCCAGATCTTTAGTAGACATCTTACAGACGTACCTGTGCTATCTAGGCGAAATTTCAAGTAACTTACAGAAACCGCATTTTCTGACTAACTTGAACTGAATCGGATTTTCTCTGCTGTCCCAAACACAAAGCGACCCCTTCATTAATCCCAAATAGTTTTATTGCCACTTGTAATTACACAACCTCCACGCACTAGCAATCTTTTTTTACAGGTGTTGTACAGAGAAATCGTCGTGTTATTTAAACATTATTGCCCTAAATTCAATTAAACTTTAATATTTAACTCTGGTCTGGCCTCTTTCCATTGCAGCGTTATTATTAGCGCAACTCACCGTGTAGGATCATGGAAAGTCACTAGTTTAGTCAGCATTGAAGGGGGGGGCGGATTAGCTCATTGTTTTGAAAAGTCAAACAAATGATAGCAGACCTTTGCTTGGTACTGAACAATGACCGTGGCTATAAGCAGGGCCACAGGGGGGCCATATCCTCAATGACTTAATAAATTCAAAGCCGCAGCCATAATAAATTCAGACGCTGGAATGCCCCACATAAACGGCCTGGGGGGGTTCTTCACTCTTCACCCCGAGCTGTCCCCTTCAAGAGCTTTCTATGGATTCCAGAAGGTCAAAAAGGTAATTACATTAAATCTGTGATGGGGTTGTTGATGTCTACTATGCTTCAATCCAGTTCTGGGCCGTCGTCTAAAGCCGAATCTGACTGGATGTCTTCGATAGTCCATATCCACAACACGTTTGTGTTGGACAACACACCTTCGGAGGAATGAAATAATGCTTTGGGATGCTGTTTGTTTTCCAAAGTATACATTCGTTGCTTGCGCTGGACTGTTTTTGTTAAGATTTGTGGTAGGACAGCCCTGTCAAACTAGCTCGGTTTCTGCCATAAAAAAACAAAACAACCTTAAAATAGATGCGTAGAGGGAAATGCGAATTTGCAACGTTACAAAAATGTTTTTTTTTTACTATAAATCATCGTTAAATGACCATGTTTTGAGAATTGGACGATGCGACTAAGCTAATAAACGTTAAATCAAAATACCTCTAAAAAAAGATTTGAATGTGAAGATGACAGAATTTTTATTTTTAGATGAACTGTTCCTTAAAGTAGTGCAGGAAAAGATTTTCCTCTCTAATAAATCAAATAGACAACGACTTCCTGTTCGTCACAACACGGACAAGCACAGACAGAAGGAAGAGTTACTCACGTCGGTGTTACACGATCTGTAGCGCTTCCTCTCTCCGAGACAGTACTTCCCTCCACCCGTGGGCCTGGAAAGAGCGAGAGAACGACTCATGAGCTTCCATCCTCATCATGGATGAGTGATTTACTTTGTGCTGAAAGATCAGGAATCCAAATGAAACTCCATCCACACATCATTCCAATCAACAGCGGACTGCATCTGTCCTGCATTTGCTTTCACAGAGGAGGGCCAATGGTCCGGTAACCTCAATATCAACACGTCTCTCGCACACAGCGCTCACACGCTTTCTGTTTATTAGCCAAAGACCATTAGATCATAAGAATAAAGTCATTGTTCATGGCTGGGTTAACCAGTGTTATAATGTTTTATGTTGAAATCCTGTCATTATGTTTGAATTTGAGTTTCATGCTGTGCTGTGCTTTTGAAACATCGCTCTGTTTGTTCGAACGACCAGACATAACTGCCCTTGCTAAGCCAATAGAGTTTTATGGGGTTGTCTGTTTCGTTTTTGCGAAAAACTGGGTAAGACCTCACTTCACATTCTAAATCTTGGGAGTGATTCTTGAAGTGAATCATACTCTTTTCAGGATTTTAGTGAAACATTTCCCGCCACTTTAGATCTTCTGAACTTGTTTTTTTTATATTCAGCATGGTTGTTTGTCTGATTTGCCTAAAATACTGCACATATCCTCTTGAGGCAAACCAGACAAAGAAGTTATGATAATTATTTGTCAAATCGTTCGGTAATACAAATGTAAATTATTGTCAGCGGATGTAAAATAAAATAAAATATAAATAAAAAAAATAAAATAAAATAAAATAAAATAAAATAAAATAAAATAAAATAAAATAAAATAAAATAAAACATATAAAAAAAATAAAAAAATAAAATAAATGGAATTGGGAGAAAGATTGGGGTTTATTTTGGTTAATTGGTACTTTACTCGTTTTGGCCCATGAATTACTCAAAAAAAAAAAAAAAAAATATATATATACATTGCAAGAGAGAGAGAGAGTTTGTAACCATTTGGCTTTCAATACACATTTTTTAAAAGTGCTTAATTTACTAAATACATATGTGCATTTTTAACACAGTGTCGATATCATGGTTTTTAATAATGCTCTATTGTCAATGCTGGTATATTGTGACACCGCAAATCTAGATCTACATTTATCAACACTAGATCTTACAACTACAGCTCTCTGCCAAAATCATGAATGTCTCACACAAAATCCAATGCGTAATTCATATCAGCCCTACATGGACTTCCACTGTTCCAGCGCAAGATGGCCCTCAGGCCAGTGATTTCCAATTGTATAAACAATAATCCGCAAAATTAATAACCGGACCCCCAAATAAGCCCCCAGAGTATCCACACATTCTATGAAGGTCGACATCAGTTCCATAAATGGACATTGAGAAAACTCCCCAGCAGCACAAGCAAATATGAAAAGCAGTTTCTAGTTTGTTTGACAGGAAACTCCAGACACTTGTAATATCTCCAGTGTCTGTTCGAGTTGTTATGACCAGCAGGGCATCATGCACTTTTTCTTGTTCCCTTTAAATACTTGATCTATGTTTCTAGGTTGTTTGGCCGTTCCTCCGCAGGTTGTTTTGACCTGGGAGGTTGGCGTAACGGAGTTTGCCAGAGCTTACGTGACTCCGGCTGTCTTTCTGTACCTTCCCCCATGCTGTCTGGCACTGAGAGCGTCTGGTTGTGCGGCTTTCTCGGGGCCCGGTCTTAATGAATGCTTTCCAGGGTAACTTGGCTTCAAGTGCTTGGGTTTCCTCTCTATCGTATAGCCAGGTTTTAAGGGCCGATCGTCTTTCACAGGTGTTACATATTAGACCAGCCACACTCCAGCCACTGTCTGCAGGCAGTGTGTGAGGAGAGACGTTTCCACAACCACCAGGAATGAAACCCAAACTCAATCCACATCCAGCCCTATTCTGAGCTCCTGTGGCTACCTAAGAAACCTTTCGAGAAAAAGATCCAGTCGGGACCATTTTGGAACCAAAAAATATTTATTGTACTGACTTGACAAATCCAATAGTGTTATTGTGCAAACTTGAGTTAGTCGTCTTCTTTGAGGAGTTTCCTATAAACTTAAATATTTCAGTTGTTATTTTTAATTGGTATTCAATCCTTTTGTCTGCTCCTATTCAACAAACAACCTAACGAATGCCCCGGCCAAGAAAACTGTCCCTTAGCAACTGCTTATTACAACCGAAACACCCTAGAAATATCCTATCAAGTCAATAAAACAAGTATTATAGTACGTACAAACTAAGGTCCATATGCAGCAGGGCTAGTCAACTGGAGGCCAAATGCGGCCCGCCAATCATCTTTACCTGGCCCGCCTTAACATTTCAAATAAGAAATCTGCATCCTGAGACGCAACGACTTTGAAAGTCCAAAACGCTGCTACATTCAACACGAAACTAATTTCCGAGGCTCATAACGATTGACGTCTTATAAGGCGATTTGATCGGTCTGTCCAAGAAACTTAATGCTATTTGCAATGTTATAATCGGCAATCCACAGGCAGTCGGTTTGCGGTTTTGCGCACGCGATAGGTCGCGTTAGGACGCGTCTTGTGCCCTTGAAAGTAACTTCAGGAAGATGTAACTGTTGTCTCAGATAAGGAAATAACATGTTGTTTGTATTACTGCATTCATTATGTATGATTTAAACATCTATATTTAAGAAAACAGCTTTTCATCTCCTTCCAGAACTTGCACTTCAAAGGAATGTGATTGGAATTCACCCGAAGATTCGATAATAGCGTTCAGTTTCTTGCACACAGCGATTGATTCGCTTTATTATCGCTTTTGTGCTAAATGTATAAGCGTTTTTTACTTTTTTTATCTGACTTTCATTAATTAAATATCTTCATAAATATCTTCTTGGGAAAAATAAATACCACCCACATCTTGGAAGTACAGGGGGACTGTGTGTGAGTAAATTAACAGCAATTTCATTCAAGGTATTGGGGACTATAAAAAACAATTAAAAAGACAACAATTTCCCCTTTTGAAACTCTTGGTGAAGTGATGGTTAATTTATTAAAATACAAATATTAAAATATATGCCTAATCTTCAAGTAATCAGAGCGTATATATGATGTTACTTTAAGTAATTCATCACATGGTGAAAATAAATCGACACAGATTTGAGACTAGAGCGGTGTTAAAATGGACTAAATAAGGACCTGATCAGCTTTGTTCTGGCTTACTTTGCCTACTTACGGTGGGCTGTCACAATGTCGCATGGAAGATGAGACGCCACCGCCGCAGGTACGGCTGCACTCGCCCCAGGTGGTCCACGGACCCCAGCTTCCATCTACGCTCTGCGGCCACGTCCCGAACGCCACACACTCGCCCTGATAGCACCACTTACACACAGACACAGAAAGATCACATAAACAGATAGTCCAACAAACAATTCAGTTTATATCAATTTTTTCTGTCCAAATGCATGAAACAAAGCAGGATCTATGTGCAGATCAGAGTGTTAATAAATTCAAAATGACATACAGACGTCGGTAGAAGTCCATGAACAAAAAGCAAGGAAAAGAACATGATGACTTCACGCATAATTACAAACAACAATATATGCCAAGAAAGCACGGAAAAAAGTTGATCTAAAAAGGGGAAAAAATTAACTTCCCGACACAAGATGGTGTGGAAACAGAACTACATAGACCATGGAAAAGGACTACAACAGGACGTGACATCAAAAACATAATAAGGTACAGGTTTCAAAATAAAAGACAATTTACAATACACAGATACTTGACACTTTCTTCTGTGAAACACAAACAGAGGAGAATATTTCCAAAGCCCTTCCCATCTTGACAGAAATCCAATAACCGGCTAAATCTTGTTTTGTGTAAATATCGAAATCCCCAGAAGAAAACAGGCCCAAATCCAATCTACTTTCGCACTGTTTGACCCCATAATCCAGACCAGGGGATTCAAGGACAGGGATGTGAGACATTGGAAACTGTTTGCCATCACTGCTCAATTGTGTCAGTAGGTTAAGTCCTGTCTCTCTCTCTCTCTTTCTCTCTGCAGGGATTCTGGACAGTTCTGGATGCTCTTTGGCCACAGACAGGAAGGTCTTGGCAAGGAGCGACACTGTGTCCTCAGTTACCAGTGCCTGAAATCTGGGTAGTGTGTTAAGACTATTTAAACCAGAAAGCTGGCAGGTCCAAGATAAGCTCTTAAAGAACGTGTTATCTGATTTAGTCAATGTAGACTGTCATTCATCACATACCGTTCGGCTATCTGTTTGTGACCCTCATAAGAAGTTTATTCGGGCCAAAAAACAAGGATGCTGAGTTCTGTCTTGTGTCTGTGTCGCCTGCTAAATGCTGTTTTTCCATTTTGCATCCATCATTTTTGTCATCAGTTTTTTATAACAACTATATTTCCTCACAAGTTGTTAGCTTTCCTGTGGCGCTAGCAACACCACGGTCATGGTTTCGAACCCAAGAATTACACATACTCATGTGTACAAATGTATAGTGTATAGTAAGTCGCTTTGCATAAAAGTGCATGAATGTAAAATGTAAATGTTTAGAACAACCTGACATTCTTCGTGAAGTTTACCACAAAAACGACTGTCCTGCTTTTTCCTTTTATTGTAGATTATTGGACATACAAACTTTCATCGTCTTTATGCTAAGACACAATGTTACAACAAGACGAACATGGAATTTGGTTTCATCATTTGTAAAAATTATTTGTAAATTTAACTTATGTTCTTAATTGGGCATATTTATATTTGAAACCCTATTGGTCGAGAAGACACACATACCCAGACTAGCATGTTTTGTCCGTTTAAGCGGTTGCTTTCTGGGAATAACATACAGGCCGGCCAATCAGAATCAAGTATTCCAGTGAGCATAGCATTATACACAAATTTACAAAGTGACAATTTTTTGTCAGTGCTATCAGTAAATAAAAAAGTGCTGTTAGCGATAAGCTAATTCTGTAGCATGTGCTGTGAATCTTTCTCTCCTTGTTTCCTTCTCTCTGGCCGTCTTTTTTCATGCCGGTGGGGCCTCTGCTCCATCACACGCTGGGAGAGAAACGGCTGACCTTCCTATTCCTTTGAAGCTGACCCAGCCAGGGGCGGACATAAGTACGGCACCCGCTAAAATAAAACAGCGGCTCAACTTGGGTCTCGCCAGTTGTCCGACATAATGCACATGAGCGCGGCGATAAATAGGTCCAATGGGCGAAAGGTAACGGAGATCGACAGCTCCTGGTCCTCCTCCATTCTTTCTCCTGAGCCAGTGTACAAGTGAGGACAATGAACTCCGTAATCTCAGTTAAAACCGTCTCTCTAACCCGAATCAACAAAAACGTACCGAACACTGAGTGCATAAGCAAACACCTGATTCTCATTATCTGGTGAAATGAGGGAGCACCAGGACCACAGAGCAGGGCCGAGGGCCACACCCAGATCCATTCTCTTCCATAATCTATCAGGAGTCATTTTCCCACTGCTTGGGATGCCAGGCTGGCATTTCATAACCTTGTGTTTGCATAACACCAAACGAAATTTGGAATGGAAGGAACATTTAAGGCTGAAGTGTGTAATTTTCAGCACCATTTGTGCCACATGGAATCTGGTTTTGGGTTTCTGACTCAATGATCTGGTTACAGTGGTTAAAGGGAAAGTTCACCCTAAAATGAAAATTCTTTCATCATTTATTTACCCTCATGTCATTCCAAACCTGGTCTGCAGAAAACAAAATAATATTTTTTGAAGAACTTTAGTAACTTTACAGCATTGGACCCCTTTGACTTCCATTGTATTGACACGTTTTTGAGACATTTCTCAGAATATCTTCTTTTGCGCTCCACAAAAGAGAGAGTAATATACCGGTTTTAAACGACATGAAGGTGAATAAATGATGACAGCAGTTTTATTTTACTGTGAATTATCCCTTCTCTGGAAAAGATTACCAGTGAATGTAATGTTTGGTTGTTGGTTCAAAAGATTTATGCCAAGTTTATGGTGGTTACACTTGTAATTTTAGAGCTTGACAGCTCTATATGAAAACAAATGTCTAGGAAAGTCTTCCACTGACGAAAGTAACTTTGATGACAAAAATGTCATTTTTGGATGTACTATCTCTTTAAGCTGGAAGAAAGTATGACACATTTCTGTTTTAATTCTTTCTGTTGTGCCGGATGGACTCACCCCCTTTTCAATGCTGCTGGTCTGACACAAGGTTCCTTCTGCCGCCGGGATACTGTTGGTGACACAGCGATTACTTTTGCTAAGGCACCAGAGCTCTCTACACACTTCCTAGGAAAGAAGGCAAAAGCAAGTTGATCAGAATATATCAATTTCCAATTGATACCAAAGTAACATAAAGTAATAACTTTTTGAGAGACAGTACACAGTATTCATTGCAAGCGTATAGCGCTAAGGATCCAAAAATCGTATGCATTTTAAAATCGCTCAGTTGCAGATAATATCTTTTTACGTTTGGTCTATTTTGGGGATGAAACTGTCAAGATATATTACAAATGTGTTAGAATTAGCAGATGAACTTTGGGTACAAAAATGTATCAAAGATATGCTTTTCACATGCTGTGAATGAATCTTGAGGTCTGAAGATACTGTATAATGCTTTCCATACATTACAAGCGTAGCTTTGTAGATCCTTGCATTAGATTTCCCTTTTAAGTACCCTAGGTTCCTCTTAAAGCCTAAACTTCACAGGATTTACAGGACAGCGAAGTGCCCCAATGAAAAAGAGTTATGATCGGGAGCACTGCCGCTGACCCGGGGTTAGTAAATAAAACTCAGCTGGCCAGTCCATCCAGATTAAATAAAGCGTCAAACTGGCACTCTCGGGTTGCTGGAAGGCTGGTTTTAATAAGGTTTCCTGCTGGCTCGCTCTAAATCCCTGAGCTGAGAAGGTCAGAGGGGAGGATTGACCAACGGTTCCCTGACGTGCACTGACCGGTTTAAGCTTGTAGAGATCAAAATGGGCGAACTCCGCTAAGACCAAAGAAATCCTGGCTGTCTAATTGTTTTTACAACATGCACCATTTCTGGTTTTGTGGGCTTTATAGGTCAATGGTCTGAAGATGATGATTAGGCCTATGCCAACATGAGATGCTTTATTTTAGATTTGCTGCTATTCTGCTTATATGGAATAGATGGAAGAAAGAAGAACTAGAGTGTTGCCAGGGAGTCGCTATGCAGTTGCTATGGTGTTCTGGATGGTTGCTAGGGCCATGATACAGAAAAGGTGGTTGCTTTTTTGGCACAAGTAACAAAACACCCCCCTTCAAGACTGGGTGGTCCCTAGATATAGCAGTGGTCTCATTTTTAATGTCTATGCGTCATTCATGTCTGAAGTGCAAACTGTGCAGAACAAATGACAAGTTTAATACTTGGGGTGAGAGAAATAAAGTATAAGCAATAAGAGCAATTCTATACTTTTCAGATTTAAGCTTCCAGCTATTCAAATTTTAATAATAGTTTAAAGGAGTAGTTCACCCAAAAACAAAGTGTACTCGCCCTCTTGGCATTTTAATCTGCGAAACACAAAAGAAGATATTTTGAAGAATGTCGGTAACCAAAAACCGTTGGTCCCCATTGACTTCTATTGTAAGCACCGCACATAAAATTGCATGTCAGCATCATCGTTGCCATGGTTACGGATCCATATTTTCACAAATACTCTTTAACTCGAGTCAGTCCACGAGGCTGTAAAGAAAGTGTGGAAAAACAGTTCCCTTGTTCCATGCTGATAATGTCCCATTGTTAATATCTGTAATTAACTTCTCAATTCAAGTGTGGTTTTACAAACAACAGGATCAAGTCTAAAGCCCTCCACATCATTTCCAGTAACTAAATCTAAACATCATTAACTCTAAACGGGAAGCTTTAAAGCAGAAAGTATAATTTTGATTTGCAAATAGATTTCCATCCCTTTATTCCCGAAGACCCCCAGGATCGCTGCTTTTTCATGAGGAATGAGGGTCAGATCCCACTCCACAGTTTGGGATTTATATGACAGCATTCCATGAAGTATTGGAGTTGTTCTGGTGGCAAGAAGTGGTCTTACTCCTTATTAGGTCTTTGATATTAATATATATATTTAGATTTCACATTTTTCGCCCTGCGTTTATTTCTCGGTAACGTTTCTTCCAAACCAAATTCATTTGGTGTGGTTATAATTCTCCGTAGGCATGGCTTATACAGATAGCTGGGCGAGAAAATACGATTGTCAGAATCCGCTACCACTACACGCTGTATTAAATTCTAGCCAAGGGAATGCGAGACTTTCTTTACATGACCGTCTTCCATTCTGATCTATGCCACAGTCACAAGCTTATGAGAGAAATTACAGGGTTCTCCTTTTGGCCTGTCGGATATATCTCTCAATGAAACAAAAGAAGCCTGTAATCTCGGGTAATTTTATTCTTTTTTGGTGCGGAAAGCGAAGCCACACATTTGCACTAAGCGGAGCGCCGTCTCTTATTGTTTATTAATTTTCCTGGCTTCATTCAAGCGCCCTGTCAGTTTATTTGGTTACGTTTGTTATTTTTAACTTTGAATATCACTGAATATCATTATCGTTTCCAAAAAGTCTGGGGATTCGGCGGGTGAAAGAACAAACCTCAAGTATGGGCTTAGTCTGCTTGACAAAGCTCATCTCAGGTGCCCATGACACAATGATCTGAAATAACAGCATCATTTACAGCATCACGTGTTGTACTGTATAGGAAACGCCGAAGCTTCTCAATCAGAGGAAGTGTTATGACAAGGTAAACTCAATATATTTATACATGTCCAAATGAGACTCAACTGCAGGTTTTTTGCATACAGCTCCATAAATTACAAGGTTCTTCAGTTCTAATGTTTCCTACAGAACAAATCATGTTCGGGCTGTGGAGATCAAAATAAGTGCTCGACCTTGAGCTTCACATCTCCTCAGCGGTCTTACTTTCCAAGTCCAAACCAGCTTCTGAATCGTCCAATGTTATTAAAACATATCAATGAATAAGAGTGTATTAACCTATGATTATATCACAAGTACGCTATCCGCTCAATTGCTGACATAAAATACAATTAATGAGTTATAACGTTAGTCTGGATAGCGTACGACTGTTATTTAGTTCTTGGAAGAATTTGATTGCAAACTTGGTGTCATGTAAAAATCTGACACATTGTTGAGCTCTCTTCTGACGCTCTAGCGGAGACACATTTTCTTAAGCCTTTTATGTTTTTTTTTAGTTCAATTTAAGTTTAATTGATGAACATATATAAAAGGCGTACGTGTGCATTTTTCCCAGTGACAAGCAATTGTTTAAAAGCTGCCCGTGCAACCAAAGGCCAACCACAGCAAATCAAAACATTTTTTGATATTTAAAAAAACTGATTTTGACCTATGAGATTTCAAATTCCTATTTATTGTAACCTCATGTAAAACAAATTCTTCTAAGAAAAGCTAACTGCTCTTCTTACTATGAAAAAATTTATAACTACAGGTACGGCCGAGCACTTGGTAACCTGGCACTTCGTGTACTATTGTTGCCTCCTTAAGATTTATCGCTTTAATGTTCCTCAGTTTTGTAAGTCGCTTTGGATAAAGCCGTCAGACAAAGAGGCGGGGCCGGTGGCCTGAGTGATAATGGGTGTCAGCTGTCCGCGCACCGGCTCCGCATTTCTGACGGAGGAGATCGGAAGCATAAAAGGACGACGAGAGACGACCGTGCCCGGACACATGTTAAGTTTATATTTATGTTTGTGTCCGGGCCCGGTACTCTCTCGTCGTATATTCTGCCAGCTCGTCCTTTTATGCTTCCGATCTCCTCCGTCAGAAATGCGGAGCCGGTGCGCTCACAGCTGATACCCATTATCACTCACGCCACCGGCCCCGCCTCTTTGTCTGACGGCTCTCGCCCCGCCTTCCTCGCTACATAAATGTTCTTCAACAATTGTCTATCGGTGTTCGACAGAAGAAACTCATTCAGGTTTGGTATGAGTTAGAAAATAACTGGGTACACTGTTTGAGGTTTTTTACCACAAAATGCGAAAAATCCGGGGCAAATGTCAACATTACCATGATAAGGGTTTTATTATACTGATAGGTCAGATTGGAACATTTGGTGGTTTAAATACCCATGTGAGGTCTCTCTTGAAGTTTTTAGCACATTTTTCAACCATGATTGTCCATAATCAGGTAGGTGCCGCTTTCCATATTGTCACATCCGTAACAGTCCATATCCCTCAATAATAGACAGTATTTTATGCTCTATGAAGAGCCATTCCTTCTCCATTAGTGGAGTTACAGTCTAAATTCTAAATATTGGAGAGACAAGTTTAGCCAAGTAATCGTTCTTCTCGGTTTCTTTACTTGTTATCAGAAATAATCTACAGGAGCTCTATTATTTGCTAATGTGTCCCGGAAGTGAAGTGCAGCCCATGAACGCCCGCACGCGCAGTAATGTTTGTTTATGTTGTCACTTTGAAACCATCAATATAAACACAAACTTTTACTCTCTCTTTTGTCATTGTTTGAAACCCCTAAACATCGAAGTTAGTAAAAGTCTTAGGTGGACTGTCGAACTAAAGTATAACCAAAATCTTTGTGTAGACTGTGCCACCAAAAGTCCTTGATGCTTGATAGTACAGTAAGTAACAGCTTTCTTACCCCATACTTGCACTGACGGGAGGAGGCACCATACTGAAAACGACACTGTTCATCTGCATCGTACACCTGCCCCGGAGCCACCGTAGGGTACAGGAAGTCTCGTTTCAGAGGTTCATTGTCCAGACACGTTCCCCGACCTGAGCTGTCAAAAAAACAAACCTTCAATGGGATTGGCTTCTCAATACCGGGCTTTCCCTTCTGTGTCCACATGTTCAAAAAGATTCACATGAAGACAAAAGATCACAGGAACGCAAGTAGGAAGCATCATTTTTTTTCCATGAATGGAAATCAGAGCACCAGGAACGCTGAAAAATACAGAAAGCAAGATGAGGGATGAATCATGAATGACAAACCGCAACTGCTACACAGAGACTTATATGGTACTCTGGTGCTCATATGGAATCATTTGAAGAGCCAATAAAATGAAGAAAAGGAGTAAAGCAGCGTAAAAAGGTACCGTGGCTCACACGTCCGGTCAAGTGTTGTGTTTAGTCTGTTTAGTCAGATAGAAATATGAAGTCTCCTGAGAAACCCCTCAAAAAAAAGACTCAACAAAGTACAAGAATAAAGGAAAAGACACCAGGCAGTACATATTCTGCTGGACTGGGTTGTTTCTGGGTTCAGAAGTTCTTATTTATTCTCAGCGTTCCTGTTACGGATGCATTTCCCCCCTCCTGGCGAGCCGGCATTGGCGAGAGATACGTCCCCACAGCTAATTATTATCCCGCTTGCTTTTTTAGCGGCACGCCAAGGAATACGCTTCCCTCTGAGGGAGCAGTGGGCTCGCTAACAACATAAACGCTAACATTTCATACTGTCGGAGAGCGGGCGGCTCTATTCTAACATCTGGCGCTGCATTTGTATGATTCCTACGTTGTTTGAAACCTGTATATGAGTCTTTTTTCTGCGAAACACAAAAGAAGATATTTCATGAAATGTCTCAGTGGTTTTGTGTCCATACAATGGAAGTCAATGGGGGGTCAATGTTGTTTAGTTACCAACATTCTTCAAAATATCTTTTTTGCGTGTTCTGCAAAAGAAGGAAAGTCATACAGGGTTTAAAATATGACATGAGGGTGAACACAAACTATTTTTACAAACACTGTAAAATATGGGATAAGAGCAGAGGCTTTTGAGTTGGCAAACCCCTATGGTGGAAAACATATCTAAACATAGTTCAAGAAAAGAACTCTTCGTATGTATCTGGTTTCCGTTGCGCTAGAGGAAGTATTAGCTGAAAGAGGGATCTCTTGCTTCCCACTGCTATATTGGAAGTCTAATCTAATTAAAAACTAAACCAAATACATTGGAAAGGAAAGAAACACATGAGCTCTTGCCTGGGGGTAACCAATGTTGTATTTGGTTTCATCCGTTCAATTATCTATTTTTTCCCATGTTGTTTGGTGGAATAATCCTCTCACTGGGGAGCAAGTCTGAATATGTCCCCTTGTATTCCAATACACAAACAAAGACTTTACTGTTTATTTCTTTAGAGAAAGGCAGAAATGGTCACTTTAAAAAACGGACATGTTTATTTGACGTTTCAACGACACTTCCTCGGGTAAACTTATTACAGCGAGCAGATATCCCAGCAAAACGAGAAGAACGTTTGCGAGTAATTATTTACAATTTTGCACAAAAACAAACGGTTGAAAAGTTGAAAAGGAAAGCTGCCAATATGTCCTATAAAACCTAATAACTGGCCATGTTAATTTGAACTTTTTTCTTTTTTTTTCTAAATAAAATGAATTGGTAGATTGGTTACTGTAATAATTTTATTTCTTTTTTTGCAGTACTTACTAAAATAATTCAAACAAATGTGAACAATGTGTTGTTGTCATCCATTGATCATTAATTTGGTAACTCTGCAGATGTCCTATAAAATTTAATAAGTGGCCATGTTATTTCAAACTTTTATTTTATTTTATTTTATTATTTATTGCATTGCATTGCATTCATTGCATTGCATTGCATTGCATTATTTTTATTTTAACTTATTTTATTTTATTTATTTTACTATATTATATTACAAGTTTATTTTTTGGGAACTCTGTAGATACATCATTCCTTTTTTATTTATCAGCTAAACAATTTGGCCGGTTGATTCTCAAGGAATAATAAGCTTATCATTTTCTTTAAAGAAAAAGTTGATCTTAAGCTGTTCTGAAAGATCTTCAGTCCCGAGATTGTTGTAGGCTAATATCCGCATTCTACTGCCAAAGCGCTGGAAGGTTCATTATTGATGAGTAAAGCTAGGGCAAAGGTATTCAAAGACTGAAGGTGCGTGATTGGGAGTTGAATCACAGAGTAGTGTTCCTTTGTGTTTGTGTGGGAAGTTGGCACACGATGATACGGCGTCTGATGCCAGCGATAGCTGTGATGTTAATCTTCTTCCATGAGGTCATTCGCCAGGAAAACCTTTCGACGGCCATGGCAACCACTATTCTTTCCTTTCGCCTTACGTTAGGCTAACACTTCACAGACTAGCCCGGTACTGTTCGATGGTCTCGTTTCGTCGTGAACGGACTGGTAAGTTCTAGTCATGAATGTGAATGAATTGTTTGGTGGCATTTTATACTGTGCATTAAAGTAAAATTGCGCCATCATTTTTGTCCCACCTTAACTTGCTACAAGATTATTATTTTTTTAATAGTACCAATATCTGACCCATATCTATCTGAAGAACCATATATTTAATTTAAGATGTTTTTGCCAACATTTAAATAATGTAAACTAAATATTTGTTGGGCTGAACCATACACAACAATACAACACATTTAACGCCCTCGTTTCCATTCATCAAATCCCAATATCATTTTCATTTGGTTAGTAAAAGCAAAGAGTTCAAAGCACAAATAATGGTGATTCTTCAGACGCTCTTTTCACTTACTCCAGAAAGCTGGTGATGTAGTCTTTGCTGCAGGCCGACCAGGAGAAGGGGTTGGTGTTGGCTGTGATGTGGGCCGCCATCAGCTTGGCTGTTTCGTGACCTTTAGTTCCGCAGGAGTTTCCAATCCCGTCGTGGTTCATCCCAAAACTGTCAGACAAATGGCAGAACGTGAGCTTCAATCACACATTTCGTAAATAAGATCTGCAACCTGGCACACAAGCAACAAACGTGCTTTTTGGTTAGGTTTAAGGGGTGGGGTTAGGGGAGGAGCTTCAGAACGCCATTTTTCAAATAATCATACGTTTTTGTATGATTGACATCGTACGAATTGATTCGAAATTAGCCACCTCGTAAAATAGTTACGAATTCCAGTGAGTTCAGGCTGGAGTTTTAGAAAGAAGGTGTTTCTTCAACTATGGCCACTTCTTTCACACCCTCAAGATAATGTTTTTTGTTGTTGTTGATGTTTTTGAATAATGTGTCATTACAGCATTATCATTTAGACATGTTTATCTCAGTTTATAATTGAAAATATTTTTATGGTTAATTTAAGATATCATTCATCACGTGGTGGAAATGACAACAGTGGAATGAATAAATACAATATTGGAATTAAATGCCACCTTTTATTGAACGTATTTTTATGTACACTTTTGTATAATTCAATTATTATGATTTTAATTATGATTTTTATGTCTAATTATCATATGTTTATAATGGGTTTTTGAATAGTCGAAGAGCGAAAGTCTAGATCAACAAGTTTTAACGTAAACATATTTTAAAGCTCCAATCTGTAACTTTAACGGCTAAAGAAAGCCAACAATCAGTTATTCGCCTAAAAATATCTGTTATTGTGTTCGCAACGCCTTGCCTTACCACGATTCACATCAGTAAGCGTATAATAATGATACATAAGTCTAGCATGTACGATTCCGCAGTTTCACATCATTTGAACTCAACTCTTAACCTGCAATTTAATGTTCCAGGGATGTCGAATCGGAGGCAAAAGAAACAGATAGCATTTTTAATCTCTAGAAACCCCTACAACAGGAAAGTTCCCCTAGAAACAGCAGGGGCAGAAGTTGTCTCTTTCAGCCGAGCTGTGGAGCTGTGAGAAGGAGAAGCTCTTTCAGGTTCGGTAACAGCTGTGTAAAGAGGACAACAGGTCAAAGGCCAGAGGCTGTCTGGAGCTCTTGAGAAACGAGAAAGTTCTAATCACCACCCTGATCCTGACCTGTCAATCCATAATGACACGTCTGAACAGACCTCAATCGGAGAGTCATCTCCTAATGAACCTGGCCTTCTATTCCCCTTCCTCAAAACCGCTTTTATCTGCTCACGGGCCATTGGTCTACAAGCCTGCCGGAGCATTTAGCCGCATTCCTTGCCGGCTACTCCACAAATACATCACTCGAGTGTTCCCTTCGCATATCTGTCTGGACACTGCATGAAAAACTCGGATCGCTTTACGCCTGGACCTCAAACCTTACTACTTTGCCGGGGTCCGAAAGCAGAAATCAGCCTTTAATGCATAAAACACACCCCCACCACATCACACAATTCCTCTGTGTTTTTGTAAGAGGCGCATTTATGACATGTCACTCCGCTCTCAATATAAATCAGCACGGGAGAAACCTGCAGCGCTTTCTCTATGCTTCCCCACGAGACATAGCGGCTATTTTTACAACCGCAGCGTAACAGAAGCAGACATGAGACGTAATAGAGGAAATCTCGCATAACTTTACCGAACAGCTACGCAGACCGATAGATCACGGTTATTTTTCTTCGGGAGAGCTTTTCATTTCTACGGAGTGTCATTCATGTTGAGTCGCGTGTATGGGCGATTAATGATGTGCATCCTATGACCCCTTCAGGGATATGTGAGCGATTCTTTAATAAGGCAAACTTTTTGCTTGTTTTTAGAGGATAGATTATAAAAACTTTATATCGTTTTTGAAGGTAACGTATAATAGGGACGTTTCTTTATTTTGGGGATTGTTCTCCATCCAGAATCCAAAGAATTTTTTATAAAAATTCTATTTTCAAAAAACGTTGATACAAATGGTGACATTCTGAAGCTTGTCCGTGCAAAAGTCGCGGCTGTGGTGGTCTCTTACAGGCCCGAGTCAACAAGTTTAAAGTGTCTACATGACTCAGGTCCATTCATCAATGTATGGTAGCATTTAAACAACGTTGCTTTTGATAAAAAAAATCGTTTTGTTTGGTGCTCTGTTTATTCACAACTGCATTTTAGGGCCTAGAACACATACTTTTAAAAATGGGTTTAAAAAAGTATTCAGTCTTTAAAACGATAAACCACAAATATGTGAATTTGTGAAAACGGGAATGTCAAACGCATATGTATTATGTGTTATGTGTTAAGTCAATAGGCCCTTTTCACATGACGTACCGCATCTTCCGTTCTGCCGCGAAGCGGGTGTAGCGTTACTTCCGCTAGCGCCTCAGAATGGAGTTTACCAAGTCCCTTGACAGCTGCCACAAATACGGCTAGATGATGTACAACGTCTTGCAGACAAATTTTCACTTACGACAAGGTCAAAGCTAGATAAAGGATACAAATACTACGTTGAACAATACCTTTTAGATTATGAAGGTAAGTGTTTTGTTTTCTTTTTGTGTTAGCGAAGGTGCTACGATAAGTACTTGAATAAGTGTTCTGTCACTGTTGTTTAATTCCAGCGCGACGGCAAAACAAAAGTTCTTCTTCTTGTTTGTTGCAAGACGGATGTCATGATACACTGCTTTGCGAGAAGGCGGAAGTAAAGTGACGTCATTGTGAAAAGGGCCTATTGGCATGCGTGAGTGCTTGACAACCAAAACAGCAAAAGTACAGGACTGTATTTTGTTGCTTTATAGTCCGTGGTCCATTCCAGACAAAATCACTTAAAGTTTGCGTTCACTATTATAATCAAGAATGTACTGTATATGTTTGCAGGTGAATAGTGTTTTTTTTGCAAAACGAAATCTCCAACAACTGGCCTGGCATACATAATGCGTTTCCACGAATCTGTCAGAATATACAAGTTGCTTTGAATGAAAGAATTTGCCAAATGTCAAAAGATTGAATGGACATTGTTTAAATCCCTAACCCTATAGTATGAGCATCGCCTCTATTAAATTGGATCAAATTCGACCTTAGTTCGGCCTCCAATTGTAAAGTGTCATGCACACGCAAAGTCAGAAAGAGACCTCACCTGTACTGTATACTTACTTGTGTCCGATCTCATGAGCAATAGTGAAGGCAGAACCGAGGCCTATATCTTCATTTATACTGCAGCTTCTCTCTGGCTCACACATCCCCGCTACGGACGCCAAACCTGGCCACAAACACACACATGCAAGATCAGGTCAAGGTGTAGCAGGCTACTTTTACATTGCACCATTTCAAAATAATACTTTTCGCATAAACCACTAAACTCTAAAGAAAAGTTTTGTTTTAAATCATTATGGGGACGTCAGTATTGCCGGCAACACGATGAAATAAAAAACAACTCGTAACTGGAAAACGTCTAGACAAGGGGGTGAGATTTATAAATTCTACCTCTGGTAACAGGGGACCACCTACTAATGCAAGCCAGGGCTCGAGTTCAAGAAAACATCTCACTTTGTACCCCTAAATATATAGTTGTTTTCATTCTTCAAGCTTGCAAAAAGGGAGACGGAATCATGAAAAAAGGTTCAGAATTTTCTTTTAGATAAGAATTTGTAGCATGTAAGAACAAGAGCGACATATTAATAGGGAAAATATTTACTACGGACAGTATTGACAGTATTCGTGTTTCCAAAATACTTTGAGTCTTGAATAGTTTTTTATCTATTTTATGTTCAAAATTTTCTTTGAATTATTTGTATTTATTTTCTATTTATACACTATTTCCTTTATTTATAATAATAACCTCAGAGGAACACTGGCCCAGAGCATAATTTTACCTAAAAATGAAGCATATTTTACACTCAGTTGTTTTGAAAATGCATTTTGGGGGGTGAAAATGACTTCAACGTTTCTTTATGAAGACAGAAAGAGAAAGATTGAGTGTTCAGTCTGACTGAAGGGGAGTTCAACCAGCTGCTTCTGTTGGGGAGGGGGGGTCTCTTGAAGCTATGAAGTGGAGAAAAAAAGCTTTTCCAAAATCCAGGTGTCTCTGGGTTCTTTGTTTCGCCTCTGTCCAGCCTGGGAGAGGGAAGCAATTCACACCAGATTACATCTGTTGGTGTGTGGTGGGGGCACAACACAAAACCCTTGAGCTAAATGCTTCGACTACCGTCCTAGATCTGAAGCCTGTTCTGTGCTCCGCATGGATCAAACGTTTTTTAAACCCACGTGAGTCGGTAGTTCAGCAATAAACCCTTAAAAAGGTCTAAAAGTGCCCTCCCGGTGGGCCAAATGTTATTAAAAATATGGACGAGTATAAAAATTCCAACGGTGGTTAGTGATAGTGCTGTTTGGGACGCTTCTTCATCTTCCATATCCAGAGGCCCCAAACATGAGCGGACACGCAAACCAACGGCTAATACGACACCAACCAGAGTGAAAAAGAGTCAAAAACATTCTGACTCGAAAGCTCATTGGTGGAACTTGTTTTCCTATGTCGAGGGTCACGTCGGTTTTATCCGCACTTCGCGATTACTCGCTGACCCCTCAGAGGGCAACACGCTGACCCGAGACCGCGATGAACCCTCTGGGTTAGTGGGGGGTGTTGAGGTGGAGATGGAGGTGGAGAAAGAGGAGGGGGGCAGCAAGGAAGCAGAGCAGATGCCAGGGCAATTAAAGGGACCCTGGGAATGTGACGAATGCGGTCAATCTGTCAAACCACCCCTGGAGTCACAATATTACTTCTAAGATATACGGTTCAGCCCTGGAGGGGGCTGGCTCAGATAAGATGAGGCTTTGACACTCCCTGCAGTCGATTTAGGGGGAACATACTCACAATTTCTTGTTGCTCGGTTATCCTGACTTTCTTAAAGGGGCAGTGCACCACGAATTCAAATACTGTCAATATGCCTCATGTTAAGGTATGACTTTCTTCTGTGGAGCATTTTTAGAAATATTAAAAGGATGACGATTAGAGACGTAAAGCTCCAAAAGCTAAATAAAAGTATTGAATACTAGTATAACAGTGAAGTTCTGAAGCCATATGATAGTTGGCTTGAGGAACACAGTGAAATAAACGTTATTGAATGATATTCTTTCCCTTCTTGGAGTTGCAAACACCTGAGACCAGATCATTGAATGAGTAAGTTGAACTCAAGAATTGGACCAGTCTGATTTGTGTCAATCGAATACCAGTCTGATTTATGAACTGGCTGTAGTGCAGTCATTGGTTTTAGAGGATTTATAATATATAAATACTCTTCCATTCCATTCCATTTTCTACCGCTTGTCCGAACTACCTCGGGTCACGGGGAGCCTGCGCCTATCTCAGGTATAAATACTCTTATTCTTCAAAATTTTAAACATCATATAAGTTTTCTAAAAATATTATACAGTATAGTCTTCTCTCACATAGCCTACTGTTATAGATTTTAAAATATTTACTCTATATACAGTATTTTGTAATATATTATATAGTCTTCTACTCTAATACTCTTTTACATATTGTGTAGTCTTCTTCTCTTATGTGCTCCGTAGTATATTGTGTAGTCTTCTTCTCTTATATACTCTGTATACTTCTTTTATACTCGTTACATATTGTATTGTCTGCTTCTCTTACATACCCCATTTACTGTATATATTGTGTAGTCTTCTTCTCTTATATGCTCTGTTACATATTGTATTGTCTGCTTCTCTTATATACCCCATTTACTGTATATATTGTGTAGTCTTCTTATATACTCTGTTACATATTGTATTGTCTGCTTCTCTTATATACCCCATTTACTGTATATATTGTGTAGTCTTCTTATATACTCTGTTACATATTGTATTGTCTGCTGTATTGTCTGCTTCTCTTATATACCCCATTTACTGTATATATTGTGTAGTCTTCTTCTCTTATATACTCTGTTATACATTGTATAGTCTTCTTCTTTTATATACTCTGTTACATATTGTATTGTCTGCTTCTCTTACATACCCCATTTACTGTATATATTGTGTAGTCTTCTTCTCTTATATGCTCTGTTACATATTGTATTGTCTGCTTCTCTTACATACTCCATTTACTGTATATATTGTGTAGTCTTCTTCTCTTATATACTCTGTTATACATTGTATAGTCTTCTTCTTTTATATACCCTGTTACATATTGTATTGTCTGCTTCTCTTACATACCCCATTTACTGTATATATTGTGTAGTCTTCTTCTCTTATATGCTCTGTTACATATTGTATTGTCTGCTGTATTGTCTGCTTCTCTTATATACCCATTTACTATATTGTGTAGTCTTCTTCTCTTATATACTGTTATACATTGTATAGTCTTCTTCTTTTATATACTCTGTTACATATTGTATTGTCTGCTTCTCTTACATACCCCATTTACTGTATATATTGTGTAGTCTTCTTCTCTTATATACTCTGTTATACATTGTATAGTCTTCTTCTTTTATATACTCTGTTACATATTGTATTGTCTGCTTCTCTTACATACCCCATTTACTGTATATATTGTGTAGTCTTCTTATATACTCTGTTACATATTGTATTGTCTGCTGTATTGTCTGCTTCTCTTATTTACCCCATTTACTGTATATATTGTGTAGTCTTCTTCTCTTATATGCTCTGTTACATATTGTATTGTCTGCTTCTCTTATATACCCCATTTACTGTATATATTGTGTAGTCTTCTTATATACTCTGTTACATATTGTATTGTCTGCTGTATTGTCTGCTTCTCTTATTTACCCCATTTACTGTATATATTGTGTAGTCTTCTTCTCTTATATGCTCCGTTACATATTGTATTGTCTGCTTCTCTTACATACCCCATTTACTGTATATATTGTGTAGTCTTCTTCTCTTATATGCTCTGTTACATATTGTATTGTCTGCTTCTCTTAAATACCCCATTTACTGTATATATTGTGTAGTCTTCTTATATACTCTGTTACATATTGTATTGTCTGCTGTATTGTCTGCTTCTCTTATATACCCCATTTACTGTATATATTGTGTAGTCTTCTTCTCTTATATACTCTGTTATATATTGTATTGTCTGCTGTATTGTCTGCTTCTCTTATACACCCCATTTACTGTATACATTGTGTAGTCTTCTCTTATATACTCTGTTTATATTGTATTGTCTGTATTGTCTGCTTCTCTTATATACCCCATTTACTGTATACATTGTGTAGTCTTCTTCTCTTATATACTCTGTTATATATTGTATTGTCTGCTGTATTGTCTGCTTCTCTTATATACCCCATTTACTGTATATATTGTGTAGTCTTCTTCTCTTATATACTCTGTTATATATTGTATAGTCTTCTTCTTGTATATACTCTGTTACATATTGTATTGTCTGCTTCTCTTATATACCCCATTTACTGTATATATTGTGCAGTCTTCTTCTTTTATAAGCTCTGTTACATATTGTATTGTCTGCTTCTCTTACATACCCCATTTACTGTATATATTGTGCAGTCTTCTTATATACTCTTATATATTTTATACGGTCTTCTTATACTATTTATACTCTGTTAAATATATTGCATAGTATGTGTCTCTTAAATACTCTTTTATATATTGGATAGTCTGCTTCTCTTATATAATTGGTTACATATGTGATAATCCTGCCTGTGATAACAAGCCAAAAGTCAAACATTTTACATAAAATCATGCTACATACACTAAATGGACGTAAGTGTCAAGACACCCCTTTCAAATAAACAGGTTTGACTACTTTGGTCATTTCTGTGAGCCCACATTTAAATGCTACAGCATGTAATGATATTCTAGAGAATTGTGTACTTCTTATTTTATAGCAAGAGTTCGGACACGACTCTTGTCTGTTCAAACATGACAATGCTCCTGTGCACAAAGCAAGATTGAAAAAAATGGCTGATTCAGTCTAGTGTGGAAGAACTTGACTTGATCTGCATAAAGTTCAGGCCTGAACCCAACTGAACACGAAAATACCATTCCAACACTTTTATAACTAAGCTGGAATTTTGTAATATGGTATTGTATGATAAAGCATTTGTATTCATTTGTATTTCAACGACAGGGTCAAATATAGTCTGCTTCTCCTATATACTCTGTTATATTCTGTGTAGTCTTCTTTTCTTTACTGTTTTTGTGGCTTCCCCAAGGGAGGGGTAAACATCACCATCCCATAGCAGACAGAAGTGGAAATGTTTGGAAGTGAAACAAGAGACAGAAGGGTCTGTAGCGTAAGCCAGGCTTTTTTGAGCTCAACGTGAGCCAAAGCACCAAACAACTCTATAAAGAGAAAGCAGTCTTTCTCGATAGCCCACACTAATATTTGTTACACCAGCTAAACAAAGCATTAAACATTTGCATTAGGACAAACGTTTTTAGGACTTACCAAGTGTACCGCAGGGTTTGTTCTTATAGGTGCAGATGTCATATCTAGAAGAAACAAGAAATGTCAATGAGACTTTCAGGTGCATCTTTATTTGCAAAGACATTTACCAGGCCCACACACGTGGTGAATTCAGTACAAAACAGCAAAAAAATACCACGAGTAACATTTTTATGGCATTACCCAATTTCTGTGCTCCATGATCTCAATTTTTCCGGAGTGACAGTGATTATCGACGAGAGCACGGGGGGTAGCACGACAAACACGCCTCTGTGATGCAAGGGTGAGCTGAGCGGTTGCCGGGGTGCTTCAATGCCGTAACTAGGGCCTAAGTCACTAAGACGTGCTGTAGTTCAGTTACGTCTACTTACTACTAACATGCTATAATCGTTTGCGGAGCTGCCTTCTTTTTTTTCAGAAACACAAACTCTTTTGGCCCGACGGGACCTGTCGTCAGTCGGCTGACATTTTCCACGGCAGGTCTGTTTGAAAGAATGCCAAATATTTTTGTGTTCCCCAAAAGCAGCATTAAACACCTCCTGAAAAATATCACAAGCAGTTTGGGTTGCTGAGTCTGGCCAAAGGCAAGCGGCCAAGCTTTGTTTGACATGGTCTTCAGTGCTGTGCAAAGACCCAGCGCCTGATCTGAATCATATTAAACTGTCTCAGAAGCTTTTGTGTTTCGTGTCGGGGGCTCGGGGGAATATTGTGCGTACTCAGTCAGACTGGTAGTAGGAAAATTCCTATCTGCTTTCTATTTGGGTGTTGATGTGAAGATATCGCTGCATTATGTTTACTGTGGCAGCTGAGAAGAACCAAAAACCCAAATCAAGTGATACTGAAATATAGCAGACAACAAGTGTTGCTTTTACAATTTAAAAGTATTTTTTCAGATATTCTATGAGAAACAGTAAAAGTGATGTGTTGCATAGCAACTAGCCCTTATTGTAAACTACATAACATTTCTGAAATCAGATTTCTGAATAAATATATTCAATCAATATGTAATGAAATTGTTTTAGTTAAGCCTAACAGCATCAAAGTATGTTAGATGGAAGACCGATACTGAATGTATACATGACTGACTTACTATTTTGCAAGAATGCGAGCATTTGAATAAGGCAGACTTGAAATGCTGTCAAGCTAATGTATTTACTGTAATCGTAATCCAATAAGAAAACGTGAATGGCACGTACTAAGAATGATGGACCAGCTCTTTGCCTTTAAGACACATGCATTTTTCTTCAATGAGCAATCCAATCATATCCGGGCTTTTAATATATTAGAAAACCAAGGACACCGCAAATTCAATTTCAGCGTGTCTCTCCTGAGCGCAGCCCTCCAGCATTAGGCATTGTCTCATGAACCCATGTAGAGGAGCTGACCTCATTTGGACATCAATTTATTTTGATTTAGTTATTTTAATTTTCCTCAGCTCTCGCAATGGATCGGGTTCCAAACATCGTCGCATCCCCCTGCCAGGCTCCGGCCAAGAGTCTTGGACAGGAAAACACTGCTGAAGAGGTCAGAAAGGATGATACGTCACAATCTCAAGTCTTAATCCTGCTAATGTGTCTGCCTAATGTGCCTGCAGAGGTAATGCAGCAAATGCAGTAAATTGCATTAGTTGTGTGTAAAAAATTGGAACTCTGACCCACCCAGCACACAAAAAACTGCACTTAACAAAACAACTTAATTTTAGTGACTTTGTTAACTATTCCATCCATTCAACTTTGGCAACTATTGCAAATTTAGTCAACTATGTCAACTATTGAAACTATATCAATTTGGAAAACTATTGTAACTTTTGCAATTTCAGTTAATTACATAAACTACTAAAACTATCACAGTTTTAGTAAACTATCTAAACTTTCGGCCCTTTTTGCCATTTTTGTAAACTATCTAAACTGTTACAACAATCTTTTTCAACTATTGGAATTTTAGTCAACTTTGGCACCTTTAACAACTATTGCAATTTTAGTTAACTTAACTATCGCAATTTTAGTTAACTTAATCAACTATCGCTTCAACTATCGCAATTTTAGTTAACTTAATCAACTATCGCAATTTTAGTTAACTTCATCAACTATCGCAATTTTAGTTAACTTTGTCAACTATTGCAATTTTAGTTAACTTCAACTATCGCAATTTTAGTTAACTTTGTCATTTATTGCAATTTTGTAAACTTCATCAACTATTGCAAATTTAGTTAACTTCAACTATCACAATTTTAGTTAACTTTGTCATTTATTGCAATTTTAGTAAACTTCGTCAACTATTGCAAAATTTTTTAACTTCAACTATCGCAATTTTAGGTAACTTCAACTATCGCAATTTTAGTTAACCTCATCAACTATCGCAATTTTAGTTAACTTTGTCAACTATTGCAATTTTAGTAAACTTCATCAACTCTCGCAATTTTTGTTAACTTTGTCAACTATCGCAATTTTAGTTAACTTTGTCAACCATTGCAATTTTAGTAAACTATTGCAACTGTTGCATCTATTGCAATATAATAAATTGCAAACTATTGCAACTTATGTATCTCAGTTATTTTTTCAAAACAATTGAGTTTCCAAACGTTTAACTACTGCAGTTTTAGAAAACCTCATCAACTATCGCAATGTTAGTTAACTTTGTCAACTATTGAAATTTAAGCAAATTGCATAAATTATTCAATCTATTGCAATTTTAGTAAACTTGATCAACTAATGCAACTATCAAAATTCAGTGAAATTCTTGAACTACTACATCCATGCAGACCGTTCCTTCTTTTAATTTAGCATAGGACAACAGAGGCATCAGTTGCCCTGAGAGAAAAATCTTAGACAAAATTAGTTGAGATGGGTACATTTAAAGCTGCTCCTAATTCGAAATGAAACTCTTCTGAATCCATTTAGAGCAGAGACTGTTATTTTTTGCCAGACTCTAAACCTGCTAGAAATTAGCAGCACAGTAGCTAGTTGTTTACCACTCAAACTACTTTGGCAGACTTCTGTAGACTGGCGTCAGTCACGCTGTCTGTCTTTCAGTCGCTTCGAAAAGGTGTTTGGCATCTACATTTGTTTAGTCAAAACACAAAAATATTAAACAAATTATGTGTATAAATAGAAATATCCATTCACTCAAACTCACTGAATGACGTCTATAGTATGGTCTGACAGCATCAACTCCAACACTCGTCCAAACCACACAGCCATGCATCAGCGAACGCCAATTAACAATGACATTAATAACCAGTTTGGTCTTAGTTGTAAATGACCCACCTAATATATATTTCCAGTCCAACCTGTCAAACCTTTATGCCAAAATGTCAACCATCCCTAAAACGAGCCTTTCTCTGCTAATTTCAGCTAAATTGAGGAAGTTAGCTGAACATGTAAAAATCACAGAGCTGTCCTTTATTTAGAGGATTGATCACCCACGAGCAAATCATTGAAACAAACTACTGTAAGTCCATTATTTCCACTTCAAGATGAATATAATGAATTAAGACAGGGAACTTTCCAACATTCAACGTCTACTCTGAAAAATATCAGAGTAACTGTAAAGTCAATTCCAGGTAATTGCAGCATTTTAAAAAAGGACTCTCTGATTTTACATGCGACTGTGTTGGGCTGGCAAATGGCAACCTGTCACAGAACAAGATTTGTTGGTAACACTTTACCACGAGGTCCTATTAGTTAACATTAGTAAATGCAATTTATTAATACTTCTCAATGTTACTTCATGTCAATAAAGTTATTCATGTTAGTTCATGGTGCATTAACTAATGTTAACAGTGACAACGTTTGATTTTAATAATGTATTAGTAAATGCTGAAATTAACATGAATAAATATTAATAAAAGCTGTAGAAGTATTGTTCATTGTTAGTTCATGTTAGCTAAAGCATTAACACATTTTTCACTAATAGCACCTTTATAGGCCCTTTTCACATGACGTCACGCATCTTCCGTTCTGCTGCGAAGCAGTGTATCGTTACTTCCGCTAGCGCCTCAGAATGGAGTTTACCAAGTCCCTTGCACAGCTGCCAAAAATACGGCTAGATGATGTACAACATCTTACAGACAAATTTAGCTTATGACAAGATCAAAGCTAGATAAAGGATACAAATACTTTGTTGAACAGTACATGTTTGATTATGAAGGTAAGTGTTTTGTTTTCTTTTTGTGTTAGCGGTGCTACGATAAGTACTTGAATAAGTGTTCTGTCAGTTTATCTGTCACTGTTGTTAAATTCCAACGCGACGGCAAAACAGAAGTTCTTCTTTTTGTTTGTTGCAAGACGGATGTCATGATACACTGCTTTGCGAGAAGGCGGAAGTTAAGTGACGTCATTGTGAAAAGAGCCTACCGATTTGTTTAATATAACTGCAATACTTTAGGAAATTGTAAATTTTAGTGCATCCATACATTTGTAAATAATTTTTGAATGTCTTTAAACTCAACTGACCAATCTCTGAAAACCATAATTCAGCTCTCCAAATGCATTGTGGTCGGCACAAATCGTATTTATCCCCATTGCATGTGAAGTCATACTTAATGTAGTCTGGATCTAATCTTCTTTTACTTTGATTAATGATGTCATGCAACCTGTCCATGTTGGCAGGCACAGCTCTTTGGCAACATTGTTGTTTATCTACTTTTTGTGTTTTCAATGTTGAGAAAAGTCCAGCACACCGCTTTCTTCTACGAGTTATGATCTTCTTTTGATTTTGCACCTGCTTGAAAGTTTTTATTGGATGTGCGCACACTACGTCTATCGTTATCAAGAAAATCTGAATGGTTGACAGCAACGTTGTGCCGGTACCAAAAAGTATGTTCCACTTGGCCACATTCTCTTCTCATGCACAACATGGTTTGCCTGCAATGAAGCCCGGTGTAAAATCAGCAACCGACCTTGTGATGAGAACGGCGTTGTCGTGATGGGCAATCCCATTCTCCGGGATACTGTTTCCATCCCCCTGATGCGAAAGAATGGATTTCTGCCATTTACAGAAGCTGTCGAGGGATTTGTCTGCATGATGGTTTATCTCCAAGTTGGGCTGGAACACAGAACGCCAAAGTAACTCATCAAACTTTGAGGCTCTGCAGTTTCAGAGAGCTACCCATTAGTAAAATGAAATGAAGTCACTTTTTATTCATATATATACTGACTGGTACAAAATGAATTATGGCCCTAATGACATCATCCTAGGGCAAGTTGGATCTGTTGGTTGGTTTCCCAGTCTGAAGAGTTATTTGACCACTCTGAGGCCAAAAATGGGACAAACCCACCGGCTCTCTCAATTAAAACATTAACTTTTTTTGCTAATTTACTGATGCTTATGTTATTCCAGACCTGGCGTTCTTTCTTCTGCAGAACACAAAAGAAGATGAAAGAATTGCTTCGCCATGCAAAACTTGCTGTTATGATGCTAGGTTGCAAGAGTGTTGCTAAATGGTTGTTAGGGTGTTCTGTGTGGTTTTAAGGGTGTTTGATTTTTCATTCAAATCTACAGAAGTGCAGGAACCAGTTTAATCCCAACGATCACAGGTTTGTTCAAATCCTCGGCGAAAGGTTTAAAATGAAGTAAATAACAATACCGTTTTTATTTTCAGGTTTTTTTCGACTGCTCTTTAAACGAATTACCTGATCTTCAGTCAGGACTATCAGTCTGGTTACAATAATGTTCACAACGTTTCCTAGGCTGGCATCACGGTAAAGTTTGGCAACCTGACCTCCAGAAAAGAAAAAAAGACACAAAGTCAGCCAAATGCTGTTTGAACACGTCTGGCCTGTAAACGGGAAGGAAATGACATCAACACGAGACAAACGTGAATGAGAAAAGCAGGACCAAACTTACAATATTCATCACGGACAGGATATAGTGCTCGATGTCTTTGCGTCCGTGGTATCCAACCATCATTTTGTCAGCCACTACTAGGGTCTCCACGAAACGTTCGGAGCTGACGGAACGGCGCGGGCGACGGGATCCCGTCGGGTCACCGTCTGAGACCGGGCGATGTAGGTTTGCACCGGGACCTGTTTGGTAGCAGGGCGTCCTGTTTTTTGTGAGTTCTGAAGAGTACAGAAATGGCAGTTAAACAGATTGTTAAGATCACACACAGCTGCACGGATCTCAGCTCATATTGACTCTGTTTGCAAGAACTTCCAGCCAAACCTGAACCACTGACCATCGTTTCCTAAACTGCTATCTTTAACTGTTTATGTCACAGTGCGGCCAGATGGAGGTTTACCAACCTGAGACGCCGCAGCCAAACGCCTCGCCGCGCTCTTGAGGAGAACGGATGGAAGACTTTTTATAAATAACGTGCGGTTGTCCTCCCTCGTGGTTGACATCGCTGAGATTTCCGGATATGTTTATTAATGGCTCTATTAAATATTGCTCTTCCGCTGTGGTTATGACACCATGCTTGATAAGAAAAGAGAAAACGGTGGGTTACACAAAAAGCACACAAACATGCGTTCATTGACAAGGTTTGAAATATTCCATCTGTGCTGTCGAGGACTGGGCTGTAGATAAATGCATTTTAATGGCCGCATTACATTATTATCGCTAAAAATAATCTCTTGAGGCCGCGCTGTTCAAATACACACCAGAATGCAGATAACTAGGACTTGTTTTCGGAGTCACATCAAATCGCATGTAATTCATATCGCGAGCGAACGCGAAACACGCCAAAATACAAATCAATGAGGTAAATCACTCAAAAACCACCAATTACGTGAAGAACAACATTGTAATTGCTGGGACAGCAACCAAGGAACACAGCCCAGCGCCTCTGAACACCCCCCATTTGACATAAATTCAAAAAGTGCCTCAGAAATGTGTTCACGAACGCAAAAACCTCTGGCATGTTCTCCAAGTCTGTAAAACTCCACAATGAGACCAATTAAATCTTTACAAAGAAATAGCGAGCGCTGCACACGCGAAAACAAAAGCAGGGTTGATGTAAGCCGTGGGCTCGCGCAACGCCGAGCAAAAACTGCTGAGGCATTCAAAGCATTGTTTTTCCATTTTTGGTTTCAATAAAATGACTGAGACAAAGCAGAGATCTGGCCAATCTTAATTTACGAAGTCTAGTGAGCCAGCACTTTGGGCTGCATGTAATAATATTAAATTATTGTTTACCATCACTGCAACTGTCCTGTTCTGAATAAAAGATGGATTATGGGGGAAAGCTGACGCATGATAAAACAAAACTGTTGGGAATGTCTCATGAACTACGAACTGCACATGTTTAGTTTAGTAATCTGCTTGGTTTAAAGTAACAATGGTCAGTGAAACAAAAGCTTTGTTTAATTTTTGTATAATAAATGACTAAATGAATTAGGTTTATTTGTGAAAACGCAAAAGAAGATATATTGAGAAATGTCTTAGTGGTTTTGTGTCCATACAATGGAAATCAATGGGGGTCGATGTTGTTTGGTTACCGACATTCTTCAAAATATCTTATTTTGTGTTCTGCAGAAGAAAGTCATACGGGTTTACTGACCCGAGTACTAAGTAAATGATGGCAGAACTTTTTTTGGGGGGTGAACTATCACTTTACCATTAAGCTTCTGCTTAAGATATTCTGATACGATTTTCATCAGACATTATCAAACAACACTGGACTTTTATTGTATGGTCACAAAACCACTGAGACATTTCTCAAAATCTCTTCTTTTGTGTTCCACAGAAGAAAGACAGCAACCGGGTTGCAAACATCCCTTGAGGATGGACAGAAGTGTGGCGGATGCGATGCAGCCTCTTCATCTATAACAGGCCTCATTATGATTATGAAAACTATGACAAATCTTATATGTTATATAGATTTCATATATTCATGCATGTGTGCCATTGACACAAGAGTGGATTCCAATATTTTACTTCCAGTCAAAGGTAATTGCACAGGACCGCCTCCCTCTGGAACCCCCCCGCTCAACTCTCTCAACGAGAGATTTAAAGAGGCAGCGTGTACCACTGCAAGACCACAATGCACTGCATGGCCCTACAGATCGCGGTTACTTATGCGACAACAACATTCTCCCCTGGATGAAACGTACCGACGTGAGATAGGAATCAGCTGGCAACACTGCACAGGTGTGCAGGTGGGACCGAGGGTCCATGCAGACAGACGCTAAGGTAATATTTTGCTGTCACACAGCAGTCACTTTAACATTGAGCAGAACAGCCGTGGAGGTCGCAAACAAGGTCGCAAACAATTAACAAGTCGTAGCTTAATGATTCTGCGAAGAAATTATGAGAGTTGTCTTTTTCTCGACTTCAGATGGTCAGTTTGATGGGACTCACAAATCCAACCTAATCTCACTGAAATGATTTTATGAGGTGACTAATTCATATGAATTCATACAATGTGAATCATACAAAAACGTATGATTATTAGAAAAAAGCAATACTGAAGCCTGAAGCCCCTAATCCCGCCCCTAACCGTCACTGGCGCAAAAGCAAATCATACTAAAACGTATGAATAAGATTGTACGAATTAGTAAAATGTACCAACTCGTAAAATAGTTGAAAAAATTCACATGAGATTGTGTTAAAACTGTGAGTTTCTCTGGATTCAAACATTGTTGGAAACTTAAGAAGATACATTTAAAATAATATGAAATATATATACGACGGTGTTCTTGGATATTTTAATGAAAACATCATGCATATCGTGCCTTTAAACTCTAAGAATTGGTTGCTAGGGTGGTTGCTATGGCGCTTACTATGTGGCTTATGTGGCTGTGTAGTGATCCTTAGCATGTTGCTATTTTCATAGGACTTTGCTAACTTAACAAATGTCAAAAGGTCTCATGTCTATGATACTCTGGGCTCACGATATGGCTCAGTTTCCTCTTTTAGTTTAACTCTGTGGGATTTTATTGACCCGTTTATTCATTGGCAAAGTCTGATCACCTCAAAAAGTAACAGCACAGCTCTCCTCATCCAGACACACAATTCACAAACAGTATTCCACAGTAAAGACCGCTTAACAGTATCATAAAGCAAGCACATACACGACCCTTTGAGGAAGTAAACACTTCAGCTGAAGATCTTTAAACATGTGGCCAATAAAATGCAATGCATATTCCACATGTCACTGACCAGCATGCCGCCATATCCAAACATGAACGTGTACTTTCCAATCTGTTCTTTTATGCAGAAAACAGCACACCTTTTTCCATTCGACAGTGTGCGACAATCTCATAATGGCACCATCTTATACAAACAACGAGTGAAGATTTGATCCGTTGTACTCACCAAGCCCCTGCAGTTGCTCAGTGCCACTTGTGTAGTGCTATACTGATCCAGTAGGTATCCAACATAGTGGCAGTTATCAACTGCTGAATCCTGCCGTTCCACTCCATCCTTGCCCCAGTACTCTACAGTGAAATGTTTGGAAACCAGGTCGGGGTTGAGTGTCAGGTTCAGGTGAAAGTGCTTGCCATAGGCTGAGAGTTTGTAAAAAAGCCTGGTCTCGGTGTGGTCTGGCTCAGCCTGGTCCAATGCCCGTCGCCTCCGACCGGGCATGTAATGTTTCACAGTGTAACTCATAAACTGGCCCCTCTGGTTTACCCGCACCGGTACCATTAGCTGGTAGTGCTCCAGCGTGGACAGGAATTCCGCTTTTCAGGGAACAAAATGACGCAGGTGACAGTGAGCGACACATGAGATGTAACTGAGTAACATTTGACATTTGATTTCAGTTGTTGGTTTCTTTGCACAGTTGGAGACATTCTAGAGGAACTGGGAAACTCTAGCGGAGTAAATTGACTCAAGCAAACGTCTCCATTTGATCTTATTTAGCATTGCAGGTGATGAGCAGCAACCAAAAGGTGAAGAGATTTGCGATTTGTTTTCTTTCCCATTAAAAGGCAGTCAAATGTCAGAGAGTTCAGTCCCCAACATTAAAAATGCTGTCATCATTTACTCACCCTCTTGCCGTTTCAAATGTGCATGACTTTCTTTCTTCCGCAGAACACAAATGAAGATTTGCTGGTCACCGAACAGCACTGGACCGCATTCACTTGTACAGTATTGCATGGACACAAAACCAATGCAAGTGAATGGGGTCCAGTTAACAAGATCTTTCAAAATATCTTCTTTTGTGTTCTGCGGAAGAAAGAAATCCGGTTTAAAATGACAAGAGGGTGAGTAAATGATGAAAGAATTTAAATTCATTCATTTATTACAACCCAAAAATGTCGGTACCCATTCACTTCTATTGTAGGGATGCAAAACCTATGCAAGTCAATGGGTACTACCGTTGACTGGTTACCAACATTTTTCTAAATATCTTCATACAGGTTTGAAATCATTTTCCTTTTTGGGTGAACCACCCCTTTAAAGTGTCATTCTCTTACTCTAGGTCGCCAATTGTCTTCGTTGAGTTCATGTCTCTTAATTATTTAAGTATCAGCACATAAGAAGGAATAAATTACAGAGGAGATCTCTTCAAAGTGTCTCTTACTTCTCATAGACATAAATAAGAATTAATGGAGAGCAAGTGTATACTCATATTGTATTTTAACATTTGTCACATTTTTATTTCTCGTTTTAGAAGAAACATATGAGACTAAGTCGATACTTAAATTAAACAACTGAGAACTCCATCAACCTCATGAGCTATGAAAGAGCAACATCTGAGCAACAAAATGTCCCTCTGGGTAAGCTATGAAAATCATTCTGTGACATGTTGTTACATTGTTGAGATCTCTTGTGAAGCTCTAGAGGAGGCACTACCTCAATGTTTTTCTCATGAGAAACCTCTGGGGAACAGGAAAGCAAGTTCAATCTCAATGCTGTCTAGGAGAAATTATTGAGACACCGAGATCTGTGTGGAGTATTATTTGCCAAAAACAAGTTGCGGGTTTGAGTGGAGATAAACATCATGCAGCCTTTTTTCAGGTTAAACTCATCGCACATCCAAACAAATGAAACCTACCTTGAGAGTTGTATGAAAGGCTCTGAGGTTCAGCAGCGGCCAAGACCAGGCTAAATATCCAAGTCAGCGTCTTCCAAAAAATTTCCATAATTTAGAGAAGATCTGACATGGGGTGGGGGGTCGGGGAGGCTACAAATGGATCAAAGCGATATGATCAATCCAGCGTTGCACCGCGACAAGCATCCTCGATTCAAGTCTGAGTCCACACTTAATCCCGGGTTTCGATGGCTTCTCAAGGTCTCCAGAAAGGTCTCGCGCCTGTACCTGTGTCAGCCATGAGATGTGGACGAATCCATAAGAACGCTCTTCGTGTTATTCCAAAGTGGCAGATCTATGTTGGGGGCTTGTCCCGAACGATCCATTGGTTTGCCTGGAAATGAATGATGACATGATGACACAAAGAGTGGAAAAACTCCTGCAAAACCACCAAGCACGCTTTGTCTGATCAGACATCACTGACAGATCGCAGTTCCACAACTGTAACATCTGGACTAGAACAGGTTTGATCACACACACACACAGCGCTGAGCTCATAGGTGTTGAGTGGGACGCAGTAACTTCAGGTTATCATTTTCACACCTGCACTTGAGTATAGGTGCTCGGGCTGTTTCCGACTCGAGGCGTGAAACCATGCAGCAAAAACCTGTTGCGAATAACTCTGCTGGCTGATCAGAAGGCTGCACTAAATCTATACAACTTAAAGCTGTGAAACATAAATGGACATTTAAGTCACACTTTTGATACTATTGATTATATTTCATTACAACATGATATCTAACCATAACCCCTATCTATCATATTAAAGTCAGATTGAAGAAGTTTGTAACTCACAGGATAGGAACGACATTTCATCAGATGCCGGTGTACTATTCTCTTTGATAGTTGTCAGAAGACTTACAAATCCTATATATCGTTTTCTTTTGCATGATTTCGTATTATTGCTGCAGACGTTCAAGAGGCAACTGTGCGGCCGAACAATTTACGAACTTTAACGAAGTGCCTTGTTCCAGACAGCGGCTCTGGATGTCTAAAGCGCGTCTGACCCAGACAGCTGGCAACCGGCCCAAGTCTATTACACTGGCCGCTAAAAAAAAAACAGGAGTCTCGCGAAAGTGGAGACAATAAATTGCACGAGTTTTTTCCTTTTCTTTATCGGTTTTTTTAAGGTGAGGTTTCGTTGTTACAGTTCAAGATAAACCAGTCACAATATTAAAGACGGAATTCGTTATATTGTCGCGCGTTTGTATTTCTGCGCAAAATCCACTGGGAATTCCCAGACGACCCTTTCCTGTCTGCGAGACTGTACAGTAAAATGATAGTTACCGTGTTCATCCTTTTGGTTGAATAAATAGAGAGTAGTGGCACTCTTCTGCATTTGAGTCAGTCCGCTTCAATGCATTCTTCAGTAAATCGCTTCTTTCGCTTCAAGCCATCCTGTGTCTCATGCCAACAAATGTAGTTGTGTCCTTGTACAGAAACAAAAAAAAGCCTCCTCGAGAGCCTATCGCATTAGCAATGCAACGAGAAAGACAGGGAAAAAATTATAACTCCATGCACTCATCTCCAAAATATGAAAAAAGTGTGCGCCTCTGCAACTCAGCTCATGTTTAACTTTTTGCTTTATTGCTTGCTCTCGTGCTCATTTCTGGCTCCTTTGACTCAGCACGGATGAATAATAATAGTCGTGCACGTTGGTGCGGTGTGTGTGCAGAACAGCGGAGCTGATCAGAGAGTTGCGCTCTTTAATACTGGAGCCGGATCTGCGCCAACAGACTCGAGCACTGGCAGCAGCGCGAGGGACGGGGAGGTTCGACATGACGTCATTGCAGATGTGCTTCGCGCTCGGACCGTCAGGTGAAAACTGCACCTCGGAATCAGGTAGCGATACTTTAGAATAGCTTTCATTGACGAGTGATTAAGAAAAACGAATTAACTAAGAAAGCTCCGATTGAGAAATGTTAAATTACATGTATGTTTTAAAATGTTTTTATTGTTATGCGTTTTTTCAATTTACGAAGCTTACGGAGTATGCATGGTATGCATTAATATTACAATCACATTTGTATCAAATGGATCACAAAATATGTGATTTTTTATGTATTATAAAAATACAATACAACCTTTCCTGTAGCTCATTGGTAAGAGCAAGGTTGTGGGTTCGATCCCAGGGGATTGCACGTGCTTAGAAACAAAATGTATAGGATAATGCACTGTAAGTCGCTTTGGATAAAAGCGTCTCCCAAATGCATAAATGCATAAATGTAAACCTGCATGTTTGTATAATATTGCAGTGAGTGATAGTGTTAAAACGTTAATTTACATTAAGGTGTTTCTGATCAGCTACTGCAATGGTGCGTTGAATTACATGAGCGAGATGAGACTTAACAGTAGAGAAAGAAAGTGCATCAAAAACCGAAATGAATATATCTTTGTTAATATTATTTTCTGTACCATTCTTATTTATAGCAGTTGTATTATATGTGTTATAAATTTGTCTAAAACGATGTAATGATCGTTTGTAACCAGGCTGATTTACATGGATTGAGAGCTGAGTGAGATGTTTGTGCTGTGATGAAGGATTGTTGCTTAGTTTGCTGCGACATCTCGTGGTGACTATGTGACAGTGCACCAAATAACTGTGCCAAATAAAGAATCAATGTTTGAGCTCATACTCATAAATATATCAATTACGCTGTCCATTTTATAGAGAAATTAAAATAAATCGTCTCAAAAATAACATTGTTGTATTTTAAAGTTTCACTCTCATATTTAGTGGTTTATACATTCGTGCCAATATTTAATAATATAATATTAGTAGAATATTTTACAGTAAAATTACATTTGTAATTAATCATATTAATAAAAATGTGCATTTCTTAAATTATCAGGAGGTACTGTATAGTACTGTACTGCACATTATTATTATTATTATTATAAGCCACTAATAATAATAATAATGTGCATTTCATAAACTATGAGGAGGTACTGTCATCCAAACAGCTAAATAAATTATTATTATATGTTATTTTAGTGTAAAAATTCTACTAATATACTATTAAATATTAGTATATTTGAAGATAACTCGTTTAAAAAAAAAAGTGCATTCCCATTAACATCAATCAAACTGGAGTTGGTTTGCTTTGATTTAAGCCATAAAAACTACAAAAATACAGCTAGCACAATAAAAACATGATAACATAATAAAAGCATTATTAAAACGTTATTTCATTTTGGAATCAAACTCTTCTTTTAATAGTATATTGGAAATAATTTCAGTTCATTTTAATCATTAGTAATATTATTATTATTATTGTTGTTGTTATTGATTATAATGACAATAATGAAAGTTAAATAGAATAAAAATGCTCAATTGACAAATCTATTACTTTAAAGCATTGTTAGTTCATATACAATTGGAGATCTCTATAAAATAATAATTCAAAATCATTTTCAAATGATCAAAAACTCGCTGAGAAAGTAGATGTCACATAACAAAGTATTTCCTATTTTAGTACTAATTGATTAAATATAAATAAAAATACCTTTAAACAACAGTTTAGCTCGTATGACACTGATACACATTGACAGCAAGTAATGCAATAAAAAATTAACTGTAAATAGTTACAATTTTGCATCGTATCTGACCTATTAGACAACTGATTTGAGCTTCCATTCCACTATTCGCCATTACAAAACCCTTTTTAATTTTAATGGACACTTGCATCCACTCATTTCAGTAGGCTAATTCAAGCAGATAAGTATATTTCGCATTTATCAACGTCTATTCCTCTCCCATACTGTAGGCGGTAGTATGCATTACGAAAGCTGTCTGTTACCGTAAACCCCATCCGACCGACCACCGAAGAAGAAATATAAACTTTGGGGAAAAATGGCGTCCGACGTGAGCCGTGATGGTTCAGAAAATAAACGAAAGTTAGAGGACAAAGAAGATGAATGGGTCGGTCCTTTGCCTAGCGAGGCTACGCAAACAAAAAAGAAGAAAGGTATTTGCGTTTTATTTTATTAGAAATACGCCATTAATTGTGTTCTGTCTTAAACCCTAGTGGGCTGTTCGGGCCATCAACGTCCTATAATCACGTTTCTTTTACTATTCAGCTCACGGAGGCGTTTGTTTTATAACTCGCTTTGTGTTTCTTTGCAGTTCTTGAATATGAAAGAGTTTATTTGGAAAATTTGCCCTCCGCCCTCATGTATGAAAGAAGTTACATGCACAGAGATGTTATATCCCACATTGTTTGCTCCAAGTAAGTTTCCTTCTTAGCAGAGCTCTAGAATTCACATCTAGTGTAGTGTAGTGACGTCTTACCTACGATACATGTGTCCGAAGGTCGAATTAAAAACTATATTTTGATGTTAACTTAAATGTTAACCAAATAAAAACGGTTCCCTCGAAAATGGGTAATAGGACTGCACAATATATCGCAATAAGGCAATATGCAGTTTGCAATGCATTGCGAAAGGTGAATGATTTTAATACTTCAAAAAGTTACGTATGGGCACAGTTTAGGATAGGATAGCACAGAGACGGGTACGCGCATGTTTGTGGCTGTGCGTGCGCGTGCCCTGTCGAATGCATAATGACCATGGATCAAAATTAAAAAAAATATATGAAAAGATTTCAATTTTATTTTATAAATATTAATAATAATATCAAAGAATATATTAACAGTTTGCATTAAAAAATAATTGTCGTCACACAATAGGACACATGTACGGTTTATTTTTCAACTACCCAAGTTTATTCATGCGTGTGTGTTGATATATAAAACATTTAACAGTCAAACTCATTTAACATAAGATGTACTGATTGTAATGTTCTTCCATCCCAGAACCGATTTTGTTATCACGGCGAGTCAAGACGGCCATGTAAAATTCTGGAAGAAGGAGGAGGAGGGAATAGAGTTTGTGAAACACTTCCGCAGTCACTTGGGTAAGTTTATTCTTTTCTGCCCGAATTTCCCGAGAACCACCCAGAACATCCTGGCGGCGAGTTTGGCAGAGGCTAAACAGCGCCCAAATCTTCTTACATTTCTGTGTTTATTCTCTTTGGCCGGTAGGTGTGATCGAGTGTGCTTCTGTAAGTGCTGAGGGTGCACTTTACTGCTCCGTGGGGGATGATCAAGCTATGAAAGTTTTTGACGTGGTCAACTTCGACATGATCAACATGCTTAAACTTGGGTAAAATCTTGGTCTTCTTTTAGCTTGAGTGGTCGACTCAAAAAAGAAACGAATCTATGACCATCTATGACTGTTCTAATCTTAAGAAAATATTTCGTTTCTAGCTTCCATCCGGGCCAATGTGAATGGATTTATAATCCGGGCGATGCCATTTCCACGGTCGCCTGCTCGGAGAAATCAACAGGGAAGATATTTGTTTACGACGGTCGTGGAGGGAATCAGCCTTTGCACAGATTTGACAAGATGCACAGCGCGCCGCTGGCTCAAATCCGCCTGAATCCAAAGTATCGCGTCATCGTTCGGCGGACAAAGCGGGGATGATGGAATACTGGACGGGGCTCCCGAGCGAATTCAAATTTCCACGGCAGGTGGAATGGGAGTATAAGACTGACACGGACTTGTACGAGTTTGCCAAGGGCAAAACTTATCCTTCCAGCCTGACTTTCTCTCACGACGGCAAGAAAATGGCCACAATTGCTACAGACCGCAAAGTGAGGATTTTCAGATTCCTGACTGGGAAGTTGATGAGGGTGTTCGACGAATCGTTATCGGTAAATTATGGTTTAATATTAATATTGTTTCCTATCCGGAGTTGAAAAATCCTTTATTTATCTTGTGGAATGCACGATAGAGTTCATCTACAGCATCCCATAAATGAGTTGTCATTGGTAGATGTTCACGGAGCTCCAGCAGATGCGCCAGCAGTTGCCTGATATGGAGTTTGGCCGCAGGATGGCTGTAGAGCGAGAGCTGGAGAAGGTGGACGGCATTCGACTCGCCAACATCATCTTCGATGAGACCGGACACTTTGTGCTGTATGGCACTATGCTGGGCATCAAGGTCATAAATGTGGAGACTAACAGGTACAGGACTGTTCTACTTTCTTTAGAACACAGAAGATATTTTGAAGAACGTTCCATTGTATGGACACAAAACCACAATTCTCAAAATATCTTCTCTTGTGAATGAGTCACATACAGGTTTTGAATGACATGAGGGTGAATAAACGACTCTGTATTTCTTCCAGTAGCAGTACTAAACCGACCTCTGCGTGTTATTTTGTCACTCAAGGTGTGTGCGGATCCTCGGGAAACAGGAGAACATCCGTGTGGTGCATCTCGGCTTGTTTCAGGGTGTAGCCAAGGCCGCTCTGCAGGCAGCTCCGACCATTGAGATGAAGGCCTCCGACAACCCAGCGCTGCAGAACCATGACCCAGACCCAACCATCTTCTGCACGGCCTTCAAGAAGAATCGCTTTTACATGGTGCGATACCGCTCTTACACAGAAATGGTTCTCATGTATTCACCTTCTTCTTCATGCATTTTATTGTTGAACATTTCAGTTTACAAAGAGAGAGCCGGAGGACACCAAGAGCGCCGAATCTGACCGTGACATCTTCAACGAGAAGCCTTCTAAAGAGGAAGTGATGGCCGCCACACAAGCAGAAGGGCCAAAAAGAGTGTCGGACAGCGCCATCATCCACACCACGATGGGCGACGTACACATCAAACTCTTTCCTGTGGAGTATGTGTGTTTAAAAGTACACTTATTGAGCCTGTGTGTTTGATTGAAGAAATCTGACAGTGTTGTTCTTTGCTCTCAGATGCCCTAAAACGGTGGAGAACTTCTGCGTCCACAGCAGGAACGGCTACTACAACAGTCACATATTTCATCGGGTCATCAAGGTATGGTGTACTCGAATTCAGCTGTTTAATGGGAAGTGTGTGATGATGATGATGATGATAATAGTTACCGTTCTGTGTAGGGTTTCATGATCCAGACCGGTGATCCAACGGGCACAGGGATGGGTGGAGAAAGCATCTGGGGCGGAGAGTTTGAAGACGAGTTTCACGCCACCCTGAGACACGACAGACCCTACACCCTCAGTATGGCCAATGCAGGCCCAGGAACCAACGGCTCGCAGTTCTTCATCAACGTCGTCCCAACCGTAAGACCATCTGTTAATTCTAGATCTTTAGCAGCTGGGACATTGTCCGCCATATTGGAATGGTCACATCCAATCCGTCTGCAACCGTACTTTTACGCATGTGTGAATAGCGAATGTCACACAATGTAGATCTAAAGATTATTGCTAAACTAACACAATACAACATGGTGTAGGAGTTAACACAACATTAGTTACTACAGTTTAACAACCTGTCTTCTAATTGACTAATGATATTATCTGTCTTGTTAGCCCTGGTTGGACAACAAGCACACTGTCTTTGGGAGGACCACTAAGGGTATGGAGGTTGTCCAGAGGATCTCCAACCTTAAAGTCAACCCCAAGACTGACAAGCCATACGAAGACATCAGTATCATAAATATCACCGTCAAATAAATAGTCCCATTGAAAGACCAATCTTCTGTTTTTGTAAAATAAAGAACCATTTTTTTAAATGCTCTCTTTTGTTTGTCATTGAAATAAGAGCCAGTGTTTTCTGTTTTGTTTTTAATAGTTACATTATGAATGGTTATACAAAAGGCATCATCAAATCAATAACAAATGTGTGGGTGTGCTTCTTTGAAGGTTTCCAAAACTCACATTAAGAACAAGATTATTCACGATCTCCATCGATAGGGAGCGGAAAAGCTTCACTTAAGTACAGTTAGTCAACATTACATAGCATTGAGAAACGAGGTTTTAATCAATGAAAGAAAACAATGCTGGTCTTTACTGGTTTAAGATGGTCTCTCGTATTGGTGCTTATGCGTAAAAATCCTAAAACCAACAAAGACCAACAAAACATTTCTAAAAACATACAGATAATAAAGCGTTTACACACAGCCAATCTACAATGCACACAATGTAACTGCTTTTGTTATAATTGGCCAAGAAATAGTTGTTCAACAATGAAAGTTGTTTCGTGAGGACGTACGGTGTCCCGAATATTAGTAAGCAGTGGAAAGATGAGCGAAATGTTCATGTTTATGCACATCGAAGATGAGCAAGAATCTTCTCAATGAGACCTACAATCGTCTTTAAAACTATAAATAAACAGTAACACGTCCATCTCTCCAAACGTGGTGATAATACACCTACACCCATGCATTAGTCTTCAGACCACTAGGTACATTTAAATAAATATTTACAGGCTCGTTTTGAAGTCGAAACGATTCACTGGAGCAATGAAAAACAGCTGGGGACCTCGAGGACGGAGAGCTGTTCTTATGAAAACACGTCTGGATCACGTCATCCCAAAAGCAACACCAAAAATAGACGTTTTATTTTTGTACTCCGACATTTGTGACAGTTAAGAACATTTTCACAAATTCCCATTCCTGTAATGTGTCTAGACAAAGTTGGAGACAGATTTTGATGCTTTACGATGATTCTCATCACTGTAATACAGTCGTTTCTTTTATTGTGTTACTCAAAAAAAATGCATAAATAGTAAAACAAAGACTAACACAACAATGAAATGATTTCTTACACAATACAGGATTGTTCTCTTATTAACGTATGACAGTGAAATATACTTCCTAATTTTAAAGGGATGGTTTAACTAAAAATGAAAATTCTCTCATTATTTATTCACCCTTATGTCATTTAAAACTTGTACATGACCTTTTTCTGTGAAACGCAAATATTTTGTGTCTCTGTGTCCACACAATGGAAGTCAACAGGGTCCGATGTTGTTTGGTTACCGACATCCTTCAAAATATCTTCTTTTGCGCACAAGAAAGAAAGTCTTACAGGTTTGGAATGACGTGAGAGTGAATAAACAGTCAAAGAATTTTCTTTTTTTGAGTCAACGATCACTTCAAGTTATCGAAAAGTGGGGAGTAAAATGTGCTTAACTGTCATAAAAATGATTATACAAAAATCCTAATGGTCCTTAACAGGTCTTTCATATAACAGAATTTCATTCTCTAGACATTGTTTCTTGGGATTATTGGTTGCCATGAGATTCACCCTATGACTTGAAAGCGTGTCACTCTTGAATGATGCCACTGACCTTTTTTTACTAAGCATAAACAGGCACTTCATGCTGCTGAACCTGGTGATAAATGCCTAGTTTCATTCTTAACCAACAACTGTAACCACAATTCACCCATTTCACAGATCTAACCATTGAACCGACTGTATCCAAACAAAAATGACCCAGGGGTTCAGTCTAATCGCTAAAATCCTCATTTTGCTCCAATTTATGTCCAATACATCTCCAAAAAATGTGCCCTATTAGTAACTAACAAATGAGCTAAATAAATAAATTGACCTTGGAAATAATAATAGCACGGACCAAATATTAAACATCTACATTTTGGTGACAATTAGTTTACTTGAGTTAATACAATGTTCCATTTCGATCTACCCAAAACACACCTTCCTTTACTACAGAAAAGAATTCGACCCAACAAGTTGACAGTCAGGCACGTACAATGGACACCTACTGAACAACCTTAACATCAGCAGACTTCCATTGTAAATGCATAACGTTAATGGTTTGTTACTTAGTACACACTAAACATAGTCAAAATCATTTTCTGTGGTATTTGACGGCATGAGACAGATTTATCGAATTTAACCCAGAATATTTCTTTGAAATGTCTGCGTTTCTGAACACACCGTTGAGCTACAAGCACACACGGCAATAATGGCAGTATGGCATGATAATGTAGGTTAACGTGAGCAGTGTGCAAAGACACGGACAGGCTCGGACACAAGTCATTTAAGTCTGGCGAGCGTCCCTCAGGCCACATCCAAAACCCCAGCGGCCACCAGTTGACGCGAGAGCCAGTCAAGCCCCTCGTGCAGACCCGTGCCGCTGCGGGCGTCGCAGCCCTGGATGTGCCAGCTGCGGCCGCAGCACAGTTTGTGTAAGCTCAGCAGTTCCGCCATCTCCTCAATGGACACGGCACCGGGGACGTCCTACAGAGAGCCATATCACATAAGATTACAGCATTTTTACAGCTAGTGTAGCCGATACACCTAAATAACCGGTTCAGTAATTGTGAGTTCATTCACTGATGCGAATTCCAAGGAAAACCGGAAGGCGCAGTGGCCAAAGAAGAGAAAAAATACAAAGAATGATCATCAATTACAGACGAAAAATGACAAACTACATCTAAGAAACATGAATTTCTCTAACGCCCTCCGGGAAAACAAGTCTTATTCTAAAAGAGCTTTAGTAGTAAGCCAAATGTCCATACGCAAAATTGTATCCTTTTTGTTTACTTGTAAAATCATCTGTCAAATATTATGAGTGTATTTATACATTTCTCTTTCCCAAAAGGATGTCACAATCATTCTCAGATCTCTTTCTCTCACCTGTTTGTTGGCGAAGATGAGCAGCAGGGCATCTCTGAGCTCTTTCTCTGTCAGCAGTTTGGCCAGCTCACTGTGAGACTCCATCAGTCGATCTCTGTGACAGCTGTCAATCACAAACACCACCGCTACGAGACAACAGAAGACGCTGATGAGATGTGTAACAAAGGGAATACCCAGATGACCAACAACACTTGCCAAATTGTGCATTAAACCAAGCACACTATGGGGAGAACTGTATCCCACAATGCACTTTACCTCACCTTCCATCTTAAAGGGACAGTTCACCCAAAAATGAAGGTTCTGTCACCATGGACTACTATAGTAGGAAAAATGAGTGCCCCAGAACTGTTTGCTTTCCTACAGTCTTCAAAATATATATTTTTTGTGTTCAACAGAACAAAGAAATCTTTCCTACTATGGTAGTCAATGGGGTCCAAGAACTGTTTGGTTACAAGCATTCTTCCAAATATCTTCTTTTGTGTTCATCAGAACAAATACATTTATACAGACCTGGAACTTGAGGGAGATTAAATGAAGACAGAATTCGTTTTTGGGTGAACTGTCCCTTTAACACCGTGTCTACACCAGATGCGACCGGCGGGATGCGACAACAAAAGATTTTAGAAACGCATTAGAACCCATTTTGATGCCGCGTCCGGTGTAGACGCGTAAGTGTGATATTTTAAAAGGAAGAAATGTAAATCAGGATTTGACTTGACTCATGTGACTGCTGTGGTACCTTGTGTGTTAAGATAGTAATGTTTCCACAGCGGCCGGAGTTTATGCTTGCCGCCCACATCCCAAATGGTGAACTTCAGATTTTTGTACTCGACGGTTTCTACATTAAAACCTAAAACAAACAAAAAGTCCTTTTAATGCATTAATGTTTTGCCACCACACAGGGACTAACAAATGATCTATGCAGTTTCCTTAGTATGCTTTTATATCTATGTGGATACCTATGGTCGGTATGGGCTGCATGAACTCATCTTGCTTCAGTTTGAAGAGAATAGTAGTTTTGCCTGCTCCGTCCAAGCCTAAAGTCACCACCCGGATCTCCATCTTTGGACCGATGTGAACACGGTTGTCCTGTAAAGAAAGATAGATTGTTCAGTTCAAACATCAAAAGCATCAACATCAACATAAACTATGACAATGGATGGATTTAGAAAAGCAACGTTGCATTTCGGCATGGTGATGGTCTTAAAGTGATAGTTCGTCCAAAAATGAAAATGCTGTCATCATTTACTCACCCTCTTGTCATTTCAAACCTTAATGACTTTCTTCCTTCTGCAGAACACAAGAGAGGATATTTGAAGAAAGTTGGTAACCGAACAGCTCTGGAACCCATTCACTCGATTGTGTGGACACATAACCAATGCAAGTGAATAGGGGCCAGTTAACAACATTCTTCAAAATATCTTCTTTTGTGTTCTGCAGATGAAAGAAAGTCAAGAGGGTGAGTAAATGATGACAGAATTTTCATTTTTGGGTGAACTATCACTTTAAATAGCACAGCAATGCCACCAAACATAACCTACATATTTTTCTTCTCACAATATATATTTTCCAGCTCTAACCTAGAAAAGTACCACACTTTTTGACTGTGCGAATGTAATGTTTGGTAAAGATGTTCCACTGCTTATTTTTTCATTTGAGGTTTTATGTATTGTTAAATTTTCTGTATATATTCAGCATATGTATTCTATATAGTTATGTAGAATACTGTATATGAAGAGTTTATTTGCGAAAACTAATTTTTATTTTATTTTCAAATATCATGTTTTTTTAGAGTTATTATTACTTAAACAAAACAACCCAACTGTAAGTGAGTAAAAAGTGAGTTATCTGTTTTTGCAAATTGCAAAAAAAAAAATTTGTATTGATTTAAAATTATTTTATGACTCATGTTTGATTTCTAATAGGAAAGCAGTAAAACATCTCTAATACTAAACTTTATAACTGTAATCTAAAAGAATTATAAGATTAACTGTGATCGTTTTATTTGTGTTTATTAATATCATTATTATTTATTTATTTATGTATTTTTGTTATATTATCATCATTACTCTGTATGTTTAACTTTTTTAAAGTTGACCTTACAGGTTGTTAGAAATCTAGCTGACCATTTAGACCCTTCCTACTTAGTAACCTAAAGTACCTTTGTGAAAGTAACAGGGATGCCTGCATCCAGTTGAATGTGATCGGCTAGTTCTGTAAACTGCTGCTGCTGTTTCTGCAGCGTCTCTATAAGTCTGTTGATCTCCAGCTTCGACAAAACCACCCTGCAATCATCCTAAAGAAGAAAAAACAAACCAAACTTAAACTGATGCACTGCTTATGATGCAACTGTTGGACATCCATACATGTTTATATTTAACAAAAATATAAAGATCTGTAATTTGTATTTAAAAAAACATAAAAAATTGAGTTAAACAAATCTTTTACAGAAGCTACTGTAAAACTGAATGTGGGTACAACTTCCGGTGAAGGGGCGGAGGTAGTGTATCGCACTTTGGACTTATTCTGATGACTGAAAATGAGACTGTGAGTCATATTTTGAATTGCATTACTGTGCTATCGTGGCTGCACTTACAAGCAGGCGAAGCTTTCAAAATCCTCATCCCATTCCTCTATGAAGTAGTGGACAGAATATCACATTCTGCTATAAACGAATTACTTGAAATACGGCAGAAATGCGTTTGTTTACATTGAACTGTAAGTTTCTCCCATCTTTCGCGCAAAGCAGCACGGGGCGTAGGAAACTTGTGGATATATTTAAGAAAATATTAAAATCTAAGAGTTTTTAGTATAAACAAATATAAATACACATGAATGTGTACGTGTATGTGTTAAATTAGGGCTGTAAAAAGATGAATCGCATCCAGAACAAAAGTTTGTGTTTAGATAATATATGTCTATGTACTGTGCATATTAATTATGTTTTTATAAATACAAACACATACACATGTACACATGTTTAGGAAATGTTTACATGTATTTATTTATATTTACCAACAATTGAAATTATATATAAATGTTTAATAATCGTTTTATTTTTCTTAAATATATGCATGGATGTGTATGTGTTAATAAATACAACATTATTATGCACAGCACACAGATATATATTATATAAACACAAACTTTTATTCTGGATGCAATTAATCGCGATTAATCTTTTGACAGCCCTAGTTTATATACAAATTATAATGCAAAATGAATATGCACAGTGCACAGACATATTATGTAAACACAAACTTTTATTTTGAAAGCAATTAATCGTGATTAATCATTAAACAGCCCTATAACACTCTTATTTGCTTAACTATTGCTTGACTGCAATACAGTATAGCAAACTTGTTTTTCATGATGCAACATCCATGCCTCTAGGGGTCAGTATAAATCAAAGACAACTGACACATCAACGTTTGTTTCTGCGTTTACCTGTTGTAGTGTTTTCTCACAGTGCAGACAAGCGGTGGACACCTGCGATAGTAAGATGGTCATGTCCTCCTGCTGTTGTCGAAGCCAGATTAACCTCTCTCGAACGTGGGCGTCCACAACACTCAGGGCCATTTCCTCTTGACGGCACAGCGTCTCATGCAGATCGGCAAAGTAGGCACGAACGCAAGATCTCGCACTCTCCGCTGTTCCTGGAACCTGAGTGGAAACGCGGAAAAAGTGTGCTCGATGGAAACAAGGAGACAAACGCATTACGCGATTCCTGACACAAAAAAAATTGTGCTCTTACGTGTTCGGTGTGGGCCATGCCCATGCTGTCTTCCACGATCTGCTCTCCTCCTTCGATCTGCTGCACTATGCCCACCAGCTTCCTGGAGTACTCCGACACTTCCTCCGTGAATGTTCGGATGCAGTGTGCCATGTCCAAGATGGACGCTCGGATCTGATTGGCTTCGGCCTCTAGAACAGTGTGCTTTAAATATAAGCATAAAAAAAAATCAATCAATGTTCCAGTAAACGCTGAAGACGTTTACTATGTTTTCTACCTTATGCCCTTGATGTTTTCCATACTCTTTACACACGCAGCACATGAGCGGCCCTGGCAGGCATCCGTCCTCCAGACACACAAACTCGATGGCGTGCACCTGGTGCTGCGGGCAGAGCATCTTCTCGTGGGGCTTGTCCGCCAGGGGCACGCGGCGATGCTTGGCCAGCGTACGGGTGGAGTGGGTGAGCTGAGAGCACTCGGCACACAGGTGCGTGGCACACACTGTGCAGTACACGGAGGCCGTATGATTCTCATCTTCATCACAGCGGATTATGCACTATTGGAGATAAAAAGTCAACATGAATTCCAACAAGAGCACCTTGAATACAGTTTGACTGCTGGTAAAAGAAAACACACTCTAACCTCTCCCATGTCCCGCAGGGCGTCCTCGGACATGCCCGACTGATTGGTGGCCCCGTTTTGCAGCCGTTCGAGCAACTCCAGCAGAGCGAAGTTCTTCTTCAGGCCCCAAACTCCTGAGTCCCCTGTAGAGAAAATGTGAAAAAACACGACAAATGTGCTATCAGTTTCATTTAGTGTGAAATCTGTTTGTTTGTTTTTTATAAAAAGTAGTACATCAATGCTCAGAGGTCACGTTTACATTGAAACTCAACTCGGAAGCCAATGTTTATACTTCTTAAAGATTGAAATATGAATATTTTTTTACACAAGCCCAACATTTTACTTCAGCAGACATTGGTGTCTTAGGAATCACTTTTATGATGGATGTATGCATTTTTTATCTATGCGTGTGTGTGTGTAGAGTTCATTTGCAAAAACATAACATTTTCATTTTTTTCAAAAATTAAGTTATTTTATAAATTATTGTGCATTTGAATTATCAATGTGATTAATACAAATATTTTTAAATAATTGACAAATAGTAATAACACTGTATTATAATCTGTTAAACAATAAAATCACACCATTTCATATTCATCCTGTTTTATATCATTTTTCCTTGTTTCTGTCTTATCTCTACTATTCTAAGAATGTACTTTCTGTAAAGCTGCTGAGCAGAAATTGCAAAAAGCACCACAGAAATCAATCCAATTTGAAAATATTACTCGTATCATAATAAAGAACAGGAAGGTAGTGTCGAACTCACCCAGCTCAGTGACCTGTCTGTCAAACGGACAGCGCACCGCCCGGCCATGAAGCGGCAGGCGGGTCAAGCAGTCATGACACACGGTGTGTCCGCACAGCAGCAGCCGCGGAACTTTATCACCTTGCAGTGAAAACACATCTTCACAGACGCCGCACTCCAACACCTTATAAATAACACACAAACACGTCAATAAGTCATTGTGTTGCAAGTTTTTGTAAGTAAAATAACATGTATGCATTTGTAAATGTTACTGTAGCTTAACTTGTAGGGCATCGTACTGAGACCGTCTGGTCAACCGTCGGAGAAGAAAAAGCAAGACCCCTAAAACAAGACCCCTAAAACAAGACCCTTAAATCCGTGGCCACGGTTTTGTAATTCGTTCCCTCGATTAAAAACCGGTACTCACAGATTCTAAAACCGTTTCCAGTTTACAAAACCGTGCTCTCGGATAAATAAACTGTACTCAATTGGTGCAATTGTTTTTGTGGCTGTGTTTCATTCCCAAGGAATGCTATTGAGCTTTAAATAATGCTGTATTTTGTGTATGAGCCCATACAGTAGGAATATATGATTTGACGGTTTATTAAATATATATATATATGAAAGCAAAAGGTGTGCACCATAGCTGACACACAAATGAACACTGTACAGTTCGTTTTGTAAACTGTGGGAACGAATAACAAAACTCTGACCAGACGGACTCCGTAGCATCGCGTTAGCATCACTAGTCATGGGTCTCATCTCAACACACATTCTCATAAATAAAAAATATTTATAGATGACAGCAATGTAAATCAAATGTGACCTCATCTGGTTGACTTATTTTTACATAAGATACACTTTGTGTTCCAGGGAAGAAAAACGACACCTACCAAAACAGCATTTTTTGACATGATGCCTAGGTAGGGAACTGAACACAACCCTTCTATCAGTTACCGTTAGCTTATCAGCTCAGCTAACCCCTTCAGTTTCACTGCTCTCACAACTGCACACTTATTCATTTACAATGACTTGTTGCTGAAAGTGTCGAGAGCTTTAAACAAGTGTGTTAATGCACAGAGCGCAATGCTAGTTTTGAATACCGCTATCATTAGCGTGCTAGCGCCCCGCTGCATCGGCTGCTGCAACCCACCAGTGCAAACCAACAAAACATCCGTCTGATATTTTTAACAAACCGAGCCGTTAGTTTAGATGGTAATCGTGACAAACGCATCATACCTTTACCGCATTAGCGGTGGTACCGCGGCCATGTCTGACGCACGGCTCCATCGATGCAGCGGCCGCCTGTTTATTTACACCCACAGCAGCGGCCATCCTCAGACTGAACCATTTGTTGACACATCAGTGTGAAAGAGACATCATGCTTTTGCTAGTTTTTGGTGATTATTTTACAAACGAAAACATCTGTAGCGGAACGAAATTTGCGGTACTATTATTATAAAGTGGTATTAGAGATTTTTTGTTTCATGTCCGAGCGAAGCTAGCGCTTCTTGTCACTTTTCCCACCCCCTTTGAAAATGGATGAGTCCGTCAGCTGTTTCCCTCGATTTTTGTGTGAAGCTGAATGTTTACGTTAACTGCATGTTTAGTTTAGAATTTACAATCTGTTTAAAACGCAAAAAGAGTCGTCTAAAAGTATAACAAAATAAAATTGTGGGCCTTTGTTAGGTTTAAAACAACAGTAATCTTTCATCAGGACTTTTTTAAAAAGGTTTCTCCATGGACATATCAGCAATATCACACATTGTCAAGTGTATTATTGCTAGGAAAATATGTTTTGCCATATTGAAGCTTAAAAAGTTTATTTGAACTAATGTACACTCCATCCATCCATCCATCCATCCATTTTCTTCCGCTTCATCTGGGGCCGGGTCGCGGGGGCAGCAGTCTAAGCAGTCTTCTCTCTCCCTAGACACTTCCTCCAGCTCTTCCGGGGGGACACCGAGGCGGTCCCAGGCCAGCCGGGAGACATAGTCCCTCCAGCGTGTCCTAGGTCTTCCCCGGGGTCTCCTCCCGGTGGGACATGCCCGGAACACCTTCCCGGGATGGCGTCCAGGGGGCATCCGGAAAAGATGCCCGAGCCACCTCAGCTGGCCCCTCTCGATGTGGAGGAGCAGCGGCTCTATTCTGAGCTCCTCCCGAGTGACCGAGCTTCTCACCCTATCTTTAAGGGATCGCCCAGCCACCCTGCGGAGGAAGCTTATTTCGGCCGCCTGTATCCGGGATCTTGTCCTTTCGGTCATGACCCACAGCTCATGACCATAGGTGAGAGTAGGAACGTAGATTGACCGGTAAATCGAGAGCTTCGCCTTGCGGCTCAGCTCCTTCTTCACCACGACAGACCGGTACAGCGACCGCATTACTGCAGAAGCTGCACCGATTCGTCTGTCAATCTCCCGTTCCATCCTTCCCTCACTCGTGAACAAGACCCCAAGATACTTGAACTCCTCCACTTGAGGCAGGAACTCTCCACCAACCTGAAGTGGGCAAGCCACCCTTTTCGACTGAGAACCATGGCCTCGGATTTGGAGGTGCTGATTCTCATCCCAGCCGCTTCACACTCGGCTGCAAACCGCCCCAGTGCATGCTGAAGGTCCTGGTCTGATGGGGCCAGCACGACAACATCATCCGCAAAGAGCAGAGATGAAATCGTGTGGTCCCCAAACCCGACACCCTCCGGCCCCTGGCTGCGCCTAGAAATTCTGTCCATAAAAATTATGAACAGAACCGGCGACAAAGGGCAGCCCTGCCGGAGTCCAACATGCACTGGGAACAAGTCTGACTTACTGCCGGCAATGCGAACCAAGCTCCTGCTCCGGTCGTACAGGGACCGGATAGCCCTTAGCAAAGGGTCCCGAATCCCATACTCCCAGAGCACCCTCCACATGATGCCGCGAGGGACACAGTCGAATGCCTTCTCCAAATCCACAAAACACATGTGGATTGGTTGGGCAAACTCCCATGAACCCTCCAGCACCCTGGAGAGGGTATAGAGCTGGTCCAGTGTTCCACGACCGGGACGAAAACCACACTGTTCCTCCTGAATCCGAGGTTCTACCACGGCCGGATTCTCCTCTCCAGTACCCTGGCATAGACTTTCCCGGGGAGGCTGAGAAGTGTGATCACACCCTCCAGTCCCCCTTCTTAAAAAGAGGGACCACCACCCCGGTCTGCCAGTCCAAAGGCACTGTCCCCGACCACCACGCGATGCTGCAGAGGCGTGTCAGCCAAGACAGCCCCACAACATCCAGAGACTTGAGGTACTCAGGGCGGATCTCAGTTTCTTGACTACCTCGGTGACTTCAGCCCGGGTGATGGACGAGTCCGCCTCCGAGCCCTCAGCCTCTGCTTCCTCAATGGAAGACATGACGGCGGGATTGAGGAGATCCTCGAAGTATTCCTTCCACCGCCCGATGATATCCCCAGTCGAGGTCAACAGCTGCCCACCTCCACTGTAAAGAGGATTGGTAGGGCACTGCTTCCCCCTCCTGAGGCGCCGGACGGTTTGCCAGAATCTCTTCGAGGCCAACCGATAGTCCTTCTCCATGGCCTCACCGAACTCCTCCCAGGCCCAAGTTTTTGCCTCCATAACCACCCGGGCTGCAGTCCGCTTGGCCTGTCGGTACCCGTCAGCTGCCTCGGGAGTCCCACAAGCCAGCCAGGCCCGATAGGACTCCTTCTTCAGCTTGACGGCATCCCTTACTTCCGGTGTCCACCACCGGGTTCGGGGATTGCCGCTTCGACATGCACCGGAGACCTTACGGCCACAGCTCCGAGTGGCCGCGTTGACAATGGAGGTGGAGAACATGGTCCACTCGGACTCAATATCTCCAGACTCCCTCGGGATCTGGTCGAAGCTCTGCCGGAGGTGGAAGTTCAAGATCTCTCTGACAGGGGATTCGGCCAAACGTTCCTAACAGACTCTCACAGTACGTTTGGGTCTGCCGAGTCTGTCCAGCTTCCTCCCCCGCCATCGGATCCAACTCACCACCAGGTGGTGATCAGTTGACAGCTCCGCCCCTCTCTTCACCCGAGTGTCCAAGACATACGGCCGGAGGTCAGATGAAACAACCACAAAGTCGATCATCGACTTCCAGCCTATTTGAACTAATGTACACTCGTTTGAGTTAAAGTCCCCGTGAACCGGAAGTTGCGATCGTTTAACTTCCGTATTCTGACACATTTCCGAGTTAAAAGGAATTTCAAAGGAGAAAATATGTGGGCGTGGCTTGCATTTTTCAGCAGCTGTTGCATTGACTTTGAAATGAAGCTGGCAGCAGACTGACAGTTGAAGGGGAGGAGTTAACGGATGCTCCGCCCAAGACGTCTAATTTACGTCATTTGAGATAGATAGTGCATTCTCAAATTTTAATTGAAGATTATGAAAGTACATTAATTTAAAAAAGAAAATGACCCACATTGATAAGCTATTAACTACAAACGCTGATATATTTCATGAAAAAATAAGAATTGTCATTTTTTATTTCACTGGGACTTTAAAGGTAAAGACTAAGTCACGTTGTCCTTGAAATAACATGACCAGCCTATTTCATTCATTTCTATGATAAGCTTAACTCTTGATTACCTTAATTTCTATGATTAGCCCAAAAAGAAGGAACACCTGGTGATAAATGTTAAGATACATTAAGCCTGAATATGCTTTTATTGCTTCAGTTGCTGTCTGACTATTAGGGTAGGGCCGGTATGGTTGCACAAGACCAACATGTCCAACCACTTATCCTTTGTGAGAAAGGGGTGACTCATTTACACAGATGACAAAACACTAATTGAGCATAAAGGAAGTTATTTTAGAAGGATACAATTCTCAAAACACAAGAAAAGGTCTTAAAACCGTCTGATTACTAAACATAAAATGGGAGTTGCAGCGGAGGGTCTTTGTTCTTTCTAAGCTTTCTTGCTCAACTACTTGAATATCTTAGGAAGTCTTCATAACCCTCTCAGTTTAAGTTGTTTGTAAAGTTGCTGTGTTGTGATAAGCATACATAAATTAAATTAAAAAGCATTTAAATCAAGTGACATTCATTTTTTTATTTTCATTTTTTATCAAATCTATTAAATGATGAATTATGTATTAAACATACAATTCAAGACAATACACGATTTAATGCAAATGTTTTTGTTTGTTTGTTTGTTTTTTGTTCTTCTCTTTGATAGTTCTTTAAAGAAAAACCTATTACATTTATTTACATGCCAAGTTTAGTTCAGGTTGTCAAAAGTTAAAACCCTAAGAAAACATCATGATGTTAATTATTTAAGAAATAATAATAAAAATTCAACTAGAAAGCATCTTTTAAAAACATTTTGTTAAACAAGAATTATGTGTGTACTGGAAACAATGATGAAACAATAATGATTGATGTAGGCCTTCCCTCAAAACGCTTTTAATAAATGTAATAGATTCTTAGATTCTTTTGAATTAAACAATACCATTTTCCATAAGCATACATACAAAGATTACGTTTCTGAACAATGTGGATTAAATCATTTTTTACGTTAATCATTTCAGACATTTTTATTGGTTGTTTATTGCTTAGTAGGCTACTCTGAATGTTTAAAATCTTTAAAATTGTAAGCGTTATTTTTACAACAGTCATAGCAACAGTGTTTTATTGTATTTAACTCACAGCAATAAATCAACGGGACCTCAAATTACTTGTCAAACCGAATCCATCACCCAATATGTCATGTTAGTTTTGGGGGCTGTTGCTTCAAAAAAAATTTAAGAAATAAATAAATAAACGACAGATAAGTTTTGATCAAATTGATGTGTTATGTTTTGTTCCTTATTTCTCATCACTTGAAGACATGAATGGCAAACTAATCTCAGATTCCTGGAAACGGCCATTTGTGGTGGTTTATAACCATTTGTAACATGTAACGGTGCAGGACTTTGAACCCACAGGATGGGCAGCAGATATTTTGACAATAAAACCGTTTATTGTCAGTTTCCCCATATAGTAAGCCATATATAGGCCTAAGCACGTGACTCTTCAAACCGTATATAATGGACAGCCGTGGATGTTTCAGAGCAAAGGGAGTTTCCTTAATCAACAAAGGTAGGTAAAATAGCTACATTTTAACATTACTTACTTCTTTCCAGGTTAACCTTCTATACAAGAAAAAAAATAGTTTAAAAGAATGATGTCAATTGGGTTCGGAAAACTAAAGAAGAAGACAAGTACAAAAAGTGTTTCAGAATGATATAGCATGAATGCTTTTTATGTTCTAGATTAGAAAATGGAGGTGACAACTCAACCCAAAGCATACGCACCTAAAGACTTTCAAACCAGTTTATTAAGCTGCTGTGATGATGTGGGCGTGTGTAAGTATATCAATGGCACTGAAAATGAATGATAAATGTAATAAGATCTCTAAATTGTATAAAAATGATAAAGTGATTGACTTTAACATCTATTTAAAATGTTTCATTAGGTTGTTGTGGCACATTCTGCCTCCCTTGTTTGGGCTGCTCCATTGCCAGTGACATGAATGAATGTTGTGCGTGTGGTTTGGGGATGCATATCCGAAGTGTTTACAGAGAAAGATACAACATCCCGGTATGGTGTTTCACTTGTTTATCTATACCTATGTTTATCTATTTTTGCCTTTCTATTTTGTTGTTTGATCTGGGTTTTGTTTGGTTTCCAGGGATCCATGTGTAACGACTGTGTTGTCAATTACTTCTGCGCCTGTTGCGCGAGCTGTCAGTTAAAGAGAGATATTAAAATAAGGAAGAGTAATGGAGAATTCTGAAGAAAGCACTTCTTACAGGACCTTACAGGATGAGTTTAAGGGCAACACGGTGGATTTTACTCAACAAAGCACTGCATATTACTATCTGGTTTATGAACCCAAGATCAAAGAAAGTTAAATGTTTTAATTATATGAAATGTAATCAATCTTTACGACTTATAAAAATGCAGGTTATTGTGAACGTAATGCTATCTTTTGACCAAAAGCTAACAAACACCATTAAATGTAAATTCTAAATGTACTGTAACTACGGCAGATTTTCGAATATTAATATAATATTAGATTTGTGGCCTGTGTGAACAGTTTGTGAACATGTAAACAGTCAAAGAGAAGCACAATAAAGATGTAATCTCAATTTAAAGCTAAATAATTCTTGGTTTCTTGTAATTTTTTCTTGTAAAAAAGAGTATTGTTTTAAATGCTGTCATCACAATTTAAGTTAACTCTTAAATTGCCAGCAGTGACAAATTTTGGGTCGTTTTAAAGTTATTACAGATGTTGTACATTTGACTTATTTAACTTTTTAATTATGAACTAAGAGGAATATCATAGTGGAATACAAAAACAAGCTGATAATAATAATAATTATTATTATTATAAAAACAACACATTATTGTGCTTACTATTAGTATTATTATTATTGTTGTTGTTTTTATTATTATTATTGTTATTATACCGTTATAGTAGTGTGTGTGACATATATTTTATTTGCCCATTTAGAGTTCTCTTATTGCACCCGTGTATTGTTGAACTATAACTTCACATTAATCTCAAAATATTTGTGTTTTCTGAGTGACAACAAAAACTGTTTAATATGTAGCCTACATAGAGCACCATGGCAAATCACAACATTTTGGTAACCAAATCGTTAACTTCAATTCAATGCATTTGTTTACCCATAATACTGTAACTGGTTTATTTTCCATTGTGTAATCATAACCTTTTGACAAGAATTGGCGGTGTGGCTATTAAAGTCATTACTTAAGGTGTGCTAAGATAAACTAATAACAAACTGAGGTAATTGAACTTTGTCATCATTTACAACCATTTGTAAGAAGCATAATGAGAGCTCATAGAAGGGAAAATGTATATTTTGCCAAACTGTTACGTTCTACTAACAATTTGAATTGAATATAAGTTTTATCTGTCAATTTAAAACAAACAGCAGAAGTTCACAACAAAAGAAACAAAAGAAACAGTAACAAAGAGCATTAAAAAAATGCTCTTATGATGCTGTTCACTTTATTTAAACAATTAATTTAGTTTTAATACCATTGTATTAGGTTTTATGTTCAAACACAATTGCATTATGTTAAACGGACTAAAAACAGTAATGCTTTGGCTTAACTAAATGTTTACATTATAAATTAATATGTTTCAATCAAGTAGATCAAAATAATATTTGATGCTTTTGATGATTTTGAAGCACTTAATCCATTAAATTGAGATACATGAATGAATTTAGTTGTGTTAAAGTTACCTTATAGAAACTTGGAACAGGATTTCCACTTCTCATCATTCTTGCATGGGGCTGAATAGGGAGAGCCTTTTAGGGGGGTTAACATTGCGGTAAAGTGTAAAGCATGTGCTTGTGTTGAGGATAATAAAAAAGCAAGTGTGGAGAATGCTATAAGTGTGACAAAACATTTATGTTCAGGTGTCTGGCTAACACCTAATATGATCTATACTTAGCTTATTTCATGTGTGTTAAAGATAACAGCTGTACCAGAAACTATCATACCATAAGCTAACTTAAGCTAACTTAATTGCTTGGAAAACATGTTGGAAACATGTTATCTCTATTTAAACACTTTTAGTAGAATTAACTTAATTGATCCAAGTTAGGCTATTTGGACATTATGTGGACATGGTTGTTTAAGTTTACTCAATTCAGTTTAGTTCATCACACATTAAGTATTTTAATAGAGATAAGATATTTCTGTTGTGTGGAACCACTGTCCATAATTTAATCAAGTTAGTTTAAAGTATCTTGTTTGCATACATTAAGTACAACAAAATACAACTAAAGAACACTGTGCACTATAAGATTATTGTTTAGGTATATAGCACACTATGTCCTGATATAAGGGGATTGCTTAACTATGATAAAAAAAGTATGACTAAAGCTTTTGAACATAAATGTAAGCAGCAGCAGCAAGTATCTACATCAGGGGTCTCAAGCTCGCAGCCCGGGGGCCAATTGAGCCCCCGGGATGATATTTTGTGGCCCCCTACTTGACATCAAAGTTTGCGGCCCGCACGTTGTTCTCAAACGCACCTTGCTCTTGCCACGTTTTATTTTTTTATCTCTTTATTGCAGGGGTCTCCAACCTTTTTTTAGCATATGCGCTGTTTGAAAACTCCGTCAGTTTTTTTTTACTTTCACTTTCTGTATGACTGAAGTCAGGTCAGGGGCGTCCGCAGGATTTTATCTCAGGTATACGCACAGAAACCCCACCCAATATAAATCTCTCACACACGCACAAACCAAATACTCAAGAAATGCCACAACTGTTTAAGCACCTCCTCGCAGTTCATTTTAATCTCAGGTTGAATGTTCATTACTGGAAGTTACTAAGCCTGGTGTCTTTCCTCGTGTTGCGCCATGTACACACTGCAGTTTCGGAAGTGACAATCGCATTTACTGTAAATACGGGTGATAAATGATCCTTCCATGTGTGTACGGAACAGGTATAAACACTTGATGTGTGACACACTGGTTTGCAGTAGTAAATAAGAATATAAGCCTGCTATTTTTCGGCTAAAGACTTTTATTTAAAGTAAATTACCACTGACAGGAGAGCTTTGTTTTGTTTATGCTCGGGAGGCTGTATTACAGAGCGTCCTTTGAAATGTTGCCACGTTCATTTATTTTTTAAGTGCTTTTTATGCTTGATATTTGGTCTTTAGCTCATAAATGTCAGCACTTTTTTGTATAAAAATTGCTCAGTTACAGATATTTGAGTTTTTGTGATCGTATAAAATATTCAAACATTCATGTTGAGGAACTGTTAATAATAAAGATTGAGAAAACTGTAAAGATTGAAAAGACTGGATAAATTGTGCTCCTCTTTTTTGGAATAATTGAAACCCTTTTTTGTGGAATACTTAATGCGGCCCATCATGACCCAGACTCTACCTCCAGCGGCCCCTAGGTAAAGACCCCTGATCTACATGATAATAAATATTGTGTTGTTACAGGGGTGAAGTAAACATATTTACAGATGTATTTTTGATCTTATTCCATTTGGTATCATTCTGACTGTGGTTGCAAAGAAACTATTCTAGAAACCTGCCTTGTTTGATACTGTCTGGTCCGTATTGACTCGGGTTTTACTATACAAGCGTTTATACCTGAGAAAAGAATGGCCTGGATGATGTATTTTAAAATCGGGGCAATAATGCAAAAACAGTGTTTTTTTCCTTGCTATTATTTACAACAGGATCTTTTCATGGGTTTAAACGAAAACGTTTCTCAACGTGTCAGTCTCTGAGTAACATGTTATTTGTTACATACACAAATAAACTTAATTTTGTTTATGGTCACAGAAAATTTAAGGGGCCATTTCATAATTATTTTCAGGTTTTTCTGAATCTACTATTAATTGGCATGTGTTTAGGTCAAATGACAATTTTTGTTTTGTGTGAACTACTTACAACATTTCTCCCAAATTTCGAATACCATTATTGTTTCTTGCACTTATTTGCAGAAAATGAAAACAGGTCAAAATAACAAAAAAATTGCTTTGTAATACTGCAAAGAAAACAAGTTTATAATTACTTTTAAGCAATACAGCAGTAATATCCTGTAATTTGTCCAGTTATATCATATCCGAAGTGTTTCTGAAGAAAGAATTCTGAAGAAATCCTACAGGGTGACCAACCACAACATCCTGTTTAAACAAGAAATCGTGCTCATTGAGCCCTTTTGTAATGTCTTCAACTACAAGACTTGGTCTACAGACATCATACAACTTTTTTTATCACATCACATGATCATTTCTATAAAATTGTCTGTGGTGTAGCCAGCCAGAACAGATATTAAGAGTGCAAGAAATGTGAAGGGATGGTTCACCCAAAAATGATGATGATCATTTGTGTCCCCTCAGGTCATTTTAAACTCGAATGACTTTCTTTCTTCTGCAGAACACAAGAGAAGATATTTCGAAGAACGCTGTTAACCAAACAACATTGAACCCCATTGACTTCCATTGTTTGGATACAAAATTGTCCTTTGTGTTCCACAGGGAAGTCAAATACAGGTTTTGAAAGACATGAAGGTGAAAAAATATACAGTAAATAAATGTATCACTTTAACACGAGTTAATGATAGAAGTCAGTCTACACTTAGCTTTATGTTGCCATTTAGTTTATCCTTTTGTTGTATTTTTCTGTGGAATGCCGTTTGCATCACACTATACAACGGATGCAGCATGGTATTTGTATAACCCAACTTTTCACCTGCAAATTTATTTTCAGTGATTTAATGACAATCTGTTCATGTGGAGAAAATCAATAAAGTATTTTGTTTAAAAAGTTTCTTGCAACTGCCACCAAATGGACTTGCAAACAGATTTCCCAAACATGGTCGTTTTTAGGACAGTATATGAATTTACTGTATATATACACATTTTCTCACAGCTTGACTGTTTTGCGCTCAAAACTCACAGAAAATATACACGAAAAACATGGTCACAGTTTATTAAGCACCACACTTAGCAAATGTCAGAAATGCTTCACAACCAACGTAATACAGAATATGTATGTGAAAAGTTAAATGAAATATATAAGCTCAAGGTCAATAGTCTTTTCATGGTGCTGTTAATTTTGCCTATAGGGTGTGCCGATGGATGTAGCTAGAAGGGAATTTATTGTGTCATCTGGGCCTCGATAGCTTGTGCCGTCCACTCTGGTGCTGCCTGACTGATCTTCTCCAGCAGGTTATTCACCTGGAAGCACAGCGACTGAATCTGCTTGTCCCAGGTGGGCAATGGCTCTCGTGCTGATGAAAATAATACAGACTCCGTTTTATTTTACTCTAGTTTTTATGATTATAAAGTTAAAAAGATTGACTACTAAATTCATCTAATAACCAAACTTACTTTCAAAATGGACAATGCTGTCTATCTGGTCAATGAAGCCGTTCATGCGACCCTCTGTGATCATTTGTGAGGCGATCTTTTCTGCCTGTAAAGAGATTTGTAGCAGCATTAGAACCATCGTAACAAGAATGTTTGTTTTATCAAATAAATCGTAAGCCATGCACGGATGTACCTTCGCAGGTGGAATTTCTAAAAGTGCTCCTAGCTCTTCGAACGTAATGTTGTTGTATAGTTTGCTAGCAGACAGCAGGTTGTGCTCAATGACTGCTCGGTCTAGGATGCTTGAACCTACAAAGAAAAATGTCTTCTTTTAAATTAGGTAAGTCATTTGTTGTTTATGTCAGGGATTTCAAACTGGCCGGGGGCCCCCAGAGGGTTGTATGGGGTCCCCCAAAAAAGACAGAGCAAAAATTAGTTTTTCAAGTATCTGTACTTTATGAGGCTGCTTTTTACATTGGAAAAAATTACTTTGCTCCATTACAAAGCATACTTCATACTTTTACTCCACTACGTTTCATAAATAAATTGTTTACATGTGTTTTTTTTTATTTAATAAAGAATGGAAGTACTTTAAAAATCAGGCACTTTCCCACTTTAAGAGTAAAAAGTAAAACTACTTAAGTAAAAGATAAGAAGTTTTAAAAGGTAAATAAACAAGTTATTTAAGAAATGTAGTGGAGTAAAAAGTATGGTATATGCTTTGTAATGTAGTAAAGTAAGATTTTTCCAAAGTAAAAACACTCTCATAAAGTACAGATATTTACTTTGTATGTACTATGTACTTGAAAGTAAAAAATTGAGTAATGTCCACCTCTGAAAAAGTTGAAACCCCTGGTTTATATTATACACAAAATCTATATACTAGGCATAAATTATTTAGTTTGCAAATGAACTTAAAATAATCAAAACGCAGTTAGTGGGTTGATGTGGTTGTCATCTTAACATGCCAACCTTAGTGAGGTAACCCTCTCATGTAAAATAAAACATATTTTTATTCGGCTACTAATAGTATAGTATACTTATATAGTAAAGTATGTCAATTCTTAGGAGCTAAAATGTTTATGTGGCGCAAATTACTCAGTACAACCCAAATCATAAATACATAACAATAGTATCTATAGTTTTAAGTGAAAAAATATATACAATTTCTGTATGGTTGCTCTTCCCATAATTGTTCATATAAAAAAAAAAATATATATATAAAAAAAATGTATATATAAAAAAAAATAGTATCTAATAGTAAGTCATCACCATCTGCTGTGGTGGCTTTCTGATGTGGCATCAGCATGGCAGCAAATTCCTGCAGTAGACTTCCTCGAATGATTCGATCCAGGTACATCTTCTCCAGAATGCCATAGGCGGAAAGTTGCTGACAGCGTTCGTCCTTGAACAGCGTGGCCAACATACGCGAGCGCTGCTGACCTTTGAACCCACAAGATGTGTTAATTCCATCTTAGATCAAGTGATCGCTTTGAAATATACATTTAAATAAGGCTGTATTTGGTTTAGCCTAATGTTAGTAAGGCAGTATGCCGTTCATACCTGCAGAGGCCAGTATAGTGCAATGAAGAGCATGCTTCAAAGCTTCCAAACGTTCGGTCTCATGGACAATGGATTTGTAGGAAAGCTCATTGTAGCGCTGAGCAGCCTCAATGAACTTCCTCCGGTAGTCTAGTACTCTGGCATAGCACACCTAAAGGATGCAATGATAAACGCTATATAAAAACGCAATTTAAATACATTGGTGGAGACTATTTCCACCAGATGCCATCGTTCATGATAAAACATCAGTTTCATTTATGGTGCACCTTGTAGTGAATCTGCAGCTGTTCATTGGTGGATTCGTTCTGAAGTAAAGAAGCTCGGTTGATGTAGGCCTCAGCCTGAACCGGGTCATCGTCCTCCAAGTACAGACGGGCGCGATTTTCAGATAGGTGTCCAACTTGTAGTCCACATTGTACTGTCTGTAGATACAGAGGAACAGATCGTAAGAGAGTAAAACCAAGGCGAGAGAAGTTTGTTCATGGATAAAAGACTGAACATACTTTTGTCCCGTCTCCAGAGGGATGCCCACAAGAACCTGTGCGGCGTTCCGCCAGTCCTCCTCTTTTTCATAGATTGTGGCTAGATGTTGTCTGATCGAAGCCACCTGAAAATGTGCGAAATTCATTTATAATTATTATGTATGGTAACATATTAATGTAAAGGAGTAGAAATTTTGGTTTTAAGATGTCAACATGATTTTTTAAAAACAAATTTCCTTTATATTCATTTAACAACAAGGTATGACATGTTTAAGGTAGGGCTGCCAAAAGATTAATCGCATCCAGAATAAAAGTTTGTGTTTACATAATATATGTCTGTGTGTATAATAATTTTGTATATATTAACACATGTACATCAATGCATATATTTAAGAAAAATCAAAAAATTATTAAACGTTTATATATAATTTCAATTGTTGGTAAATATAAATAAATACATGAAAATATTTTCTAAATATGTATACATGTGCATGTGTTTGTATTTATAAAAACATAATAATATGCACAGTACATAGACATATATTATGTAAACACAAACATTTATTCTGGATGCGATTAATCGCGATTAATCTTTTGACAACCGAAGTTTAAAGGCATTCGTTTCTTAACTTTACCGACACTTTAACACAATTTTGAACATTTTTTACAAAAATTCCATTACCGTAACCATTTATAACTGTCAATCCCACAGCATTCTTTGTTTAAAAAAGCAAAGGCATGATGCCTAAGAAAGTCTTTAATAATCATACATAAATAAGACGTTAACGGACTATATTTAATAGAAAATTAGAAATGTAAAAAATGTAATGCGGAACCCTTATATGTTTTATAATTAAACCCATGTGCCTTGTTAAATACAGAATGAATGATGTCAAGAAAACATGACAACAACGTATTTTTGGTGACCGTTTTTTCCGTAGTAATGCATTTTGGTAGATGTAGGTCAAAAAACATGTACAAGAGGTGGAGGTAAAAACTCAAGAGAAGTCAAGAGGTCGCTGATGCTTATTAAAGTACATGTAGGCTTGTTTTCACATGTAATGTTACACTGACCTGTTCTTCAAATGAAATGACTCTGGGCTGAATCTTTTCCAGTGTAAAATGGCAAACAGTTTTTGCTGTGACGTCTGGCAGGTTTAGAAGGTGTGTACAAAAGTCTGTCAACAGCTGTCTGGATATAACCAAGCTTACATTCTCATTGACCACTGTGAGAGGATGAGAGGTTAATCAGTGTATGCAATGTTAAAAGATGGATTACATGTAAGAATAAATAAATCATTTGTTATCTGTACCATGTCAGACAGGTGTGCTTTAATGTTAGTGTACTTACTCGCTTCAACAAATGCTTTAAGTGCCTCAAGTTGTTCTGCATCAGTAAACTGAAGAGCCTTTTCTAATATTTGCCGATATCTGTGACAATTTTTAAAGGAGACAAAAAGGGCTAATGTTTATTTTTAGACTTGTGAACACAATTCATGTAAAACAACTATTAAAACTTGTAGAGATAAATAATAACAAACTACTAACAATATATATACAGTAGTGCTTTGTAGTGAATTATTTATAATGCTATAATAATACAATTAAATGAATATTTAAAGAATTATACATATTATTACTACTTTACACAATTAAAATAGTGTTACTGCAAATACCAAGTCAACGTTAAAGTAACCACATCTGTTGTAGTAACCAGGATTTCTTAGCTGACTTACATTACTGTTGGAGTAACTACAATGTAGCTGCCTAAGCACCTGTCATCTAACATACCCGATACATTTACTTACGCAAATAACTTATTATTATAGCTAAATGATAAAAACTAAAAAAGAAGTGAACTGCAGACTACATGGATACTGACAAGCAGAGTAACTATTCATTAGTTCAGTGCATAGCTAACGCTAGCTAATATTAGCCTGTAGACATCATCTGTGCATCACATCTTTCATCTGAGAAACGTAAACAATGATATATCTATGCAACTGACATGTACTTAGTGGATATATAAGTATAAGGCCTGAATAAACATACTTCCCAGCCAGATCCTTATGAGAGCCACTGGAGTTCATCAGCTGGGCGAGCTCCTGTCTCACGCCGGTCGCCATTTTCCTCCACTGCTCAAGCGACAGTGACACATTCAGACCTCAAGAGGGCGCCACTCTATCTACGCCGACAACACATAAAAACATTTTATTCTCGAGTATTCTTATTCTTTGAATTCAACAAGTAAATGAAAATATAATAATAATAATAATAATGTATATATTATTAATATGCGAATAACGTATAATTACTTATAATTGGGAACAAATAGGGGCTTTGACTGCACCAAAAAACACGAAAGCTTACATGATTTACATTTTCTGACAATATGCCCCGCAAATGTGTTTTTAATATGTTTAAATCTCCCATATAAAAAGAAAGTAATTTCGCTTTTATGCGTCCGCGAGGCGCGTACTACTGAAAGGGGCGTGCACGGAAGTTGTGCAGTGACGCAAAATGTTGCTTCCTACGAAGGCGTGGCCTGATAATGGGATGTTAGAGGTGAAATGGCGCTCGGCGCGGTATTTTAAACAATCGTCTTCGTCTGAGAGCGGATGATCGAAACGATGCAGCGTCGAGTTGGACTAAGCGGCGCGTGATCGAGTGGAAAACTTCGAGGATTTCAGAAGAGCGTTTCGAGACTTCTCTCGACAAAGTGTAGGAAGTGTCTTTTCAGCTCGGGTGGGTATTCAGCAAGGGGCAATATGATCTGAGCTAGTTAGCCGAGCTGCTAACTGTGTATTTGTCAGCTGATGTGGGCTTTGAACGGTCTCCTGTCTTGCGCTTTTTGTGTGCTGCGGAATTCAATGAACGAGTTGTGATGGCAAACGATTGTTGGTACGTTAAGGTTTGGTGCTGAACTGCAAGTTAAAACATACAAGGTAAAGATTGCTCCAGGGTTGAAGTCTTTGCGATAGTTTAATGTTGACTGGATACTGGATATAACCTGAGGCAATGCACCGACAATAATGACAGCAACCTGCTTGCTCTGTCTGGATCATATCTGTGAGGTTTTACAGTACACTGTTATTGTTTTTCAGCAGTAGTAGTGTTATGCAAGGGCTTTTATCAGCGTGTGACTTTTTATTGTATACAAATATTGGAGAATTGTGCAAAGTGATATGGACCCCCGATTTTTTTTTCTTTCAACAAAACACAGAGTCGCGTCAGGATGCTTGGAAGCGAATCGAGCATTTTTGTTTTGTTGTCTGCACTTCACACTATGCTGTGATAAGTGTATAAGTAATGACACTTTTTTTGTAAAAAGAAATATTTTGTAATTATTACAATTTTTTTTTCAATCATTGTCTCTTTATTTCATTCCAAGACATTTTCGACTTAAAGTTAGCAGTTAAGTGACGGAAGACTTGCTCTTATTGTACGTTTTACTATATAATATTTAATATAATCAACACCCATACGTTTGAGAATTGTGTCTGTTTAAATTAGGAAATGGTTAAAAAAAGAGTCCTTATTCCAGCCATCTCTTAAAATCAAGATGTATAGCCTGCACGTCATTTATCTCCACCCTGCCCCTCCCTCGCGCTAACAAAACAAATCCTGCGTTTTTATCTTGTGCTGCTGCTGTTTCTGAACTGATGACGAGTTGAAAATGGCGGATCTTTCGAAATCCAACCCTGGCCTGAAATAGACGCTCCGCGCTCAAAGTCACTATAACAGGACTCCGCTTTGCCAAACACCCCAGTCCGGATACACATGTATGTGTCGTAGTATTGTAAAGTTAATTTCCATGGCAACAGAGTATACAGGGAACCGGGCGCGTGGAATATCAACAAACTCTCCTCGATGTGGAAACTGTCAGACTGCCCTGCTGGGGTTTTACAGAATTAACTGTTGAGGTAATGGAGAAAATTGTTTTCTGCGATTAAAACAGAGGCCTTGATGTGTCCTGTCCATGTAAAATAATTTGAGTACTTTTATGCTTTCGATTTATAACACGTATAAAGGAACGTGTGTTTTAGGAGGTTTTGACTCGCGACATTTGGCGTGAAAGCACTGCTACAGATTGTTGTTTTGGTGATTGTCATTGCTAATGTTATTGTGTTAACTGGTGGCTAGCTCTGTGCTACTTAGCCTCCTAGCAGCTGAGCGACGCGACGCATTTAGAACGCTTTCATCAACACTTTCGGCGCTGTTTGATTGATGGGCGTTCTAGTCGCGTCGCGTCAGCGTAGAGCGTTTAATAATAGGAGAGTTTGTATTGGCCGCCAGAACACTGTTGCGGATTATATTTGACATATGTGCTGTTGTATGACTCTTTAGATTTGAGTTGTACGCTTTATGCTGTATGTTTATCATTTTCATCACGTATTTTCTTAGAATTAAACGTCATGCCTTAATAGACGTCCATTGTGTCTGTATTTATGTTCTCGCATCAATCCATCACTCTTGCACAATATTCCTCAAATCCTCAAAAGTAATGCAAAAGCTTTGAGTTCTACCGTAACTTTCTTTACCTCAACTCAAAGTTATTGTAGAAAATGCTGACACAACCTTTATTATTATTACTATTATTTATTTTTTAGAAGTGACTGATGCAGAAGACTGTATACAAATAAAAAAGCTTGACGTATGAATTCTTTTTTGTTTGTTTATATTGCATGTGTAATAATTAGGGCTTCTGAATGTTGAAAAATTGCAATACGAACACTGCAAAAATGGCATTCTTGTCTGGTTTTATAGGACACATTAAAGGAGTAGTTTGCCTTCAAAATGAAAATTCTGTCATCGTTTACGCACCTCTTGATTATTTTTCAAAATATCTTCTTTTGTGTTGTGCAGAAGAAAGAAAGTCACACCTGTTTGGAATGACAAGATGGCATGTAAATGATGACGGCATTTTCATTTTGATGGTGAACTACTACTTTAACATTCTTAAATCAACATACATTTTCTTGACAAGATGAGTGACCCAAGATATTAAGTCTTTTTTATTGTAAAAAAAAAACAAGATTTATGGATGTTTATGTTTAAAACCCGCCAAAAATCTGCCAATGGGGTGATACAAATAATCTTGAATTAGGATTCAAGTAAAACTAAATTCAAGGTTTTTCCTCTAAATTTTCTCTTTTTTAGTTTGTTTTCGGTCATTTTGCAAGATGGATGTGGTATCGCCTGAGCTCAACAGCCTCCTCCCTGATGAGATTATGGATACCGAAGCTATCGCAATGGAAGAGGAACTCCCCGCCGAGCATCTCGCACCTCCTCCCCAATCCGAATCGGAGCCGGCTCAGGTTCCTATGGAAACGGAGGTGCCTGAAATCGTCACCCTGTGTACGACCCCCACAGCTATGCAGGTGACCGCAACCTCCAGCGACGCTCAATGTAGCATCATCTCTGGAGCTCAACTCCTCCTGGCCCCCTCTGGTCTCGTGACTGGCGCCGCCTCCAAAACCACCAGCCCTGGTGTGACTCAGAGCCTCTCAAAAATCTCCAGCGTCACCGTCCCGGCCAACCACCAGCTCATCATCAACAAAGTGGCCACCTCTCCTGGCGTGGATGGCAAACCTCCGGGCACCGCTGTGCTCAAGCCAGAGGGTCAGAAACTTCTGGTTGCCGGCCTCAGTAAAACAGGACAGCCCATTATGTTGGCTCTGCCCCAGACTTGGAACAAACCTGCCACCACCCAGGGCACGGGGGATGCCAAAACTCAGATTAAAATGCTGACCGCAGTCGGGAAGCCGGTGATAGCTGTGAGCTCGGCCAGTCAGCTGCTGAGCACCTCCACACCGTTGCAAGCCCAACAGCTGAAGACCCTTCAGGTCAGTGTTTATCTTTTTATGGAAAGTCATCGTCATGAGGATTTAAGCAACGCTTCCTGTCCAACAGAATGAAAGATTCATGTTTCTCCCCACAGATCACAAAGAAGCCTCCGGTGTCTTCAGCCGGACCAATGATAACAAAGCTCATCATCACAAAGGCTTTAAACAATAAAGGACTGACCAATCCCGCGTCAGGAGCTCCTGTAGTGACTGGTAATCTACGTCCTGTGTAATATCAAACACATCTTTGAAATCTGCTGATGTTTGTAAGCAAGTCACTAGCCCGTCATGTGATCAGGAAATCTATAATAATGCACTTCCAGATTCTTGTGATCCATCCTAAAGCTTTGTTCCTGCTCCCAGGTCGGGTTGTTACCCAGAGCACTCCAATGACGCCTCCACGTACCATCACCATCGGCGAGACCACCGGCACTGTGCAGCAAAACACGTCTGGCAACAGCAAAGTGGCCATCTCACCTCTGAAGTCTCCTGGCAAGGTCAGTTTCAATTCAAGTGGGTTAAAGGGATAGTTCACCCAAAGATGAAAATTCTATCTTTGCTCACCCTCAGGTCGTTCCAAATCTGTATGCATTATAGTAACACAAAGGAAGATATTTGTAAGAATGTCGGTAACCAAACAGATCTCATCCCCCATTGACTCCCATAGTATTTCTTTTCCCTATTATGGCTGTCAGTAAATCAGTCCCTGCAGGACTTAGCGATTTTGCCATCGCAGAATTTAGCGCGTAACTCTCTCAAAATGTGCAGCAAATGAAGAGATTGTCATAGATTTTCTGCATAATTTGACGTCAGCACAACGCACTTTCCATCAAAACCTGTTCCAAAAGTCAGGCAGAGATACTCTTTTTATAGGAAGATAGGGGTCTGTTACCCTTACAATTGGAGAAAGCGTAACGGCTAACATAATCCATTGACAATCCATTCAAAAACCAGCCTCTGGTCTCCTTTCCTGCATTTTGATGGCGTTGATACGATACGTGATTGGTTGCTTGACCTGTTAGTCAAAAATGGCATCTTGGGCCGGCCTTGGCTACTTAAAGCGGTCAAGTTTCCAGAGCATCAGTCTGAAACTGCTGCATGCCTTTTAATCATAGGAAATTAATAATGAAAAACCCTGCTTGCCAATTCAAGTAGTATTTGAACTTTCTCGGGGGAAAATTCGCAATTTTTATCACAAAGTCAAGCATTTTTGGCTGCGGAAGTCACAAAAAGTCACTGCAAAAATTCTGTGGGGACTGGTAAATGGGGGATGAGATCTCTTTGGCTACTGACATTCTTCCAAATATCTTCCTTTGTGTTTCACAGAACAAAGACATTTATACAGGTTTGGAACAACCTGAAGGTGAGTAAGTGATGACAGAATTTCCCATTGAAACGGCACCCCTGCTATTAGCTGGAGAAACATAGTTTCACCCCAAATGCACGCCCTTGGTTGAGGCTTTTCCTCATGTCTGTGTCCTCACCCTCATGTTTTTTTGCCTCTAGCTGACTGTTGTCTCGGTGGCCAGTCAGTCTGCAAACTCACCCCAGAAGTCCGTGACGCTCCCTCTGAATGTTGCTTTGGGACAGCAGATCCTCGCCGTCCAACAGTCTGCTGCCACCTCACCAGCCAAAGCAGGAACCAGCCTGTCCACTGCACAGGTAAACGCTCAAAGACACTAAAGATCTATTCGCTAAAAGACAATCCTACATTCACATTCAAAAACAATCATTCTTTTGCCTCTATTGTGTCATGAGCTTTTTGGATTTACGGTTGTGAATTTTAATGCACATCATGTACAGCTATGAATTTACGTATTACATATTGTATTGTTTTCTTTTATCATGTTGTATTATGTTCAAAGCTCAAAAAGAGCACAATAACTGGGTCCCAGCCTCATCTTCTGATGTTAGTGGTTCCAGGTTTGGGCCCGGTACAGACCTGATGGGCAATTCCAGCGTTATGTGACGTTTTCTGTTTCAGTCATGTGAAATGGAAATTCTCAGTGAATATATTTATGGCCAATGTAATTAATTATGTGTTTATATCGGACTAAACCCCTGATGATAGAGGCCAGACATTGGGAAAGTAACTATCTGCCTATGTGTTTTCTATTTGAAAAGAAAAATTAATGCGTTCAGACATGTTTTTGAAAATCTGTGAATTAAAATGCACAAACCAAAATAAATAATACCTAACAAATGAAGAAGGGGTGGTTCTTTATAGACCGTAATATTAATAATAAAAAATTCTCATCGTTTTCATTTATGAGAAATATAGACAATTCACTTACCTGACAATGGGAAAACTATGCTTTAAAAAAGTGCTTTAGAAACATCACATGGGTATTTAAACCACTAAATATTAATGTCTGACCTATCAGATGTCTTTTTACCTAAACCCACATTGTATACAGTTGGTATAAGCATAAAAAGTTCAGGATTTGCCATCTGTACCATATAAGAGGAAAAAAGGGCATCAAAGAAAAGTCTCACACCTTTCACACCAACTACATGTTTTGCTTTATCTCACCTACAGGCTGTCAAGGCAGTGCAGGGGGTTACTGTGGCAGGGATGGGGACATCTCAGTATAAGACCATCATCCCCCTCACCACACCACCCAATGTACAGCAGATTCAGGTGCCAGGCAGCCGCTTTCATTACGTACGACTCGTGACCGCCACAACCGGCAGCGGCACCTTGCATACGGGCGCCAGCACCAACACTAATTCTTCTATTCAAGCAGGTAGAGCCTGTGTGACTGTATAGTTCAGAATAGATCTGTTCTTTAATGTTCAACTTGAATGTTTCAGTCTAATAAACTAAAAACTGTTGTGTTGTTTACAAAGCCAAGACTGTGATGATGAACGCTGCGGTACGGATGTCAGTACCCATCGTACAGGCACAGACTGTTAAACAGGTATATGGTGAAACATGCACTCCTGTTGTCTAAACTCACTCTAACCAGTTTAATGCACATCAATTTCAACCAGAAATCTTGGTTATAACACTATTTATGTGGTTTGTTGTGGTTGGATGCATACGCAGGTGGTACCCAAGCCCCTGACATCAGCAACGCAGGTGGTGACCACCAGTCAGACCCCTCAGCGCCTCATCATGCCCGCCACACATCTGCCTCAGATCCAGCCCAACCTGACCAATCTTCCTCCGGGGACTGTGCTTACCCCCGCCCACGGCTCTGGGAACATGGGATACGCTGTGTTGCCGGCCCCGTATGTCACACAGGTCCGTACATCGGCAGTGATACCCAATGCAATGGGGAGGCTCAGCGATGACGTATTTTTGTATGCAAAACCCGGAAGCAAGTTAGCATTTTAGGACTTCCGGCTCCATCCAAAGTATATGGGATTTTTTAAGGGGTTTTTGGTAAATCGCCCTAAATAAGGTCTGTGGTAAACAAAACCTCTAAATATTTTCACGTTTTCCACGACATAAAACACACCAATTATAACTCCCTTGTGTTTTTTTAAAGTCTTATTTTTTTCGTAAAAACGGCTAACAAGATGCTTACACAACTACTTCCGTTGGCGGGGACGTTAGGCGTCATCGTGTATATAAAGCTCACAAATAATGCAACATGGACACAAATCTCTTAAAACGTAGATGCGGTTTCATTCACGGAGTAATTACTTACAAGGGAACACATTTAAAAAAAAAAAGGTTTTGGTCGAGGGAACCAGCACGGCGCTTGCTTCAAAGTCTTCAAAAAGGCTTTGAAGCAAGGGTTAGCCTTCAAAAATACGTCATCTCTGAGGTGCTGGGTTGTTTTGGGGAGTTTTTCACGTCTCATGTGTTCTCACAGATTCCCCAGCCGACGTTCGTCACTTTAACCAGCAGCTCCACCTTCTCGACGAACACGGCAATACAGACCCAAGCCAGGCTTTCTCTCAACGGGTGAGATGCAAATATTGTTATGCTGTTATATCACAATTCATTTTTGCAAACTGTTTGTTATATCAAGCTCACTGTTTTTCTTATTGCAGTTTACAAACATCAGATGCCGCATCCAGGCAGAGAAAACCCTGTAACTGCACACGCTCGCAGTGTCTGAAATTGTATGTACCATCCAGCATTCCTGTTTTATTATTATAATTGTTTCATTGGCCAGATTGGCACGTTTCGTTTAGACCCCCGTTAGTGGCAAATATGTGCCATTAACACCACCTGTTGTTTTTTAGATTCGATTTTCAGCTTCTTGTGTAGTTGTGTTTGATGGTTATTAATTCATATCTTCTCTGCAGGTATTGTGATTGCTTTGCCAATGGGGAGTTTTGTAATAACTGCAACTGTGTTAACTGCTTCAACAACCTCGGTCATGAGAGTGAAAGACTTAAGGCGATTAAGGTAACAAATGACAGTTTATTTTTATTTTTTATGAAATGTATAATGACTTCTGCTGTTAGGCTTGTTTGATTCTTTAGGAATGTCATCTGTATGTTGCACAAAACTGTTCTGCTGTATTGATGTGGCCAAAGTGACAAACTACAGAATAACTTGTCGTCCTGCAGGCTTGTTTAGACCGAAACCCGGTGGCCTTCAAACCCAAGATTGGCAAAGGCAAAGAAGGCGAGTCGGACAGGAGACACAGCAAAGGATGCAACTGTAAAAAATCCGGCTGCCTGAAGAACTACTGCGAGTGTTATGAGGTGAGCTGCATCTGAATGTAAAAGCGCTCAGCCCTCGTGTTGGGGCCTTGTGAGCAAAGTTAACAGTCTCTCGTTCACTTCAGGCAAAAATCATGTGCTCGTCAATCTGCAAATGCATGGGCTGTAAGAACTTTGAGGAGAGTCCAGAGAGGAAGACGCTGATGCACCTGGCAGACGCCGCTGAGGTGCGAGTACAGCAGCAAACCGCAGCCAAAACCAAACTGTCATCGCAGATCTCAGATCTGCTCACCAGAACGACTCCAGCCATCACCAGTGGAGGCGGAAAGTAAGACCTGCTATATCTCTATCTCATTATAGTAGTTACATTATATCCAGACACTACCTAACAATGACCTATGGACCTCCAAAATGCTATTTAGTGCATCCCTTAGCAACCACCCATATCTCCTTAGTAACCATTTCATTTTTATAGAATTGACAACATTCAAAGTTTAGACCCTTTGGATGTAAACTTAAAAACAAATTTTTAATGAAAGTCTGTTACTTTAAAATATTTATTTTGACTTTTTTGTCAAAGTAAATATAAAGATTTTTATATAAAATGAAATTTGGGAATTCATTCTAAACCCTTAAGGCCGTGTTCACATTTGACTTTTTTTTGACAAGAAAAAGTTGATAATGGCGTTTTTTTTAGGGAGAAAACCGCTTGCAGCGTTATGGTTACAAATAACAGCCGGCAATGTTCAAAGATAGCATTTGTGCATGAAGGCAGCTTAAGGAGCAGGTATGGTCCGTCTATCCGCGTCCGTGCGATGCCCGCATGACGTAATTTCTGTCATCAGGAGGGTCCGCAGTCGTCCGCACACGACGCATGCGACGCATACAACAGTGCATTAAAAGAAAAGTCCACTAGGGGTCAGTGCACGTCGAAGTAGAAAGATACAAAACCAACACGCTGAAAGCAATAACAGTAAGCTAAGAAGCATGAGTATGCTCAAGAAGCTGTGCGGACGCGTTTGTGCGCGAGACTGACACGTATACACGGGCTTTAGAGAGACAAGCTTTATAGGCAGCGTAACATAATTCTATTTGAATTATAAACAGAGAGCTTCTTTGCAATAACTAATCAAATATTTAAAAACTACAAAACTAATAAAAAACAAAACTTTAAAAAGCGCTCAGGACTTTTTTGGAAACACGGTTTAATCCATAGGATTTAATCCATAACAGCTTCAAAAGAGAAGTCTAGTGTGACCACGGCGCACAAAATTCTGTAAAAAATTACATGTTGATGCAGGTCACATGTTTGGCAGCTCAACCAATAAGAATGAACTGTTATACATCCCTGCTGAAGAAACAACAGGAACCATTTTAGAAGTTTGAAAGTGATTTGTATTGGTTTTAATGGAAACTGTGTCTACTGGTATCCCTGCTGAAAAAAACTGAAACCATTACAGAAATTCTAATGGTTTCCATTAAAATGCCTCTATTAACCACTAGCTTTTCCATTAAAACCATAACAAAATTCCTTTTTGTTGAGTGCTTTGGGCATGATTCCAATAGGATTTAACATCCCACCAACAAAATCCATCACATACCAGTAGAACCATTACAGTTTCCGTTAAAGCCAGTACAAATCCCTTTAAAAGCATTATAACATATTCAATCGTTTCTATTGGTTTTTTTTAAGCAGGGAATAGAAACCATTACAGAAATCCTAATGTTTTCCATTAAAATGCCATTATAAACCATTAGCTTTTTCCATTAAACCATTAAAAAAATCCTTTTTGTAGTGTTTATTGGCTTTTTTCCAGTAGGATTTAACATCCCACCAATAGAATTAATCACATACCAGTAGACACCATTAGAATTTCCATTACAACCAATACAATTCCTATTATAACCATTCAATTTCATAAACTTATTGTATTTTGAGCAGGGTTCTATTGTTTATTTTTTTTTGTCAGTAGGGAGTCTTTTAGTGCTGAAAGTCAAGTTTTATTGCGTTAACTTATCATTCAAATAACTTTCAGGTTACCGTACACATTCGTCACGAAGGAAGTGGCCGAGGCGACTTGCGACTGTTTGCTGGAGCAGGTCGAACAGGCGGAGCTCAGCAACCAGACTGCGGCCACGGCCGAGCGCCTCGTCCTGGAGGAGTTCGGCCGCTGCCTGAGGAGAATCATCAGTTTTGCCGGGAAAGCCAAGACCGACTGTCCCATTAACTGCTAGACCGGGCGCAGCTGTGATTAAGAGCCCTACCAGCTTGTGGTGTAGTGCAAACGCCTTGAGCCCAAAGCACTGAACTGAAGCACCGTGGATTTGTTGGATTTGACTTGAGGCATTAAGACTTGGCGTCGGCGTACGGCATGTTCACTTACGGATACAGGGGGCTGTCCAATAAAGAGACGAAAAGCAGAACTTCCCATTGGCCTCAGATTGAGTTTCCAACAAACTGGGAGACGAAAGGAGGACTGCGCTCAGAGTGGGCTGGCACTGTTCGCTGTCACAGAAGGGGTTTTATTATAGAATGATCTATACAGTTTTAAAGTAGATTTGTTGTTTTTGGCAGAGTTTTCCATTTTTAAATGCAAAATCATGGCGTTCGTTTGTCTTTTAAAACTGGATTGTCATGTTATCGTTCGCTTACCTTTTCCGCTTATTGCCAATAACCTCAGAATATGTTTGGACATCAAACAACCTTCTCTGCACATGTAATAACTGTCAAATCATGACCCGTATACAGTAAATGACAAATACTGTAGCTTTATTATATTTATTTACTTGCAGAAGATTTTGTTCTTAGGCCAAAATTATTTTTTCAGATTTAAAGTTGTCATACATTCACTGTTCTGTTTTTGTTTACCAAGCATATAGAAGTTCGCAATTCTGGACCGGTTTGTGTGTGGCTGGAGTTTCGTGGCAGACAGTAAAAGCGTCACACGAATGTTAAACAGAGTATGACATTTCTGACAGCAGTACCGGTATCCTGTACTAAACAGTGCTTTGAACCAATCTATCTAAAGGAATGAAGTTCCTTTTCAATCTTATTGAATGAACCGCTTCACAGATGAAAGCGTACAGCTACATAAGCTTTGTAATGATCAGTCTTAAGGCTTGTTGTTGGTATATGCTCCTTTTAACATTTTCATCTTTCCATTATTGATTCTTCCTCTGTCCACAGATAAAATAAGAGACTCGGCCGTTGTGCAAGTTATGTGTGGTTGGTTCGTTTGTTTGTTTTATGGGTTTTTTAATGCTTAATAAACGAATGATGCACTGAGAGGAACTTTCATAAGAATCCAAATATTCCGGACACCCCGTCCAAAACAAGTAAGAATACATTTTAGGTAAATACATTTAAATGAGCTTTTTAATTAATGTTTTATTAATAATCTGAACGTCTTAGTTTTTAAGTGGTTAGTTTATTTAATTTGAGTTTTTTTATATTTGCATACACATGAGATGTAGCGGCTGTTTGGATTCAATGTCATTAAACATATATTCTCCTAAATTGTTTAAAAAGTGTTTTTGACACAGTTTTCTTCGGGCTAAAACTATTTTTAGGGTAAGAATATTTGCTCCATCCCTAAATTGTCAGACATTTCTTTATCTCATACACAGACTTGATGCACTATATATGTTACCAATGTTTTCAACTGAAACATTTAGGTGGGTCTCTTTCCAAACCCGTCAACAAAGACAAACCCAGGCAATGCTCTCACCTCAAGATTTTTTTCGAATATTTTTAATAAAGATATAGAAGAGTATGTTTAGTACTACCAGCTAGATCTCTGCAGTTTAACATCACTTGTATTCATCTGCAGCACAACCCTCTCCGTTAAGAAGAAATATGACGTCACAATAAAATTGATTTTCATTCTTGTTTATAAATCAAATGAATAGTTCATGTTCTCCCCTCAAACATTTTTGTGGGAAATAAATGTAATTTTCAGGAAAATGTCACATGCAAAATAATAAGTATTATACACTGTAAGCTTTATTTTATAAATACATTTTGTCATGTCACTATTAATCTATACTAACAGCTGGCTCTTCTTGAAAGCTGGCAAGTCTGTGGTTAAAAAAAGGATTTATAGGTAGTGTTACATAAAACGTACATTTATTCTGTGTTAAGTGAAAATGTTTCTTAAACGCTTGTGTTTGCCCAAGTCTGTTTCACGCCCGCATGTGTGTTTAACTGGGAGTCACGCGCCCCCTGGAGGAAGAAACGCGTCATGTCACCAAGGAATCGCATTTATCTTTGAGTAAACGTTATGAAACCGCTTCAAGTTCAAGTTTGCTTTTCCCCACCAAACGCCATTCCAACCTCAGACCGTTTGGTATTGATCTCGACGTTATTTTTGGCCATTTCAGTAAGAACGCAAGTCATCATGCTGTTGGTCGGCTACAGCTCCAGTACTGCAGTGGGCGCTGTAGACGCGTTGCGGTCTTTGCACTGCAGCCATCGCGCTTAACGAAGAAGACATCAGAGCTGCTTGTGTGTAATGGTCCCATACAGCATTTAACCTGTTTTAAAGGTTCATTTGAGCGATTCTACACATGGTCTGTGGGTAGTTAGTCGTTTCGTTTTTTAGATTTAGAGCACATGTGAAAATGGCCGCAAACCCGCCTGGACCAGGTAAATATTGTTTGGTATATCCAGTGTGTTCATCTCATGCTTGGAGAATGTCTTACAGATGTATTTTCTTCTTCTATTTTAAGTATTGAACTCTGATATATGTCACGGTTAGTTTTCAAACTTACTTTTTTTAGTCTTAAAGCGGTCATTGTGCCCGTTTTATTACACGTTATGTTTTTCTGAACATAACTAGCTGCAAACCACGTTTTAAAATCATTTTAAGAACTTAATCAGATATTATTTATGTTTTTTATCGTTTTGTGTTATGAAAAGGGGGGACTTACAGATCCATGTCTTATGTGGCTCAAACTGTCCTGTAATTTTAGTTTGAACGAGTTTTATGATCATTTTATGCTTTGTATCGTAGTTGGTACATTCATAATATGTTTACTATCCATATGAGAGCAAATATATCATTATCGTTACTTAAAACTGTACTGTGCATTGAACTTTTATTTGCAGCTTATACAAACAAAATGGGCCCATAGAGGCATTAAGTTGCTATACAGTAATAACAGAAAACTTTATTATGCATATATGCCATTTTGAGCTGTTGTTTATTCAAGACAAAAACCGGGCTGCTATTCTAGCTGAACTGAATAAGGAGAAGAGACGCCTGATACAGAGTCAGTCTATGAATAACCCTGGAGCCAGGTAATATATCAAAAATAAAAAATAAAAATGTGTAATGTAATAAATGCAATGTTATACTTTTTTTCCCAGCATTCCTCTTTCTAGACCAGCAGTAAATAAAGAGTTTAGGGACCAGGCTGAACAGCAGCATATTGCTGCACAGCAAAAAGCAGCTTTACAGGTATCGAAAGCCTCGTGTGTGAAGGTTCAGTTGTTATTTTGAATCGCCAATGTCATAACGTTTTGCTTTGTTTTGGTTTCAGCATGCACACGCACACTCGTCCGGATTCTTCATCACTCAGGATTCCTCCTTTGGTAATCTCATATTACCTGTGTTACCGAGGCTTGACCCGGAGTGAATGAACACACGTCACTTTATTCCTTCAGTGTTTGCATTTACTTCAGTCTTTGTTGTGGATGTGCTAGGTGACCTGGCTTTTTCAAGAATCCAAACTTGTTTTTTTGTACGTTTAGATTGTTGTCGCAAGTCAATATTTTTTTATGATCGAACATAAAATGGAGAGAAGTAACTATCGTTGTGTTGTGTCTTTATTTAAATTTGATTGAAATACAGCGTACTGTGTAAAGGTCTTGGGCACATAAGATGCTTCACCCAAAGATGTTGCTACAGTTCTTACTGGGTTCATATGGTCTTTCTTTGTTTTATAAGAAGATCAAATCTGTGCACATGCCTGCTGTAAGACTGCTTGTTTATACAAAAATATAATCTGCTGTTAAATGTATCATGTCAATTAACTTGCCGTTAAATGCAAAGAATGTTTAAGAATCTATATGGATATTTCCATCTCGCACACCAAGAGATATAAACAAGGTTATTATACTTTGTTGAAACTAATCGAACATTTCTGTTCATTAAAATCAAATAAAAACTTAAAATAAATACAAATTTGAAATGTTGCATCAGGAATGAACTGAAGTATGTTTGAATTAAGGCATTAAAAAAAGAAATCAAATAAAAAGAAATCCATCTTATATTGCAACATAAAAATAAACGACTAAATAATAAAATAAAGGTATATAACAAAAAATCATAATGTACCCAAAAACATTTATTTACATAAATTAACACGGCTATTTAAAAAAATTAATAAAACTGAGGTCAAACCTATATTACCGCTGGATATAAATAAACATCCTAAAAAGATGTTTTTGGAGAGGCATTTAATGTGCTAATGTACAGTATTTGATCTTGTGGTTACGTGACACTTTCATAAAATGAAAACTAACAAACTGTTATTCAATCATACAAGATATTATGAAGAATGTTGGTAAGCGAACCGTGCTGGGACCCATTCAATTCTTTTGGATACAAAACCAATGCAAGTGAACGGGTACCAGTTAACAACACTCTTCAAAATATCTTCTTTTGTGTTCTGCGGAAGAACGAAAGTCATGCAGGTTTAAATTGACGAGAGTGAGTAAATAATGACAGAATTTTCATTTTTGGATGAAGTCCAGTGCTAAAGAGTTAACACACTGCTACAGAACAATCTCTGACAGAAATATGAGGGATTACAGGATTAGTTACGTCACATTTATCTCTACAAAACATAATGAGTTATGCTATTTGAAGCCTGTCAGTGCTAAACTAGCAAGTGTTGTGTAGTAGGGTTGTCACGGTACCATAAACATGTCTTACGGTACTATGCCAGCTGCAGTATCTCGATAGCAAGTAGTATCACGATGCTGTGCCATATATTCAAATCTATACAAAAAACACAGATTTAGATGAAACATTTTGTTTTTACTATAGTAAACTGTATTATACTTTGCACTAGAATATGTTGTTGTATTAACTGTAGTAATTGGATAAATTGTAGCAAATACTGTAGTATACCTAAATATTTACCATGGTAAGACTCAAAAACACTAGTGTCTATGAGTTTAAGTAGTTTATTGTAGTAAATACTTAAGTACACTAGATCATTTTTCACATGGGAACTAATTCAAATGTGGGACAAATGTCATTGATACAGCAGTCTCTATAAAGGGAAATATAAGGCTTACTTTAAATGCAAACCTAAGACGGCCAGTAGGTGTCGTCAAAATTTCCACTGAGTTAGTGAATCATTTAACCAACTGGTTCAAAACGCCAATTTGAATCATTAACTGTTGGAGTCATTCAAAACACACATTAATTTAGGAGATAATCACCGCAAAAAGGCAGATGTAAGTGTTCATATGAATATTAATGCGCATATGCAACATTAACTACGGCACTACGATACTACCGTTTAAAAAATAGAGAGGCAAGTTCAGTATTTTGCAACGTACCTATTTAAAACAACAATACAGCCAGGACTAAGAGACCAGACAACATTTTGTGTATACATAGTTTCACATAGCCTTCATGGCACAGACAGTTAGTTTAATGTAAAAAAGTTTAACTAGGTGAGACAAAGAATAGGTTTTCACAAGTGTTGTCAGGTGTCGTGGCCTACGTCTGTAATTAAACTATATTTAAAGCCGATGTTGCATTTTTCTGCCAATGTTGCATTTTTCTGGTGTTCAGTTACTCTTAAATACTCTACTTAAATACTGTACGTTGACTTCCCACGAATAGTGTGAATTCCTAAGTTTGCTATGGCGTCAACTTCTGGCTCAACCAATGGCTTCACTTTGGGGCAACCTGTAACGGTGATGGCCAGTGGGGGTTTTCAGATAACCCGTCTGGTCGTTGGCACTGATCGGGTGCAAGTAGAGCTCACTGCATCCTGCCATGGACATCCAACCCCTACCATATCCAAGTGTGACATCAGAAGCCACGCTCGTGTAGGTCTATGCACTACACGAAAGGGTTTCTCAACTATTGCCGTTTTGAAACCAGGATGGGCATTTCTCAATCGTCCAATCAGAAAGGGCAGAAGCACCCAAAAGGAGAAGGGAATTAAATACTGCCCACTTCATTCTTTTCAAAAACACATTGAGAAACGTCTATACCGATTTGACAATGCCCCATAATTGAGAAACTCCCATTTTTGTTCTGCTGAGACCCCTGTCTCCATGTCCAATACGTCACCTTATTCCCGTACTGTCCAGACATGGGCGTGGCTTCTGACATCACACTCAGATGTAGGATTGGATGTCGCCAGGCTGTAGTGAGAACCTTCTCGTCATGTTCTTGGCCACTTCTGGGCTATTTTGGCTTCCATTTACAATTTGAAAGATATGGAGACACGTCGTCCATATTCTTTTTACAGTCTATGGCACTGATGTGATAGAAATCACTTGCTTCACCTAAGCAGAGTCAGTAGAGTCAAAAGAACCAGCGATGACAAAGTTGGTACCGCCAGCATGGGAGCTTCCCGATTGGACGGCTTGCTGTCTGAGGTCATTGCAGATCAGGACTAACTGATTGCTTTGAGCCTCAGACAAAGAACTACAACCCTGATAAACGCTGAAATTAGTCTTGCGTCCTGGAATGTTGGCTTTCTCACACATGGTCTTGACCATCTTCGCCAACTTGTTCTTTCCCAGAGCTTGACAGTTGTACCAGTGGAGAGCGGCGAGGTTCACCCCGGGCTTGATGGACAAGTAAAAGGGTGCATCTTCGAAGAGCATCGGTTGAGGTCTGCGCTGGGCGTACTCCTTGTAGTCCTGCACAGGACAGGTTTGAGGAGCATGCGGGGTAGCGTAGATGCGGGACTCCGTGATGGACCTCCTGATTCTGGCGTTGAGGTCGCTAAAATCCTGATAGGTCCATTCCAGATACTCCAATCCTGTTTCTGTGTTGAGCAAGCGCACATCACCCCACTTCAGCGTGGAGCTGTGGAAGCCCGTACATTGCCCGAAAGCCTTGGTGTTGTTGAGCCACACAAGGTTAAGCAATCCCTCAGGATTGAAGCGACTCAGGAGACCCCGTTTTCTCAGGAGCATCTCGTCAGCAAGCGTCAGCTTCATTGACTTGTGGGGTTTGTTGCCTTTACCTTTGAACTTGAGCTCCAGCTGCTTTTGCTTAAGGGCGTCCTGGGATCTTTGGAACTCTCTGTCTTTTGTAATACTGTAGGTGTAGCGATGCTCCTTCAGGTAGCGCTCAAGGCCACACTGATAGTTCGCAAGGCTGTTGGGCTCGTATTCAGAGCCGTCTCTTTGCCGCGCATCCACGAAGAAGGAGGCCAGATAGATGTCTAGCTCTTGGCACGGAATGCAGTATATCTCTCTGGTTTCCCTTGGGTATTTGGAAAACAGGAAGTCTTGAAAGTTGCGTAGGGCTGTTTGGGTGCTGCGAATGGTCTTCTCATTCTGTTCTCTGTAGTCTCTCTCGTCCATCTCTGTTGAAAGGGAAGAGGGTAGGTTTTCATCTCAAGAACTTCAATACTTGGACAAGAAAATATTATTTATAGTCGGTTTGGTTAAAGCAATTGGCTAATATACTGGAGTTTGTTGTATATGGGGTGGCAAACAAACCCCAAACCTTAAAAGACAAAGTTCACCCAAAATTGACTGTGGAACACAAAAGAAGATGAAAATGTCTCAGTGGTTTTGTTTTCATACAACGGAAGTAAATGAGGGTGAGTGTTGTTTGGTTACCAACATTATTAAAAATATCTTCTTTTGAAGTTATAAAGGTTTGTAAGGACATGTAGGTGACAAATGGGTGAACTATTCCTTCGGAAAAATAATATAGTATATAAGGAAATATAATATATATACAAATATATAAAATAAATATAGAATAATATATAGAAAAAATATATATAAATTCTTCAAATTCTAGTTAAAATACTGCTAATGTAATTTTATGTTTTTTTTTATGGGGGTTTTTTCTGTCACAATATTGCCAATCCTTTTTTTTTCAACATAATACACAAACATCAAAAAGGTTTGATGTTCAGTTTATTACTTCCAATAACAGTCATTGAAGCCACTAGTTTATAAACAAGATGTGAATTTTTACACACTTATTTTTCTTCACCTTGACAATATTAATACATAGTACTAATCTGAGGAGCAAACAGAAGTGTTAAAAGCACAAACATACACTGTAGTTTGTGGTGCAAGATCATGCAATCATTTCAATATCGCAAAATCACCCTAAGGCTTATTTAACATTGAAGCAAATACTGGTCAGGCAAAATGATACTGCAAGAAGACACAAAAACAATTAGATCAATAATAAACAGCTAAATTGACCAATGACAAGCGCAAGAACTGACTGAAAGTTTCCAACATGGAAGAGTCCTACCACAAATCGTTCAAGGAAAAGAGAGTGAGCGACATGATGGGTAAACTGTGTTTGCTGTGTTTTTTATTTGCTGACGATTGGAAGAAGTTCTCCCTTCGCTTTCATGCTTTTAATCTTGGCTTTGATGGCGTCATCCATAGCCTGTCGACATCTCACAGCGTAATGGGCCAACGTTTCCTCCTTCTCGTCCCACGGCGGAAGAGCGTGGAAGACTTCAGGGGCCGCCAGGCTGAGTTCCGCGATGGCCGCTGTCCTGGAAATGGTGTTGCGGTCGACACCGACTCGGTCGAAAGCCACTTTCATGGAGACGCTACGGCGGAATTCTTGTAGTGCAGCCATGTATCGCGCGATCACGCCGACGACGTTTTTCACTGAAAAAAACACACCATCATTTCAGCAATTCTGACCCAACGTGAACGCCGTTAATAATCGGACCGCAAATTAGGCCCAGACTTACTTCGGACACGTGTGTTTTCACCATCTCTGCTTCTCTTTGCTGAAACCTTTATGGTCCTCTGCCTCTCCGTCGGAAGCAGCTCCACCTCCTCAAAGGAGTCGAAGAGCGCCGGAGATTCAAACGCAGCTCCCTCATCAGAAGCGGAGCCGAACATCTGATGAGAGCCGCCCACTTCTATTTGACTTGAGGAATGGGTCCTTCTCTTATCTAGCAAAGAAAACCAGACCTCCACAATCAAACTACAGACCCTTCCCAATTATATTCAAAGTTGTGTTACGGATTGGTTACCTGGCCGTAGTTGGTCTTGCAGGAAGTCACAGATAAGCTCAGCCTTCTTAGCGAGTTCCTGCTGCAGAAGTTCTTTGTCCTGCCTCAGGCTGCCAATGGTTTCAACCATCAACTCACTTTTGCTTCTCTCAGCCTGCAGCAGAGCTTTCAGCTTCTCTATTTCATACACAGCCGGAGGAACTGTGTGAGATAGAAAACAAGCTTTACCTCAGGAGTTCCTACAGGGAGCGTTGACCAGGTTGGTCTTCAGCTGGTCTTACTAGACGTGACGGGGAGAATATCTAGACCTAGTTAATACCAGATAATATAGACGGTTTCATCTTAACAACATAAACAAACGTTACTGCGCATGTGCACTTTTGTGACCCCAACTTAACTTCCGGTACACATTCACAAACAATAGAGCGCCTGTAGATTATTTCTGATAACAATCAAAAGAACCCGAGAAGAACGGTTACTTGGCTAAACTGTCTCTCCAATATTTTGAATTTAGACTCCGATACCAAGCTCAACCGCTAGATGTCAATGTACCACACGGTTTGCTTAAATGCGATCAAAATACAGGACCCATTCAACAAATTGATTATTTAATTAAATGAACACGAAACAAAATTCAACAAATCGTGTATTTAATACAATTATTATACAATAAATAATCATATAAATTAATATTAACATACATTAAATTAAAATAAAATACTTATACTATGAGACACTAGCCAAACACAACCCTGAAGTCCACGTGCGTCCCTTGAAACGGTCTATAAATGGTTTGATCTGATGATACCAAAATTGATCTTTTGGACCATCAGACTAATCCATAATCAGCAAGCAATAGTCTGCAACTTGGTTTACCAAATTACTGTATACTTTTGGCCTTTAAAGGTTTATTTGGATAGCATATGCAGTGGGAGTAAAGCTTTGCTTATGCAATTTGCCATACACATTTATCCAAGGGGCCTAAAGTGTATGTTTTATCAATATGTGTGTTTCCTGTGAACCAATTCCATAACCGTTTGGCCCGCTAATGCAAACACACCATTAAATCAATACGTTTCATACAACTCGTGCATCATTCATTGAGTAAATCTGACGTGGGAAACGATCTTTCAGGCCGATTTTCTGAACTAAATGTACTATTTTTTAAAGACGCGTGAACGATCCATTTGAAAGATTCATGAACAAATAATTGGATGTTGCTTGTCTCATGAACACGTTAAAGAGAGCTATAGGGCAGTGACCTTATATTTGACACGGTCTTTATGTAAATCATATGGGTTCCAGTGATGTGGAAATAGTGGACACGTTGCATGAACTCTTTCCATGGAACTTTTATGATGCTTTTGTGGAATGTCTAAAAATGTCAGTCTCTGTTTATTGTAATCGGATGGAACCACAGAAGGATAAGTAAATTGAGAAGTTTACACAACGTCAATTATGGACACTCTAAAAAGTGATTCGTTGTCTCAACAAACATATTGTATTATGTTAAGTTACTTCTACTTAAAAATATACAAATTAATAAAAATTTTGGCTTAACTTAAAATCCTTTGTTCATGCAACACAAAAATATAAATGACAAAAAAAGCTCAAAAGTATGCATAAAGTGAATGAAAAAATTTGAGCTGTGCAAACTACAGTTCAAATTAAGTAAACCCAACATTAATTTCCTGTGCAATGAACTTAATATTATCATAACAAATGCTGTGAGGATTACCCATAACCCTTTGCACCTGAAACGTTTGATTATTCATGCTTTTTTAAATAATAAGCACTATGGGGCATTTATATAGATGTTATTAAGATGTATAAAGAAATTTAAGATGTATTTAGTATTATTGATGTTGTTTGTTGTGAATAGGCTAATCGTTTTCTGTGAAGTTACCATTCAGGTGATTCATGTTTGCTTTGGTAAGCATAGACCCTGTTCGAGCCATCGTATTTCTTACCACAAAAGGGAAGACACACATCAGAAATGCAGTATGTTGTGTGCTTCTGCTACTATTTATAATAATAATATACTAATTCATTAATTAAATATTTAAACTCAGCTTACATGAGCATTGAAAGTTGATTGAACTCGTGCTACATCATTTTTTAAGTGAAGAAGGTCAAGTGAACTCATATGTTTGTGTAAACGCAACAAAGATGTTATTGTTATTTTGACTTAAAATCTCCTTAAGTTGAATTTACTTAAAAACGATGCAAAAATGTGTTTTACTTTTTCACAATGGATTTTTGTTGCTTCAACTGATGACCTTTTCATATATCGTTTGTATGATAACATCTTTTTAAATAAAACTACTGACATTTAAGTTTGATATATCGTCGCCTTTGGATTACAAGGTTCTGACATTTCTGTCAAAATTGAGTTATTCACATATTTTTATTCTGTGACAATTTATTTACATTAGGTGTTGTTTTTTACATTGTGTACATTTTTGGAGTTAAAAAAAACAAAAAGGTTCTATCTACAGCCAAATGTAATGCAAATGCTGCTCAAATTGCATATAAAACCTTATCGTTCCAAGGCGAAGATATACCAAATCCCCCAAATCATGGATGTAGATTGTTAAAAGCAAAACTGACAAAACAAATAGGCTACACTTAATTCAATGTCAAACTGCTATCACAATGCAATACAATCTTTTCAACAGTTTATTTGAAGGCAAAAATGGATCACAAAATCATATTTTGTTCTTTGATTTTATTGTAATGCATCAGAAAATGACAAAAGCACTGGTGACACACTAGATCAATGAAGTATTTACATAGCCTACTGAAAATAGACGTGTCGGTATTCAGTCTTTGAGGAAGTGCTCATAGTTCCCATAGTTCCTGCACCAATAAAGGTGGATAAAAAACAAACTATTAAACTGGTCGGGTGTGGGATGTCCTAACCATCAAATGTAGAACACTCATTCTTTATAAAAACCTTCAATTTGTCACAACATAATATTTGGCTGGCGAAAGGAAGCTATAAATGATACTTGAAGTAAACCAGTCAATGTGTTTGAGAGACTGCTTTAATTCCAGCCCATTTTTCTTTTCTTTTTTACATTTTATCAACTGTTTGAAATGTGTAACTTCAAGGCCTTACAGGACAGTAAAAATACTTGGTTTACAAACATAATTTGTACCTCATTGCTTGCTGTTTCTTATATAAAAACAGGCAAGCTTATAAATTAACTGATTCGTTCCATTTACTTGCAACGCTTAAGAGCTTTTTAAAAAAGTCAAATACCAAAAAAAAGCAATTGCCTTTCAATTTCAGTTTATCCAAAGATTAGGCAAGGCAATTCTTTGAATAAAAATATCTTTTTATGACTCATTACAGAGTGTCTGTAAAACAATTATTTGGAACATTTATTTGCTACTATGTGTTGCTGCCATTTTTTATGCTGTTTGTAACAGACAATAGAAGCCAAAGCTTCATCTATATAGGCTCAATGTAAAAATAACAAAAATACAAATAGAAATATATCTTGTTTTAACTGGCATGCTAACTTATAAATCCCTTAAGCAATTTTTTGTCCGTCATGCACAAATATGGAATGATGTGGTAATCAGTTTAGCATCATAACAAATAAACGAAAAAGAATATAAAAAGACAATAATACAGTTGTTTGTATACGGTTGTGTTCATATAGCAATAGTTCACATTTCGACTATATTTAAAGATACTGGGTACGAGTAGAAACCATCAAAATGGTTTAAGTGACAACTCAAAATGGCGTGTTTTTGATTTGTTACAATGCTGACTAACATAAATAAGCACTAGACTATTCTAAAACTAATGTAAGTGGTTACAAACAGTTTTGTGTTGACTGTCGAAGTCAAGAGCTCAATAACCATCACAGTATAGATTATGTTGGGTTTGTTCGCATGAATGACAATGAAATAGTAAAGTTCATTTGTGCAGGTATGAATCAATGTTCTCCTTAATCATTTATGTCCATGAATCTGCTTCCAACAATGTTTTTCTTTTGAAGTGTTTGAATAACAGGTTCTCTGAATGAAAGAAAGAATTACATATACGAGGGGTCATTTTTGCCTGAAGATTGTTCATCGCAGAAAATAAATGATTCTTGAGAGGAATCTTGTTTCTTTTTCTGACCGATTCGAAGTCGACATTTGTTAATGCAGGCCTTCTTTAGCTTAGATGATTCCACAGGTGTCCATCCATCTATAGTAGAGCAACGAAGAACATATGCTGCGAGAAAACAGAAAAGAAATACTATTAAAGACATGAGGGTGAATTAATGTGAAAAACAAATATTTGAAGGGTGAAATGCAGCATCCCCGATGTAAACACAAAACAGTAAAACAAATTTGATCCAGTGATTAAAATAAATCATCAATCAATCTTTTAATAATCATTTATCAAACAGGCCTACAGACATTTTCAGATATTAAGAAATATCCTCATAAACTGTTATTTACTGAAATTATTATTAAATATTTTAATAAGAAATGTCGCCACATCAATAAACTGAAATAAGTTTAGGTCTAAACACAACAATTAGGCTAAAATAAAATAAAAATAATTTAGCGATAAAAAATGAAGTAATAAATACGAAAATGACAACAAATTACGAAATGTATGTAAAATGAACATAAAAAAAACAATACAAAAATATATATTATAATAAACAGCCGCAGGAAAAATTAAGAGAGCATTTCAAAATGATTTTTAGTTTTCCTGAATTCACTATTTATAGGTATGTGTTTAAGTAAATGTATCATTTTTGTTTCATTCTGTGAAGAATATTTCTCCCAAATGCTAAATAAAAATCTGGTTTCTATTTGCATTTATTTACAGAAAATAAAAACTGGAGAAACAGGTCAAAATAACAGAAAAGACAGTTCACACTCACTTTTAAGCAATACAACCGTAATATTTGAACATGTATTTAGGAAAAGTGGAAAGAAATTATGTGATAACCTTGATTTTTATCACAGTTTTCATGTGTCTTGTCATGCTGTCAGTCGTTCACATTGCTGTTGGATGACTTTGTCACTCCTCGGGTTTGATTTTGTTGAAATATAACAGACACCGGACTGGAATGACCACAATACATCTAGACATGCTGAATAAATAAACATTTGGAATGGTCTCTTAAATGTTTCCACGGCTGTACATATTTAAATCAAAATGTAATAATTAAAATATCAAAAAGCAACAAATTAAAACAAAAAATTGAACTGACGGTCCACTCGAATAACTTACACATAATCCCATCCACTCTTCTTCTGTCCAGGATCTTTTTGCCGTCGGGTACTTTTCCCCTCTTGCCGAAAGCGACGGCGCCGTTAAGGTCCTCCTCGCTGAAGAAATGCTCAAACAGCAGATGAAAGAGTCTCATACTGTCCTGCCGGGACTCCTGCAGCATGGACGCCAGTTTGTAGTGCGGCAGGTACAGTCCGCTTCCTGGAAACAGCTCCTGCTCGCCCAGTCTGGCCGGGTTGGACAGAGGCATCTGCGTCCTCTCGTGAAACACGAGGATTCGGTCAATGACTGTCTGCAGGTTCTGTAGGGTTATAGTATCTGCGTGTGGAATGAGAAATGAGAATTTATTTCATACTGTCGTGTCTGCGAGGTTGGATTTTCTATTGATTTCCTTTAACATTGGAGCTCGAGCTCACCGATGCTTGTTATAAACTCTTCCAGATGTTTCCTTTCTTCGAAATACCTCTCACTGTTTGGACTGAGATCGGATGGACAGAACTGCTCTTCTGAGCTTTGTACGGCTGGGATCAGATGTTCTGCAATACATCAAATGAGCATTTTTAAGAAACTCTTTCTTCTTGAACTCTTTCCACGTGACTATTTGATTTTTATCAACTGGAAAACAAAGTGTTCCCGCATAGTGAACGACTGGTCTGCATTTCACACAGCTGGCAAGTCAACAGACAATAAAGCTATTTCATCAGAGAAATTTTATTTTATTTGCAATGATGCAAAGTTTCTTCCAAATTCATTTGCCTCATGCAAATTCATCCATTATGAATCTAAATACAGAGAGTTGACAAAACCCGTCAAAACAGGTCACGTTGCACGCCAACAGAAAATAATTCTTGCTTAAGAAAAAAGAAAAAGAAAGAAATGTGCTCATAAAAACTGCAACAATGCAAAAAGTCATGTGATTCTAATACTGCAAATAAAAACAATTACTATTTAGATCTTGTCATTTGAGGTTAATATGTCCCAGTTATGTTATTGACTGGTTTAATAAAAATGACTTTTTAATAAAGTAAAGCAGCTTAAACTACGTCAAAGTTCTTGCAGAAATAACTAACCATGAAGGGCTTTCAAAATCGCAGCGTAATCCATCTTCTCATGTGAACCTGTAAACAGAATACAATTATAGTTTGTCCACAAAAGGTATTTATGAATATTCTCTATTATCTTACAAGCATTTTCATGCATGCTCATGATAAAACGCTCATATGAGACTTTAACAACGTTACATCTATACTGACATCCATTTTCCTCTCAACAAAAGAGAAAAGGTGTCAAGCAACTCACCTGTTTCTTTTTCATGATTTTTTTTTGGAGGTGAAACAATAACAGCACCATCCATTTCCATCTTGATTGAAATGCAAATTATCCCCAGAGTCTCTCGGGAAAACGGCTTAATGCTTCGTTGCAGAGTAGAAGAGAGCGACGTCTCATTTACTATCTCGGTAAGAACTGCCAGTCTGCTGTTCATTTATAATGACATGCGGTTCACTTCCTAGCAAATGTCAAATTCTTTCATCGTTTCGTCCGCATGTCATTCCAAACCTGTATTGCTTTATTTCTTCTTCAGTACACAGAAAGAAGATATTTCGAAGAACGTTGATAACCAAACAACAGTGACCCCTATTGACTTCCGTTATATAAAACGACTGAGACATTTCACGAAATATCTTATTTTGTGTTCACAGAAGAAAGAGTCATATACAGGTTTGGAATAACACGAGGGTGAACAATTGATGAGCAAATTGTTATTTTTGTGTGAAATTTCCCTTTAAATGGCCAAATATTATTGGCTAATGACACTTGAACATTTATTGTCTGTATCACTCCGCTTTAGTGCTCACGATGATTCAGACAAAAGATATTGATATTAACAAGATGAACCACTGCCATTACAATGAATGGGGAGGAATGCAACGCTCAATATGGCGGCTCTAGCGAAAGAAGTCCCGCCTTCCAGTAAAACGAGCCAATCGTCAATCGATAAAGACTGACGATTCTCTGGGGCGGGGCTCTCGTGAGGCGCTTGCCGGCCTGTGCGCAGGCGCAGTAGATGAGGCGACCTCGAAAAAGGTGATTTTTAGTGCAATTTAAGCTTAGCAAACCCAAGTTATGATAGAGGTCGTGTTTCATTATTGATCAGAAACATGCCGTTTAATTCTGTAGATTGGATTGTGGACGTATATAGCTGCACAGAGCATGTTTATTACTGTGCATGTGCAAAGGCACGTCCTGTTTCTTTACACAACGGGTTTTATGCGTTTTCCTGGATCCGTGTAAATGTAGACAGTTTTGAAAACGCTGCCATGTGTACGTGAAACTTTTCAAAAACGCAAAGGAAAAACGTATTAATTTTTCATCGTGTAAACGTGGCCTTATTTGACCTACGAGAGATTTCCAGGCCTCCTCATAGACATCATGGCTTTAGTTGTTGTCAAGTTCCAGAAAAGTACTTGAGACATTGTTAAATTGGTCCATCCGCTCATTGTGGCTCAATTGAATTTTTTTGAAGCGACGAGAATGCCTTATGTGCAAAAAACAAACCAAAATAACGACTTTAATCGATATATTCTGCTCTGTCTTGTCAGTCTATGGTGAGCACTTCCACGCATGCGCATTGGTTGGGGGAAGACGTCGTGTATTCTGACTGACAACCCAGAAGCTCAACTCTGTTTTTCAAGCAGTATATAAGCTGGTCTTCGCAAAATGACTGATGGTTTCGATATTGAAACTTGCACTTTTTTGCCCAACCGAATGCGCATGCGTGGAAGTGCTCTCATGAAAAAAATCCAACTGAGCCATTATGAGCTGATGGACCAATTTAACGATGTCTCAAGTACTTTTCTGGAACTTGACAACAACTATAACCATGATGTCTATGAGGAGGCCTGGAAATCTCTCGGATGTCACCTAAAATATCTTTATTTGTGCTCCGACCACGCCAGGAGGTCATAAAACATGTTGAACGGCATGTGGGTGAGTAAAAAAAAGAATTCACACAAATTTAATTTTGGGATGAACTTCCCCTTTAATCATGTGGAGCAGAGAGTCACGTCGTGTGATTTTTGGCTTCAGCAAGCACTGAGTTTTTGTAATGTCTGTTTTCTTTCATTCCAAGATGGCTTGATATTGGTTTTGTTTTACCAGTGATTATGGGATGAGTGGGATATGGAAAACCTGTACTGGATTTATTACAGAAGTCTGAGTGGGTAAGGAATACTGCATTCGCTCTGTGCTTTGGCATTTTCTAAAATAGTTTTGCTTACAGTCTCATTTACAGAGCCGTTGTATAAATGCAATATCAAAACAATGCTTTTGCACTAAATAAGACTAATCGACATTAGATTAGTATATATGTGACCCTGGACCACAAAACCAGTCATAAGGGGTCAATGTTTTGAAATTTAGATTTATAGATCATATGAAAGTTGAATAAGCTTTCCATTGTGTTTGCATAGGACACTATTTGGCCGAGATACAAGTATTTGAAGATCTGGCATCTGGGGGTGCCCAAAAAATCTAAATATTAAGAAAATCGCCTTGTCTTTCAGAGGCACGTAGGCCGTTGCCAAGAAGAAACAGGCCATTTCTGTTCATGGGTTTGCTGCATCCACTCACAAAAATAAAGTTTTAATATAATTACGATAGAAAATTTACAAAATATCTTCATGGAATATGATCTTTACTTAATATCCGAATGAGTTTTGGCATAAAATAAAAATCTATGCTACAAATATACCCGTGCGACTTATGACTGGTTTTGCGGTCCAGTGTCACATTTATAACAACAATTGTAAAATATAATGATGTAATAATGATGAACTGTACAACTCATGTTTAAACAAAATCAAGTTACTAAAAACAGATAATCAGCCAATAATTTATATGATGGCTAGTATTAACTACTTTCTTTTGTATAAAAACTTCAAATTAAATCTAGACAATCTACAGTATAAAAACTGTAAATACACGTAAATGTCTGAAGTGAGAGGAAAAGCTGATTATTTAATGTTTCCTTTGTCGACTACGAAATACAGAAACATTCACATTGTTTGGGATGTAAAAATATTTGACCTAGATTTGCCGGATGAAATCCTCCAACTATGCTTTCATCATTTTACTTGTCATTTCATCTTTACTCTTATCGTTGGCAATGCCATACATCTTACTCAAACACGCTATTTATATCTCATGTGATATTACATAAACGTGTCGACAAAAAAATGTGTTCGCCTTTTTAAATGCGGTATTGTAATGCTTGGGTCGTGTCTGTGATGTGAGCGACACCCAGTCTGTTGTTGTAGTATAAGATTTCACTTCTGCGGTGTGATAAATCTCATTTATGGTCTTGACTGAGGTGACGTCATAAATGTCATTAAGATCAACATGTGCATGCGCTCCACCCACGAGCACAGCACTCCCCAAAAATATGTGTAGTAGGGTATATGCTGACTGAGTCGGAGCTTTTTTTATGTGTTTTATTTACAGTGTTCAAATGCATTTGATTTTCATTCGAAACATCAGGGCACAAAAAGTGGCTTGCATGATAAAATAATCACGCAGAACTGTTCAAAACAAACAGTCAAAAGCCTAAAGGCCCTGCTTTCACACCAAGAACAATAACTATGATGATAACTACGTTTGCGTCCACACCAACGGGTGTAAACGTATAATAAACTTGCATATTTCACATTTTAAAAGCCCTTTAAAATGAAATGTATTTTGAATGGCTGTAAATGTTTTATTATTCATTAGTTGGACAAAAATTATCCAAATGATATTATTCCTCTAAAGGTGGATAAATAATATTAATAGCGACTTCATTTACATGCACACCAGTAATGTGATTATTCACAATAATCAGAGTAAGGACTTTCTCGCAGTAACATGTTTACATGACATGAGCAAACCCCTTCACTCTCATTTACTTGCCATTTTTATTATTCAGATTATTTGTTATAATGCTCAGCAAATATCCTAAAATCTGATACAGTAGGTGTGTTACTGGCCACTGCTTATATGTTTAAGTCCAAACACATTTCTACAGGCATTTTTCTAGTTATTCTGTATTGTGATAAATAATATGAGGAATATGATGTAAATGCCGTCTCTGGATGAATTTAAAGAGTAGAGACTGCTGGGAGAGAGCTGTGTTAACGGTTAAACTTAAGAAAGTCACGTTACAAATTTGCGCCCAAGGTGCGGGACACAAACACATGCACACTTTGGTCAAAAGAAGAAGAGAGGCGAAGTGCTTGGCTGATTCTCACGAAATCCTGGTTTCAAGATGTCAAACATGATTTTCTTAAAAACACTCGCATGAACACATTTCCTTTCCGATTCATTAATAACAAGGTATGACATGTTTATTTAAAAACGTTTACTGACAGTTTTTACAAAAAAGCCATTAAAATTCTCATTACCGTAACCGTTTAAAACTGTCAATCTCATAGCATGTTTTGTTAAAAAATGCGAAGTCATGATGCCTAAGCAAGTTTTTATTAATCATTCATAATAAAACAGCAACGAGTTATATTTTGATAGAATATTATGCATGTAAAAAAATGTAAATGCGCAAAACTACCTGTATCGGCGATAAAAATGGAAAAAGTTGTATACACAACCTGACAAGAGCTGACATTAAGCTTTTAATCTGTTAACCTGTTAGCCATTTGAAAAGTAATGGCGGATTTGTTTCTTCACATAAAATCAAACTTAATGTAAATATCTTTGTGTGTCTTTAAAGAGTCCTTTGATATTCTCATCCTACGTAACATTTTTAGTCACACTTCTTTTCTTCATTTTTATTTGACATAAATATTCTGTCAATGATTTTCTTGTCGAGTTTTGTCGTCCTAAAACATCTAGAAGAACATCCATTAGTTTTTTTTGAATATCTGAATTTATGCCCTCAGACACATTACGGTAATGAGAATTTCAACAAAAAATACATCAATATTTATGTTTAAATGTATGCATTTTTGCTATTAACACAAACATGTTTATGACGATCCTCTTTTGTGTTACCTAATAATAATTTTATAGGGCTGTCAAAAGGTTAATCGCGATTAATCGCATCCAGAATAAAAGTTTGTGTTTACATAATATATGTCTATGTACTGTGCATATTAATTATGTTTTTATAAATACAAACACATGTATACATATTTTGCAAATATTCACATGTATTTATTTATATTTACCAACAATTGAAATTATATCTAAATGTTTAATAACTTTTAGATTTTTCTTAAATGTATGCATGGCTGTGTATGTGTTAATAAATACAAAATGATTACGCACAGCACACAGACATATATTATGTAAACACAAACTTTTATTCTGGATGTGTTATTCCCTCATTTTTTATAATAAAAATCTTTACTGACATGATTTTTCAATGGTTTCGTGAGAATGACCAGTTTACATGATGATACTATGATGATGCTTGCTACAATTATGAACTTAATCGTATTATTCATACCGAAGTATTGTGTTTACATGAGGTCAAGTTTAATCGCAATATTGCCAAAATCTCATTATTATCGCATTATGAGAGGGCATCATGTAAATGTAGTCAATGATACAATAATATTGTTCCTGTATCGTTGTTGTGTTTAAAGTTGTTGTGTGGAATTCTCTTCAATATAGAAATATTTTTATAACTTTACTGCTGGGTTGTTTCAATTCATGGTTGGGTGGAATATGGACAAACTGTGTTTATGTTTTTTTTTTTCTACAAAAATCATTCTACATAATGTAAAGAAGGTGCTGTGCAAACAGAATCTTGATATCGGTTAAGTAAAGTCATGTCAAACATCGAAATCATGCTGAAATGAATTGAAATTGAAATCTTATGCCTTGACCCACTGACTTCCACTGTACAATAAGTTCATAAGAGTCAGACTTGTGCAAATCAACATTTTTGTGGTAAACAACTAGTGGAGCTTAACTTGTATTGGACTAGTTCTTTAAAAGATCCCCCATTCTGAGCGTAAACACATATCGGAACCACATTTAAATACATTAAGGGAGTTAAGGGTCTTTACCTGCATTGTCTCCTCTAGCTTCTGTACTAAGTGCCTGCGCTGCCAGAAGATCCATCTCTGGGTTCACGCCAATCGAAGCTTCTCCATAAGACAACGAAGACTTTGGAAATTCATCCCTGTGTAGGACCCCCATAGCGTCAATTCGTCCAGAGTGGGTTAAAGCTGCCATACTTTGACTGGATGTTGGGTTCGAGTTAATGTGCATTTTATTCTGGTTTACGTGCGGGGGACCTCGCAAGGGTTTGATCATAGACGCCGGAGGGTTCTCCAGCGGTAAGGACGAGAACCCCATGGGGTCATCATCCACAGGTTTGTGGGACGCAGCAGACCCTGACGACGGTCGGATTTGGGTGTTTGGTTTGGGTGACTGGGTGATGGCACCAACTGACCGGTTCACCTCTGAGCTGCTTGGCATCTGCGAATTGGCCACGCTGTAATAGTCTTCACCCCTCTCTTGTTTGATCTTTTTCAACCCTGAATCGGTGCAATCCTCGGGTCCGGGACCTTTGCTGGGTCTTTTCCTGTGCGCAACGTTCGGGGTGTGGTTCGAGTCATCTTCCTCATCGGTACCCGAGGACTCGCAGACGATGTCGTACAGGTTGTTATTGTACTCCTCGGCGTTGTCGTCCATCTCGGAAGGTTCGCTGCAGTTGGAGATGTCACAAGAGTCGTGGATCTGACTCGAGTCACCTTGACTGGAATTGCCTTTGCTTTTTCCGGCATTGCCGAAGAAGCGATCTGCCGAGGTGCTGTGGATGGTGGCAGACGCTTGCATAATACTGTCCGTATTGACGGTCCGACTGTCTTGGTAACACATCCGTTCCTTGTTTCCCGTTTTACAGGTGGTAGCCACTGGCCAGTGGTAGGCGTGGCCAGCGCTGCATCCCCACAGTGCCGTGAGGGTGCCGTGGGAGCCCTCGTTGAGCATGTGTTTGAGGTTGGGGATGAGGGTGCAGATAGTTCCATGACTGTGGGCCCATTTAACCAGTTTGGCAAGGCTATCAGATGAAGTGTGCAAGCAGTCCTCCATGTTGAGCGTCTTCCCCTAGTATGAGAATATGAAGCTTTTTTAATACAGGCTTTAGCATTGAACAGCATTCACAACCCGTTATTCTTAACATGATGCGTTTCAAGGTGAGGCAGCAAGAAAATGACGTTGGATATGGCTGGATTTTATCAACCGAGAATTGGTTGAAGCGTAAAAGTGGTGGGCTATTCCTCTACTGAATAACCACCTGTTGGTTGAAACGTAGCCTTAGTGATGTCAGGCAAAAAAGAAACTTGTTTCAGAGGAGGGGCAGTTGTGTTTTGTGATGAACGATTATTATGACGAAGGTTTTCTTTGGAGTAACAACCAAGATGTGCGCATCACATGACCAGGAGCATGTACTAAAAAAGATGTAAAGGACTCATTTCGATTTCATATCCAACGTCAATAACACTGCATAACTGAGAGAACGTATTTAGAGTCAGAAAAACACCATATAATGTGATCAAACGGATCAAATTAGTTCTTCGACAACATGCATGAGTAGTTGACAAATAAACCACACATGTGTCCAGTGTGACAAAGCAAGATGTCACACTGATAAAGATAAAACTCTCTTATGCTATTTTATATTATAAATACGAATAATATATTATTAACAGTTTGTTTTCTCGATTTTAGCAGTCACACCATAGGACACATAAACGATTTATTTGTCAACTACCCAGATATAAAAACTGAACTGTTGATAGGGATCAGACTTATTGTTTACATCAAACTCACCTGTAGAAGTGGTTGTATTTCACTTTATAACACAAACGTATGATGCACAACGGCACATTATCGAAACATCAGGATTGAGGGTGTATCAATATTTGCGGAATGATATATCACAATGATGAAAAATAAGATAGGTGTCATAGAGCTATGGCTATGTTTTTCACAATGTGAAGACTGTTATCCTATTGGCTGAGCTGCCACACATGACCTGCAACAAAATATATAAGGTTATTATTGGATTTTCTTTGGGTTTAACATTCTTAATGTTGTCTTTATTTTATGTTCATGTTCAGCTTTATGTTTTTAATTAATTTACAGAAAGTTCAATTAAACCTTGAATGTTGTCCGTTATTCCGTTGTATAAACAACAAAAAACGTTATTAAATATTGAAATTGTTTTGGTAATAAGTCTGTTATTTAACTGTATCGAATTGTAAACGGCTTGCAAATGATTTCTATTGATTTAACGTGATTGGCTACAATAGTGTTGTTACTGTACCAAACAATAACACCGCACGATTATTTTATTTAAACGTAATATTGTAAGATGTAAAATGCTAAAGTACATTTCCCCAAAGTTATGTTATAACCAATACTGAAAAATCATCGTATTACTGACCTGGTCATTTTCGTTACTGGTCTAATCCCGAAGACACACCCCTATCACTAACAACAACAACAACACAAGAGCACCAGACACAACCATTATTCCCTATTTGTGCTCTTCTGTCTTTCATTAAGGTACCGAATGATCACCGTGTTCAGTATCTACATGCTTTTCCAATCCACTTCAATGTATACCACGGTATTACCATAGTACATCTCTAAACACACACTTATAAGTTTTTGGTTACCGGTATAACTTGAAGACACACCCCTACCACACAAATACACAACATCACCAACCACAGGCATTATTTCTTGTACTTGTTCTTTGTTGTGTTCAGTTTTATAAGGCACAATGCATTTAATGTCTTTGAACATCTTAAGTGACAACGCGTGTCTGTCTCAAAACCGAGGCTGTCCACATAGACCGCGATTTTGTGCACCGCGTTCGGTTTGTAGCCGAACCTTCAAATGCATTCAATGCTGTTTAGGGACGCTGTAAAATCAATTTAGGCTGCTTACTAGGTTTGAGACGGAGCCCGTGTCTCTATATATAAATACCTGACACACACACACAAAGAGCCCGACAAAAACATCATGTACCTTCATACAGGAGAATAAACTCCGATATCCGCTCACATATGCTGTCGTTCGCCGCCTCTTTGTTCGATATCAGTCATCGTTTGTTTAAGAAGACCTTTAATTTCTACGGTTCTTTCTCAATTTATGACAGTTTTTTTATACAAAAGCCATTAATTTTGCTTTTAATGGACGTGTAGCGGGTACTTCCGCTAGCGCCGGAAGTACGTGTCTGAGATATTAGATATCGTTTGATGTGCACGTATGGATTTGTATTACATATGGTTTCAATATTAAACAATATTAGATAGTTTTATATAACATTACATTTGTCTTAACACTATGCCACATTCAATTTGAAGAAAGATGCTCGATCTACCTTAACTTCGTAAACATTTCCATGGTAACAACATTCTCGCATGCATCGTGACGTTAGGTGGACACCACGATGAAAAAGTTGTCGATTCACCGTCATAAAAAATAAACCGAATGACATAAATACTCTTATTTTATTATACAGATGTTATTATTTCTGTTCACGAGTTACTCGTTAAAAATGAAGTAGCATAAAGTATTGACATCTTATAAGACATTTCTTCTAACGGTACTTATGAAAAATAAAAACAGACAAATGAACCAATAGTCATTCAGTATAAGAGTTTGGATAGGCCAGATTCTTTTTATATAGAGACATTTTAGAGTTAATATTAAAATCTCTGACCAGTTTTAAATCTCTGAACAATCTTGAGGGGACACATGAAAGATTTCTGGGGTCTTATGTGTTAAACTGCTGTTTAGAAGGAACACAAAATATATTTTGTCATCTTTTTTAAGTCCAACTTGTATTTCACAGCAGCATAATAACAGTTGTTTCTATGGTTGCCATGACACATTTTTCTAAGAAATTGTTATTCACTCATTCCTTATTTTTCACCAAAAAGCAGTAACATGAATATTGTTAAAACTGATAATGTAAGAAAACAAAATCAAAGGAAACCCCTTTATTAAAATGACTAGCAGCTTGACAAATTGTTCAGCGAAAACAGTGAAATAGAAAAAAGACACTGAAAGATCTTGCACATGACGTAAGGCAGGAGATGGATGGGATCATATCACAGCTTTGACTTCATCATAGCCATCATCTTCTCCATTTTGATGGCCAGACCCATGTCGCCCTTAATCTTCAGCTTTCCAGACATGAAGGCCATCGTCGGCTTTAGTTTCCCTGTTAATAAAGGTGATGATTTTCTTATTTAAATCTTTAACTTTTTATCCATTTAGTTTTAAAACACCTCCTTCCTATCGAATGTATTCGTCCATAATCGTTCGCTCTCAGACTAGCCTATGTCAATATGGTGTGAAGCGAACCATTCAACGTTTTTATACCTGCAAACATCTTGGTGAAGTCTGCGCTGTCCATAGTCATGACAACATCAGCTTTGACAGGTGGTTCCCCGCTGCCAGCACAACCCGCATCGTTCTTCAGATCAATGTACCAGACTCCGGCATGTTCACCTGTCATTCACACACAATCAACATAAAAAAATGTTTTTATTTGTTAATACAAGAGTGGAATAGAAAAAGAGTGATATAGTGAGTACCTGATAACTCAAATTTGTACACTCCTTGTGTAGTTTTGACTAGATCTGGATTCAGAACTCCTTTGAGTATGTTGAATGTGTCAGCAATAGGTCCGGCAGCGGCTGAATCTGCACTAGATTTTCCACTCTTGAAAACTGGAGTCGCACCTGTATAGAGAATCAAAAAATGTCTACTGAAAGTTGTTCGCCAAGAAGAACAAATAGCATGCCGTGTTTTTCAAAGATATCATCTTTTACCATATTCCTCCATTTTCTTGACAAGCTCCTCGGGCTGCTCATCCAAGAAAAAGTCAGGAAGCAATGGATGTCCTAAAAAAGATTTGTATGTCCTGTGTTAAAGTTGGAATCCCTTCTAAGCATGCTATTTAAAGTATCTAATAAGGATAATAAAAGAACTTCCGTCACTAAATTACTGTAACAAAATGACATATGCTATCATTCAAAAGTTATGGGCCACTTGACTGAAGTGTTTTTCGTGATCTTGAAGGCATAGTTCACTCATAAGTGAAAATTCTGTCATCAGTTATTCACTCATGTATTTCAACCTGGATATGACTCTTTCTTCTGTGGAACACAAAAGAAGATATTTTGTGAAATGTCTTTGTTTTTTTTTTGTCCATATAATGGGAGTCAATGGGGGTCAATGTTGTTTGATTACCAACGTTCTTCAAAATATCATCTTTTGGGTTCGGCTGAAGAAACAACTCATACTGGTTTGGAATGATATGTGGGTAAATAAATGATCAAATCATTTTCTTTTGGGTGAACTATCCCTTAAAAACCCTTTGATCTGAAGGCATACGTCTGAATATTTAAAATGAGTCAAGTGGAAAAACTATAACTATTCCGACATAATAATATCTTTCATTAAAATGTTTCATTAATTCCTTAATGGACAACATTGTGTCCTAAAGCTTATGAATGGAAGTGTGGGTTCTTCATCATACCATTCTGAAATATCAAGTAACACAAAGCCAACCTGGTTCAACCGCATAAACATCAAAGTCTTTGATGCCCTCCTTTTTGAGAATGTCGTCATCGATGACGAACCCTCCAGTGAAGCTGGTAGGTTTGTTGAAGATGGCGTAGGCAGCATCAGCCATGATCTCCACTTTCCTACATTGTTTTCCCACTTCTGAGCCACCCAACATGTCCATGGCAGCCGTCTGGATGGCTAAAGAACATAAAGAATGGTTCAGCTATAACCAAACACTCTCTAACACAATGACTTAATTATTGAAACTCTATATTTACCTGTCCTGGGCCATAAGGCGTTGACGGCAATGGAGCCTTTGAACTCCTGGGCCATTCCGAGCACACACATGGACATACCATACTTTGCCATTGTGTAAGCTACATGGACGTATAGGAGATCGTAAGTTATTTGTAAGGCTGTGCGATATTAAAGAAAAATGTGATAGCATGCTAAATAATGCGATATTCAATATGCGATACTATATTTATTTTTCTAAAATCAATTTACATTGTTTTCAAAATTATATAACTAATAGGGCCGCACGATATTAAAGAAAAATGTGATATACAATAATTTGCTAAATAATACGATGTGTGATAGAATAATGGTTCAAGTTTGTAAAATCTATATTTAAAAGACTTAAAATTATATAACCAACATACATTTTATACATTATTTCTGATTATTGATCATCTTCCACACATCAGACACAGTCTCTCTGCTATCAGCATCAACCTAAAACTTATAGACTATAGACCACTTCGCAAGATCTAAACACTGGTCCAGAAGCACTTCCGGTTTCAGTTGTATTTTTTTTATCTCACATTTATAAAAGAAACTTTAAGCATTCGATTAACATTTTGATTCAGTTAAAAATGTTCTGTTGTTGATGTTCAACCATTGTGTAGTGTTAAAAAACTGAAACATGAAGTTCTTTTGGACCAGCGTTGGTGATCAAAGTGGCGTATACATAACTTTATGATTTTTTTAAATAATTCAGTTATTGCTTAATATTGCGGTATGCACATTTGATATATATTTGATACAAAATTCAGCAATTCAGTCCAACCGATCTTCAGTATTTATGCTACCCACCTGTGTGATTTTTGAACCACATGGGATTGAGGTTGAGAGGTGGACTGAGGTTAAGAATATGAGGGTTCTTGCTCTTCAGAAGATGTGGGATGCATAATTTAGATCTGTAATAAAAATAGAGCAATGAAAATAGCTGCAGTTACCAGCACTTGGAACATGAACTTGGGTCGGACCAGAAAGATGTACATCAGCACTGATATTACTCCAATTATCCTTCTGTGTATGAGACCGCAGGGATGGTCGATAATGACTAAACTCAGTGTGTGCAAAACAAGATTACGAGTGAAAACCCTATTGTATGTATATTGTGATTTTATGACAAATATGCAATGATCTCATATGTAATATTTTACCCACGTCAGGTACGTTCCCCTGAGATTAACGCCTAACATCAGGTCTACTTTCTTCATTGGTGTTTCCACCGTTCCTGTTAAATTGATGGCACTGGCGTTGTTTACCAGAATGTCAATTCCTGTCATTAAAACAACGTAACACAGAACATTATCACAATTGTGTGAGCGCTAGATATGTGCACCAGCAGGGAAGAATTAAGAAGCTCACCTCCGAATTTCTCCACCGCCTGCTCCACGGCATCACTTATCTGCTTCTCATCCCGAACATCTACAATGCACGGCAGTGCTTTCCCTCCCGCGGCTTCAACTACCAAACACACATCATCCCGTCATGTTGGTATCACACTAAACAGGGTTCATTTATTAGAAGGTAAAATCTGTTTGTGGGACTTACTTTCTGCAGCGGCTGTGTAGATGGTTCCGGGCAATTTAGGGTGGGGATCCGCGGTTTTAGCAGCGATGACCACATTTGCACCGTCCCTCGCAGCTTTGAGAGCAATGGCCTTGCCAATACCTCGACTCGCCCCGGTGATGAACAGGGTACATCCCGCCAACTTCCTAACATAGATGTTAAATGCACACACATGTGTATATATATAACAAATATTTACATAAATATATATAACATTTATATTTCAATATAATCTACATCTATGTATAAATTGCCTATAAATTACTCACACTCCTTAAATACATGTATGTGTATCACTATACACACCACACAAATATATGATATAAACACAAACCTTTATTTTGGAATCAATTAATCGCGATTAATCGATTTAACAGCACTAAGTGTGAACATATTCCATTTCAAAACATAACCACAGGTGAGCTTTTCTTCAAATTAAACTTTTATGGGGTTCATTTTTATTTAAACTACAGGCTTACATTGAACTTTTCAATTGCCTTATTTTGTTTGTATTGCTTGTGATCCAACACAAGGCAAAGCTGTTTGCTATTCATCATCAATAACACATTTGTTAGTTAAAACAATAAGGAACATATTCTTCAATGCACTAACTATTAAATACCATTAGCAAATAAAAAATGGTGTTTGAAAGATTTATTTTGCCTTCTAAGAAAACAGAGGTAAAACATTTAGGCACATCTCTCTTAGTGGCATAAAACCACATTTTATTTAATTGCATAATATAAAAGATTTTAAAAACGATGGCATAGTGTTGACGTCAAGGGACGCACCTGCGCAGGCTAAATTTAGGGTAAAGGTCAAAGCATTGCAGTTAAGAGAAACGTGAGGCGTGAAAATATGTAAATATGTAATAATGATAAATACAAGTGTAGTTCGATGTGCAATGCAAAATCAACAGAGTCAATGTGACTCCAGTCAAACTATGTTTAGTTTCTATCTGTAAAGTTTTGACAATGAAGTCCAACCCACTGGTGTCGTTCACAACTGAGCTAAAGTCGTGCCCACCGCATTTAAGACCGAATACATCTAGAAGAATCAACTTGTTAAACTGCAATTCAATGAACTATGAATAACACGCCAAATGAAGGTAAATGAACTTGAGATGTCCATCCGTGACTTGTCGTGTTTCACTGTGTGTGTGATCGGAACTCACCCTGTATTCTGCAACATGCTGAGCTGTATGTTTGAGCTGTATGTTTGATCTGTGCTGGAAGCAGCTGAGCGAACAGTTAGTGTAAAGTTATCTAGAAGTGCAACATTAAATGATCCTCGAGTCGACACAGTACGATGTGCACTCGCCCTTTACTCTAGTAAAGACTACTCTGACCACTTCCGGTACAGTTTAATGGGAGCGATTATATGTGACTGCAACAATATTAAATCAAACAAACAAACAAACAACACAATTAAATAGATAAAGGGGCGAAATAAAGACAAAATGCAAGGTTTAATTTTTATATAAACGTATAAAACAGGTTTTATTTGATTTTTCAAGAAAATATCACAACACATGTTCAATAAAAAACAGTAGGGTAGAGTAAACATAAATAAAACTGCCAAATAATAAAGCACATCATTTTGTATAAAGTGTGTAGATTAAAAATATTGATTGATAACCTTTAAGAGTCCTACATTGTCATTACAACACTGATGCCATATAATAGCGTGATAAAAAATCTTAAAAAATTGTATAAAATGTATTAACATTTATGTAAAATGTTGCTTAAGATTACAATATGATGAAAAAACATGTTATGCTTCTAGGGAAACAAAAATGTAATTAGAATGGGGGAAATTATTCTTATGCTGACCAAAGCATAGCATAGCAATGACTGTTCTGAAACATAATTATTTAATATTTACATTAATATGTAAGATTAACCTTGTATGTTATAATTAATATTTAGTATTTATCATAAAAACATACGTTGACAAAAGAGGAAATACACAGATGTCTACCTCGCTGTGTGTGTGTGTGTAACATTAGCAAAATAACAGCACAGCGCCGTCTAGTGTGTTGGAGAGCTGTTGTCGATCTTACCAACACTATACTTGTTGCAAATAATATTTTTATTTGTACAGCGTGTTATTAATTATTTCTTACTATTGTTTTTATTTTATTTGTTCATTTCTTTTAATATATCTTGTTGGATAATAATAATTATCTGAACACCAAAACTGATGTTACCATGGCGACTGTCGATTGTTTAAAGAGCACAATGTATAAACATAGATGATTTCCGCTCTCTCTGACTACAAGAAAAAAGCTTAAAAAAGCAAATACCTATCACAACTAACTCACAATCCATTTTAACCCATCACACGGTTTGCTTACACAACACTTTTGATGACATACACACCTCACGCACATTTCATGTAAGCACAAGACTGCAGTTCAGCCGGTCGGACAAGTGTAACAAGTTTTTACATGCCTCAGGCATCTTCACTTCTGTCTTGACATTACAAGTATTTATAAGAATAGTCACAATTGACAAACGCTGGTGGGCATTTTTGAAACGACGAACGTTATTAATTATACTGATGAATAATTCATTGCATCCACCATTAAGGGTATGACTGCTCGACTTTATGTTTTCAAGGAAGTGTTGCTTTATAAACGAGACACTCGCAGCTACCATAATGAGTGTATCGACTGCATGTTTATTGGAAACATCAGGCACTTTAAAGCTTTCCCCAAGGCCCATTACCTTAATTAATAAATATATTCCTAAAACAAGATTATGCTTATTGAGCTCCGAATGCTATCATTGAATTATGCGTGCTTCAAAACACTGGATGCGTAAACCTTAGTGCTGTGCGCAATGTTTATGTATCGTCGCTTTCAGCGTCCAGCAACAAACATTACGCGTTTATATCATTTTTCAAAGGTGTGTCTGCAGAAAAGGGGGAGGCCATTTTGTACAGAGGAGCGTCTGTACATGTCTCTGTGTATGTGTGTGTGTTTCTGTGTTCACGTCAGGAGCAGGAAGTGTGTGTGTGTGTGTGTGAGCGCCTTTGTGCCCGAGATTGTGTTGGTGGGTCGAACTGTAGTAACAGCAGCACCCGTTTCTTCATTTTCCTGTGCTTGCATTGTTATTTCACCTCGCCTCTCTTTTCCTCTGTGCAATGGATGGGTATGTGAGTTTCCAGTGTCTTATTTACTTATCGCGCGCTTGTTGAGTTGTTAATGTGTTGCAGTGTTGTTTACCATCATCATATTAAACAATAATAGCACGTCAGAAAATGGGAAGGAAAAGTGGGGGAGGGAGCGAATGTCTAAAGTGCTGGGGAGATGTAACCGTACGGGCGCTTGTATTTAATGCAAATGCCGTGGAAATACGAAGTGTCAGGCTTTACTTCAGCTTCCCTGGCTTGCTGTAAAACGACGGCAGACATGTCAAATGTACATCATCACCGAAAATCGGGTCTGGTGTTATTGAAACGCGAAATATGGGCGTGTGGCAGTGTGATTTTGCCACGATCAAAGTTCGATTCAAGGAAGTACGCTTGAATTAGCAACAGAATTAGCTTCTGGTGTATGCTAATTTCTCGTTTTGCGTTCAAAATTGATCATATACATAACGTTTAAAATTGACCTGTTAAATATATCTGAAGTAGTAGGATTTAAAGGAATAAGTGCCAATCATGGGCTACTGCCATTTTAATGCCATGAAAGGGGCGTTTCTGTGTAGAAAACAGTGTTTCCTGGCGCGGAACGCTCGTGCATGCGCCGACGTACTGTGTGTTCTTAAAACGAGGGTCGAGAATCAATACCGAGATGTGCGTTCATGTATCGCGGTATCGCGCCGCGTGCTGCGTCGCATACTGCACAAGCGCGACGCAATACAACACAAACGTGTTTACATCACATTAAGCTTTGTTATAATATGAGCTTTACGTCGGTCCCGTCACGCGTACAGTATGGGGGGTGGGGAATTAGGGGGTAAATATGCTTAAACTGTATCATTGTTTACACTCGTGTGAGTGGGCACAGCGTGGGTCGGGAGGCCTGCGTGGCGCACAGATTTGATCGTATTGTTACGCTGCGTGTAGTTTCTGCGAAGCAGTTGTGTGGATGTTAAGGTTTTATTGGCGTTGCGTGGAGTCGTTTCACGTCGACACTCAAATAACGATCATCGCGTGACTTTATTAAAGGAGGCGTTTGAAAATGTTTTGGGTCAGAAATGCCCATTTCACACCTCGCGCTGGTTACGGTTTCGTTCGGGTTATAAAGAGGTTTGCGTCCTCCTGTGGGCTGATGGAAACTTGTGTCACGTTGTCCTCACAGAACAAAGAAGAGAGCAGTTTCCTCTTATATCATCTCACACCTCTCTTCCCTTTTAGTAGGCTAGTATCCTGCCCACAACTATTTTCATCATCTTAACCCGTTTCGTAATGCGCTGCATTAGATCATATAATACTACTATATTACTAATGCACATAATGCAAAACGAAAGCATTAGATCATTGCATTTCACAGACTCCCGGGGGATTTCCACCAACTCCCACAATTCCCCGTTGTGGGCATTGCGATCTGCTTCTGAAAGACCGAATCTAAAGCAAAAGGATATGCTTTGCATCCTGAATATTTTGTGCATGTCTCTCATTTGCTTTTAATAACCGTGGGGGATAGAAGTCCACCTGGGTTTGGATTACGTTACATTAACTTTCGGGAGGTGGGCGGGGGTCTCGGCATCCTCTGATACTACTGAGTGATGATATCAGTCACTTGTTATGCAATGGAGCGGTGCACAGATGATGTTTGTTTAGGGATTGTTTTTTATACAAACAATGTTGTTTATTAACTAATATGATTAGGTCCTTGGTAAATGTTTGACTGGTGTGAGTAAGGGCCAGTTTGAGCTTTAGAGTATTTGAGTTTGCAGTTTACCCAAAATTCCCGCTTGGACCCACATAGTTAGAATAGGGCTTGTTTAGAATATCCGCCACTGGTTAAGCGTCACTTTCAAGCATAACCTTGCTTAAATAATCGACCTTGTTGAAGTGATGTCCAAGATGTACTTGAATGACATGGTAGCGTGTGCTAAAAAAACAGGTCTGGCGGGTTTCTAGCAGTCCCGATGCCCTTGAAATGAAATGTTCATATTCACCCCAAAATCAAATAGAAAAGTACATTGTGCATACATTTTGTAGATTATGTCATTTTCATGACAATTATATCCCAACAAATAATAATTGTACTATATTTATTTATGCAAAATACAATTTTAATGCAAAATTTTCCTGGAGAGTCTTCATTAGATTCACTCAAATCATTCACAGTTTTTGTCAACTCTCTGTCTCCCATGAATTAGACGATGAGTTCGAACCCAATGACAACAACACCAAAATGGAAACGGTTCGATGAGCACTTTGCTGCCTCATGTGGATGATTCATTTAAGACATTTGACTCTCAGACTAATGTTGCTTTCACGAGGAAATGTTTAATCCTGTCAGCGTATCCTGCCTGAACCATTTAGTCAAAACGTGGGGTGCGGGGATAACTGGCGGGTATCGTAACCAGACTTCCCTCAAACCTGTGTGCCATGTTGAGGAAGGGTCTCCAGATAGATTAGCGCGGATTACATCATGTGGTTTATTCCCACACTTCCAGGAAACCGCCCCTTTTACCAGAACGTTTACTTTATCATTCATACTATCTGTTGGATCTCATTGTATCTTTAGTTTTTTTTAAACAAATTTCCTGGTTTCGTGGTTTTTTTGCGTAAATGCCAAAAGTAAAATTTGGTTATAAAAGTCAAATCTAAAAACAGCGCGAGTCACTCTCAGATCCTGTTTACGAAACAAGAGGTTTGTTCATGAAGAAAACACACACTTGAGGATGTCAGCTTTGGTGCTTTGCCATGGAAGGGTATAGAAATGCTATACTAGATTTTATTGTAGATAATTTCTTGCAAAACCTTTGCAAAGACCGTGGTTTCACTGTGTGAAGATCAAGATGTCATTGCACATATACCGTAATTATAGCTGGTTCAG